>OX442317.1:0-711206 GCA_949358305.1 Strigamia acuminata | reverse complement strand
CGCACTGCATTCCTGGTGATAGCGGTTGGGATGAAATAAATCACGTTGGATTGTGCAATTCGAGCGGCGTTTTCTATTTATTTATTTTGTTGAAAAAGAGTTATACTTGCATTATAAATTTTCAAGATGGAGACGCGGTGTTTGGAGGAGCGTGAAAGTGGGGTCGGGGACACTGGGGAGGTGGTTGCAGAATTATTGGAGGGTCCGAGGATTTATCGCAATGTACTGGCAGTGCGTGTAACAGTCGTAACGGGCGCTGCAAAGGGAAGGGAAGGAAAAAATAAAAAATATAAAAAAACATATATATATATATATATACGAAATATAAAAAAATAAAAATGGCGCGCATGCGTGTTGTCGGTGCCGTTAAGAATGGGCGGGAACGGGCAATTTATTTTGCAAGAAACACGCGCCCGCCTTCCCGCGTTCCCCGCCTCGATCGATGCGAGTGAGGGAGGGAAACGAGATTGAGGGCGACTGTGTCGCTCGCTCTCTTTTTCAATGGTCACGAGCCAGGCAGATTAAGTGTGCACGTCTGTGACCTTGGCGTGGAAAGATAGGGATATTGTTTGATGGAAAATGGAGGATGACCAGGTGAGAGAACGCGAGGAGAACGAGAAAGAGAGAGAGAGGGAGGGAGAGGGAGAGGGAGTGAGTGAGGCACCCACCTTGAATTTATTGATCCATTCTGGTGTGGATGGATTGCTCAATACATTGCTGGAAATGAGTGTTTTTCTCTCACTGGCATAATGGTCTTGCAGTTGAAATGTCTGGCTTCCCTGCTTGACTTTCTTTTTTCTGTTTTGCAAAAGGATTGCACGTTTTTACACGATTTCGGAGCGGTTTTTTATTTTTTTTATTTTTATTATTTTTATTTTTCGTTTTCTTGTTTAGTTTAGTTCAGTTTGGTTGGTTGGTTGGTTGTTTGTTGATAAAATGAAGATTGGGGATTTGAAAGTAAGGAAAATTAAATAAGGAAACATTAGGTTTACGGAGGATGCTCGGGAGACAAGAAGATTAACATTTGAGATGATGATAATACAAGAAAGCGATTTAGGCGATTACGAAATTTGCATCACAAAAGTCTAGGCAAATAGATTTTTTTTTAGGAAATTGTCAAAATAATAATTTTTTTTTTTAAGTTTTTTATTTTATTTTTAATTGACAAATTTGACATTTAGTTGTCGGTGAGCTGAAGATCCTCAATGATCCGTGTGAGCGGATGGTTGCATTGCACGCACCTCGTCTCAACTCACTCCGTATTGTATAAATAGCATCTAATAAAAAGCAAAAGTGTTCCCGGGAGTGATTGACGAGCTGGAGGTGTGTGCATGTGTCGTCAAAATGGAGCCGGAAGATGAGACTAGAGAATGAATGAATGAAATGAAAAGAAGAAAAAAATCAGAAAAAAAAATCGGAAAAAAAATGAAAAGGAAAAGAGGAAAAGGAAAAGGAAAGATGTTGAATATTTTACAACAGTCTGTCTACATTACGTGAGTAAAACGATGGTGACACAATTGGGGAAAAGCAAAGATTTGATCGAAATAAAAGTGTAAAAAAAAAAAGAAGAAAAAGAAAGGCGAAGTGGTGAATTGTTGAGTTTGCGGTGAAAAGTGACAAGTCCTTTGGGTACGGGAAAAGGCAAGTTGAAAGTGAAAGATGGAGGAGTGAGGTGATTTGGTAATTGGTCTGTCAGAACGAGTCAATTGATTCGTTGTGCTCGTCAGGATGATTTGGAGGTGGAGCATGTTTCCTCTGCTTATGAATCCAAGATGACGGATGCTGGGTCGTCATGGCAACCGGAGGAATGCAATTAATCCCTGCGCGCGGCGAGTGTGCGCTGCTGAATCGCTCAATCTGGCGGCTCAATTCGCTCGATTTCGGACCCCTATGGCACCTGTAGGCTCCTTTGGCCGCCTCGTGTTGACGACGAGCACGACGGCGATGGGTTAACGCTCGCACCCGTGTGACAAGAGGTCTTGGCGGCGCGCCAAAAGCGACGCCCCGCGTCTCGCTTTGCCACCCCTCGCGAGTTTGCCTCGCCAGTAACCTCTGGCTGGTGGGCGGCGCCCGCTTTATTAGAAATGTTTGTGCGCTGATGTTTCACTCGCAAGTTGGCAATCAAGACGCGCAAAGTGGACCGAGGTGAGACGAATTCCCTTCTGTGTCAATGTGTAATGGCGGAGGGATCGGCGCGCTCGACTGAATGCCAATGCCGCTACTCATGGCTCCCGAGAGCCTCGTTTTCGTCCCATAGACGCATTTAATATTTTGGAAGGATGCCTCAGAGGCAATATGGCGCTGCGTCCATCTCGCCATTTTTCTGTCGCCAGTTTGTGTCAATCTCTCGCACTTTTTTCTTTTCTTCTTTTTTTCTCACTGAGAGAGAATGAGAGAGGTGATCTAATCCACACGAGTCTGTGGGGAGTTATTTATACATCTCGTGTGGAAATGTCTTTAGTTGAAAATGGGAGGTGTGTGTATGACATGGAGAACCATTTTTCAATTATACGAGGGCGCTGTTTTATATATGACTTTTTCTTTCTTTCTTTTTCTTCTCTTATATGCTTTATATGGGTTTTATTAAGGGAGAAGGAAATGAACATGTATGTTTAAGCGAATGTGTTTTTTTTTTGTTTTTTTTTAAATTTTTATATTTTTTAAATTTTATAAATTTTTATTTTATGGTGAAATCAATTAAAATCTCTTTTGGGTGACGTCACTTGTCTGCTTCGGTTTTGTGAATAATTTCTTGCGGCAAACAGAATAATTTGTTGAAGGAAGAAAGACATTTTTTATTTTTTAAAACCATTTTTTTTATTTTTAAAATTTTTTTTTTTATTTTTTTATTTGACATTAAAATGATTTTGATTTAAAGTGGCACCTTTTCGAAAACGATGGGACTTAAAGTGCGCAAAATGGCTTGTCATTCAAGCCGAATTACGGTGCCCTCGTTTAAACACCCCCTTGTCTTTGCTTTCTCATCAACTCGTCATCAAGTGATGTTGCAAGTGGGAAAAAAAAGAAAAAAGAAATGTTCTCATTGACAAAACAAAAAAAGAGATTAGCTTTTTTTCATTACACAAATTTCAATTAAGAATTAAGTGACATCATTTTTTATTTACTCAGTTTGTAATTTAAAAATAAACAAATTATATTTTTGCACAAGTCGATCGAACGGGCTTGCGACGACACGAAGAATGGCGACACATTTGTGACTTTTCTTTCTTTCTTTCCTTTGATCGCTCAACACGGAAGTAAACAATAATGCTTTTACCAAAGTGTATCAATTGATGACCCATGCAACGTCGTACTTCATTTGATTTGATGCATATAGTGAGTCTCTTGTGTACAGCGCAAACTTAATTGAGCATTAAATGAGGTTGTTGAAGAAGCCAAGACGGGCTTTAATTATCAACATTTTGATTACAATTACTGCAAAACATTTTTCTTTTTTCCTTTGCAATGCAGCGAGGAAATAATTTAATCCCGACTCAAAGACGCAAATTTTTTCTTTCTTTATTTTTCTTTTTTCTTTATTTCTTCTTCTTTTTTTCGTATTTTTTTGTTGTCCTTGAAGGCTTTAGCGTTCCATTACAGTCGAGACGGACCAAATGGAATCGAATCAGGGGCAAATTAAAGTCACTTACCTTTGGTTTTTCGAGTCGCGACACGAGTTAGGTGCGCTTATCCGGCATTTAGCGAGACAAAAGGGCACGATTTGCATGTGTAAATAAATAAAAGGCGTTGGTGTTAGCATTCGTTCAATTATAAAGAAGCGATGTAATAAATTAGTGGCTCGGCAAATCAATGAGAGGATAATTAACGCGCGCACACTCAATTTCGTGGAGAGAATTTTGCCAACACTTTTCGTATTAAACTGAAAGGCATTTCTCGTGGGATGCGGCTTTTGTGCTATTTATTGTACCGTTCTCTTCTCACGAGTTAAAGTAACTTAATTTCGTATGCGGCGTATTAATTTAGTTGCACTTTGCCGATATCGAGATCGAGAGAGAGACCCCGTAGGGATTGGCAGTTTTGTTGCGCGTTTCTTCATTAGCCAATCATTAACCGGGATTTGCTACACGGAGTTTAACTTTTCATGAGGGTGCGAGTTTTTATCGGATCGTGTGTAACGTGCGCCGTGTAACGCCACTTTTTATGGCGCTTTGGTCTGGCCACTCTGGAATTAGAACTAGAAGCGCAGCGCAGCGCACAGCACAGCGCTTGTACTCGTATTGTTTGTGTTGTTTGTGCGTTTGAGCTGAGTTGTTTACTCGTGAATAGTATTTGGTCCGTAAGCTTGACTCGTAATGAAAATGTAATGCCGTGGCGTCGGACAAAGTGGCTGGGGTACTTAGTGGTGTTGGTTGAGCAAAAGCAGCTCAAAGTGGGATTGTTTGTTAAACCACACTCGGATTTAAAACTAAGTGGGCTAATCTTTCAGCAAAACGAATTTATTTGATTTGATTTGATTTGAATTAAATTAAATTAAATTTTATTTTTTTAAAGATAGAATTTCGGTGACTTGAAAAGCAACGTACGGATGGATCAATAGGAGCTAGGGAAGTGTGTGTGCCAAAGGCGAGCAAGATGAATCCAATGAGCTGCTGACAAATATTAGCTTACAAGCCTCGAATGTATTGAGCTGCGAGACCCTCTTGGTGTTGCACAATTTCTTTTTCTCGAGGGATAATTATCGGTGTTAATATTTATTTTGGGCTAGGGGGATTGTGACACGTGGATCATTGACCAGAGTACATAGACAGCTAAATTGAGTTGTTGGAATTGAGTTTGAAGGATCTGCACAAGCAGCCACCCTATTTCCTACGCATTGCAGGAATTTAATGGGTTAAAGTTGAAGCGCCGCTGCGATCTTCTCATGCCATGTGATGCCATGTGATGTGATGTGGGATAAACTACTGCGAGAAGATGAATGTGGAGTTATGACGACTCTTTGATAGTTGCGGTTACTGTGCTGGAAAAGAATGTTTTCATTAATCAAGAATGAACAGGTCAGGGGAGATCATTCATTACGCACGTACAGTACGTGTACATACCGAACCAACATTTTATATTATAACAAAAAGGAAGACAAAACTTGGGATTTCTAAAAACCAATTGAAAGAATCTTTAAATTTATGTTTGTGGATTGTATGTGTTTCTTCTTGTGTGGACAATGAGCCCTGATCCTACTAGTTGTTGTTGTTATTGTCGATTCGCTGTAAGTTGCAACCCTTGCTTGCTCCTTTGCAAGAGTTAATCTTGTTAGCAATTAAAATAGACAATAGTTTCATTCGAAACGTGATTTAGCAGCTACTAAACGCCACTGACTCACTTGTAATTGCACATTTAGTCGGCGAAAAGTGAATTTAAACGCTGCGAGTAAACATCCGCATCCAAAATGGATGGATGGATGGATGGAAGGAAGCCTCTGTGCTCTCTGCTCGCTCTTGCTGCGAGTATTGTGCAAAACGTGGCGAATATTAAATGTTTGATAAGGATCTGTCTCGAATCCGGGATTGGAAATTAATAAAAGAAAGTTGAGACCGTAGAGTTTGTCGCTAGCGGCTGGTTTGGAATTAGAGCGGCGCGGTGCGGTGCGGTGAGGTGAGGTGCGGTGGTGGTGTCGTGCAATGCATTGGCCTCGCACTCGCGTATCGCATATAAGGATAAGCACGGGCACAAACCATCTCTTGAAACTAATTTTCAGAGTTAATTTTATAACTATGACACTCGTAAAAAGGGGGTAAGATTAAACTCATTTTGGGATATTAAGATGAAGATTTCTAAATGCGCCTAATAAAACGTTGTTTATCGTCCGAAGTGTCGTGCAAACACGCGCCAAACTGGACATACTGAGCGCGAAATTACCCGAAATGGGCCCGAAATTTGGTTAAGAAGAAAAAAAAGTGCACTTTGACCGTTTTAATTGGTGGAAAGATTATGTAGAGATGCACTTCCGGTTTGTTGGGCATCATGATAAAAAGTGCGTTTTTTTTTCAGCGGTTTTTTTTTCAGCGTTTTTTCTCGGGCAGATTAAGATTCGTCTTCGGATTCCACGGGGAGGGGGAATCGGGTGTCGTGGGATGGCAAAACTCACTCGGCCCGCATCGTTAGAGGCGCGTAAAGACGCCGGCCTCGCTGTAACGAAGGCAAAGGGGGCACAAATGTCGTCTTTATTGCACCGAGGACGTGCAGCGACAAAAGACCTGACAAGGTGAATGCGCACATCCGTGCTCGAATCGAGTAGGCCCCGCCCTGTGGCCATTTTGTCAGCTCCCCATGCGGGCCTCGACTCGCGCCCTCTGTCAATTTAATAATGTACAAACAAAAATGCGAGAAACGAGAGGAAATATTTGGGAATTAAAATTATTGCGTAATTTGGAGCTAGAGTGAGAAAAATGTTGATTTTTCTCACTCCTCGCCGTCAATTCAGACATGTTGAATGAAGACGACCTTAATAAAATTGTCAGGAAGAAACGGTTCATTAAATGTGGAAATGAAGGAAGGTCACGTGAACATTGGGTTAATCAACACGTTGCGCGCCATCGCGCCCGTCTATTTTAATGCAAACCCCCCCCTAAATTTAACGAATAATCGATACAGCCACGATAATGAGCTGCTGCGACTGCGATCGATATTCGCTTCGTCCTGCATCAAATCAGATCGCAGTAATGCGAGATATTGCCGATGATTGAATCGATTGATCCGCAATTAGCGAGCGAGAGTTTTGTTTTGTTTTCACATGTTTTTGGGCGAATTAAACGTGCAATGCAGGCAAGTTTTGGTAGGGAGAGAGAGGGAGGGAGGGAGAGATAGGCCAATGATGTTTGCATTTTGGGCGATAAGGGACAAAACGCACAAAACGCACCACTGCAGGCACCGAGCCAAAACGTCAACTTTATATACTCGCTGGGAAAAGGGTTAGGCTTGGGTTAGTCGAGCTTTTTATACAAATAGATTTTGTCATCTGAATCGAATCGTTTAGTTTTGTTTTTAATACAATTTGCTGCGATTGGAAATATGGGGGAAGGAAAAATTGATTAATCTTCTTTTTTTATTTTTGGATTTGGTATTTGCTACTAAATAATGCATTGTAAGTAAACAAGATTAATGTATGCTGGGCACACTTGAGAGCAAATAAAAAGAATCGCTTCGTTAAGTGAAATAGCTGAGCAAAATTTAAACTCGCTCGAGCGGAGATTTGGCGCAGTGACGAACTTAAACTTTATTGGAATTTAAAAATCATTCAAAACCGCTTATCAAAATTGGCATTAAATTTTATTTTGAGAAATTTTAAACAGGAAGTGACGTCATGATTAGTTGCAATGAATTTTTTGGGTTGGGCTGCACTGCTCCGCATTGGGTTTGAATTCTTTGGAGGTTTAGGTGTTTAAACGACGGGAAATTTGCGGAATGAGAAAAAAAGATTGAAATGTGGGAGGGAATAAAGTTTAACGGCTAAAGTTTTATCCATGCATGGAATACTGTTTCATATTCGTGATGATGAGTAATGGAGTCTTGTGTTTGTACTTTTTCTTCTTCTTGTTCCAACCGGCTCATTTTTCAATGCGACGATAAGCCTGAAAGGAGGTTACTGGCAAATTTTTTTTTATTTTTTTTTTTATTTTTTTTTTTATTTTTTTATTTTATATTTTATCCCATGAAAAACAAAGATGGAGGAGTTGTTTTCCTTCATTTGTCATGTTGCAAGTTTTTCCTGCTCTGCGCTTGGCTTGCAATGTGAAATATTGCGCAGCGTGTTTGCAAGTCCGTGGCAGAGTTTTGTGGTTTGTCTCAAAACTAATTGAAGTATCACTTTGTTCTTTGAAAAGGAACAAATTGGGCAAACATGAGAAAAATGTGTGTGCGAGTATTAAAAAAGGAAGAAAAAAAAATTATTAGTTTTTTTTTTTTTTTTTTTTTTTTTTTTTTGTGGCAATTTTGAATGTCAGGAATAAAAAGAAAATTAAATTAGATTATTTAAGAAGGAAGGAGGAAAAAAAAATGTTTTGACTTTTAATTTTTTCAAATTAATTTAGACACAAATTTCTTGTTCGGATTCTCGTCTTGCGGTGGAAAGTTGGTCTACACGAGGGGAAGATTTAATTGAATTTTCTGGTGGAAAGTCGAAGTTTGGAGTGCACATAGTGGAAGAGAAGAAAAAGTGGCTATTGTATAAAAGAAAAGGAAGGGGAAAAAGTTTTGCCACTGTAAAATATAGTTGTCATCAATTATGTAAGGAGAGAAAAGGGGAAGACGTCTTTTGGCCGAATTACTGTTGAAATCCTTTAAAATTAATGGATACGGCCAACCCAACATTTCGCGCTTGGAATACCAAACTGGGCGGAATTCTACATTTGCCAACTTCTTTTCTCGCAAACACCAATCACTAGATTAGATTTTGGCAGATGGGAGTCGATGATTTTAGTCAAATTTGGAAATGCGGGCGAGTGCGGGCTTCTCTCACTTGCACGGTCGTCGCTGTGTTTTCACGCGGCTCAAGGGCGCTTTGATGCGGCCAAGAGTTTACAATTGGCGTGGAAAAAATAAAAAAGATTTGATTTATTTATTTTTTCCAACTTTGTGATAGAAACTTCGTTATTTCTAGCCCCGAGGTTAATAATTGCAAACTTTTTGAGGTTCGGTCTGCACTTCGAATTAACTCGAAGTAATAAAAGCGAATTTACAACGCGTTTCGGTGACCTGGGATCCATAATTTGTACATTTCTCAAAAAATCCCAGGCCCTAATTTGCTTTTCTGGGAAAATAACTTAGGTTAGGTCATAAAATTATCGAAACCCTTTTCCAACCAAACCAAAACCAGCACAAAAAAAATTTAAAACGTAAAACAAAAAAATGTTATTTTTTGTTTTGCCCACTCTTTTCTCCGCCTCGGGTGACTTTTATTTTAAATCCCGAATTGTAATCTGAATTTTTTCCTTCTTTTTTTTTCCCTTTTTTTTCTTTTTTTTTATCAAGTAGGGTTCTTGTATGCGTGCGGTGAATTTCGCCGGCAGAATAAAGAAAGGGTCAAGTCAAGTTTGTAGGCACCACACGACGAGGATTTATGCAGACTCCATGCTGCAAACGCACCCATAGACATGCATGAGGTTGCATGAGCATTATAGACTGTGACTCGGTTGGCATGTGGCTTGAATTTCATTATATTGCGTCTAGACGATGTGAAGTTTGTGCGTTGCAAACACCTCGTGGCAATCACATTGTACCATTTATGGCCGCATCACGCTTCATGTTCGCTCGTGTGCAAAACTAGGCGAAGTTGTTCGATATATATATAGATATATACACCGCAACTTCGCTGTATCAATTTTTTTTTTTTTTTTTTCTGGGAAAATATATTGCAGAATGTGAATTTTGGTTGTATCCGACAGGTCTCGAGATAAAATAATGCGGATGAAGCTTATTTTTGGAAGTTTTAAATCTCCGGATCAGTGGAATTAGGAGATGTGACAAGTTTTGGTAGATTGCCATCTCGGATTTTTGTCATCAGAAAGTCACTTGCTGTCTAATGTCAACTCGAGTTAGCTTTTTTTTCTTGTCGTGAACACACCACTCTTTTATATTATAACTTATCATAACAAACATTTCTTAGATTGCCATCACTTTTTATTATTATTTTTTTCTTTCTTTTTTTTTTTTTTGGTGAGGGGGTGCGGGGGTGGCGGGGTTTCTGGCCTTTCTTTAAATCAAACCGCGTGTGCAGATCCAGCGCACTTTGCTTTGCAGTTAACTCACTCGCATGGATATGCGAGTTTATATTCATTTTACACCTTCTCGGAATTGAAATCGCGGATATTTTTATTCATTGCGAAAAAAGTTAAAAATATCTCGCGGTTCCTTATTGACGAGCCAAATTTGGAAGGTAAACATGGATGACACAAAAAAGTAGCGAGAAAAAGATGGAATATTTATCACGCCGCGAGAAATGCACGTGAAAAGGTGTTTTATATGTAAATAACGGACGCGGAACAGACCAGTTTGCTGGCCGCAGCAAGTCCACCTTAGGCAGCACGAAAACGCAAACCACCGTAAAAATTTGCCCTACAAATAAACAAAAACCTGCTAATTTACACCTCATTTGTGACGAAAATTCGTAAAATTTTCAAAAAATTTTTCAAGGGAAAAAAAAGAAAAAAGATTTTGGGGATTGATAGTGGGTTTGATCGAAAAATATTCTCGGTTCGTCTTCCTTATTTATTTTCAATTTGGCCTCGCAGCCCAATAGGTTTGTGCGCCCCATCCACCCCATTCTCTCATCCACCCGTACTTGTGATGCTGTAAATGGGATACTGGTCTCGATATAGGCCATTCGAAAATGCAGCGCGAAAGGAACCCGAGGACCATTGCAGAGAAGCCAACCCAATTGGCGAGTGAAGAATTGATTGCTTGAAGAATGTCGTCGCAAGTTTCGGCTAGTTTGTGACTTGCGAGCTTCCCACAAGTGTACTCGGCTCCCGAATGCTCTGCAGATTCTTATCACGAAGGCAAAGGAAGGGAAGAGGTTAATGATAAGCTTCAGCTTCATCTCTTCTCCTCTCTTTCTCCTCATCTCATCTCATACGCCGGCATTAACAGCCCGCTGAAACATGTCTCTCTCTCTCTCTCTCTCTCGCATTGCTTTAATTTTGCTTGCTAATGCCACACCTGTGCATAATTGATGACGAGATGCTAGTGACCCCTTTGCACTGCCTCGCCATGTGTGTCCAATCGCAGCTCTGTTTGAATCTTTTATCTCGCGCCTAATAGTTTCTAATTGCGAGTGGGGGAGGAGACATGTATCTCTGATCCGTTCGTTCTATCTATCTCTTTCTCTCTCTTTCTCTCTCTCTTTTCGCGCCGCTTCTGGCAATTGGTGGATGAGTAACGCATCTTGGCAAAATTGGTACCAAAGGATTAATTATCAGTTGTGGGGCCCTCTAGGAAATTGGCACGTGGAAAACATTTGGGTCGACACTGGCGTGTCGTGTGGAGATTCACAAAATTCCCAGATGGGGGTTCGTTTGACGACGAATGCTCGCTGGGGAATAAAGTTGACCAACACTAGAGAAGTGAACGTTTTTTTGGGTTTTTTTTTTTTTTTTTTTTGGTGTTCATTTTTGATTTTTATTGGTTGTAGCAACTGGTCGCATGGAAAATGGAGAAATTGATTTTTTTTTAGGGAAGGGGTTTGGAGTAGGGGTGAGGTGAGGTGTTCTCGTTTTACCCATATATAAGTATATTTTTTTAAGATTTTTTTTAGATTTTTTTCTTTATTCGTCGTTTCATTTTTTTTTTCTTGGATTTTTTCTTTTCGTTCTGTCATTCAGTTTGGATCTTTTTCTTTTTTCTCTTTTTCTTTTCTCATTCTGTTGCTGTCGACTGCAGCCCGCCTCACCGGGGCCTGTGGGCACACGAATTGAAGGATTCTGAGTCAACAGTGGTGCAATGAGAAGATGGTTGCAGCCATCAAATGATAAAATAAAAAAAGGAAGAGAAATGTGAGAGAAATGGGAAAAAAAATGGGGGAAAATAGAGGAAAAAATCAACAATTACAAGCAGCTTACGAGTGGAATCCATCCACTTTTTTAAAGAAAGAAAGAAAGAAATTTTTAATGAAATTTTTTTTTTCTTTTTAATAATTTTTTTGTTGAGATTTTGTTGGATTAAAGTTAAAGGAGTTTATTGAAATTTTTAGTGCATGGATAAAGTGTTCTAGTCGGATGTAAATGTCTTTTGGATCGAGGCTGGTGGACCCGACCTCGGGCGCTAATGAACGCGTGCGTTCGGTCCGATGTTGGGTGGGAGGAGAGGGTGGGGACTCGAGCAAACGACTTTTGAACGGCTTCCAAATATCTACCACCCTACGCCCCCTATCGAGCGAAGCGTGCACTCCGCCCGAAAACTGATCGATACCTGCAGTTGATGCGCAGAAGAAAAAAAATTTCTCTTCTTTCTTTTTTTCTTTCTTTTTTTCTTTACCTCGTTTTACGTTTTCATTTTCTAAAGCAGTATCGTTTGTAAGCAAATGTTTGTGTTCGATAAAAAGTAGAGAGCGCGCGAGAGAAAGGTAAATAATTGACCCCCGGTTTGAAGTTGTAAATTCGCTAATCCGCGATGCGCAGGCATAAAGGGTTGTAGCGATTCGATAATCCTCTTCTCTTCTCATTTATCAGGTCGTATTTCTTTGGGTATATATTCGGCTTTGAAACGGTTAACCTCAAGGCTTAGCGCAGAGTTGCGAGTTATGGATCGTTCGATTACCTTTGCGGCCGCCATGGCTGCTGGAACGAACGTTGCCTTTGCTGCAGTACACTGAGAGAGAGAGAGAGCGAGAGAGAGCGAGAGCGAGAGAGACAGGCAGGCAGGCGAGATCAATAGCGTTGGCCGGGGTTGACGAAAACCACTATATTTGTGCTGCCCGGATTATCTGGCGCGCGCGCTACCGGATTGAATTGAATTAATGCACTGTGCGAATTTGCTTGTAAATATTTTCGCGCACTGGCGCTCGGATTGAGAAGGATGAACGCCACTAATGTTTCTTGTTTCTTGTTTCGAGATAAATAAATGTCGCGGGGATTTGTGTCGGGCGGCCATTTTGAGGATTTTGTTTGAGGATTTCTGTGATGAACGAGCGAATAAATAACTAAATGAATGAATGAATAAATAAATAAATAAATATTGTAAAGTTGTGGCCGCCATTTTACAAATGGTGGGATATTATTTTTTTTGCGTGGGCGAGGTAACATCCCGGCTCGCTGCTTGAATTAAGCGGAGGCGAGTTGGCGTTTGCCCGCGTTCGGCCGTTTTGCCGTGTCGTTGACACCCATAAATAAATCCATATTGGGCGTGAAGGTGGCGCTGCGCGTGCAATTGGAATCCATCTAGGGCGATGCGATACTTCGAACGGCCAAGTGCGCATTTATCATTAATGGTAAAGCAGATGTGTATCCGTGCGTTTGGTGTGCTGTGCTGGCTGCTGCTGTTCCTCCCTCTTCTCTCTCTCTCTGTCTGTCTGTCTATCTATCTCGCACCACCACAACTGGTAACCACGGGTGGCGGTTGCCATGTCAACCGATATTCCTCGTCTCTCACTTTGCTCGGGGCTGTCGCGCGGTATCTGGTGCAAACCTAAAGTGACACGGCGCAGCTACACGGACCCCGTGCGTGATTTCTTTGTTTTCCCCACCTTGAGTCTCCAGATGTGTTGTGGTGCGCACGCGCCGGATTTATCGACTCAAAAATGAGGAGTGGATACTTTATTTTGTTTGTTGGCAAGATGAACGAGTGGGGGTTGCATCTTTAAGTGTAATTCCCGAACGAGTGGCAATAAATCATGCGCGGAGTGCGACTTTGCTTCCTGTTACCTCAGCTCGCAGCTTTGCACGCAGTGGGGGGGGGGGGTGCAGGAAGAAGACTGCGCTCAAATTACACCTGCTTATGGGTTTATATGCTTATTGGGTTTAGTTATTTCATCATGTTCCGGTTTAATAGGTGCGTGCTCATAAATTAATTGCTATGCGAGATGCGTATCTGTTTGGCAATAAACACAATCGCGCGCTTTGTTTTTTGCCAATAAGCGAATTATTAATTTTTACACGCGTTTACCGAAACTATCATTGATTCTCCCCGGGGAGAGTTAATTGTCTGTGTGGTTTCACTGATTACTTGAAAAAAAAGTGAAAAGAAAAAAATCAAAAAAAAAATAAAATAATTTTTTTTTCTCTCTTTTTCTCTGTTTTCTCTTATTTTTTTTTACTTTATTAATGGATGAGCAAATATTTGAAATATGAGTTTAGATACAATGTCCACATCTGGCAACGACGGGTCTTTTGTTTGACGAACAGGTGTACAAACAAGGAATTTTTCCGAATTTGAAGAGCACAATGTCCAGTTTATCTGATATTCCGCGCACAAATCGATTTGGCGACCCCATTAACCCCGAACGCAACACTAATGATTGATGATGGTTTAACCGATTTTTCTTAATTTCTTCTCTTTTCCCAAAAAATTTATTTATTTATTTAAATTTTTTTCATCATTTTGGCCCCTGTCAAAGTGAATTTTGCGCTCCGTCGATTCTGGCGTCCTGTGGACAGGTGCTCTCTCTTCCTCCACTCCCCTTCTCCTCCCACCCCTCTGGTGGCTGCAGCGCTGCAAGACGACTCGGTTTCCATACAAATGGCCGTTGTACAAGATTGAAGCGGAATAAAAAAATAAATATATAAAAAAAGAGGTAATTTTGAGAATTGATGTAATTTTATTTTATTGGCTGTTGTTGCAGTAGCGGTAGTGGCAGGATGAGAAAGGGAAGGGGGCCTGGAGTTGGCAACTCAGCAAGGAGAATGTCAACGGAGATTATCAGGGCAGCGAGGCTTGACAAATTTGTGAATGCCACGTTTAAGGAAACGTGCTTAAGTCCCTGTTTGATCGCGCCATTCATTGCTCGCTGTCTCGTATCAGTGATTTCGGACCAGGGCGACACGTCAGCACTTTGCTTGCCAAAAGAAGTAGAACGACGCTTTTATCCACCGATTGCGACCAAGACCCGGTCTTCACGTCCACTGAGCATACTCGCGAATGAAAGGCAAAAGCTGCTGGTCACTCGTGGTGAAATTCGTCGCATTGTTGCCACTCGCTCGCGTCCAACGCGCCACTTTGCGCCAAGTGCGCCAACTCCTCTTAACGTCCCCGATTTTTAATTAAGCTTGGCAAAGTGCTTCGGTGTTTTCACTCGCACGAGTGCTGACCCCGCGGGTCCCCGCGAGTCGCTGCTGGTCGCCACGGGTCCCCGCACGAGCACGCGCGCCACAAAAAGTGGGAAAATGGGAAATTTTGAAGAGATTGGTCTTGCGAGGCCCCAACCGGCTCGTTTTCGGTCGTTTTTGACCCATTTTGACCCGGGTCAGCCGCGATTTTTGAAGGCCTAATGAAGTTGCGTGTTTATTTGGGAATTTGTGCTTTTTATGCGAAGGAACTTGAGCCTTAAAAGGTCCGAAATTTATTAAGTGCAGCTGCGTGCGTAAACGAGAGGGAAAGAGGAAAAGCATGTCACATGTCCAGCACCCCTGCAATGGCAAAGCTTTGGGGAGGAGAAAAAAAAAGACTCGCTGTTTCCTCCGGAAATTGACCCTTTTTTTCTCGGGCGCCTCCTACCGTTCTTTTAGCAAACGAGATCGAGAGTCAAGGAGGAAAAAAGCATCGGCTCTTATTTTGCGCCAGTGTGGCCGCACGTGCAAGTGCTAATTAAGCCCTGGCTCCCTCCGTGATAGATGCCCGTGCCAAACGCCTTCGTCTTCGTCTTCGTCTTGTCTTCTTCCCAGATTGTCCCGAGTCGCCGCTCGATGGCGCGCATCAACAAAACGAACGATTTGACTTTTGTTGTTGTTTATTAAATTGGTGATGGATTAAAAGTAACACTATTGTGTAGACGTGGTGAAATGTTGTAGATTTGAACTTATTGCACATACCTGGGTTGTGGAGCTAATTTGGGCCATTTGGGCACAATGGGCCGGCAATTGTTTGGTTTTCAATAGATGTTCATTATTCGCGCTTGGTCTGTTTCCTCCCCAACACCGAAATTAATAAGTAACATCATCGCTCACCGCAAATTAAGCAAAGTTTTGCTCTACCTCCAACGCTGACTTTGTTCATCCGTTTGAATAACAAGATTAATATAGAGAAAACTAATTTTCTTGCACAGGGGGAACCTATCTACTCCTCTTCAATTACGGCGCTCGTGATAAAAAAAAAGGATGAAATGTATGCGTTTGCGCATGCGCTGCCCGGGAACAGAAGAAAGGATTTTGGAAATTGATTTTGAAACCTAATCATTTCAAGTTTTTAATTATTTTATTTAAATTTTTTTTTTAAAAAGAAAAAAAAGAAAAGGAATAAAAAAGAAAGAAGTTTGAATTGATTTGAATCCATTTGTGTAACGGCGCTTGTTGAGCAAGTGAAACAAAACATTTGCGATTACTTAATTAAATAAGCTCGTGCCCATCTGGTGTGGAAATAAATTTCTTAGGTTACAATTTAATACTCTAATTTTACCTTCACGGAACCAGCATGGGATGCTGTAATTAGATAATGGGATGGAGAAATATTAGGTATTAAAAAATGGCGCAAACAAAGGCGGGAATCGGAATCAAAGTGTCGCGACGTACTTGTACTGAACGTACGTGGGTGCTAAGTTGACGACTGGTGTGGGGGATAAAGTGTATTGGGTCGCGAGTTAATGGATTTTGCTTGATTTAACTAGTGGATCGTTGAAAATGTGAGTGGAATTTGACGTCAATTCTTTCCAACTTGATTGCAAAGTGGCTTTAATTCATGCTTCACTTGTTGAATTGTTTGAGGGGAAAAAAGACGATACATGCTTCTCTGCAGCACTTTAAAGCGCGCAAAGAGAGTTAATCTTGTTACCAATTTAAATAGTGAAGAAATTTGTGTTTTTGTGGTCGCGACTCTTCTAAGATTATTTATTTATTTCAGCTTTAAGGAATTAAATTAAATTGAAATTAAATTGAAAAAAAAAAAGTTGTTTTCAATTTTATTTTATTTTATTTTTCCAATTTGCGGGGATATTTCCCTATGAGGCCTTGGTGCGTGAAAGCAAAAAAGATGAAACATTCGTAAGTTTAGAAAATTATTTTTATTATTAAAATATACATTTTTTAATTTGTTTTATAGTTTTTTGGATTTCTTTTCTTCTTTTATTCCATTCGAGTTGAGTAGACCCCTGAGGTAGGGCACATTCCAAAGTGGAACCGCAAAAGTTGCACAAATTTTTGGTCGTGGAATTTTGCAGAGAGTAAGCAGTAAATGTGCAGAGCAATTTTAATTGTATCTGCAGGTGCGCGATGCGATGCAAAGAGCGGAGAAAACAAAACAAAAGACAGACGCGCGCGCAGCGTAGCAGGCTTGGCGTTGTTAGCTTTAGCTTTCGAGTCGCATCGAATTAGATTTTATTTCTTGCCCATATTTTCCCATTAAAGCCTCGTTGGCGCTAACACTCGGGGTAATTAGATTTGCGAGCGAATGTGGGGCATTGAAGAAACCGAACAAGAAGTGGCTGCTGTAAATCAGAAAAGATGGTGTTTCGAACGACCCCTTTAAATTAAGTGGTCAGAAAAGGTGTTGATTAATTAAGCAGCGCCTCTTTTGTCCGTTTTAAAGGATAAAGGATTCGCTTAAAGCTGAATTGCCCCACCGTTATCTTTAATAAGGGCGTGTGCAACTTCGATCCACACAAAGATGAGAGCGAGAGCGAGACTGTCGTTTCGTCTCTTCTCTTCTCTTCTCTTCTCTTCTCTTTTCTTCTCTTCTCCTCGCTCGCCAGACGGCGGAAATTAAGTTGCGGATAATCGTCGTGTTATTTTTCTTCCGTCTTGTTAATTGATTTAAGTTTGGTTTCGTTTATGCGGGTTATGCGATGCGAGGGCGATTTGGGCAATGACTCGCGGATTTGGGGGGAAATTTGGAAAATTAAGGGGAATTTTTTTGATTTTAGTTTTTTTTAAATTTTTTAAAAAAGTGTTTACGTGTTTGTAATTGATTGCTGGTTTGATTGTGGAAATGAAGATGGCGCTGTGAGTTTATGGTTTGTTCGGTTGTTTGGAATGAATAAAGTATGAGCACGATTTCCGTTGTTTTGATGCATATCGTTTTAAATGTAGGTAGATTTATGTGATAACTCCATTTAATCGAGTAGTTTGGAGGCGGAAAGCAGTTCGCATTAATGGATGCTGAAAAGCAGTTATTTATTTCTCGGGCATGCGCAATAAGGAAAATTTGATGGCTCGCAGAGAGCAATGGATTTATTTCAATTTCATTGAAAATTAGGCCTATTTATTGAAATTTATTTCATTTACTTAGACTTTTTGGAAATTTGAATTTCTTTCCCAAAGGGGAAAATTTGCGAAATTTTTAATTGAAACCGGGAAAAATTGTGGAAAATTTCCGGGAAAAAAAAAGTTGAAACTGAGACGTCGCAGTGAGGAAACTATGTTTTGTTTAGTTTTTATTTTTCTTATTTAAAAAAGAAATAAAAAAGAAAAGATTAAATTTGGTTGTTGTAGTTGATGGCGCGCGTGTTTTTATTGGCATCTTATTTACATACGTAGTGGGCATCTGGACCGAGTTTTTACGACTGTCAGTTGGTTGTAAATCGCGCGTAATGAGGACATGATTCCGAGAGTGAAACATGAAATTGCACCAGATGATACGAGTAATTTGGATGGTTTTACATTTCTTGATATGACGACACGAGATTTTCGCTGACTTTTGTACTCGTCTCGATGATAAAGTGAAATGTTGTTGCCCAATGAATTTAAACACTCCTTTCTTTCTTTCCCTCCTCACTGCATTACCGCACTATTAAATATTAACTGTCCGATATTTTATTCATGTTCGAAATTTATATTTTTTTTCCGAGAAATGAAAAAAATAAAATAAGTTGATTTAATTCAGATTGCAGAATTGATGCACTCGTGACTTAATGTCGGTGCACTGCAGCGTTACGGAGCTTTGCATATTTGGGAGAGAAGTGAAAGTGAGAGCAGCGCATAGAGAGTTTAATGGGGCAGGGACAAGTTGGGGCTCTAGTCATGCGCCAATGTCTGACCAGTAAAATGTAACATTCGGATTGCATTTTAAAGGCAAATGTCTACTCTAATGCAAATACAGAGTAATATATATATTTTCCCTAGACATTTTTCTATGGAACGCTTTATTAATAGTTAATAGTTATTGTTGCGTAACCATGGTGACAAGAATTGCGCATATTTTGAATATTTCAACGCGAATAAATTGAGTTATCTACCGCAAGAGGTCTTTGACGTCGGAGCGGCTGAGGAAATGTTTTTAAACAGAAAAAATCGTAAAATGTTGACCTTGGACGTTTGTTAATTGAAAATGGATTTTTTTTTAAGTGGACGGGGTAGGGAAAGTGTAATTAACACTCGATTTCCTGTTTTTGTGCATCGCGATTCTTGTTTTTCGGTTGTACGGCTTTTTCAAGTGGAAAATGAGGGGCCATTCATCATTGACTGTCTTTTGCATACACGACACAACGTCGCGCATTGTTCTGGGACAATTACAACTCGGTGATGAATTGATATTAAAACATGTCCTAAAGAGTTGAATGAGATTTTTTCTTTTTTTCTTTTTTCTTTAAAAATGAGAATTTCGTGTTTGTTCTTTTCCTTCTTCGTAATCAATAGAATTGGGATGAGTTAACGTTTTATCGCGGGGTTCGCTCAGGGGAGGGTTGGGGTAATTTAAACAAAAAAAGATGAAATTGAAAAGAAGTGTTTTGCGACATACGGGGTGTTTTCTTCGTATAAAAAGAAATAATGCCTTTAAGGGAGAGAAGCATTAGCAAATATGATGAAAGGAATGAGAAAGCTGTTAAAAGCAAAGTTGCGAGTTTTCCAAAATCTACCGGGCAGGACCGGTCGCGATCGCATTTTCACCGCTTAATTAGAAAGTTGAGAAAGTTTAGAATTTTTTTTTTAGGTGGAATTTTTTTTTTTGGTTTTTTTTTTATTTTTTATTTTTTTTTATTTCATGGGCCTTTTGCAGTAAATTACAAACTATAAATTATACGCGGGTGTTGCGTAAGAAATATTCTTCTTAGTGCACGTTCCTCGTCCATCACCCTCTTCTGCCCATTACGACAGTGGCTGAGGAAAAAAGAGAGGTTCAAAGAGGTATTTTGTGGACGTAAAGTACTGTGGGCGCTGGCAATTCCATTTTTGATAAAAGCTAAAAATCAGCTTATATCGCAGCTCTGTGTTGCCAAAGAAGCGCAAGTACGCGGTAATGGCGTCTTTGACTTGTTTATGTGCCACCCACTCCTGATGAGTGAATATATATATACAAATTTTTTCTTTTTTATCTTTTCTTTAAAAAAATATAAATATATAAATATATAAATAAATTTTTTAAATTTTTTCCAAAGTTTTGGGTAGCGTGTGGGGAGGTTTAATTAAAATGATTATGTTTTAAAGGTTGGAGCGTCATTAAACGTGACAAAGTTCATAAATTGTGGGGGAAATGGGATTTTTTTTTTTTTTACATGTATATTTTTTTTAAAACATTAAAATAATACTTTTTATGATTGGGGGTGTGACAATTTTGATTTAATTAAGAATCCCCAGGGGAAAAAAAATAAAACTTTGAGATTTTAGTGATGTGATAAAGCAAACAATAAAAAGGAATATGAGGTGATTAATTCTAAACGTTTTGGAATGCTTAGATTTTTTTTTTGTATAGTTTTTAAATTTTTAAATTTAACTTTATTTATAATTCAAAATGAAATTTTGATGAGTTTTAGGTAAACAAAGGAATTTGCTATCAATTATTCATGTAAATAAAAACAAATTAAATACTGAGAGAAATTTTTTTTTTTCATTTCTTTTTCTCGGTTGCTGGAAATAATCTTTCTTTTTTTTTTAAAAAACAAAGTTTTTAATAGACTTAAGATTTATTGGGAATTCAGTTTATGCGTGAATGAATTTTTTATTTTTTTCGAGAATTTTTCTTTCTTTTTTTTTTGGTCTTAGAAGATAAAGTTTTTTGATGCTTATTTTGATGGACGTGGCACTTCTCTAATGAAAATAAGTCGCGTTTGTCGTTTCTTTTTAAAGACCCTAAATTGCAAAAATATGTTGGGCCATTTTTTGTATTTTTTATCTGTCAAAAAGATTTAGTGAATTTGTAAATGGTTTGAAATGTGTGACCTTGAGTGGCGTTTGTGAATAATTAATTGGAAGTGTAGGATAAGAAAGAAAAGTGGCCGCCGGTCCGCAAAAGAAAGAGGATTAATTTTTGTTATAAATGTAAATGTTTCTCATTGCTCGTTATCATCTTTTGTCTCGTATTGTTAATGAAGTGAGTCGGTTGCGTTGTAAACATTCTCAAGGGAGATGTACAACAGGCAGTCAAAAATGATGGCGTTTGCTCGAGGATATGGAGGAAACGGACGACCATGGCTTGGTTCACTGAAGCCCTTTTATGTCCCTACTGGGCCGACTGTTGGTTAGTTGGTTGTAGAGAAGGAAACTAAGGATGACAACCGACTAGTGCACGACTGGATGACTAAATTGTGTTTAGTGTTGACATCCGGATAAGGAATTGATTTTTTTCAAGCCGCTCAAGGTATTGTCTTTTTCATAAGTTGGTATTCATTGCTTCAACTGGTTTAATGTCGGTCGTCCTAATGTCTTTTCCAATATTTTTTCTTGCATGTGCAGGGCCCATGAAATTTTTTTTTTCTTTTTCTTTTTTAATTTTATTGATGGAGGTTTTTATGTTTGTTTTACTTTTGAAATTTTTTTTTGGAACTTTTGAGTGTCCACGAAATTTAGTAATTCATGATTTTGAAGTCAAAGTTCTAGGAGTTGTTTATTTCTCTTAAGTTTGGTGTTGGTGTAAATGTAGAAACCGATACATGCAACTGAAGAGCACTTCCGGCTCACATTACACGCAACAGAAATGAAATTATTTATCAGATATGTTTGGGAAAAAGGAAAGAGAAGAAAAAAGGTGATTGTCACCATGAGTTTTTTAAGGGTCTCGTTCTTTGAAGAGACCGAAACGTCAAACCATTAGAAAGCTGCTGGAATAAGTGACAAATCTTTCTTTACACATATTTCTTTACACGTTTAATGTAATTTTTTTGTATTTTTTCTTTTTCTTGTCTTTGATGGCGTGAAATGACAATTGACGAATATTGATTTAGTGTTTACTGTTTGTTCATTTCGAGAGTGCAAGTGTTTTTTAAGTGATTGACCCCGCTGTGGAATTTCAATTTTGCCACTTGTGGCAAGATTGGCTTTATGGCTGCTGCTGGTCTATAAAAATGGCAGTTAGCGTGTTCCTTTGTTTATCTGCTTTTGCAATTACCTATCCACTGGCTCCAGAGTTAAATTAAGAATTTGAGCGGCCAATTTTTCCAAAGGCGTTAAGTTTGCCCATAAATTTGTGAATTGATTTCACGCGGAGATTAATGCATTTTGCAACTGGAACTTAAGCAGGATATAAATTTGCACGTAGTACACAGCGCAATCTTGCATACAGCAGGGGCGGATCCAAGGGGGAGGGGAGGCGAGGCGAGGCCGTGCAGGTCATGAAAAATTTAAAATTAAAAAAATTGTAAGAAAAATAAACATTTTAGTCACAAGAATGCATTTGTTAGGAGCACAATGCAGAGCCAAAGCTCGAATAAACTTGTAGGGTTTTCGCAGACCTATGGGATCAATTGGGCAAACTTTTATCATTAGACTTGAAACTGCAGAAGAATGATCAATATAGTTTGTCGAGAATTCCACCCATATGGTTCGCAAATACATTGAAATTATATTGCAATCGCAATGTATTCGCAAATGCATTGGGGTTCATGAAAATGCTTTTTGGAATACATTTTTGAGTGCAAATGATAGCAATAGGTTATGTTTGGGTGCCGCGAAAGGAAAATGTTTAAGAAGCTGTGGTTTTAAGAAGCCTAAAGCTAGGTTCACACTTGTGTTCACACTTGTATTCACACTTGTGTTCACACTAGACGCAACGCAAGAAAACTGACGCAACGCAAGCTGCTTGCGTTTAAAAATTCTTGACGTTGACTTTGCCACATGCAAACTGGCCGCCATTTTCGGATTCTGGAACTAGTTCTAGAACTGGATCCAATTGCAGGTTTCATTGAAACCATCCGATTGGCCAGACGCAAGATCAGTTGTTTCAGCTCTGTTCACACTTGCCATACAGTGTGAACAGACTCTTCGTTGCGTTGCGTCAAGTTTAGTGTGAACACAAGTGTGAACCTAAGCCTAGCTTAATGATAAGTCCGGCCCTGGCTGTCTCTCTCAATGTCAGGATTTCTGGATTCGCTAACGAAACTTTTGCAATCTGATTTCGTCGAAACAAATTCTGGTATTCTTGTTTGAAGGTTTGAATAAATTAACGTGTGCATTACTTTTTGTTCGTATCAACGGCTTGTGTTTCTCACGGAATCAATATTTCTGGCACAACGGAGTGAGTGTTTTCAATATTGCTCACAGAGGCCTGTTGTCTTGCATTTGTGCTGTTCTCTATGCAAAGCACTTAGGTTGAAAAGGCCGTAAAAATAACAAAGCGCATCTTTTAGATGTCTATCACACTTTGTGTCATCAGATTACAACTTCTTGAGTGAATCAGTAGCAAAGACACAACAAGGAACTTGTTGACGAGGGGGTAAGGAAATGAAAGAAGAAAGACAGAAAGAAGGAAAGAAAGAAGGAAAGAAAGATGCATCACAGCAATGATTGCAAAAGGGGTGATGAGTTTGAGGGGGGGACGGGAATGAAGTAATTTCGACGATGGTCCTTGGCACTGGTGTTTGCTCGCGGAATTTGTGTCGGCTCGTAATCTGGGGAGCAATTCTATGCAGTGTCAGTGGGCTGATAGTCTCCCAGGGACTGTTAGGTAAGCTTGGCAAGTCCCATTTAACCGATCTGCTCAATGCTTGTCGAGGCGAACGTGCGCCAATGAGAGATTTCAACTCGTGTACTCAAAATAAACTCTTTTGCCACAAACATCTCTTTGGCGCTCTACTTTGAATAGACAAAACTTGATTTCATTTTGCTCTCTTTGTTTTTTGCGATAACGGCAAAATGTCGCAGCGATTTGCGACGTTTCTATACTCACTCCACTCGGCAAAGTGAAAACTCCCATTGGCTCGGGAGAGTTAAAGTTCAAGATGGGAGTCGCACAATGTTATACCATTATTATCTTGTTTGCGCTGAGGCACGGCCGGATTTCTCATTAGGCGTCTTTGACACACTGCCTAGAGCCTACGAACAAAGTGCGAAGAATATTGTATTAATTAGAGAAAAAGTGCCTTCAGTCTACGGATACCAAAATGCAACCCAACCCCAAATGCAGCCATCGTGACCATTCTGCGCACTTAATTTCGTAATTCCAGTCGTTGTTTCGCAGTGTTAAGCCTAATTTAATGCCTAATAATGCTAAAATAGAGGAAATAAACTCATTAACAACAAAAGTAATCTACGACGTGGTAGTGTTGTAAATTCCAGGCGTGTACTTGCGATCAATCCAGGAGATGTTTAAACCATTATCAAACATGGCTGCTCCCAACAGACAATCAAATCAACTAACCGTGTGCAGCCAATCTATTTCGTATAGCGGGCTTTGCACGATCTGCTTTTAATCGCTTTTAAACTGGATAATTTTGGGCTAGATGCGTTTGCCAGTCTTGCACCACTTTTCAGAAGTTGGTTTGAAGGTCAAGTGCGAGTTTGTCACAAAGCACGTCGTCAGCACTTGTGGAGCTTTCGGACAGCATCACTCGCACACACGCACACGAGGCACTTAATTTTTCTAATTATAAGATATTGTTCAATCAATCCTGGGCTCCTTGGGGAGCCAGAAAAAGACAAACGTCTTTTTTGTTTCTCGGTCTAGAACACAAAGTACATTTTGTTTTTTGATTTTTGTTCTTCCAGCACGGGATCTTGTTCTGGGTCAAGCCTGTCACGGGTTTGATCGATTTATTGATTATTGATTTAATGCAATTTTTCTTGTTGCGTTTCCTTCGTTGTTTATTCAATTTCCGAACTCGCTATTAGACTCTAAGACGCTAAGATAGGGTCGTTTGTTTGTTTCCGATCATTTTGCACGTTAAATGTATGATAAATGCGTGAATAAAAAATGTCTTTTTCGCCTTTGATAAGATTAGGCTTTGATTTCATACATGGAAAGATTTTGTTCTCGTTACGTGATGGAAGGGTTAATATTTTATGGACGTTGCCCTGGGATTTGTACATTCATTGGCGTCTCGGGAGCTGTTTGGTTCGCTGTGCGCGCCCTCCCTTCGCGCTCCCATCTCTTTTATATTTCACTGGGTTTGAGTGGATTTGGTATAAAGAGAGGCGCCAACATTTATCCACCCAGCTTCGAGGCATCAAAAATAATGTCGTTCGTCATGTCGACGAGTTGGCCAGAGGTGCACTGCACTGCACGGCTCTGCACTGCACTGTTCTCGTACACAGAAAAATAAATGGGCGCTTTTTGTGGTGTTGGGAATGGAGATGGTGGAGGAAGGACGAGTGGCTCTGGCGCGGCATCTTAACCATCGAAATACCATAAAAATAAAAAGTGCTCGTAACGAGTGGGGACTAAGACACGCTGGCCAAAGACCCGAAGGGGCACAGTGGGAGATGGCGCCGCCGTTGTTGGGGCGAAATTATGCCTTTCTCAGATGGTCATCTTCACTGGGGTCACGTGGGCAAAATCGATTTGTCAACATTTGGCACGAAGTTTGTGCGATCCACCAACAGATGGAAGGAAAGAGAAGGAAGGAAGGAGAGGAGAGCGGCGAAGGGTTTGCGATTGCGCCGCGCTCGACACATTTTATTCTATCAAAGTTTAATTAAAATCCGGTTCGGTTTGTGTGGTTGCACGGGGATTAACACGTGCGCGAATATTTTAAAAATTTATTATTTTACTTTTGTTTCTTTATTTGTCTTTAATTTTTGTGGACATAAACCGATAGGGATGTCATCTTTTATGGCGCTATTGATGAGTGTCGTGGCACGAGGGTTGGTGTAAGGTTATCGCGCTATGCTGGGTTAAATTAACAGTTCAAGGAAAAATAATTAAGGAGATGGGAAATGAGACTGGACCAAGTGGGTGGCTCGAGTCGCGGACGAAAATTAAGCCATTCGTCAAGTCAGAGTTCAGAGTCAAAGTCACCAATTTGTGGGCCATTCATTCTTTGCGCGCCTGATGAATGGAATTCCACGAAGAAATAATTAAGCGGAAGTGACGTCGCATGTTGAAGGTTTTTTGATTTTTTGTTTTAGCTCGTGTTTGGTCGCTGGGAATGTAAAAAGTGCAAGTAAAGTGTGCAGTGTAAACGTGTCACTTTAATGGAATTTAATTGAATCGAAGGTTTGCAGTGGCATTACTAATGAGCACACTTTTTCCCCTTGCTCACTTGCTTGAGGTAATTGACAAGGATGAACTCGGGTTGCCGTGGCAACCGGGCCTAAAAACTAATAATGCGATTTCTTTCTTTCTTTTTTTCGTTCTTTCTCTACATATAAATAATTCTCCTTTTCACAAATCTCCAAGTTAATGAGGAGGAGGAAATTAAAAGATGATTTCACCACCATTTTGCTCGTCCTCGCTGATTTGTAAGTCAAATGCAGCTAATGCAAGCAATTGATCATCTGCTGGGAGCTGAACTTTCCCATACGAGACGCTTCCGTCACTCTCTTTCCCCCTCTGAGCGCTTATGCGCCTCGTAATGGATCTGCTCGTGCTCCCGACGCGCGCACAAATGAAAGAAAGCAACTGCATCGGCTCGGCTCCATTTTTCCAACAGTCAGCCATGAAATTGGGCCACCGCGGGGGGTCAGTGGGTTTGGAATGAAGGGGTTGCTGTAAAAATGACGATTAGAATGAAAGGAGAAGAAATGCGAATCCAAACTTAGAGCTGAGCTTGTGATTGAAGGCAAGAGCAGCAAAACCTTGTTAGGGGGATCCAAACACCCAATTTCATCAAGATGTTGTAAAGAATCCGGGCGCGCGCGCAGAGCTCATTGGACTTGGATGTTTGGGGATATTGGAAGGAAAGAGAGAGAGATAAGTGTGTACGATACGACAAGATGGCTGCCTGTGTGGCTATTGTTCCCGCGCCAGTGACTTGATTGGAAAGCGGTGTTTGGAAATTGAAAACACGAGTTGTGAATGTGCAGATTGCAACGGTCGGGCTCGGTCGTTCAATCAGTGCGCGCAGCGAGTGGAATGAGGGGCTGGGCTGGGCTGGGCTGGCGCGCGGGTATAAAGGTCAGGTGCGGGGGCGGACACGTAATTAATTTGCATTGCAAATTAATGCGCATTAAATGGGCATCTGTACAAGGCACGCCTTGTTTGTTTGGTTTTAAATTAATTCTTTTTTTTTTGGGTTTTTTTTTTTTAATTTTTTTAATTTTTTGTTTTGGTTGTTGGTGTTGTTTTGGGAAATGAAATGGTCTTCTCAACTGGTGTAGTGAAAAGGGGTTATGTGTATGATTGAAGTAGTCAAAGCAAATTCGTGTAAAGGCGATGGGGATGGCGTCGAGTTAGAGCTTGGCAATTCCATGCGGAGAAATATTCCTGTTGGGAGCCATTAAAAAAGATGAAATTTTTCCAACCTTGTTTGCTATACAATTTCCTACGTATAAAATAAAATGGTGCTCGTATATCTCAACCTCTGCTGAAAAGTTTCTTTTTTATGTTTGATTTTTTCTTTTTTTCAAAAATTTATTTCTTTTGGATGATTTCGATTTATTTATTTATTAATTTTTTGTTTTTATTTTTGTATTTTATTTTTGTTTTTATTTTATTTTAGTATCTGCCAGTGGTCACTTGGAATCGACGTCCATAAACACACTCTCTCCGGAAATGGTTCACGAATTGATCAGTCGAGCGTCGCAATCGGCCGAGAATTTTGCTCAGGACGAAGCACCGCCACCTCCGCCCCCGTTCGATAATCCAACGGGACCTTATTTCGACTCATCCACACCCGTCAACGTGACGGCTCAACTGGGCAAGACTGCTTACTTGCACTGTATCGTGCGACAACTGGGAAATAAAACGGTAAATCATTTTTTTATTTTTATTATCATCATTTCATGCAAATTTCCATGTTTTTTCTTTGAAAGTGTGAAGGAAAGTGTTGTAAGACGAGCGAATTTGTGTAAATTGTGAAGCGTTTCAATTAGACCGTTAGGGGGCGAATTGATTGAGCGCCTAACTGGTCGTTGGTAAATTGGAATTGAAAATTCAGTGTGCCGAATAGGCTTGTGCCTTTAATTATCGAGTTGCTGACTCGATTTAGACTTGCAAAGACGTTGCAGGAGCCGAGGGAATTGCAGTTGAAGACGAAGGATTTTGTTTTCTTTTGTTTTGTTTTGTTTTTAATTTCGTTTTTATTTTTGATGCGCGAAGTGGAAAAGTCTCGTCGCAGCGACGAGACGAGACGAGTCGAGTCGGTGTTTATTGGCTGGCGAGTGTGCTCAACGGCGGAAGGTTACGACCCGTGTCGTCACTGTTGGTCTGCTTGGGTATGCTGACCACCTGAAGGTGATAATGGCGCGTGCTCTGCATTAGTCCGCCTTGTGAAGCGCCAGAGAGATTGTAATGGTGCTTGAGTGGAATTTTGAACGAGAGGCCGGAGGTGGGCAAGATGTTGGGAAATGGATGTTTTAGTGCCGTGTGTAGACACGTAGCTAAAAGATTGATTGCAAAGTCGAAAATCGTCCATTCTTTTTTTCTTTTTTTTTCTAACTAAAAGGGTTTCGAATGTGCGAATTCAATCGAGATCTTTCAATCTTTTTGCACTTTTCGAAGGTTTAAAGGGAGAAGGGAAGGGATCGCGTGAATATACTACTGGAGGACCGTTTCTTTGATAGAAATGTGTGCGGGCGAGCCGCTTTTTGCAGCAACAGGGGCATTTTTCTCCGTTTAGGCGTTTACTGTATTGCCTTTGCCGATTATTTGGATTATTTGGATTGGAGTGTCTGGCGGTCGGCCAAACTCGTTATTTTCCAGTTTTGCATAAACGGTGTGTAAATGCGGTCATTAATTGGGTAATAGTGATGCAAAGTCGTATTGAAAAGCCCATTGTTTTTCGATCGGAGCCGAATGATGGAAACGATGGGAATATGGGATGGGACGAGAAAGTGGGTTGGTAAAACGGTAAAGCGGTTCGTTTCGCAAGTGGTGGTGAAGACATCACGAAGAGTCGGTTTGCTGTAAAAGTCTCGTGGGAGGAGTGAATCCGAGACAAAGTTCATTTTGGTTTCTCGAGGTGTTAACTGCATCAATTATTGTCCAGCTTGTGGATGTGGGTCTGAAGGGAATTAAAAAGAAGAGCGAGATAGAGTCTCTTAAAAGAAGCAAAAGAAGTAGAGAGGAAAAAAAGTGATTGGAGTGGTGGTGAGGAATCTGTACAATTAATTAAATGTTCGCAATTAAAATTGCCACTTCTTTTACGCAGAAATTGGATTAACGAGCAAACAACTTAGCACTTGTTTCAATTACTTTTACTTGAAAATCCTTATTGTCGACATGCGTTTACTCTTGTTTTTCATTCAAGAAATAAATAAATCAAGACGGAGTTAATCTTGAAAAACCTAAACTTGTTTGGGCGACCTCTAGTGACATCCGGATTGGAAACACACTGATGGAACCGCTCCAAAATGGCAGCAGCTGTTTGGTGGAAAATGATTATAACTGGAATTGACATATAAATAAAAGATGATGTTGATGATGAAAATGCGCACTTTTTTTCTTCTTTCTATTCTGTTTTATTTTTTTATTTTTTTATATATCTTTTTTATTCATTTATTTAAGTGAGTAGAACTCGGCACGAATTTTATTTATAGTCCCAGGAAGTAAGTAGGAGTCGGTGAAGTTGTGAATGTTTCTCAATCGTGTTGATGAGTTTGGAAATAGCTTTTCTCCCCCTTTTTTCCCTTCTTCTGACGTGTCTGTTTTTCAACACGCTTCTCAACCGTGAATAAGAACCGTCTGCGTGGGAGGAGGGCGGGGTTCAGTGGAGACGCGAATTTTTGGCTTCCATCTTTTTTTTTTTGCAAAGAAATTTCTTGAACCATTCATTTATCGAAGTGAAAAGGTTTCCGATTTGGTAATTGATAAATACGGAGGAAGCAAAATGTGATTTTGTTAATTTCGCTGTAAATAAGAGTGTTAGACGCGTCTATGGAAACCGGAAGTGTGGCTTTAAGGAGCCGTGTGTTGAGCGAAACGCGCTTCTGGCACTCGGCCATCTTCTAAACAGAAAAGAAATTCATGGATAGTGTTGATGTGACTCGCTCGGTGTCATCGACTATGTCTGTTAAGAGAGAGCATTCGCTAATATTGTTGAGTGATGTTTGTCCGCGACTTGATGGAGATTTTCTCAATCGGATTAATTTCATTTTTAGTGTCGAATTAGAAATGGCTTTTTTATTTTTATGTTTTCTTCATTATCATTTATCATTAGAATTTTTTGCAATTTTTTTTCCTTTTTATTATTTAAATCTTGGAAAGGAAAATGGAAAAAAAATTTTTTTGAATGTGTTGGCACATTGTAAACAAGTTTTACAACTTGAACGCATTAACTGCCATAGAAAAGCATCTGGCATGTGTTTTTTCTCCTTCTGTTTTTTCTTCTTCTTTGGTTTTGTGTAGAATATTGGCTTCTGCAAAGTTTGTTATTTTTATTGTATGGCTTTAATGCAGCCACCACTCACGTTTAATTTACAATGAGGATCGAGTAGGGATGTGTGTTTGGGATGTAGCAGCTGGGTGAACCGGAAGAGGGCTTGCATTTTTATTCCATAGACACTTTTTGATCTTCTCAGCACGTCAAAAGATGTGGACTGAACATTTTTAGAAAAAAAAAATATTTTTCAAGGTTTTTTTGTCTTTTTTTTTGTTTAAAATTCATTACGCGAAAATGAGTTTAAATTTATTGTTTTAAATTTTAAAATTGATTGGGCTTATTCAGATTTCAGGGAATTTAATAGCGGTTTTGGGAGCACGAGAGGGCGAATTGAGTAATAATAGAGGAGGAGGCTCATTTAAATAATTATTAAAGAAAATATTAGCGTCGCGAAAGATTTGGTGCAAAGCCAGTGTTGGCTGCTTTGAGTCGGCGCACTTGACCTTTAATTAAATTGGTTTTGCTGGCCGAGTTTTTGAGTAAAAACACTTTGTCGAGATTTGATTTTCCTGGCGCTTGCAATTTACAATTCACGCGTATTACATATAAAAAGCGGAATGTTGGAGAAATGGTGTGTTTTATTTTCAATGTGTGGGCAATTTTTCATATTGAACGTTCGGTACAAATTTCTCCATTTCTAAGCACTGGGTGTTAACAAGCAAAAGGTGATGAATAATGTACAAGATGGTTGGAAATAAAGGCATTCCCGTTGATAATAGACTGGCTTCATAAAGTCAAACAAGTGCGAGTTGCCACCGCAAAACTCCAAAGAGATGCACAAGCAGCTATAGTAAAGAGATGTAAAAAATTTAAATAACGCCATTAATTATTCACGATTCGCACGCAAAACTCGACGTATGGGCCTCTGATTTGCTGCTATTTCCTCTACATGTTTTATTATTCACACGGATCCGCCTGATGCGAATTTATTCCATTTTTTCCATCCTCCTCCCTCTGGTGGAGACTGACACGGGCAGGATTATTTTTCATTTAGCAATTAAATTTTTTTTTCACTTTGGCAACATCACAAAAAAATGCAGGAAAAAAAATGGCGCGTTTTCCTCAAATTTTGGCCAGATTTGGGAAATTGGGTCCTGGTCGTGACACTTTTCTCGTAAAAGTGAAAAATGTTATTTCAATTTGGAAAAATGTTGAAAGTTTTCTATTTTCTTTTTTAAATTAAATTTGCAAGATGGCTGCAAGATGAAATATTTTTAATAGACAACTAACTCTGTTGAAAATGAAAAGTTTATGTAATAAGCAAGTTGAAATTAATGCTCCTGCTGCCGCTGACTCTAATTGATGCAACCACTCTGCTCGAATCTCAAATTTTAAATGTTTTTAATGAAGAGAACGGCGAGGAGAAAGTGAAAAAGAGAGTAGTGAATTTCTTTAAAATTAACGGCAAAATGGCGTTTGGTGAAGAAAAAGAGGCATTTTGGCATTTTAATTTTATCCGGTGTCATTTGGGCGCGCAATTACCGAGTTTGGGGTTGATACACGTTGGTTTGATGTGGCAATTGATGGTGCAACAAGTGCACGAGCCATGGAGCAAGAATGGGCGCAGGTTAATGCAGTTTAGATGAAAGGTAAGCTGTAAATTTGCGACCGAGTCCATATACGTCTCGTGTCGGTTTTCTAGTTCGGTGTTTTATTGCTATTTGATTGGCAATTTTATCTGCTGGACCCGAGCAACGCTGGAAATGTTGTTGCTCTTGATTCCAGGCTCAGTATGATTGAAAAGTTTGTCGACCGGTTGTTCCTTGTTCGGAGCGCGCTTTTTGTTGTCCGAGCGGATTTGGGGACGTTTGTCTATCTCGAAATGCTGCACTTCTCCTTTTCAGTGTTTTTATTGTTCGCTCGGCATCGGCAGTGATTAAAAATGTTGCATTTTATTGCTGCGTGTTTATCTCGAAATAAGCCATAACCCTGTGAGATAATGGCAGGAAACGGACGTGGTCAAAGAGCTGTGACCACAATCAATAAGACAATTCGAACACACTGGACCGAATGGTCGAGGCGATTTCTTGTTATCAAGACCGTTGCACATTGAACATTTATGTCTTTTTATTTCTTTATTATTTCTTTATTTTTTTCCCTTCTCTTCCGGTACGTTTTAAATGGACAAACAGATTTTTCGTGTTGTGCGTTGACGTGGGTGAATTTTTCAGGAGCTGGAAAGGCAAACAAGGAAGATTTTCGAAAGGAGTTTACGCACCCTGGCGTCTTGGATGTTTGAAAAAGCGGGTGGAAATCGATTTTTAAAGATGAATTAGAGTTAAGGCCGAGCAACATTTATTTGGCGCAGCGCTTGTAATTACAGGGGGAAGGAAGGGACAGGCAGGGGGCAGTTTGTTGGAATCAATTTGGAGAAGTTGCGAGCTAATTTTGTTTACAATATTGCGCGTTGTTTGCAGAAATGATTTTCCTATCAATTACAGCGATGGGGATGATGGGGATGATGAGAGCGGAAAAGCAAGCACTATTGATGACCTCGGAGTCCATTCTCAATCCAATCATTGATAGGGAGGGGGTGGGACGCGCGTGGGCGAAGAGTGTGCTTCATAAATGTCTTAAGAGCGAGAGCGAGAAGAGTGAAATCCCCACTGGTATTAAGTCCACTCTGATGGACATTGGTCATTGAGAATGGAAGAGGGCTTCGTTCACTAATGACAAATCTCGGTGCCGCCTGCCCGGCACCCCCACAATCCTCCGCGGCTAATGACTTAAGCCCCTTTTCGTTGCACCCCCATCCGGTCAGCTCTCGGTGGTGGCTTCACCTACGAACATTCCTTCTTTCCTACAGTAAGCTCAGATTGCATTGGAGATTTGGACGCTGCAAAGAACTAAGAATAAGAACAAACTATAAAGGGAACTAATTTCTGGCAAATGCAAATACAAATACCGGTAGCAATTTTAGTTTAAGTGTATTTTGATGTCATTAAAACAGAAAATATTGTAGTTGTTGAATGCAGCTAGTGAAATATCTTGTTTGTTTCTGTAATTGGGGGTGAGTTAGTCGGTAGTAAATTAGGCGACGAGCCGAGTGGAAAAAAGAGCAATGTGTCTCGATTCGGATTTCGGAAGGAAACGTCTCATCGACCTCCCACCGACTCTGCACCCTGTGTTCTCCCTTCTCCGCAATTAAATCTGCTCACTACTAGTAAGGAAGTGGAAGAACGAGGCGGTTTAGTTGGAGGGAGGGAGGGAGGGAGGGAGGAGGATAGCGGGTTAGAAGCCATATATTTACCTCTGGTCGGAGCAGAATTTGATTCACGTAGTCCCATTAGGATTCATGTTTTATTGAAAAGCTGGGTGGTGCCAGAATGGAAAGTCGTCATTGACTCACAAACACACCGCCCCAAGACTCATCTCTCCCTTTTTCTCTTCTTTTTCTCTTCTTTTTCTTCTCTTTTCTTTGCTTTGCTTGCCTCTCTGGCACTCGTCTTCCATCTCGCTTTCAGCTGGCGTGGGCAGCACGCAAAACCGGGAACAAATTGAATTGAACGGACAGATGGTTGTGGGAAAAACGGAAATAAAACGCGATAACAAGCCGGATTTAATTACAGGGTGCAACTGGTTTCCAGATCGATGTTTGCACGCTGTAATCTGTTTGTTTTCTTATTTGGGGGATGAAATATGTGAGTTATTTGTCGCGATGCGTCTCCATTAAAAAGTAATTTGCTAATGTTAGGTTAGGGTGTAGGTGTTGGTGCGAAGACAAAACAAACAAACAGACCGACTGGGATGGAGGGCGTTTTAATTGCACCTTTTTGCGGTGTTTTTCTTAATAAATACACGAATTAGGAAATATCCCAAAAGTCTTTCCTTTCTTCTCCTTTCTTTCTTTCTCAGGCTCACTTCACTTTGCCAAAAGCACCGCAGTTTCATTTGTTGCTCACTAGCGAAGGATTAAGGAGGACTTTACAAAGACGGCAAACTGATTTCCGTTTGTAATTCTGTCTTGTCTCGTGTGCACGTATAAATCCCCTTGTGCTCCTTGTGCACGTCTTCCCATGAGGCGTGTTCAAATCATGGACCTTGCTCTTGCTCGCGACCAAAGGAGTGAAAATGCTCGTTGCGCAATTGGATAATAAATTAGACGCAAACTTTTATTTCTTTTATTATTATTGCTTTTATTTATTTCTTATTTTATGTGACAAACAAATTTGATTTTAAATTTATTATTAATAATCTTGAGGTGCTCTTTTTTATATATTTTATATTTCTTATTTTTTTTTCAACTTTTCTAATGCAATTACAAAAGCCCCGCTCGTGTGGGCTTGACTGCGTGGCATTGCGCACAGATTGAGCTGAGCGTTGGGTTCCCGGGAGTTTAATCCTCGTCGTTTCATCCATAATGCAAGCTTTGGGCGATATGTCTCCTTTTCCCTTTGATCCCTGTCTCTATTAATTCGGCTGCGGCTGTGGCGTTGAGCTGCGGCGCTGGAGGGCAGCAGCTGGGTCGGTCAGTGAATCCGAGACGGTGCCCATAATCCCAGGCGAAAGTAATGTCGTTTGGACAAGCTGCTTCCAGTTTGCAGTTGGAGGGATTAAAAAAAATGGCGAATTTTTCAAAAAGGGATAGAAGGAAGGAAGGAATAATTGTGCTTGGTTAATTAAACTTGTTTTCTCTTTCTTTTTAATGCAAAATGTTAATTAAAATGGATTTAATGGTATTTGTTTTTGAAATTTTAAATAGCCGATTTGATTTGGACGTTAACGGTTGATGCGCCTGCGTGCGCGTGCGCGTGTCAGTGCAAGGTGTGCATTTATCAGCAAAGTAATTTGTCTTTGTGATGAATCATTCGTGATAAGCCAGCGAAATGAGAATTATACATGCAAATGAAGACGATAAGGAAAAGAAGGTTGAAGGCTTTCGAAGGAAGGAGAGACGGAGAGAGATTTGCCTGCTTTTTGCTCCGAATAACTTTTAAGCGAAAAGAAATAAGATAAAAATAAAATTTACTAGTTAAATTTAATATTTAATTATTTTTTTTATAAAAAAAATGATGGAAATAATGGATGAAAAATGAAGTGGAAAAAAGAAGAAGAAATTGTGGGTTAGGAGTGGTAGGACAAGGGCAGAAGTAAATATAGAGATTGAGGTGTAACGAGACAGAAATAAGAAAATATTGTCGACTGAGAATGAGAAAGCATGTCAGGGAAGGTTGCTAGGTAATGTTGGTGGCGATAACTAAGGCAATACGCGACAAGCTCCGTGTTATTTACTGTCACAATTATCCTTAACTATTTCTTGAGTAATAAAAACAATTCACGTACACTCGAAAATAAATCCGGGTGGAAAAAGAAGCGTCTCCATCTGTAGTCAGTTATCGAATTAAATTAAAACAAAAATTGCTTTTATTCTGCACGGGTCGCCTAATCTTTATTTAATCTTACACCATTCCCAAATAGCATTAGCCACAAACCAATTTATATTAAGGAGCTTAAGCATCGCGCTGCACACTTAAACGTCATCAAATATGTGAAGAAAATGTCCACGTTGTTGCGAATAAACCCGAAAATTTGCTTTGTTTTACTAATTGTGTGCGGGTAACGGGTAACGGGTTACGGGGGGTGCAGGAAATGCATTCTTCATTGAAAACACCGTGTGGACCGTGTGGCAAAAGCACCTTTACAATTTCTCCAGTAATCCTAGCCAGATGCTTCTGATGACAAACACAACTGAGCATGCTCATTCGAGAAATACAAACACGTCGTCTGGTGTTTACAGATGGCAGTGTGCCACATAAAAGCGGGAGGGGTGCCACGAATAGAAGCACAATGAAAGGAAAGCAATTTTTTATTTTTTATTTTGTAGAAAATAAATAATTTTGTGCATTTTCAATAGGGAGAAATGTAAAGAAATGTAAAGTCCGTGAGGTTAAAACAAAGTTACGCAAGAAATGTGACAAGAATTTGTTGGTTTTGAGTAAAGAGGCGCTTAGCACTTGGCAGTTTGACCGGTGAAAGATGAATTGAGTGCACTCGAGTGTTTATAATTTCGCCAGCTGTGCATATTTGTGAGTGGCCAGGATGAGAAATGGAGGTCAAGTGCGATGTGTGTGTTCAATGGCAGTTAAGCGCAGAATGAAATTTTTATTCCAAGTGCAGTGCGCGAGTTTGATAATTGGCGCGCATGTGAAAAGTTTATCCACTTCCTCCCGAATACAAAGGAAGTCATCAGGATAATTGTCATTCTTGCAGCACGTTTGAATGCCGACAGCACAAAGATAATGGCCGAGCTCTACTTGTCTCTCACTATACTCTAATGAGAAACACTTTTCCTTACTTTTTACTTATTAACTCGCTCCAACACTATCATTTTCATTATCATTGCTCTGTGTGTTTACGTGACGAGAAAGAAAGAAAGCAAGAAAGAAGGGAGCGCGAATTTGTGCCATCACTCTGATGACTCTATTTTTTTATTTTTTTTATTTTTTTATTCTTGCAGGTGTCTTGGGTCCGCCATCAAGATCTACACATCTTGACCGTGGGTCGCTACACCTATATTAGTGACCAGAGGTTCCAGGCCTACCATTTGGCCAAAGCCGATGACTGGACGCTACAAATTCGATACACCCAGCTGAAGGACGCGGGTGCATACGAGTGTCAAGTGAGCACCGAGCCCAAGATGAGTCTGGTCATAACACTCAATGTCGTGGGTAAGTGCTTTGTTTTTGCTCCGAGAATACAAAGGTTTTATTCAGCACTTTAGTCATTTCCTCTTACTCAAATTTGAAGCTTAAAAATGAACTCGTTTATTTCTTTGCGCAACTTACCGCAATAACTTTAATCTAGTCGTAGGTTGTTTTAGTATTTTTTTTACGGTCTTGTTATTATTTGTGTCAAAGACGCGAAAATAAATTGGGCATTCATCCTGCAGGAAGCGTCTGGTGTGGCTAATACCCCGTCCGGGGTATTACGAGCGCTCTAAGTCGAATAAACGCGCAAACAAACATTTTGTATGATGATGGATGAGATCAAGTAGTGGAGAGTTCCGGAGCGGAAGCTGAGGATGAGAAATTTGATATTTTAAACACTCGGCGATAGAAATTGGGAAATTGCGGGTGAATGAAATGAAATGAAATGAAATGGAATGAAAAAAGAAAAAGTTGGCGAGTGACGCGGGTGGGTGTTTGTTGAATTGAGCAGCTTTGAAAGCAGTTTTCCAAGTGTATGCGAAGGAAGGGGCATTTAAAAGCTGCCCCTGTAGAAATATGTGCTGGGAGAGGAGAGAGAGAGAGAGGAGAGAGACGGAGGGAAAAAGAAAGAGCGGCGCTAATGTAATCACCTCGTTATCTGCAATTTGTATTTGAAGGTGAATTTGTGAAGCTAGTGGACTGAGTTGACCATCCTGCGTGGCACATCCATCAGTCGTGCAGTGGACACTTGGGGGGCGTTGCTCTTTCTGTTCCTGTGATTGCGGTCCTCTCTCGTCTCATGTTTATGACTGCAGGCTTCTCTGCTCGGGCCCCATTTTGTCGCGCGCAGCCGTTTGATCTCGCGGCCTGCGCAATGTCGCCAATAAAAGCGTCACAGCTGCGCACAACGACCGCTGCCACCACCAAACCCCCTTTCTTTCTTCTTTTCTTTTTTTGTCTTTTCTTTCTTTCTCTGTGTGCACCTTTTTTGCTCAGCTGACTAAATTAGGTTTTGTTGGAGGAGGGAAAAAAGATTTTTGTTTAATTTCATAAAAGCCCCGAGTCGAAACGTCAAGTCGCATTCTCCGTTCGTCTCATCTCTCCGTCCGGCTTTGGCCTTCTCTTGGCATTCATCCATATTTCTTTTACTAAATAATGAGCACGGCTTTTATCTATAATAAAAGGCAAAAGGGATAAAGTCCGTGCAGGTCATAATCGTCCGTCTCTCAAGAAACAAATATCAAATCCACTCAAAGTGCGGTTTTGCTACATGACTGCACTCCCACTTAATTCCACTCGTCCCACTCGTCCACCCAACATTTTTCTATATCTGACCCCGGAATTTCCTACTTTTGCTTTCTTTTTTCTTTCTATCTTTTTGTCCCTTTTTCTTTTAATGCAATTGACCTTTTAATAGAAGGGAGAAAAAAGAAAAAGAGGTGGATTTCCTTACCCTGCACTTTGTTCTCGTTCAAAACATATCAAATCCTTTACGGTTAAATTGCACATTTTCCCCGTATCATCTTTTTAGGTAATTTTTTTTCTTCTTTTTCTCTTTTCGTTTTTTCCTTCTTCTGGAATTAGCAATCGTCAATTCCAGGAACTTAAATCCCTTCGTGAACAGATCTCATCAGCAATACCCTACATACGGAGCATGCTAAGCAATTTTGAGCTAATCTCCTGAGACTGCACAGCTTTTTTCTTTCCCTTCTTTGCTTCGTAAAGGGTTGAGGGGACCACGAGAGGATTTTTTCTCTCCTTTTTTTTCCCTTTTTTGTGTTCGTTTTACTACTGTGGTGACAAAAGAGGAAGTGCTCTGTGGTTGTTTCCACCTCTCAATTTACTAGAGCTCTTTTAAAGATGTGTTGTGTGTGATAATCGACTGTCGACTTGGCCTTAGGACTACCGTAGTGCGAGGAAACAAAGGAGGAACGGCGCCATCTCGTGGCGATACGGTGGAAAGTGAGGGAAAACACTTGAGAGATTTTTTTTTCCTGGTGCGATGACTGATGACGCCAGGTGGCGGTGGTTTTGAGAGGGGAAACGTGTTTGAAAAGGAAATGCAATCAATTTGAACGGTGGAAGATGGACACTCGCGCTCTTCGCTTCTCTACTCTTCACATTTCATCTCGCCTCTCTCTCTCTCTCTCTCTCGTGTGGTCCTTTATTTGTTGTTGGCGATAGCGATAAGGATTCATTAAGTTTGGCGAGGGATTTATCTCGGGTTTACGATTAGCTAAGTGGCGAATGTTGTTTTAGTTGTGAATGTCTGATACGGTGTCTGGCGGTGGAATTATCGATCAGCAGCAAATAAGTAATGGCGACCGAGCAAGGCAGCAGTTTTTCGATAAATATTTAAAATCGTTTTGGGTTGGGCTGCTGTGACGTCATTGGGATTGTGTTGTGTTGATACGGCAGTAAAAAGGACGTTATGGGAGATAATAAAAGGCCGAAATTGTAATTCATTAAATCACACACTTATGAATAAGTTTTATTTGCTTTATTTATTGCGCACTTATTCGTTGCTTTATTACCGAATACTAAAAGTGTCGCCAACTTTGACCTTTTATGTCATTTCCGATTCTTAGATTCCAACTATATTTTAGAGAAATTCAATCTTTTTTATCATGCTTTTTGGGCGCTGCTAGTTGCAGTCGCCATCTGGCGGCTTTTTATTGGTCACTTATATTGTTTGGCAGTTAAGTGTTAGAATTAAACTTGATTTCGTTTTATCTCGCGTTGTAAATTTTCTCAAAACTGCGCCTTTAAAAGCCCGCGTTGGGAGCCCGAGGTGGATAATTCGAATTATCGCCCGTGTAGTATAACCTAAAGTAAAAAAAAAACAGACGCGCTAATCAAAAAACGAAATTTTCGTCTTAAAACTCGTTTTATAGGTTGGGTGGAGAAGCGAGATTAAAACGATTAAGGCGGTCGCTTGGTTTTATTTTGTAATTATTTTTTGAAATAATTGGTCGGACACTCGCAGGTTTGAGAGTGGACGATGTGTTGTTGCTCGCTGGCTCATTACCATGTGTTAAGCTTCTTGTTGTTGAAGTGTGTGTCGATCTTTCGTGCCAAGACGGTGCTATCGGTCCTTAATGAGGGCGGCGTTCGGAGCGAGGGAGGTGGAAGGCGAAAGAGGAAATGTGTGCCTGCACTTTCGGCGCCAGTCGGTGCGATAAAAGGTGGCACTGCCACAGTTACGTCGCTCACTCCAACTGGCTCAGTCAATGGCACTAACCACATCTTTTATCGCTCCGTGTTGCCCGATAACATCTGATACAAGTAAAAGCCGGAACTGGGTCCGTGAATACATTCCCACCTAATGCAAATGTAAAAAGGGGGAAAAGAAAACAAAATTTAAACCAATTTTTTTTTTTTTTTTAATTTTTTTAATTTTTTTTTAAATTTTTATTTTCGTGACCAGTTGTGGATTTGGTTGATTAGATCTGGCGTGTTATTCGAATGGGAAGTGTTCTTTTTTCATTTAATTTGTATAAAGTGTTGAAAACATGCGCAGTTTAGGGTTGGCGATGCAAATGAAGCGCCTCGAGCGTGAATTTCCGCCGTTGTGGAGTTGATAGGATTGGGAAAATATTTTATTCAATTATAATTTGGTTTGTGCGTGATCGATAACGAGATTTGTGCGAAAATGATTTTTTTGTCGTTGGTTAATTTTCGTGTTTTTTGATTTTTCAGTTCCGAAAGCGCAGATTCCAGGAGCACCGGATATCCACGTGAAGACCGAGAGCGCGTTCACGTTGCAGTGCGTCATCACATTATGCCCCGAACCTCCCGTGTACATTTTCTGGTACCACCAAGGCAAAGTGATCAACTACGCCACGTCGAGGAGAACCTTTCAGGTGGAAAAACTGAACAAAGACACGACGGTGAGCAAATTGCACATCACCAATGCCAAATCGTCAGATGCGGGCAATTACACGTGCAGCCCTTCGGACGCCAATTCGACGAGCGTCATAGTGCACGTGCTGAATGGTAACCAATTATATTATTTTACAATAATAGTAATTTTAAGTTTTAAATTTTAAGTTTATTTATTTATTTTTTGTTTGTTGTTCGGTTGTGGTAATGAACGGGGCCGAATGCCGAATGCCGAATCGTAATGTTGTTTTGATATGCAGAGTGTGTTTGCTGTATTGGTTTTATGGCTTGTTTGCTTTTTCTCTTGTTTTTGCTCTTGCTTGTGCTCTCCTCTCTTCTCCTCTCATCTCGTTCTTGCTTCTCGGTGGCGCGTTTGTGTGCATTGCGCGCGCGCACGCATCATCTTTTAAAGCCCCCGATGCTGATATTTGCAGTGTTCGTTCGTCATCCCAATTATCGCGCTTGCATGAACAGCCACGCACCACCCGCTGATTTGAATGCGAGTTTTCCTCCGACATAATTAGCGCACCCACGCACGACACGTCGTAAATTCTATCGAGATGCACGTGCAATTGCCAATTGTATTCGCTGACCAGTTCCTTTGATTACTCGCTCCACTGTTTGCTTTGAAGTTTGAACTATTTGTTTATTTATTTGCAATCAATTTTGTTTTTGTTGCGTCGACAGTGATTGAGGGAGGGATCTGAGGGATGGCGATTCGCGAGGGTCCACTCTCCATTTTTTATTCTTTTTTATTATTTCATGTCGCCAAGTGATGGAAATTCCAAAGTTGTCTTTGTTATTATGGAGACACGATAATAGACTTGATTTATTTGACTCCTCGCGAGACTCGATGCTTGTTTTTGCTTCCATCTTCATCGCCATTATCTCGCGCGAAGGAGAGGAGAGCTGAGTAGAGAGGAAACCTTTTTCTTGCTTGCTTCTTTCTTTTATTTGCTTCTCTCAATTGCTGCAGCCTGGCGATGCAACTCGGTGTAAGTAATGCAAGTTGCAAGCCACACTGAGGCAAATGGAGCGCACGACCAACAGATGAAATGTCAGGAGAAATAAACCTGTAAACCTCTAGGCATTCATCCGTCTATGCACACAATTCAACACTCGTACACTTCTAAACGAGAAAACTAACTAACTTTTTGCTTGCTTTTCTGCATGTTTTTGCACGTTTTTTGATTGGCGTTTCATTAACTTTGAGGGATTAGGTGCAGAAATGTGAGAAATGTGAGAAATGACGAGTTTTTGTTGTTGGTTTGGTTCCTAGGTCAGAAAGCAGCACCTATGCAACATGGCAGACATTCAGCTAGTGATCACTTCTATAGCCAAGCGTCGTTTCTTTTGTGGTCTATCCAAGTGCTGCTCATCTTATGGCGGATAAATGGTTACATATAAAGAGGATGCAGATATTTGAGAGATTTAATTGAGTTGAAAGAATCAAACTGAAAAATTTATTCCAATTTTTCACGTCTCGTTTGTGTGTTGCTCAATCAACACGAACAACAACCTCGTTTTGCTCATCAAAATGGAAAATGTCTTCGAGACACCATCAACATCCCGGGTTGGAAATAAAAACACGATTAAGAGAATATTAATCCCAATTTTTGAATTTGGATGTGTAATTTCATCACATTGCATCGAAAAGTTGCCAAACATTTTCCATCAGGGATTCTTCCTCCTATTTGTAAACAGTGAAGTTTTGTGTAATATTCTTTAAAAAAAAACGAAAAAAAAAAATACAAAAAATATAAAAACAAAAAAAATTAAATAAAAAAAAAAAATAAAACGACAGATTTTTAAAACAAAATATAAAAGGAAAAAAAAAAAACGTTAAAAGAAAACAGTTCATCCTTTTTTGTGTATTAATGAAAAACCGAAACCAAAACTTATTCGTGATGTCGACCAAAATGGTGCCACTGTTTGTTCATGTAGAGATATTTCGAAATTTATGGGGTAAAGTGAACATTGGGAGAGAAAAAAAATGGAATGTGTATAGAATAAACGGTTGAAGTGAGGACTATTGTAAATGAGTGTAAGATAAAAATTGTGGAAACGAAACGGAAAAAAAGTCTAGTGCAGGAATTTGAAGAATGTGCTCAACAGATTTACATTTTTCCATTTTTATTTTTGTTTTTTGGTTTTGTTTTTATTTTTTTTTCGTTTGCGTTTTTTGTTGTAAATAAAATGGAAGAAAATATAGTTTGTGGGTTAAAAAAGCTGCTAAATACACACTTTAATTGAGTATTGTTTTTTAAAAAATGGACGAAATTGATGGACGAATTTTTATTTTATATTTTATATTTTTTTTTATATTTTTTTTCCATTTATACAGAAAATCAAACGATAATTTTCTTTTTCAGTCTAAGTTATATTAAGAGAAAGAGAGATAATTAAATTAAAAGAAAAAAAAATAAATTTGCACAAACTTCCATATATGGCTGACTTATTGACACCATTTTCAGCATTTAAAAAAAAAGGAAAAAAATGGAAATTACACTCTTGAGATGATGTTTGTTGGTAAGTGCATCGTCATCTTGATTCATTTTGTGGTTTGTTTGCTTTATACCTTCTCTCTACAGCGTTTGTTTCAGTTTTAAACCGAATTGTCACGAGGTATCGAAATAAAATGATTTTAATATTTATTTTATTTCATTTCATAACATTTTTTTTTACTGGATTTAATGAATTGTCTCATTAACCGTTTTATACTGCAATTCTCCTTTTTTTACAATTCTTTTTTCTTTTTTTAAAAAAGAGAGAGTTTTTTTTTTCTTTCGTGTGTCAGGTGAAATAGATTGGTTTTTATTCCCTAATATGGATTTAGCCTTTTGTGGAAAATCCATTTCGTTTTCCTCTCGACCAGAACAAATCCACTTAGAATGGAAATTATACCTTTGAAATATGAGGAGTGCAGAACCTTATTCTCCTCCTTTTCTTCTGCACCATCTTCAAACTCCAAAACAATTTTATTATTACAGCAAAAATTATATACGAAATATTTATTCTAATGGAATTAGCAACTCGGAATAAACAGAAATGAAATTATTTTTGCGAAGATGAATTTGTTTGTCGGTTTTATTATGGATTTGTTGGAATTTTTAAAGAAAAAAGTAACAACGAGATTGGGGTCCGTGGGGATTGAAAAAGCGAGTTAGGAGGATAAAGAAAGAGGTGAAATTGGTTTTGTCCAATGAAGAAGTGCGTAAAATTCCAAATGGTTTTTATTTTAAGAGATTTTGGGCAATTAATCGAATAAGTGCGATTTCGAAAAAAATGAGGCGTTTGGGGAAAGGGAAATGAGAGGTAATTATCCTTTGATTACTCGAACTTTATTGCAGGTTATGATTTGGTGGGCAGATCTCGAGATTGGGTGTTTGCGCATTCAACTCCACCTGTTGTTTCATTGAAATGTTATTCGTTTAGTGTGCCGGTATCTACATTACCTGCATACATGGCACCACTTAGATCCAATCACACGAACCACTGTGGATTTTTAAACGCAATTAGATTCTTGGAGAAAGTTGTTTTGAAAAATGGGTATTGCGGGGAAGATAACCCGAAGGCGGAGCTTTTATTTATTTATTTTTTTTTTTTTTTTCTTTTTTCGAATTTTGATGTATAATTTAATATTTTCATTTAAAAAATGGGAAAAAGAAGAACACGTAAATTCAATATTGCATTATAATAAATAAGGTTGTGTACACACACAAGGAAGGCAGTGAAGTTTGGGTTTGAAAAAGGGTTTGCTGGATGTAATGATGCAATTAGCCGGGCCGGTTTATTTGACATTAAAATTTAATACTCGTTGCGGTGCAGCTTATTATTTGACGTGATTCAGGAGTTTGAGGAGAGAGTTTAACCACTTGGACCTGGAGGGCGACTCGGAAAATTAGATGAGTGGGGTTGCAGCGAAGGTTTTCCATGTGGTGGATCGAGTTTTAAAAGAAACCAGACCTCGGTTTGTGTAAAAGTCTTGATATTGTGAAATTTATCGTGCGTGCCAAAGATTTAAAGCGGGATCAACTTCCGTGGCCTGAGGCATCGAGCGGAGGAAGACTGAGCAGTGGGGAGGAGAGCAAAGTCAGAGTTTTGATTGGTTAACGAGCATGTCACGTGTGATGATCGTTTCTTTTGTCTTTGGGGATGAAACGAGTTTCAACGCACGCCGCGCTCTCTCTCTCTCTGCTCTGCCAGCTTTGCCAGCTTTGCCAGCTTTGCCAACTCGGAATTGGAAGATTTTTTTAATTTTTTTCTTTTGCAATTAAAGCGTGTTGGGTTGGGTCATTTCTGACGTTTTTCACTCGGGTGTGTGTACTCGGATCTGTGGAATGGGAATGAAAAGGAGGGGGAATTTGGGTCGGCTGGTGAGAAATGTGATTTAACTGACACAAACACGTAGTTTCCCAAACCCAATATCCGCGTGATATTTAATTTCTTTTGGTGCCGACATTGAAAGAATGGAAGAGGGAGGATCGGATGAATGGCCTTTGCCAACCCCAACCTAAAACCCCATTCGCCTTACCCATTCAAGTGGCACGCTTTGTGGGCCCGTGCATCACTACCTAACTCATGTCAACGTCGCGTGCAGCTGACGTGACTAACCTTGCTCGCCCCTACACCTTCCTTCCACTTCTCTTTCACTCAATGCGACTGAGTTTGAGCACTTCCGTCACTTCACTTTTCTTTTTCTTTCTTTTCATCCAAACGAGCTTTTAATTGGCTTCACTCGATTTTTTAACAATTTTTCTTTTCTTTTTTTTCATTTTTTATTATCCTTCTCCTTCTCCTTTTCGATGCATTTTAGTTATTACACAAGTGCTAGGCTTTTTTCGGGCCACCAATTACATAATTGCGTTTTTCGTGTTTTTAAACGAAATCGGTTCGCTGGAGAATGATGGTGGTAGTTGAGCAGTACACACACACACACACACACACACGGGCCTAAGTGTAAATGATCGATAATCAAGTTTTTATCGCTGTTGGATTGCTAAGGAAGGGAGAAAAACGGTCGTGTGAATGATTAGTGCCTAACCAGCCCGAATAAGGAGGAAATGACACGTTATTATACGAGTCGTAAATCTTTTTTCGAGGGACCCCGGCTCCATATATTTTCATTTGTTTTTTGACTCTCGTTAATTAAGGGTGTGACGTGTTTGAATTTCCTTATTCGAGTGGCTTGTTCAAACAAGTTGATGTAATTTGCAATTATTCTCGGCTGGTTTATGGTTTATGGTCACGGGACGAAGATTGATGGTGGACGAGGGCGAGGAGGGGAATTAGGAGTTTATTGTGTGTTTGGAAAGGGCCGCTTTCGCTGGGGAATTGTTTGTTGTAAATCAGTTGGTGCCCTCGTTTCCGATGGATCCTTCTTCGTGTTTAACATTGTCTCCTTTTTTTCTTTTCTTTTCTTTTCTTTCGAGAAATGATTTTAGTTAAACTCGACTGCGAATCGACGTGATTCTTATTTGCATCTTAATCAGTCTTTGCCGGTTCGATACCACTTGAATCCGGCAGCAATGGCTGCGTGTTTGCCATGGCAACCGCTCGGTGCGAGATGCGGTCGTCAAGGCGACGGCAAGACGGTTTTTGTGCTGTTTAGAGCTCGAGTTTAGCTGTTTATTCAATTCTCGCGTGTCCAAATGGCTGCTTTTTTTTGAAGAAGGATTCATCAGTGCTGCGACGTTTTTCGTTTTTTCCAAGGCGTTTTCTCGGGTTTAACTTTTGACTTTGAGGAGAATTGATCGCCCGCTCATTTGAATAAACAATTAATTCTCATTCACGTGTCCATTTACTTAACTTGTATTTTGAGCGGAGAACTGTTGTTGACTCGCGAGTCCGAAGAAAAACAGAGCTGCCCTCATTCTCTCTTTCTCTCTGTTTTCCGCCCCCAACTGCTTTGCATTTCAAATAGGTAAACATTTCTCCGCGCCTTTGTTTTCGTAAACGACCGAGCCCCAGCCCCGATTCCTCCACCCGCCAGTCTTCATAATTCGTCTTTCGTTCTTTCTTTCGCTCTTTTCTTTGGTTTTTTTCGTTGGCTTCGTCGCTGGTACTTTGTTTTAACAAAGTGAGACAAAAAGAAGGTTCGGCGGATCATTTGTACGGGTGAGTCGATGCGAAAAGTTGTAAAAATCGTCGTTTTAACTCCTCATAAAAGTGTGTTTCTCGATGGAGTCACTTTAATTGTGACATTTATAGAGGGGGAAGTGAAGAGCGAAATGGTATGAGCCTTACGAGCTGAGAATGGCAATTGGACGATAGAAATGGGGTCAAGGAAATTTGATTTAAACGCTTTAATCGTTGTTCGCCGCCAATTTATCGACGGACTAATTTTTCTTGTTGTTTTTTTTTTCTTTTTTTTACATTTACATTTATTTTTTCTTTTTATTCGGGTCCAATTAAGGAGAAGGGAAATATTTTGGTCGGGTCGTGAGTGGGTGCATTATCTTAACTTGATCTGTGACGTTTGCTCGCAGCGTGTGGCATTTTCTTGTAATGATGCAATTATTTTTTTTTCTTTTTATCATTTGATAGGGTGCTAAAAGTGAAATATTTTACACCCGAGGTAAAATGATGTGATGACCTCGTTCGAGGTGTGGGCGAGATGCCTTAATTGTGTAAAAATGTGCAGATGCTCGACAAAATGGACGGCTTTAAAGTGAATTTAATACCAAATTGGATTCCTAGAAATCGAGAGAACACAAATTCCTCTCTCGATTTTACCGGTCTAAAAGTCGCACTTAAACTTAACTGCTTTATTCGAACTGCGATGCGATCGAATGAAATGAAAACAATAAGTAAGTTTTTACATGACATCAAATGACATGAAAAATACCCAAAACCGAGACCACAACTGGAACTGGCCTTGGCTTTGGGTTTTACAACCAATTTCAAATGGGCTGATCAGACTTTCAAGTGACGTGAAGCATCCACTTCCTAAAATGTGAGTAAATGCTAAATTATGTTTAAATAAGGGGGCCACACCTTAATTCGAAAGAAAAGGAATTGTTATGCACCAGATACTCGCGATTGCGACGCAAAAACGGTACAACAAACTGGCCATACTATTAAACGGAAATTTTGAATTGTTGAATTGTTGAATTGCTGAATTGTTGAAACAGATGGCATAAAATGTGGAATGTAAAAGTTGTCCATGATGATGATAAAGTGTAATTTGTTTTTAAAATGTCGTAATTTGTTATTCGAGCGAGAGAGGTGAGAGAGGTGAGAAAAGGTGACGGTAGCGAGAATTGGTTGTATGAATTGTTTTCTTATCAGTTGTCGCTCGTGGACCCCTTCTTTTATCGCCTGGTCCACCACGAACAAAAGGATACAATATATTGTCGGTGATAAGGCGGAGGTTTGCGACACTATTGGCAAATGGTAAGTGAAGTTTGTGATTGGTTAAGAATGAAAAGGGTTATCGGGGGTCATCTGGATGACGTCGTTTTGCTTTTTATAACCTTTACTCTTGACCGAGAATTTTTTATTGCTGAATTTGCAATAACGATTTGAGCGATTCCTTTTTCTCTTTTTCTCTTTCTTTCTTTCTTTCGTTTTCTCTCCCGAATAGATTTGATATGAAAGACGCACTTTATGTTTGGCGTCCTGTCGGATGCGATGATTAATATTTGGTATCAAATATTGCAGAGCGCATCAAAAGCAGTAAATCATGGGCCTGCACTTGGTGGATTAGTCGCTTCTATCCATTCCCCCAAAGGCTGCTCATATTGATTCATAATTGCACTCGCTGCCATTGTGCAAACATGACCACTCGAATTTAAAGGCGACTGTACAATGTGCTTAAGTCATTTCATTTCACGCCAATCTCCTGAACGTTAAACAAAACACAACGACCAGATTCCAAAGCACATTTTGGCATAGCCCGCCAGGAAAGCCTAGGTCCAATTGAATCGAACTGAATAAATGGCTTCACCACAAGCAAAGCGCGCTAATTAGAGCATTTGTAGTGATACATTACGTGCTGAAAGAAGGAGGAGGAGGAAAAAGCAGCTTGAATATTTATGATTTCATAATGCTGGAACAAAACACAGGTTGATACATCTTTTTGAATGCAGCGAGTGTTTTTGTTTGTGCACTCGTACGCTTGAGCTAGTGTTGAGGTGTTTACAAATTTAAAACGTCTGTAGTGCTGGGTAAATATAGTATATGTTTGTTGCTTTGTTTTTCTTCTTTCGTCGGTTGGCTGCTCCGCATGTGTGAGACCACTTTAAAGTTCTACCTGCAGCTGTTATTTCAACCATGTTCCGCAGTATGAGACAGAAAAATAAATAAATAAATAAATAAATAAAATTAAGGCGAATGTTGAAACGATGATGATGAGTGAAATCATGAATTTTGGAAATGTACGACTGCACTCAACTGTTAACTCGACTTTGATGCAAACAGTAAATAAGCAGAGAAATTCGCCTCAAGTACACGTTTTGACCATTTTAGTGCTCGTAGCGCAGCATCACTTTGCATTAGCCAGCGCCATCCGTTGCCATCCGTTCGTTGCCAGCAGGAAAGAAAACTTTCTCACTTGGTACTCTTTTATTATGTTTAAATTTGCCAGTGTAAACAATGTTTAGTCTAAAATGTTGAAATTGCAATATTGTTGATGCAAATTACGCTGCAATCTATAGAATAACTTAAGTAGTTGTCTTTTGTTTGGGTTTTCAAGAGCTGCGTTTGTTCTGTCGTTTAATCCTATTGTGATTGATCAAGTTTTGTCTAATTGTATTGTTTTTGCAAGCCGGGGGTTTGCTTGCATCTTAAGCTTCTTGTTTACATTTTCATTATCCTTTCACGACTTTCATCTTATTTTATAATTCCTTGTTTCTCTCGAGCTTTTTGGAAAAAAAATGTTTAGAAAAAAAATTTTACAGGTTGATCTTATTACTAATTAAAATAGAGATAATGTTCATTATAAAATTAAAACAAACGAAGAAAACTCAAAATTTCTTTACCTACTTTTTTCAAACACCAATGTCTAGCAACCGAAACTGTCAGGATCGGGTGAACGAACCCTTGTTGCGTTGAATTTGTGAATTTGTTCGTTTCGAAGTTCGAAGCAAATCTGTTTCGAACTTAATCTCGTCGAAGCCACTGGGGGGAAGCGGGATTAATAATTCCCGTTAACTGACGTTTCCAATCAGGTGAGCGCATCGAGTTGGATGAATGTGAAATTAGAAGACATTGTGTTCTGCTTGGCAAAATATAAAGCATGTTCAGAGAGGGGGAAACGGAAGAAAAAAGAAGGGAAAAAAAACAGCACGTCCTCATCAATCTCCACAACTATGCACCTGTCATAGCCAAGATGGAGGCAGGATGTTAAAATCATGAAGAATGATTACAATGCAAGCGCAGCGCACAATTGGCGGATCGAAACGACTTGGATGTGTTTGTGATGATTCTGATGAATGATCGGCACCACGTGTCCAATTTGAAGTTAATTATTTATCTTAGACGAAGCCAAGCCGCCTCTTTAGTTGCAGAAAGTCAGAAGAAACGTTGACGAGAAGAGAGAGAGAGGGAGAGAGCGAGTTTGGGTCGATAGGGCATTTCTCACAATCACAAGCCTTCCAGTGCTCTTTCTCTCCCTCTCTCCCTTCCATCCTTTTCCTCTTTCTCTCTTATCCCGACCTTAACGATAAGATACTTGGCAAGTCCGTCTCGTGAACAAGTCGGCCACAAAATGAGCCTTTGCTTTGGCTTTCGTCGTTTCGTCATTTGGAGCTGTCAATTCGCTATTTGGTTTGGGTTGAGAAATCGTGTTGGAAATGATAATTAGTATCGATCCACGACATGATGTTAATTTGGGCTGAGAAAGCGACGAGGAGGATGTCTGAAATTTGGCTCTCGAGAGTTTGGGGGAGTTGCGTGCACCGTGCAACGGTGAATTAATATGTAATGGCGTCAATCGGGTTGCGACAAGATGAAGATGTCGTGCGGTTATTGGGGAGCATCCATTCCCGCGAGATAGAGTGGGTTTGTTTGTGGGTGTTTGTGTCGGGCTAAGTTGCGAGCAAAGGAATAATCGCGCGGCATTTGAATGAGTGAGGGGGATTTTTCAGGCGCGTATCGCCTTCCTTCTTCTCCTCTCGTTGCTCAGAGAGAGAAAGAAGCGAACCATTCAATCACCGGCCATGATAACAATCTTGAGAGTCAGTAGAGTGGCAAAGGCAGTGAAAAACACATTTAAACTGCTGGAATTAATGGCCCAGTGCAGTTGCCCCTCGCGTTACATCAACTGCAATCTGTCGTTAGTATCTTTACTGCATTTTTTTTTCCATTTTTAATTTTGTTTAAATTTTTTTTTTGTTGGTTTAATTAATGGATTTAGTATAAATTATTAAACTGTTTACTGCGCTTTTAATGGGTCGCCATTTTTGGTTGTAATCAGGTTAAGTGAAAGAGTTGGTTTGTAAATGGGAGTCGGAACTTGTTGACTCTTTGCCATGGAGACGAATCCCACTTGTTTTTCTTAGTGTTTTTCTTGACACGGTTCATCCATCTTGGAGCTTGCTTATGCTAATAAGTGAGTTGAGTTTTTTTTATTTTTTTATTTCTTTATTTCTTCTTTCAATTTAAATTGTGTATTTTAATTGGATTTTCGAAGAGGAGAAAAGAAGGAAATAATTTATTGTGTTTTTCAAGTCGTTTGCAAAGTTGTGAAAAGTTGCTCGGAATTTATTGAGCGAGTTTTAACATTTTAATCCGACTCGTGACGGATTTCACGCTCGCGTTGAACGATGGTCAGTGGAGGAGCCATTTGCGTAGCTGGAAGCCAAAAGGATTAGAATGGAGTGTCTTTTGGCCATTGGTCGATGTGTTTCTCGTCTTTCCATTCACGTGCCCTGGAGACGACCTCGGATGCTTGACACACGGAAACAACGTCCACTGAGCACGGACCACCGTCAGGTCGGTCGCTTGAACGCTTTTGTGAGTGTGTGGAGTCAAACGACGGTTGACAAGTCATCTCTGGTCTCAGCCACTTCCTTCTCCCGGAGGAATGAACGCGCACCTCCGCCCCTCCAAGACTCCAAGAGTTTGTTTCGTTCTACAATAACACCACGCGTGTTGCGATGGGAATTCGCTTTTCGCTTTTCGCTTCTCCTTTTTTGCTTTTTGCTTTTTGTTTTTTGCTTTTTCTCTCTCACGTGCGCGTCGAACAGATTTCGTTGTCTTGACGAGTGCTCACACGGAGAAGTGCATTTTTTTTAATTTTTAATTTTTTACTTTGAATTTATGTTCCGTATAAATGGAGCGGATAATTTGGGAAAATAAACACCCGGTTTGTCAGTTTTTCTTCGTTTTCTTCTTCTCTTTTTAACTTAATTGGTTTTGGATTTAGAAAATTTAATTTTTTTTTTATTTAATTTTTTTTTTTTTGCGATTTATTTCGTTATCTTTCTTTTTTCGTTTTAATATGAAAAATATGTTGAGAAATGAACAGTTTATCTCATTTTTGTGTCTCTTATTCGGAAAAAAGTTTCTCTTTGTTTTATAAATCGTCCATCCAAACTTTATCAGTCGGAATAGATGAAAGAAGCGGGAGAAAAAAATTGAAAAAGTCAAAATGGAAAGTGAGTTGAAAAACAAGAAGAGGAGGAGAATAAAAAAGAAAAAGAAAAAAAGAAAAGAAAAAGAATGTCCTCAGGTGAATTGATGAAAAGTTGGCCACTGGATCCTTTTGGTTCTTAATGAAACGTTTGTGTGCTCAGGTATTTCCTTGCAGGCACTCTGTGGAATTAACGGAAATGAAGCCAATCTATTTACCAGTCCACAAGCTAAAGCCAATCTCGAGTGGAATTTGTAAAAAAAAATAAAATAAAATAAAATAAAAAATAAAATAAAAAATGTAAATAAAAACAAAAATTGATTCCCTTATTCCCTTCCTTTACGTGTCAGCATAGATTTGTTAAATTTCTCACCTTTTCATTCTCATCCCTTAAATGGAAATAACTCACCCTTTTTCCACACCCATTTATCTCATCTTGCATTGCACGGATCAATGTCGCTTAGAGGCCGATGGGATTTCACTGTCATGACGACCGAGCTCATTTGATTTTGCCTGTTTAAGGTGATGGAAATTTGGATTTTTTTCTTTATAAATTTATATATATTTTTTTTATATTTTTTTTTTTATGTTTTTTTGTTTTTTTTTAGTGCTGGCCATCTTGTTGCTGGGACAATTAAGTTTTGTTGGCAGAATATCATCTCTCACATTTGACACTTTATTTTTTTTTTGCTCTATCTAAAACCCAGGAAAGGGAAGTTGAGCAAAGGAAGAGTGACGCGTGCGGGAGATTCGTTGCAGTCGGTGACAAGTGCGTGACACTATCCGCCACGTCCAACTTTGAATGTCCTCTCTTCTTCTTACTTAAAAAAAGGAAGGGAAAGGAAGGGAAAGGAAAGCAAAGAAGATGAAAATTGAGAACTAGCACCAAATTCAGGATTTTCTATCTGAAAATGCGATATGAAGTGAAGGAGAAAAATGCTCCGCTTATTTATTTTGAAAATGGAGTCAAGAGGGACTTATGGACTTAACGTTTTTTTATTTTTATGTTTATTTTTATATTTTGTAATATTTTTTGTCAAAGTGTAACTTTGATAGTGGAAAAAAGTGGCGTTGTAAGTGAAATGAAAATTGTCGGGTGGCAGGCGGGGGGTTGGGGGGAGCAGGGGGGCAGGCGGGGCAGGTTGCAGGTTCTTTTCTTTGTTGATGGACGGTTGCTCAATGGAATGGAACTCGCCGAAATCAATGCTGCACTAAACGAGGCCGGTGTTGGCATTGGCGCAGGTGTTGATTGAAATTGAGGCTCACCAATACCCCACACTCACTCTTGTTCATCAAAGAGCACGGGCTTAAAGAGAAGAAGTGCATTGGCCTTTTGCTCTCGGTGCAATGCCCCCTTGTGTTGGCTTTTAACTATTTTGTATTTTCTTTTCTTTTTTCCTTTCTTTTCTTTGTGAAATAAAAATTGCTCGCAACCGGTTTGAAACGAGGATTTGAGTCGAGTTCGTGAGCTTAAAGGGTTATTGGTGATTGAAAATACAGTAAAAAAAAAAAGGCAACTTGTTGAAGGTAATTGATGGCGAAAACAGTGGACACTTGGTGCACGTGCGCAGTTTGCAGGTGAAATTGGCAAGGAAAAGTTAGTTTGGAGCCACTCACGTCACTCAATCGTTTTTTATTTGTTTGTTTTTGTGCCAATTTGCCCGTTTTCGCTCTTTGAGCTTTGTTTTCTCTGATTTAGTTGATGTACGTGTCTCCAGAGGGAAGTTGCGTGGAAAGAGAGAGAGAAAGAGAGAGAGAAATAATGCTGCGTAAATTAATTGCAATTAAAAATCTAAAAATGGAAATGTGTCGTCATGGTAACGGTTCGAGCTATAAAAAAAATTTAGATATTTTTTTTCAAATTTAAAAAGGTTTAAAGTACTGATTGTTTTTTTGTTTTTTCGTTGTTTTTTTTTAATGGATGGGGGGTGCGGGAGTGACGTCGTATCGGATTTGTAGGTGCGTTTTTATTTCCAATTGGGGTGACGAGGTTAAAACACTGACGAACGACGAGGAGGGTCTAAAGAGAAAAACACAAAAGAAGTTTAATGATGAATTGATTCCGCCAACTTGTAACTTACTTCCTCTTCCTGACTGCCATGGTAACGGCCACGCGTTGCCTTGGTTACGCAGTCGGTGTAATCCCTGCCTCTCTTGTACAGAGACTTGCGGCGAATAATTGCGCCGTGCTTTGCTGATAGCGTCCAATGGCGCACACCAACGACAACGTTCGCTCTTTTTACTCCTTCTACTCAACTACATTAAAGAAAAATAAAGAAATAAAGAAATAAAACGTTTAGGAGGAGGACATTGGCTAGAAATGTGCAAAAATAGGATAAAATAAGCGAAAAGTGACGAAATTTTATACAAATTATGCAGATTGGTGCTGATTTGATTTGATTTGATTTGATTTTCTCGATTGTCTGTTCTTTGTCCAAGTAAGCTAATACTAATTCAATAATCGTGCGGGTTTTTTTGAATCGGATGTTTATATCAAATTGAACTGGCACATTCAATTTTTATTTGTCACATTTGAGGTGAATAAATAGATTTTTATTTTTATTTTTTTTTTAAAACTAGTTTCGTTATTAAATTACTTTTTTTCTTGTTATTTTTATTTATTTATTTATTTTGTTTTTATTGTAAATTCCACATAGTCAAATCCGCTGCATATATCGTGTGCTCTCGGAGCTCGATTTCCACCTGGTTTGTGTAATTTGGAAATTGGAATTTTGAGGGACGCGCAACTTGCAGTGGGAAACGCATTTTTCCTCTCTCATCTCATCTCTTCTCCTCCACTCTTATTTTAGATTTTATTTTTTTGTAAAAAATATATATATATATATATATATATACATAAAAAAAAAAATGAAGAAAAATGAAGAAAAATTTATTTTTATTTTTTACTCGTCCTAATACTCTTGAGAGGATTGGCTTCTTCTTCTTCTTCTTCTTGTTGTTTGATATCTGCCATACTCAGTTTAGGTGCGCAAATTGAATTTCTATTTCATCTTCGTTTCGTTTGTCAAAACCCTTTAATTCCACGCTGTGAAATTAAAAAAAGTACAAGTTTTGTCGAAAACAAATCGATTTGAATTTGTAAATTAAAGGGCGCCATTCCTCTCGGGAGTATTTATTTTTTATTTTTTATTTTTTATTTTTTTTGTGTTTTTGTTTATTTTTATTTTTATTTTTTCCTTCCTTCCTTCCTCCCTCCCTTCTTCCCTCTTTGCCGAAATACAAATCGGTTGACACTTAAACTTTGAAAGATTAGTATTCAGGAGTTGATGCGAATCGCGTTTGCGCAGTGCGTATCACGATTTGTCAATATCACTTGTGTTCCTATTTTGTTCTCATATTCATTCCATCTGCGCCGTTTCGAGCCATTTTCATTTTTTTACACTTTTATGTTTGATTTACGACATTAATTGAAAGCATGAATTTGAATTTGTAATTTGTACATTATCATATTACATTACTCCCATCTTGAGACGGATATCCCGCTTGGAGTGCACTGCATGCTCTGCACTGCACTGCACTGGACAGGACGAGACAGGACAGGGCCTGCGCGCAAAATGGGTGAATAAATTCGGTGAATAAATGACCGTTTGATTACAGCTTGACGGTTTGCTAGTTGTAAAAAGTTGGAGTAATTTCCATCATGAAGCGCAATATTTAATATTTAATAAATGATTGGGACATTTTGTTGATGATGAATCCATTTTGGGTTAGCCAGGGCTTGTTAAACTGAATGTGTTTGCTCCCAGTGGCCATATTTGGAGAATGTCGTCTCTACAATTAGCATTGGCAAACTTTGTATGTTGTTTCTAATTGACTAATTAATTATTGTTTATCCACTCGTGTACACTGTACGTGTACACAGACTATCCTGGCAGTTGCATTTTGCATGATGTGGACTTGCGAGGTAACGCAAGGTTTCTATCTCTGAGAATTGCGCCGTTCAAATGCTCAAATCGACATATGTTGCTAATCCCAAAGCAATTCTTACTTCCATTTGAAATGAGTGAATAATTATTATCAAGTTTTCGTTTAAACATAACTTGGTGAAACGGATGGTGCGCGTTTTTCGGGCCCCGCGTCTCAAAAAGATGAAATTTTGGGATAAAATTGTAAAACATAAAAATGAATAGCACGTAGCAGTGAACAGTGATTTAGGGGCCCTCCAATATTTCGGGTCCCCAGAATGCATCGCAATGCAAGATTTTGATGAAACTGGCAGTGGGGCGCGCCTCCAAGTGCGAAAACTCAGCACGTGCGTGCTAGTTATTACATTAAATAAATATTCACTTTTGCCCTTTGGTTTCAATGAAGGGATCTTTTAATTTGTGTAAAGAGAAATGTCAAGAGGTCGAGAAGTGATTAAATGCAATTACTTCATTCGAGAAAGAGAGAGAAAAATACTTGATCGTATTGGTTTTCATTTTCTTCTCTGCAGCTGCAAGATTCAAAATTTATGAGACACAATTCAAAGATAGTCTTATTCGCATTCACAAACTTGTATTGAGAAAAATTTTCTGTGGATGAGCATTTCTTTCAATTTCCATCTATTCTGGATTTTTATTTTTTTTATTTTATTTTATTTTTATTTTTTTTTTATGTGTATGGCAAAAAGAATGGGAATTTTTGAGATGGTTTTTATGGCATTAAAATAGAAGCGCCTGAGAAGATGAGTCATTCATCTTCATTTCAAATGTGGATGGACATGTTCTTTCACAGTTTTTCCTCTGGGATCTCTTCATCAATCTCTCACTATTCCATCTTAGATTTTGTGTATAAGTGAATGACTTTGTTCGCCATTGCTTTCGCTCTCTGGCTTTTTTAAGTCGTTTAATTATTTGGTTTATTCAAAATGTTTTTTTTTATTTTTTCAAATTGGAAAAAGAAATCGTTTTCATTCTAATGATATGGATTTTTTTTCTTTTTCTTTTTATTTCGTTTTTTTTTACCACCATTTAAAAAATAAATAAATTCAACTTTAATGGATCAAAGACGCAGCTTGCGAGCGTTGTTAAATTTAGCTTTTAGTTTTTGACATTAGAGGGCGCCGCTCGTTGTGTTTGCAAAATGGCGACGACCGCATTGCTAAGAGAAATCCGTCTTGAAGAGATCGAGAAATCCGAAGCAAAATTCGGCAAATACACAAAAAATCCGGAATTGTTTTTAGGGTAAAGTAATTTAACTTAAATCGCATTAATTTAAAAACGCAAAAGTAAGCACAAATAATTTTAAAAGTTAAAAAAAAGCGACAAAATTTACGCGTTTTTAACGAAAAAATCGAAGCAAACAAACCAAATTATATTTTTACATTTTAAAATTGACAAGGACATGTGCTTATTTTTTGTTGTTGCAAGAATTGTTGTCTTAAATTTTTTATTTTTCATATATGTTTAAAAAAAACTGATATTTATCACATTTGATTTATCGTTTATCAGAAGCAGAACGAAAACTGGCATTGGGTTATTGAAGATCGCTAAACGAGTTTACGGTTTGTATGAAAAAAATGACGATGATAAAAAGACCCTTCTTCGGCTGATGATCGATGGATTCGATGACGAGCAAATTTGGCAGCAGATCGAAATCGATAATTGCGCGTGCAAAAATCGACTCATCAAACGTGTGGCGGAATTAGCAACGAGAAAAACATCGTCCGAACGTCAAACCGACAAAAAACAAACACGAGATGAAAGCGAAAACGAATCATTACTCCAAAGCGAAGAAGAAGAAGAAGAAGAAGAAGAAGAAGAAGAAGAAGAAGAAATAAAAACGACAAAAAACGTTAACAAGAAAATAATTCGTCGCAAACCCGGTAGGAAATCCGCAGTGGACGATCATTTTTTTAAGTTGTCCGAGATGGAGGAGTTCCTCGAAGCAGAAGAGAGCAAAATGGAAGGTGCAAAGCCGAGTGATGACGAATCAATCGATTATTTTGAAGATACTGCAGATTTTGAAGATGAAGATGTCGATAGTGATGACGATGTAAGAAAAAAATCGAAATTTTTTTTTTTTTAATTTAAAATTTTTTTTGGGTGTTATTAATTCTTGGTTATTAGTGGAGTTTATCCAATTTGAAGTTGTTCATAAAAAGCAGCTGTTGCTGACACTTGTTATTGGGCAGGTAAATTATGGTCAATTTTGTTTTTGTTACGGCACGCCAAGTGGAGTCGAGAGTTCGACTGAATTAATTAGTCGTGTGAGGGAGGGAGCGGCATTTTTATTGGATGGCATAAATTCAGGGTAAATTAATAAAAGAGTTTTGATTTTTTTTTTCTTTTTTTTTTAAAGCTTACGAAGAAAAAGTACAAGTACGACGATTTTTTCGATGATGTTGGCGAGGACGATGGCGGCGACGACGAAGATGAAAGATTTGGGTAAGAAATTTGAGTTTTTGTCGCTGTAAGTTTGATTAATTTAAAGTTTTCAATTTATTTTTCGTTTTGAATTGTTTACTCGAGACTTTGTGATCCGTCCGATCGTATTTCTTGTTGTTTTTAAAATGTTGCTCTTATGGAACTTAATGCTGCAGCTTCCTAAATCGATTTTTTTTCAAAATAAGAAAATAACAAAAAAAAACATTAATATTAATTGAATAAAATCGGAATTGCGGATTTGCAGCAATCCTTGTTTTTGTCGGGCGGGCGGGAGCTTAGAGATAAGATGATTTCTTTTTTCTTTTCTTTTATTTTCTGATTTTTTTCCAACTCATCCGTCATGTGTGCAATGCGATCATCTGCAAAGAAAAGATAAACCGCGCGCGATGAACTATTGGCTCGTGTCATGCTCACATTCATCATGCTGGCTGCAGATCCGTTGGCCAACACATCATTTTTATTGTGTTTTATTGTGTTTCAGAAATGAAAACGACACATTAGAGCCACGAGACGAAGACGAAGACGAAGATGAAGACGAGGACGATAAAAGCAAATCCACAATTGAAATTCGACAGCAGAAGGTGGAGTTGTCAGATTGTCGGATAAATGAGGAAAGTTTGGAGAAATTAATTTGTGTTTGTTATGTATTTTGATGCGCAGTTGAAGGAAAAAATTCGGGATTTGGAGGAGATTAACATGGCGGAAAAACCGTGGCAATTGATGGGCGAGGCGACCGCTTCCGCACGACCGGAGAACAGTCTGCTGCAGGAACACGCCTCGTTTGATCACGTGCAAAGACAAGGTCTGCGCTCGCGGATTATCAATGCTCGCTTTATTGACGTTATTTTTTTGCTTATGTTTTTGTTGGCAGCTCCCGTCATTACGGAAGAAACGACGCTCAAGCTGGAAGATATAATCAAGCAGAGGATTAAGGATCAAGTTTGGAACGACGTTGAGCGCAAAGTGAAGCCTAAGGAGGAGCCGTTTGAATACAAGAGGAGGATCGTGTTGGATCAAGAGAAAAGCAAATTGAGTTTAGCTCAGGTCTACGAGAACGAATACAAGAAGTTGCAGCAGGTTGGGAAAACAAAACAAATTTTTAGCACCTTAAATTATACAAATTTAAGTGTTTTTAAATTTAATTTTAAATTTTAGACGGAGAAAAGTGAGGAGGAGGAGTCGCCGGCACACGTGGAAATTAAGAAGATGATGACATCTTTGTTTTACAAGTTGGACATTCTGTCCAATTTCCATTTTACACCCAAACCTGCGATGCCAGAATTGAAAATAGTGAATAATTTGCCCGCCATTGTTCTGGAGGAAGTTGGATCTACGTTGGCGGCGACCGGAACTCTGTTGGCACCTGCCGAAATAATGGTAATGAGATTTTGGAGGGAAAAAATTAGAGGAATGTTTTAAACGTGTTATTTGGTTTGGTTTTTCCAGGCTCCGTCGATGGAAAAGGGTCAAAGAGAAAAGGACAAAACGGATAAGTTGAGGGAGAGGAGATTGAAGAAAAAGTTTCAGAGCAGTCGGAGAAAGGAGCGGGAGGCTCGCGAGAAGATTGCTAGTGTTAACCCTACGAGGAACAGAAAGAATAAAGAGAAAGATCTCGAGGGACTTGTGAATAAAGTGGAAAAGGCTGAAATGAAAGACAGGAAGAAGACGCATTTATCATCGTCGGCCACGTTTAAACGGTTAAACGAAATTTCAAAGAACGATTCGTCAAAAACAAATTCAAAAAGAGTGAAACATTAATGAAAGAAATGTGTTTGATCGGTTATTTTGCTGAATCGGAACTTAAATAAATGCTCGAGTATGAAAGGAAATTGCTTATAACACTTATTGAGTGTCAAATTTTGTATTCTGTCATAACTATAATGTCCATACTTACATACGGAATTACGGATACAAGCCAGAGGTTTTACACATTCAAATTTATGTTTACGTTGTGAGAAGTAGTATTTTTTCACAGAAAATTAAAGCCGATCTGAAGCGACTCCGTAGTCCGTACCATTATGTCGTTGGTAAGTTTTTTCTGTTTTTATTATTTGTTGAGTGATTTTTATATATATTTTTTTTAGATATTTGCAAAACCAATCGCTCGAGTCATTTTGTCGGAGGTTGTAACTTTGTAAGTTGATGGATTGTACAAATCTTCGAATGTTATTGTCTCGGCAAATGGACAGGGAAGGGATCACTAAATTTCGGCTTAGAAATTACGAATGAAAACTGAAGTGTTAGGTATTAGTGTTTCAGGCCGCCTTTGTCTCAATTTACATTTTTCGGCCTGCCATTTGAGCCTGGTTTTTTTCGGACCGAGGTAATTATAGTTAAAATGTTGATTGAACATCTTCGGCAGTCGATCATAGCCGACGACTCTTGGGTAATATTTTACCTTATTTTTTTTGAGTGTTTACAAGTGTGATGTTTGTTTCCAAAATTGACTATTCGACTTTGCAAAAGTGGTCAGCATTGCAGGTATTAACTTTTACATAGCCATGGTTATTTATACAGCATCAATCTTAAATTATCGAATAATTGAAAAAGAATAAGAAGTGGAAAAAAATATATTTGAGGTCTCCTTACTAAACTTTTATAGTAAAGAACTAATTAGGGTTATTTTTTGAGTTCTGTAACTCTTGATCTATTCATGGCTTATTTTGCATTTTTGCAGTGACGAATGTGCAATGTTTATTGTTTTTGTTACAGGTGGAACCCCGCTATTACGAACACCATTGTACACAAGGAATTGCTCGTTGTGATGAATTTCTGATTTCAGTTTGTTGCCTGCACTATTTCTCACATTAGAAATTAATTACATAATTCTGATTTAAAAAAAGAAGCAGAAATACAACAGGAAATGTAAACTTTATTTTCTTATCACAAACATTTTCGGTTAAAAAACATTTTTTTTCTCTTTTCCAAATTTTATCCAAAAAAAAAAAATAATTAAAAAAATTCTACAAACATCGAAAAATTCGCCATTATTACATATTACACTTCTGTGATATTGGTGAGGAAATCAAATATATAATTTCACATTTATAACATTTAATAAATAAATTTAACCGTGTGTTTTGCTCCCCGACCCGTTCGTAATAGCGAGGTTTAACTTGTACGTAACAACTGAACATTGGGGTACAAAAAATATTTTGAGAATCTAGGGATTGCGAAAAGGTTAACAACCACTGCGTTAAACAAACGGATAAACTACCGGTGAGCCAGAGAGACCTGATGATTTTGAAAGTGTAATTACTCGAACTAATTAATGGTTTTAGTTTCCAACAATAATTTAATTGGTTAGAGAATCATTTTCAAACATTTTCAAACCGTCAGGTCTCTATGGCTCATCCCGTACAAACGACGGTAACGAATATTCATATTTTCTGTCTATCTAATGAGCACTTTTTCTTTTCTCTTCGACAGCAGATATTTTCCATTTGAGATGAACAACTTTGGCTTCTGATTAATCGGCATTCTCACAACAGTTATGGGCCTCAGCATCATCTGCATAAACATCTACATCGAAAACGATCCTTCGAGCAGCCAGTTTCCAAACACCGTGACCCCAGGCTCGCCCGAAGAGTTTGCAATCTTCACCCCCGGATGCAAAATCCCAAGACTCGACCCCTACCACTCGTCGGTCCTCCAATACATCAAAAACTACATCGACAAACATCTCAAATGCAACAGCACGCCCATGGTGCTCGCGATCGACGACCAAGCGCTCAAAATCAACACGAATCACACGTCCTACAATGCCAACACCAAATGCTACTACAAAAACATCTTCCGCGTGAACGAAGACAAAACCGCGTTCTCCAAACCACATTTACTGCACGCCAACGGCACCATCAAAATGACCAACGATTTCGTCACGACCCAGTGTTTCAACGAACTCAACCAATCGATCAACCAAGATTTCTTCGCCTTCGTACTGGACAAACCCCGAGTGGAGGAACGATGTCGGCGGATCCTCGAACGGGACGAGCGCAACGAAACGCTGAGCGTCCTCCTGCTGGGCCTCGACTCGGTGTCGAAAAACTCGTACATCCGCCACATGAAACTGGTGGACAAACTGATCCGCAAAGAACTGACCTTCGTCGAACTGCACGGCTACAACAAGGTGGGACTCAACACCTACCCCAACATGCTGTCCTTCCAGACGGGCAAGATGCAGGACGAGTTCCGTTTCGACCACCGAAAAACGGACCTCAACCAACTGCCCATGGCCTGGAAGGAGTTCGAGAGGCGCGGCTACAGCACGCTCTTCGCCGAGGACTGCTCCAAGATGGCTTCGTTCAACTACCTCAAGCGCGGCTTCGGAGACCAGCCGACCGACTACTACATGCGTCCGTTCTCCATCGCCGTCGACCAGTCGGAGATGAAGAAACACGTGACCACGGCTATCGGTTCGGAGGGGTCCGCACCACCTACGTAGGACACTTGGAGGACAAGCTTCCGTATTTTTTCTTTCTTTTGCCCAAGTGGTTCCCCAAGACGCACCCGGAGCACTACGCCAACATGAAGCTGAACGAGCGACGGCTGACCACGCCGTTTGACATGCACGCGACGCTGATGGAGATTGTGCGCGGGCTGGGGCCCGTGAGCACCCCGATCCGAGCAGTCGCAGCGTGAGTTTGTTCGCGCCGGTGCCGCTCAACAAGACTTGCGGGGCGGCTAATATACAGTCGGAGTTCTGCACGTGTTTCCAGCGCAAGCAGATCTCGGTGGAGAGCGACTCGGCAAAGACCGGCACCAGTTTGCTCGTCGGGAACATTAATAGGATGATTTCAGGCATGAGGAACGCGTGCGCAGAGTTGGAGTTGGAGGAGATCGTCGAAGTGTCGGCGCACGAAGTGGCCATCAACCGCGGGAAAAAGGAATTGTACACGAATTTTCTAATAACGTTTGTGGTGAAGCCTAGCATGGCGATTTTCCAGGGGATCGCGCTGTTTAATCACATGGACATGACGGACAAGTACACGACGGAGAAGAATATTGACCGGCTCAACAAGTATGGCAATCAGTCATTGTGCATTAACGACCCGCAGCTCAGGCTGTTTTGTTACTGTAATATCATTTACGACGCTAACGATGAGGATATAAACATCTCATGAAATGACATCTTTTTGTTTTGTTTTGGTTGATCTAACGAAGCGCGGATTCCTTTTTGATACCGGAAGCAGAGTTTGTGACCAAACGGAAATGAGCAACTGTGATAAATCGCTAGGTGCACTCGATTCATTTTTGGAGTGCAGGTTGCACCTAGTGCCAAATTGATTGACACAGAGTTTGTGACTGTATTTATTGACTCTTAATTAAGGTTATCAATTTGTTCTCCATTTCTTCTCTTGTTATTAAAATACAAGTATGATAAGTACGATAATCACTAACGTTTACATTTACATAAATAAATTATTAGTTTGTTATTATCTATTGTTTATTCGTTTTCAAATGGCTTCGAAATGTCGCGCGACATCATTTCTCATTTTTCTATTCGACCAAACCAATCAATTGTGCATGTAGATAGGTGTTGTATACAGAGTAGTGTTGCATAGGTATTGCATGGATATTGACGACGAAATCAAATGCTTCAATGGTGTCACAATTCGAACCGCCAGAAATGTATCTGCAAATCGGGTTTTACTGGACGATTTTGCGAAGAACGTGATACGATAAAAATATAAGTAATGTAAAGTCCAAATAATAGTTTAATTTTTTTAGCAATGTGCACTGATTGGTGCCTTAACGGTGGACGTAGCATCGACCCTACTCGATGCACCTGCATGTGCGGATTTACTGGACGAAGATGCGCATCAGGTATTTTTTTTTAATTCATTAAATATCGGAATTGTTTAATTTTTTTTCTTTTAGATTATCATACTTGGCATCGTTTCCGAAGGATTCATAACAACAATTGTCAGTCACAGCTGGTCGGCTCGGTATGCACGAAACAATTGGAATGCTGTACGGGATTTTTAAAAAATATTTATAGCACAGACTGCCAAGGTTTATTTTTTTAAATTTTGTGTATATGCTGTACTGATGTCGTATTTTTATTCATTTTATTAGATATTGATGAATGTGATGCGATTACTAACATTTGTGCGGAAGGAGTTTGCAAAAACACAATCGAGTCGTACACTTGCGCTTGTAGAGACGGCCACGAAAGAAATATTGATACAAATTTATGCGAAGGTAAAAGACTTTTCTTTCGGATGTTCGCCCGTAGCTCTGCAATGGAGCCAGATAGGCATACTCATGCGATAATTAAACGATTTTTTACGTCATTTCACGTCGATTGGGCCTATTTCCGGCAATTTTTCAATTTTGGACGATTTTAGCAAAAACCCAAAGGCTAACCTATGGAGAAATGGCTAAAATCGGCCAAAAATTGAAAAGTGCCGGAAATAGGCCCAATCGACGTGAAATGACTTGAAAAATCGTTTAATTATCGCATGAGTATGTCTATCTGGCTCCTTTGCCGAGTTATCGGCCAAAAACAGACTTCTCCAAAGACTTTTCTTCCGGTTTTTTGCCTGTAGCTCCGCAATGGAGCCAGATAGGCATACTCATGCGATAATTAAACGATTTTTTACGTCATTTCACGTCGATTGGGCCTATTTCCGGCAATTTTTCAATTTTGGACGATTTTAGCAAAAACCCAAAGGCTAACCTATGGAGAAATGGCTAAAATCGGCCAAAAATTGAAAAGTGCCGGAAATAGGCTTAATCGACGTGAAATGACTTAAAAAATCGTTTAATTATCGCATGAGTATGTCTATCTGGCTCCTTTGCCGAGTTATCGGCCAAAAACAGACTTCTCCAAAGACTTTTCTTCCGGTTTTTTGCCTGTAGCTCCGCAATGGAGCCAGATAGGCATACTCATGCGATAATTAAACGATTTTTTACGTCATTTCACGTCGATTGGGCCTATTTCCGGCAATTTTTCAATTTTGGACGATTTTAGCAAAAACCCAAAGGCTAACCTATGGAGAAATGGCTAAAATCGGCCAAAAATTGAAAAGTGCCGGAAATAGGCCCAATCGACGTGAAATGACTTAAAAAATCGTTTAATTATCGCATGAGTATGTCTATCTGGCTCCTTTGCCGAGTTATCGGCCAAAAACAGACTTCTCCAAAGACTTTTCTTCCGGTTTTTTGCCTGTAGCTCCGCAATGGAGCCAGATAGGCATACTCATGCGATAATTAAACGATTTTTTACGTCATTTCACGTCGATTGGGCCTATTTCCGGCAATTTTTCAATTTTGGACTATTTTAGCAAAAACCCAAAGGCTAACCTATGGAGAAATGGCTAAAATCGGCCAAAAATTGAAAAGTGCCGGAAATAGGCCCAATCGACGTGAAATGACTTAAAAAATCGTTTAATTATCGCATGAGTATGCCTATCTGGCTCCATTGCAGAGCTACAGGCGAACATCCAGAAGAAAAGTCTTTTACCTTCGCATAAATTCCAACTTAGGTTCTGGATGTTCAAATTTCATCTACGATAAAACATGAACAATAAAACATGAGCAAAAATGAAAGATTTCAATTTTTTAACTCTTAAAACTCTTTATTTCAGACGATAACAAAATGCGTGGAGCTGGAGACGAGCGGTTCAGCATCGTGTCAGAATACTGCAGGAAGGAAGCTTACACGGCCAATGGATAAACGCAACAATTGTTGTTAATTTAATATCCTAACAAGTGTGCGGAATTAGTATCAGCAGGAATTAAAAAATTGTTAGTTTTTTTGCTTAAAAAAATGTATCAAACACTAGGCATTTTATCTTTATTTCCATTCCATTTTATTCTTTCTCTTGTTTTTCTCCTCACTTGTGGTTTTTGTGCTCTCACTCGTTTATCTTCTTTCACTCGTTTTTCTTCTTTCACTCGTTGTTTTTCTCCTCTTATTCGTTGTGTTTCTCCTCTTATTCGTTGTGTTTCTCCTCTTATTCGTTGTGTTTCTCCTCTTATTCGTTGTGTTTCTCCTCTTATTCGTTGTGTTTCTCCTCTTATTCGTTGTGTTTCTCCTCTTATTCGTTGTGTTTCTCCTCTTATTCGTTGTGTTTCTCCTCTTATTCGTTGTGTTTCTCCTCTTATTCGTTGTGTTTCTTCTCTTATTCGGTGTTTCTTCTCTCACTCGATTTTCTTCTCGCTCGTTTTTCTTTTCTCATTCGTTGTTTATCTGCTCTCACTCGTTGTTTTTCTGCTCCCACTTGTTTTTATTCTTTCACTCGTTTTTCTTCTCTCATTCATTGTTTCTTTTCACTCGTTTTTCTTCTCTTATTCGTTGTTTCTTCTCACTCGTTTTTCTTCTCTTATTCGTTGTTTCTTCTCTTATTCGTTGTTTCTTCTCTTATTCGTTGTTTCTTCTCACTCATTTTTCTTCTCGTTTCGTTTCTCTTCTCTCGCTCGCTCGTTTTTTTTTTGAAATTAAATTTTTTTTTTTTATTGGATAGTGTGTTTAATTTTATTTTGAAGTATTATAAAAAAAACTAAAAATGACGCTATCTGGTGGCGAAAACACGAACTAATGTAGAATGAAATTTCTATTAGTTCTTGTCATTGCCACCAGAGGGCGCTGCTAAAAAAAGTGACTGGATCTTCTGTATATTCTGCCGTGACGTCATATGACGTCACCGTAATACCGCCACCAGATGGCGCAACCAAATATATATTTTTGATTCACTCACTTTTTTTTAACAGCGCCATCTGGTGGCGGTATTACGGTGACGTCACATGACGTCATATGACGTCACGGCAAAATATACAGAAGATCCAGTCACTTTTTTTTAGCAGCGCCCTCTGGTGGCAATGACAAGAACTAATAGAAATTTCATTCTACATTAGTTCGTGTTTTCGCCACCAGGTGGCGTTATTTTTAGTTCGCGTTTTCGCCACCAGATAGCGTCATTTTTAGTTTTTTTTATAATACTTCAAAATAAAATTAAACACACTATCCAATAAAAAAAAAAAATTTAATTCCAAAAAAAAAAACGAGCGAGCGAGAGAAGAGAAACGAAACGAAACAAATGAGAGAAGAGAAAAGAGTGAGAGAAGAGAAAAGAAGAGAAAAGAAACGAAGAGAAGAAAAACGAGTGAGAAGAAACAACGAATAAAAGAAGAAAAACGAGTGAAAAGAAACAACGAATAAGAGAAGAAAAACGAGTGAAAAGAAACAATGAATGAGAGAAGAAAAATGAGTGAGAAGAAACAACGAATAAGAGAAGAAAAACGAGTGAAAAGAAACAATGAATGAGAGAAGAAAAATGAGTGAGAAGAAACAACGAATAAGAGAAGAAAAACGAGTGAAAGAATAAAAACAAGTGGGAGCAGAAAAATGAGTGAGAAGAAACAACGAATAAGAGAAGAAAAACGAGTGAGAAGAAACAACGAATAAGAGAAGAAAAACGAGTGAAAAGAAACAACGAATAAGAGAAGAAAAATGAGTGAGAAGAAACAACGAATAAGAGAAGAAAAACGAGTGAGAAGAAACAACGAATAAGAGAAGAAAAATGAGTGAGAAGAAACAACGAATAAGAGAAGAAAAACGAGTGAGAAGAAACAACGAATAAGAGAAGAAAAACGAGTGAGAAGAAACAACGAATAAGAGAAGAAAAACGAGTGAGAAGAAACAACGAATAAGAGAAGAAAAACGAGTGAAAAGAAACAACGAATAAGAGAAGAAAAACGAGTGAGAAGAAACAACGAATAAGAGAAGAAAAATGAGTGAGAAGAAACAACGAATGAGAAAAGAAAAACGAGTGAAAGAATAAAAACAAGTGGGAGCAGAAAAACAACGAGTGAAAGCAGATAAACAACGAATGAGAAAAGAAAAACGAGTGAGAGAAGAAACACCGAATAAGAGAAGAAACACAACGAATAAGAGGAGAAACACAACGAATAAGAGGAGAAACACAACGAATAAGAGGAGAAAAACAACGAGTGAAAGAAGAAAAACGAGTGAAAGAAGATAAACGAGTGAGAGCACAAAAACCACAAGTGAGGAGAAAAACAAGAGAAAGAATAAAATGGAATGGAAATAAAGATAAAATGCCTAGTGTTTGATACATTTTTTTAAGCAAAAAAACTAACAATTTTTTAATTCCTGCTGATACTAATTCCGCACACTTGTTAGGATATTAAATTAACAACAATTGTTGCGTTTATCCATTGGCCGTGTAAGCTTCCTTCCTGCAGTATTCTGACACGATGCTGAACCGCTCGTCTCCAGCTCCACGCATTTTGTTATCGTCTGAAATAAAGAGTTTTAAGAGTTAAAAAATTGAAATCTTTCATTTTTGCTCATGTTTTATTGTTCATGTTTTATCGTAGATGAAATTTGAACATCCAGAACCTAAGTTGGAATTTATGCGAAGCTAAAAGACTTTTCTTCTGGATGTTCGCCTGTAGCTCTGCAATGGAGCCAGATAGGCATACTCATGCGATAATTAAACGATTTTTTAAGTCATTTCACGTCGATTGGGCCTATTTCCGGCACTTTTCAATTTTTGGCCGATTTTAGCCATTTCTCCATAGGTTAGCCTTTGGGTTTTTGCTAAAATCGTCCAAAATTGAAAAATTGCCGGAAATAGGCCCAATCGACGTGAAATGACGTAAAAAATCGTTTAATTATCGCATGAGTATGCCTATCTGGCTCCATTGCGGAGCTACAGGCAAAAAACCGGAAGAAAAGTCTTTGGAGAAGTCTGTTTTTGGCCGATAACTCGGCAAAGGAGCCAGATAGACATACTCATGCGATAATTAAACGATTTTTTAAGTCATTTCACGTCGATTAAGCCTATTTCCGGCACTTTTCAATTTTTGGCCGATTTTAGCCATTTCTCCATAGGTTAGCCTTTGGGTTTTTGCTAAAATCGTCCAAAATTGAAAAATTGCCGGAAATAGGCCCAATCGACGTGAAATGACGTAAAAAATCGTTTAATTATCGCATGAGTATGCCTATCTGGCTCCATTGCGGAGCTACAGGCAAAAAACCGGAAGAAAAGTCTTTGGAGAAGTCTGTTTTTGGCCGATAACTCGGCAAAGGAGCCAGATAGACATACTCATGCGATAATTAAACGATTTTTCAAGTCATTTCACGTCGATTGGGCCTATTTCCGGCACTTTTCAATTTTTGGCCGATTTTAGCCATTTCTCCATAGGTTAGCCTTTGGGTTTTTGCTAAAATCGTCCAAAATTGAAAAATTGCCGGAAATAGGCCCAATCGACGTGAAATGACGTAAAAAATCGTTTAATTATCGCATGAGTATGCCTATCTGGCTCCATTGCAGAGCTACGGGCGAACATCCAGAAGAAAAGTCTTTTACCTTCGCATAAATTTGTATCGATATTTCTTTCGTGGCCGTCTCTACAAGCGCAAGTGTACGACTCGATTGTGTTTTTGCAAACTCCTTCCGCGCAAATGTTAGTAATCGCATCACATTCATCAATATCTAATAAAATGAATAAAAATACGACATTAGTACAGCACACATATACACAAAATTTAAAAAAATAAACCTTGGCAGTCGGTGCTATGAATATTTTTTAAAAATCCAGTACAGCATTCCAATTGTTTCGTGCATACCGAGCCGACCAGCTGTGACTGACAATTGTTGTTATGAATCCTTCGGAAACGATGCCAAGTATGATAATCTAAAAGAAAAAAAATTAAACAATTCCGATATTTAATGAATTAAAAAAAAATACCTGATGCGCATCTTCGTCCAGTAAATCCGCACATGCAGGTGCATCGAGTAGGGTCGATGCTACGTCCACCGTTAAGGCACCAATCAGTGCACATTGCTAAAAAATTAAACTATTATTTGGACTTTACATTACTTATATTTTTATCGTATCACGTTCTTCGCAAAATCGTCCAGTAAAACCCGATTTGCAGATACATTTCTGGCGGTTCGAATTGTGACACCATTGAAGCATTTGATTTCGTCGTCAATATCCATGCAACACTACTCTGTATACAACACCTATCTACATGCACAATTGATTGGTTTGGTCGAATAGAAAAATGAGAAATGATGTCGCGCGACATTTCGAAGCCATTTGAAAACGAATAAACAATATATAATAACAAACTAATAATTTATTTATGTAAATGTAAACGTTAGTGATTATCGTACTTATCATACTTGTATTTTAATATCAAGAGAAGAAATGGAGAACAAATTGATAACCTTAATTAAGAGTCAATAAATACAGTCACAAACTCTGTGTCAATCAATTTGGCACTAGGTGCAATCTGCACTCCAAAAATGAATCGAGTGCACCTAGCGATTTATCACAGTTGCTTATTTCCGCTTGGTCACAAACTCTGCTTCCGGTATCAAAAAGGAATCCGCGCTTCGTTAGATAAACCAAAACAAAACAAAAAGATGTCATTTCATGAGATGTTTATATCCTCATCGTTAGCGTCGTAAATGATATTACAGTAACAAAACAGCCTGAGCTGCGGGTCGTTAATGGACAATGACTGATTGCCATACTTGTTGAGCCGGTCAATATTCTTCTCCGTCGTGTACTTGTCCGTCATGTCCATGTGATTAAACAGCGCGATCCCCTAAAAAATCGCCATGCTAGGCTTCACCACAAACGTTATTAGAAAATTCGTGTACAATTCCTTTTTCCCGCGGTTGATGGCCACTTCGTGCGCCGACACTTCGACGATCTCCTCCAACTCCAACTCTGCGCACGCGTTCCTCATGCCTGAAATCATCCTATTAATGTTCCCGACGAGCAAACTGGTGCCGGTCTTTGCCGAGTCGCTCTCCACCGAGATCTGCTTGCGCTGGAAACACGTGCAGAACTCCGACTGTATATTAGCCGCCCCGCAAGTCTTGTTGAGCGGCACCGGCGCGAACAAACTCACGCTGCGACTGCTCGGATCGGGCGTGCTCACGGGCCCCAGCCCGCGCACAATCTCCATCAGCGTCGCGTGCATGTCAAACGGCGTGGTCAGCCGTCGCTCGTTCAGCTTCATGTTGGCGTAGTGCTCCGGGTGCGTCTTGAGGAACCACTTGGGCAAAAGAAAGAAAAAATACGGAAGCTTGTCCTCCAAGTGTCCCACGTAGGTGGTGCGGACCCCTCCGAACCGATAGCCGTGGTCACGTGTTTCTTCATCTCCGACTGGTCGACGGCGATGGAGAACGGACGCATGTAGTAGTCGGTCGGCTGGTCTCCGAAGCCGCGCTTGAGGTAGTTGAACGAAGCCATCTTGGAGCAGTCCTCGGCGAAGAGCGTGCGGTAGCCGCGCCGCTCGAACTCCTTCCAGGCCATGGGCAGTTGGTTGAGGTCCGTTTTTCGGTGGTCGAAACGGAACTCGTCCTGCATCTTGCCCGTCTGGAAGGGCAGCCTGTTGGGGTAGGTGTTGAGCCCCACCTTGTTGTAGCCGTGCAGTTCGACGAACGTCAGTTCTTTGCGGATCAGTTTTTCCACCAGTTTCATGTGGCGGATGTACGAGTTTTTCGACACCGAGTCGAGGCCCAGCAGGAGGACGCTCAGCGTTTCGTTGCGCTCGTCCCGTTCGAGGATCCGCCGACATCGTTCCTCCACTCGGGGTTTGTCCAGTACGAAGGCGAAGAAATCTTGATTAATCGATTGGTTGAGTTCGTTGAAACACTGGGTCGTGACGAAATCGTTGGTCATTTTGATGGTGCCGTTGGCGTGCAGTAAATGTGGTTTGGAGAACGCGGTTTTGTCTTCGTTCACGCGGAAGATGTTTTTGTAGTAGCATTCGGTGTTGGCATTGTAGGACGTGTGATTCGTGTTGATTTTGAGCGCTTGGTCGTCGATCGCGAGCACCATGGGCGTGCTGTTGCATTTGAGGTGTTTGTCGGTGTATTTTTTGATGGATTGGAGGACCGACGAGTGGTAGGGGTCGAGTCTTGGGATTTTGCATCCGGGGGTGAAGATTGCAAACTCTTCGGGCGAGCCTGGGGTCACGGTGTTTGGAAACTGGCTGCTCGAAGGATCGTTTTCGATGTAGATGTTTATGCAGATGATGCTGAGGCCCATAACTGTTGTGAGAATGCCGATTAATCAGAAGCCAAAGTTGTTCATCTCAAATGGAAAATATCTGCTGTCAAAGAGAAAAGAAAAAGTGCTCATTAGATAGACAGAAAATATGAATATTCGTTACCGTCGTTTGTACGGGATGAGCCATAGAGACCTGACGGTTTGAAAATGATTCTCTAACCAATTAAATTATTGTTGGAAACTAAAACCATTAATTAGTTCGAGTAATTACACTTTCAAAATCATCAGGTCTCTCTGGCTCACCGGTAGTTTATCCGTTTGTTTAACGCAGTGGTTGTTAACCTTTTCGCAATCCCTAGATTCTCAAAATATTTTTTGTATCCCAATGTTCAGTTGTTACGTACAAGTTAAACCTCGCTATTACGAACGGGTCGGGGAGCAAAACACACGGTTAAATTTATTTATTAAATGTTATAAATGTGAAATTATATATTTGATTTCCTCACCAATATCACAAACAGCGATATTACACTGAGAAGTGTAATATGTAATAATGGCGAATTTTTCGATGTTTGTAGAATTTTTTTAATTATCTTTTTTTTTGGGATGAAATTTGGAAAAGAGAAAAAAAATGTTTTTTAACCGAAAATGTTTGTGATAAGAGAGAGAGAAACGAAACGAATGAGAGAAGAGAAAAGAAACGAGTGAGAGGAAAGATATGAAAAGAGTGAGAAGAAACGACGAGTAACAAATCTACAGTTAGAAACCAGCAATGTGGTTGACACTAAAACGAAAATACATTTTAATCAAATTTAGTACAAGTTTGAATGTGTGAGATTAAGCCACCAATTCTCTTTGCGAAATTCAGACGTGTCTACAACTTCGAGTCAACGTGGTCCAGACCCAAGATATAAAAAACCAGCAACAATTGCATAAACACGAGTGACTCTACAATATAAAATAATTAAAAGTAAACTTAAAATTAAGTTCAATATCGATGAAAGTAGTGTGCACCCCAACTATATTCCGTTCTGATAACTCTCTCGAAGCGACCAGTAAACCGCTAAATAAAGAGATACCACTTAAGATAGAAACAACATACAACACGCTTCAATTCATTACCTCACGTAGCAGAGAGTAACCGCAGCAACGTTCCCATTTAAAATGATCTGAGATATCTAAACTTTCTTTCAATTTCTCTTAATTATTCATGTTATCTGTCCACGAGAGAAATTTGTCGAATTAAAAACTACTGAACGAAGCTTCATTGTGCCCACTCACTCCAACTCTTGACCAAAGTAGAGAATGTACGCAAACCAATCCTGATGCACAAACTACAAACATAAAAATGATGTCTGGCACCCTCTTCGAACCATAAAGTCTCTCGTATTTCCAACTTACTTTGTTGAAAGTTCTTTGGTGCGGCTTCACCTTCTTCAGTTAAAACTTCAGTATAAACACGAAACCAAGGCACTACTTCCAAGAAGATTCCTGAATGGCCACGATTGTAAATAGTATCTGTATGACAGCATTGATAAAATAAAAATAAAAAAAGATATTTTTTAAAATGTCTTACATCATTACTACGGCAGGAATCCAAATGTTGCAGCGAAGCGTTTTGGCAACGTACGGAGATAACTTTCGCAGTCTGGTTTAGATCTACAGCACAATTCAAGTTGAAGCAAAATGTATTCAAAATGTATTTAAAGTACACTTACAAGAATGTAACAAACTGATTATTTCTCCAACTGAACACGCCGATGGTGAACATGCAAATTCCTGTACTAATTGTAGAGTTGGGTAAATATGAATAAAAATCCTAAAAAGTAAAAAAAACAAATTTCAGTTCATCTATAATCGGAAAATTTAAACTAGTCTTATTCAAACTTATTTAGGAGAAAATTCCTGAATTCATATGCAATATTCAATTCATTATGCAAAGCTCGTTAATTCATTATGCAAACTTGTCAATTCGTATGGAAAATTAATCAATTTGACCCCAATATTGAATGTCATTATAAAATTAACGAAATATGTCAGATAAAATCAAATCTTGATCATTGAGATGTAGAAAATAGAGTATACAGTAAAGCTTGCAAATCCCTTACAAAAAATTGCTATTTACCCGAATGCTTTTAATATTATTCATCAATATGTCCTTTAAACAGTACTGAGGCTTCACTTCTGAATGTTGTATTTGTAAACACTCATCGTAACTAGCGCACCAAAAGAATACATTTCCTCGTTGAATGCCACACTAATACCCAATTTAATAAATATTTATCCTTAAAAAAATTAAATTCAAAAAAAAATACTTACTTTGAATAGGCCCAAAGTTCAGTCGACGTCAAATCATGCAAATACGAAAGCGGGCGAGTTTTGCACAAATCACTGAATCATGAATCACTGCACAAAAGATAAGCCTACAGAGATTTCTCGACGAAAAAACCTCAGCCATTCATCAAAAGCGTCGGAACCCGAATCCGTAGTGGATAGTTCACCCGCCGCATTCAACCCTCTTCGTGGACCTAAAGTGTATCGCTGCAAAATAACAAATAAAAAATTTAAAATACACAAGATATAATTATTGTCTTTGTCCAAGTAACAAACACTTAACACTAAATGTTCGAAATAAGAAAAAGATTTCCGCAAATTCATTACTAACGTCGAAATTGGCTTCGTCTATCACTCTAAACACGCAGTTAACTCAATGTTTTCTATCGTTAAAAGGCATTTAAATAGTTGGTCAGAGTTAGAGAGACAAATAAATCACCCGTTAATCAATGACATTTGAAACATACATACCGGGAAAAGACGTTGCGTGGCTTGTGGACAGGTTGTTGTCTTCGCACGACCGAGACACTAATAAAAATGAAGCTTCGCTTTGCCACCGCTAGTGACGTCACTGTCACTTTTTCAAAATGGCTGCCCAAATATAACGGAGATAGCAGTTTAAAAAAAAGAAAAAAAAGAAAAAAAAAAGAATTAAGAAAAGATTGTCCGTTGTGCATCCAAGTGACTCAATCTGCCCACTGGATGAGCCACGAAGAACACGTAAACGTCATTGGTTTGCCTCCTACATCTACAATCTGATCACCGTTAAAGTCACTATATGAAATGGAAAACAATAAGCTCAGATTTCATTCGCCAAACAGCAAAGAAATTACTCCGTATTTGTTTATTATTAATTCTAAGCAGTTTTGCGCACTATTAATTCGTTATTCAACATCCCGACGATGGTTTTTTTCTCGTTCTTTCATCTGTCGAGCTTAAAAATTACAATCTCGTTGCCATTGCACAAATAAAATATCATTTCTTACAAGTTAGTGAACTGTGTACTAGCAATTTTAATTAAAATTATAACAGCTTCCAATGTGTGCAAATTTAAGTCAGTTTTCCGTTTTGTGCTTTTACAAATTTAATTTTTTTCTAAAATAAACTTACTTTAAAGTCTGAGAATGATCTCGGCCTGTCCTTCACCACACAGCGGTAAACGCGCCCGTCGTCGGACTCCACTCGCTCCATCAGAAGAAATCTGCCCGTAGAAAAGAAAAAGCACGTGCATAAAAATGCTGAGAGGTGGCCGGTAAACTGTAATTGTTCCAAGAAAGTTTTTAAAGCAAAAAAATATTTAATACAAAGAAATACAAGAAAAATTGAGTATGTACTTTGTGAGTTGCGTTCTCTTCTGGCACACCTGTCAATTGTAGCACCGTCGTCCCGAACGTGACTGCAAACAAAACAATCAATTAATAAAATCGGTTTCCCAGCAAAAAATCGCTGATGGAATCCTATTTATTAAAGAAATTACGTAGAATAAATAAAATTACCTACTCCTTGCGTAAGAAGTTGTGCAGCTGAACTCGGTCCTGTGACATCACTCATGGACTGCTGTTGAATCACTACTTATTTCCGATACTTGTTCATTTGTTCACTGCCTTGAATATGGCCATTTCGCGAAATATAATCCGCCTTTTGATGTCAAATGACTTTGTTTATGATTAATCATCACTTATTTATTTATTTGTAATTACGCTATTTCAAATTACAATTGATTAAACTACAATCGGGTGTTTTCGCTGCACAACCCTCTTCGCATTTACATTTGAACGAGCTGATGGTGTTTTCACAAATGCCGCTCAAACACAAATTTGTATTTAATTCGCACTCATTGATATCTAAATTTAAAAAAAAAATTATTTTATTAAAAAAAGTTTCATTTAATTTCTTTTGGTTTGATTTTACCGATGCAACTTTCGGATTAATAACGCACTCGTTCACATCTCCGCAGCTTCTGCCATCCTCGAGCAACATGTATCCGTCTTTGCAGCCCCGGAACATTGACGCACAAAACGGTGCACCCGGCGTTGTTTCGCGCACATTCATCGATATCTGAATAAAAATTACAAAAGAAAAAATTAAAAAAACAAACGAAAAAATTAAAAAATTAAAAAATGCAAAAGAAAAAATTTAAAAATGCAAAAGAAAAAATTTAAAAATGCAAAAGAAAAAATTTAAAAATGCAAGAGAAAAAATTAAAAAAATGCAAAAGTAAAATTAAAAAATGCAAAAAATTTAAAAGAAAAAATTAAAATATTAAAAAATTAAAATATAATAATTTCGTTCCGTTTATCTACCAAATATTCTTCGTTACCTTCGCAACTCGATTTCTAAACAGCTTGAGTATATCCGTCGTTACACGTGCATTGATAGGTGCCCATCATGTTCTTCAGATGCAAATGCCGCTCGTGGTCGAACATTCGTCAATATCTGCAATTAACACACATTTATTTTAATTTGTAAATAATTATTATTATTATTATTTAGATTTAAAATTTCATAACCTTTACAGGATTGTCCATCTTGCGTTAATTCGTGACCAGCCGGGCACTCGCAATTTCAGATGAATGACGCGTACTCACAATTATCAAAACACGCATCTTCGGATTGTTCAGGAAATTTGAGGAAATTTGAACCACCAGGTCCAACAGTCAAAGTCAAAAAGCAATGTCTGCAAAACAATAAGAATAAATAATAATTAGTCCTATTTCCCTCTTTCATTCTCAATTTAAATTTCCAACCATTCGCCAATTCTCCGTCACAATGGAAACCAGCGCCGGAAATGGAAACCAGCGCCGGAAATGAAAACCAGCGCCGGAAATGGAAACCAGCGCCGGAAATGGAAACCAGCGCCGAAAATGGAAACCAGCGCCGACACCGGAAATGGCAACCTGCGCCGATACCGGAAATGGAAACCAGCGCCGCCACGCGGCCGCCACCGAAATTAGAAACCAGCGCCAACAACGGTTTTTGTTTGTTTTGTTTGTGTATTATTGGTACCGTATTTTGTTTGTGTTTTGTTTGTTGTGTTTTGTTTGTGTTGTATTGTATTTATATTGTATTTGGACGGTGTTTCTCATGAGCGGGGCCCCTGCAATTATGCGCACTTCAAAAAACAATGTCTCTTCTTCGTTCTGCATTCTTTCTTTCTTTTTCTTCGTTTTTATTTTCTTTTCTTCATTTTTCTTCGTTTTTCTTTTCTCTTCTTCATTCTTCTTTCCTTTTCATCATTCTTCTTTCCTTTTCTTCATTCTTCTTTTCTTTTTTTCATTTTTCTTCGTTCTTCATATTTCTTTGTATTTCTTCATTCGTCCTTTACTTCATTCTTCATATTTCTTTGTATTTCTTCATTCGTCCTTTACTTCGTTCTTCTACTATGTTCGTCTTCTACTTCGTTCTTCTTCCTCGTTCGGCTTCTACTTCGTTCTTCTTCCTCGTTCGGCTTCTACTTCGTTCTTCTTTATTTTGCTTCATTTTTCAGTTGTTTTTTCGTTCCTCATGAAATACACGAACGTGCTGAAACAAGCTGAGGTTCTCACTCGTATTGGCCAAGCTATATATAAATTACGATAAATTATGTGTTCCAAATTTCACTTATCTGCATTTATATCGACCTTGTTCATCCACTTCTTTTGCCTCGATGCAAAAGGTTTTCGTCATTTTCCGCTGTGTTACGGTGCGGTGGGATCAAAATCAGCGGACATCCACTTGTACTCATCTCACTAGCAAATAAATTTAAATAGTAATTCTAATCTAGTAATAGTTAAGTCCTAACTTCCCTACATTTTAGACAATCCTTTCCGGAAATCTTCAACTTCCTCCCACACGTCCTCGTCCATTTGCATCGCAGTCAACGCGAATGAAATGATGTCTCTCGTGAAGCGACGTATACTTCGGAACGCTCACCTTCACTTTACTTCCTGTCGCCACGACTAAATGCTTAAAATTTAAAAATACTTTAAAAATAAATTTAAATAACTAAATGACACAACTCGCAAACCGACGTCCACCTGTTTTCTTTGACGGCTTCACTGCATTGCGCATCACCATCGGTGACCTAGTGCACGAAATAGACGTCTGCGAGTTTTCTTGCGGTTTTGCGGGTTCCACGTCCTTGGGGGCTCGTCGGCACGTTCTCTCGCTTCAGCCGGCGATGTCTCATGTTCGTCCCTTCCCTTCTGCTCGGCAGAGCCAGTGATCGTTCCATGTCCGATTCAGGCTTGGAGAAATGTTTCCAACAGCTTTTTCCATCGTTCTCATCGTCATTGGACCGTCGTCATTACCCTGTGTCGAACGCGCTCCTTCAATGTCCCTGCAAATGAATTAATCAAATCAATAAATTAAAAAATTAAAATTAAATAAACAAAACAAACACGATCAGCCGGTACTTGAGCTCTCTAACCAATTGAGAGAGAGCTCCATCTCCTACGCTGAAACTGGCTCAAGCTGCACCTTCAGATTTCGAATAAAAAACCGAACGAAACGAAAAAGGAAAAAAGGGGGAAGAAAATTATTCACCCCACTATGAAATTCTGAAACAATTAGTACAAATAAAACTTGACCCATATAATAAAGAAAAAATGCAAATTTCCAGTCATCTAACATTAGCAAAGAATATGTTAATGACAAATTAGAAAAATTATTTTATTTTGAGGAATCATCAACCTGGATTCCTATCTACAAGGAAAACAATCGTGCCGTGTACTCAACAAGAAAAAAAAGAAAACATCCGTTATGAATAAGCTTGTACGCGGATCGGATCTGATCCGCATATCCGCGGATCGGATCGGATCGGATGCGGATGCGGATTGGAGCAAACCATCCGGCCGCCATTTTAATTGCGGATCGTGTAGCTGTGTGGCGCAAAAATATCGCCGAAATAGGCGATAGGAAGCGTAAAACTGAGTCAAACGCACTTCTAAGTGCGGACAAATGCGCGTGATGCGCGTACGCGAGTTTGAGCGGACTTACGATCAAATTCGCGTGCACTACACTTATAGAAACGTGTAGTGCCGAACTAAATACAATAGTTAACCAAAAATATAACATTTATTAAGAGAAAACTTACATAATGGGTCCAGAATCACTGGACAAACACAAGGAAACACACTACCCGTGTGAGCGGCCATTTGTAATGTGCCAGAGACATCTGGTGGCCGAAAATAGAAACAATAAGTAGAAATACACACAGAATAGAGGATGCATGATGCCAGATGGATAAGACACATCTAAAAGGCATCATGCATTCCCTTTACATAGAAACTAAGGAAAAACATAAGAAACAATACTAAATTACCCCGAATAAGAAAAGATAACCGATGGATAATAAAATAAACATTTCAAAGTCATTTCACATCGAAAAACGATTTAAATAACTCAAAAGTGGTTCCAAAGTCTAACAATTCCCTCCTTCGATGTAAAATGTCGGTGCTAAACAATCGAAAAAAAGTTACTTCGAGACGAAAATCCGAGATAATAAATTTCGAAGACGCTCTGAACTGAGCCACTTGGTGAAAATGTCGGATACATTTATCTCACCCGGAATTTTGCGGAGTTCGAAACATCCGGCAATGTGCCACTCACGAAGCCAGTGAAACTTCACTCGAATATGTTTCGTTTTCGAGTTCTCGATGTCGTTGTTCGTGAACTGAATCGAGGCGAGGGCATCGGAAAATATGATCGGTTTCGATAACCGACGTAAAGGTGGAAACACTTGATAAATACTGTCGAGCCAATAGAGTTCTTTGACGATTTCGACAAGTGCCACAAATTCGGCTTCCATTGTGGAGCAAGCGACGCTGGTCTGCTTCTTGCAGCTCCAGCCAATGGGCACACTTCCGATGTAAACAATGTATCCGCCGAATGATCTCGATGTAGCGATGTCGGAGGCCCAAGAGGCGTCTGTGCAACCCCACAGTTGACTCGAATCGCATTTCGAAAGTTCGATGGCGTACTCGCTCGTGTTCGCGACGTAACGAAGGACCTGCAGCAAACACTTGATATGGCTCTCGGTGTAGCAGTTGTTGTACTGCGATAATGCGATCACCGAGTACAAAATGTCGGGGCGAGTACGTGAAGCCAGGAACAATAAAGATCCGACGAGTGATCGATACGGAAAATCCGGAAGGTCGGTGAGCGGTCCCTTGACTAACGTGGTCCCAGGTGTGACTGGCACCTTGATGAGCGCGTCAGATGAAACATTAAACTTTTTGAGGAGTTTGTCAATGTAATTGCGTTGAGTCATAAAGACTTTCCCGTCACGACGCTCGAACTCGACTCCCAGCAGTTTGGTGATTGGCCCCAGGTCGACGATGTCGAATTTACTCGTGATCAGCTTGAGTATTCGATCCCTGATGTTTTCCGAAGCATAAAATAAAACAATATCGTCGACGTATACCAGCATAATGGCCGAATGTCCGTAGGCGTACACACAATTACATGCTGGAAACTTTTGAAATCCAAGTTCTGTCAATGTTTCATTAAGTTTCTGGTACCACATGCGCCCCGACTGGTGAAGACCGTAAAGCGACTTGGTCAACAACCATACGTTGTCGGGCGAGGAACATGTGGCACCAGCGGGAATCCGCATATAAATCTCGTGGTCAAGGTCGCCGTAGAGGTAGGCACATTTCACGTCGAGGTGCGTGTCCCTCCATCCGAGGAGAATAACCAGCAGACAAAAGAAGAAACGGATTAGGACAAAATTGACTACGGGACTAAAAACTTCATCGTAGTCAACGCCCATTGTCTGCCGAAATCCTTGGGCGACCAGTCGAGCACGATATCGGGTAATCTTTCCGGTAATGTCACTTTTGAACTTAAAAATCCATTTGCAACCGAGCACAGTCTTGTCAGGGGGTCTCGGAACCTCCTTATAAACGTCTCGTTGCTTGAAAGTCGAAAGTTCCTCGTCGATTGCTTCGGTCCATTTCGGTGCTTCGGGCAATTTCACAGCTTCGGCGTATGTGGCCGGTTCCCGAAAACACATGTGGACACGAGGAGGCGATGGCGGAGCATATGGCATGTGGTGTTCTAAATTGCCGAAGAAGAAAACGGACTCATCATACGGTATCCGGTGTGCGAAACAATAAGCGGCGATATCTGTGTGCGACCGCAAGCGGACACCGTGCTCCGGATAATAATAAACGTCGACTTTAATCCTCCCCGGAACCTGATCTTTCCGGAGATGCTCTTCTCTCCTCCATCCGCTGAAGGGCGAAACGCCGCCAACAAAACTCCAAGGGCAATGAAGAGCGCGTAAAGGCGCCAAATTAGGCGTACCCGGAAGTCGGACAGGCAAGGCAGCCGCTTCGTCGAGAAGGTCTTCGTCAAAATCTGAACCCTGTTCAGACATCGCTGCGGTGTCGTCAAGACCCGGGAGAGATGGGTAGGACATCGAACGCCGTAGATGAGGCAAGCGGGTGGAACGTACGGTCGGAGTAAATTGTCCATGTCCTGCAATGGTCGTAACATTATCGGAGCCATCAGCGACGGTAACAGAGCCATCAGCGTCGGTAACAGAGCCATCAGTCGTAGCAGCTAAGCCGTCAGCAGCGGCGATGAGACCATCAGCTGTAGGAAGAGATGGTGCGAATGAAGCGAAAGACGGAGCACTCGAAGCGACGGAGGGAGCACGACTGGCAATACCATCCTCGTCACTGCTGTCAGCAGAAGAGTCGTTATCCGAATCGTGACGTCGACGAGGCCAAGGCTGAGTTGGAAAGTTATCACGAAAAGTGACACGTGACGGGGTGTGGCCACGAGCAGGCTCCTCCATGGGTGGAGCATTGTCATCCGGATCTGGAACATAAAAGGGCGAGCGCTTAAAGTTCTGCCGTTCATCGATTTGGACGTGAACAGATTCGGTGACGGTGTTCGTAGCCGGATTCCACACTCGATACCCTCGAGTTCCCGAAGCGTAGCCAACGAGAAATCCTTCCCACGCTCGAGGATCCAGTTTGTTGCGTCCAGGTGCGGTGAAGTGTACCCAGCACTTGGAACCAATCTTACGAAAATGTCTGACGGAAAGAGCACGCTGGCGCCACAAAATGTATGGGATTTCGTCGTTGAGCTTCGAATGCGGACTGCGGTTTTTGATATATGTGAACGTCACGGCAAGTTCAGCCCAAAGCGTGTGCGAAAATCCGGTTTCGGAGTTGATGGAGCGGAGATAGTCGCCCATTGTCCGGTTCAGGCGTTCGGCGACACCGTTCATCTGTGGCGATGCGGGATTGGTCCGTTGAGCAACAATACCCTTGTCGGCAAGAAAACGGTCAAAATCCCTCGAAATAAATTCTCCTCCACGGTCGGTGCGAATTGTTTTAATCCGGCAATCAGCAATACGTTCAACGCGGGAAACAAAGTCTTTAAACGTAGCAAAAACATCGGATTTACGGGCGATCGGGAAAAGCCAGGCGTACCTGGTGGCGTCATCGATAATGGTGAAGGCAAAATTAGCACCGCCGATGGAAGGCAGTCTCGACGGGCCCCAGACGTCCATGTGAAGCAATTCAAGCGGTTTCGTGGTTGAAGGCGCGGAAATTGGCTTATGTGGAGCACGCGTGGACTTGGCAACACGGCACGTGTTGCAGGAAAGTTCCTGGCGAACAGCAGCTGGATCAAGCCCATAAACCTGGGAGTTAGCCGCTAAAGTCCGCATGGCCTTCGTATGCAGGTGACCCAGCCTGCCGTGCCACAATCCCGTGGCGTCTGCGACGTTGGCAACCGAAGGATTAACTGGTTTGGGAGGTAATGCTGCGTTTGACTTGGCAACGGGAGGAGGAGATGCGAGGGCATTGGAATACATCCGGATCTGTTGAGGTTGGGATCCGGGAATAGGAGCAGGACTGGTAGGGAAAAGTGAAGGGACAAGCAAGGTGTTGGAGGAGACGGGCAAGCGGAAATCGGTCATATTGTCAGCCGACTTCTTCTTAGTCTTGTTGGAAGACTTGGGCAATGCGGGAAAGTCCTCTTCCTTCGTCACTAGAGTGGTCGGTATCGGAGTCGGAAGTGATGATGAAACAGACGAACTCGAAACATTAGTCGGAGCGGCGAATGGCGAGATGAGCCCATCCACGAAATAAAGTCCAGACTTCTGTTTCGCCCGAAGAACACTTAGTTTGATGTCCGTTTCATACGTATGCAATTCCGAGTTGTGAATGTGGATGTGATGTCCGCATTTATCAATCCGAGAAACCGAGATAAGATTGGCGCCGAAGTCAGGTGCGAATAATACGTCGCGGAGCAATACGGTGCATTCGCAGCCATCGATGAGCGACTTGACCGGAACGTCACCTTTGCCTGTGACCCTCGAACTGCCCTGGCCTAACTCGATGTTGAACGGGACAACGGAAACAAAGTTCGTAAACCACGCTTTGACGTGCGAAACGTGGTCGGTGGCCCCACAATCGACAATCCATTCGTGGGACTGGAGAAAATGTACAACCGGAGCTTCGATCACCGGTGGAGCCGACAACAGGTAAGCGGCGTCCCTTCGGGGACGAGAAACATCACGGTTTTGACCACCGGATTGCTGCGAACTGTTATTCTGCCGTCGTTTGCTCTTACTGCGGGGTCGGCCTTGTTGAGACGCGACCGGTTGCGGTTCCTTGCCCTGTTTGCGAGGGCGGGGGCACTTATTCGCGTAGTGGCCGAAAAAGCCGCAATTAAAACAGCGAACCTGCGAAATCGGACGAGGAGGTCGGGATTGATTGCATCCACGATTGTCCATAGCAAAAGCCGATGTTTCCTTCGTGTACCGATTCCAATTCAAGTTGGCTCTTGCTGTCTGCATTTTTCCGGAGGAAAATCGGAGATAATGGCGATAATGAGCACGCATAAACACTCGAGGCACTAAAGACGTAATCGGAGCACTTTTCACTCGAAGCACTTCACTAAACGTTGTTAGAAGCGGAAAAACCTCGACGGGGAGCCAATGCTAAAATTGGCTAAGAACCTTAGACAAGTGTCCCCCTAACGTCCTTTATGACCACCTGGGGCCGCGGGAATGTTAGGTGGCGCAGGGCTCAGCCTTGTCTAAGAATACAAGCACAGCTTGGACGGAATGTCCGAAGGGCTGTGCCGATACTAATCGGGACCCACTCCAAAAACTTAAAATTAACAAATAAATTCGAAATCTGAAATAAAAAGAAGGAGAAGTTGGTGAATCTGTATGCACAGACGTCCCTGTGCACACCGCGCATAAAAAATGCGGAATTCTTCAAAATATCGCCGACCGATTTCGAAAACCGGGAAAAACTTCTCGAAAATCGCCGATACTGTCGCACTCCGGGGTGCAGACAGCGGGTTATGCCCGTTTCTGGATGAAAACGTCGCTCAGACGTTGTCGGAACGTGACAAATGATGAAAATCGGCGAAAAAATCTGAAAATAAATGAAATTTCCGCAAAAATCGCGAAAAATCGCGAAATTCACGAAAAATTAGAGGGAAAAAAAAAGAACAAAACCTTTCCTAGGTCAATTGTCGCTATCTTGCACAATAAATGCACAAAAAGCAGTGTTTTTAACTCGAAAAACACAAAAAAAACAGTGTTTTTAACTCGAAAAACACGAAAAAAGGTTGAAAAAATTCAAAAATCGACGATTACGACCGCACTCCGGGGTTGTGAACGTCATAAAGACGTTGTTGACTGCCGGAAATCGTCGAAAATCTGAAAAAAACAAAAATTTCCGCAAAAATCGCGAAAAATCGCGAAATTCACGGAAAATTAATGGAAAAACGAGGCACTGGTGGCTTTCCAGGCCTCTGCTACCACTTGTAGCTGTGTGGCGCAAAAATATCGCCGAAATAGGCGATAGGAAGCGTAAAACTGAGTCAAACGCACTTCTAAGTGCGGACAAATGCGCGTGATGCGCGTACGCGAGTTTGAGCGGACTTACGATCAAATTCGCGTGCACTACACTTATAGAAACGTGTAGTGCCGAACTAAATACAATAGTTAACCAAAAATATAACATTTATTAAGAGAAAACTTACATAATGGGTCCAGAATCACTGGACAAACACAAGGAAACACACTACCCGTGTGAGCGGCCATTTGTAATGTGCCAGAGACATCTGGTGGCCGAAAATAGAAACAATAAGTAGAAATACACACAGAATAGAGGATGCATGATGCCAGATGGATAAGACACATCTAAAAGGCATCATGCATTCCCTTTACATAGAAACTAAGGAAAAACATAAGAAACAATACTAAATTACCCCGAATAAGAAAAGATAACCGATGGATAATAAAATAAACATTTCAAAGTCATTTCACATCGAAAAACGATTTAAATAACTCAAAAGTGGTTCCAAAGTCTAACAGATCGGATGGGCGCTCAATCCGCACGCTAAATCCGCGGATGAAAATCCGTTCATCCGCGGATTGATCCGAACAATCCGCACCATCCGCGCAAAAAAATTTAAATCGAAATTTTTACGTCTGGAATTCACGGTTTTGCGTAATAATTGGATGCAACCCGTCCTGCATAGTCTTGCGCTAAGCCTAAATATGTCCCTGGCTGCGAGATGATTTTCTGGGCGATTTCAGCGCAATTTGTCATGATACTTAATAACTTAACTTAATGAATCGGACTGAAGTGGATGGGTTGAAGGATGGAATTGTAATATTTGCGTTTGCACGCTGGGTCGCTTAGCTGATCGCTGGGCAATTAATTCGTTTCGATTCTTTCTGCCCAAATCGCCGCAAACTGATTCGTGATTCGTGAAGAAAACGTCTCACATTTTCTTCGTTCAAAGGATCAAAACGAAGAAAATGTGAGACGTTTTCTTCAAGAAAAAAATTTAGTATATTTAGTATATTCAGTATCAGTAATTTTAGCAGTTTTTTCTTCGTTTTAATTAAAAACGAAGAAAAAATTGCTAAAATGGTTAAATCCGCAAGCCAATCCGCGGATCCGCGGATCGGATCGGATTAGACAGAGATCGATCCGAATTGTGCGGTTCATCCGCACGGATCGGATCGGATTGTCTTTCCGAAAAACCGCGAGATTCGGATCGGATGCGGATTACCCGTGGATCCGCACGCATCCGATCCGCGTACAAGCTTAGTTATGAATTACAGTCAGCAGTTTGTTACATACTGGCGGATATGCAACAAATAGTGCTGACTATCAATAAACAAAAAAGCATGTGTTCATTACGTATCCGCCAATACGTAACAAACACATACTTAGTTATTCTACATAATCGGCTGTTTTCAGTTTAATCTCGTTGAGGACACCACACGATTGTTTTCACTCGGGCGAAAGGAATGCAAGTCAAAATCCTCTTTCTACAAACTTAAATTAAAAATCAAAATAAAGGTATGGAACTTTGCATTTACCTAATTCCTTGGGAACTAATTTCGTGGAGCATTTTTCCGGGAAAAGAATGACGTGGAGACGAATTCATTAGAGAGGCAAACCAAGGAGACGAAGTCCGAGAGGACGCACTTACATAGAACAGCACAAAGGTGATGAATCGAACTCTTTTGAAACGAACGGCTGAAACAAATTCCAAGCATACTATTTCTGTGGAAACTAATTACATGAAAACGAGCACGATAGGTACTGTATCACGAGAACTAATTTCGTAGAATTGAAACCACTCTGTGTATCCAGTTCAGTCTAGACGAGCAGCACGGAATCGAAATCCAATGGTGGCCAACTCCGTAAATACGAAACGACGAAAGCAATTCCGTGCCGTGAGCACCCACGAAACCAGTTCCCTGGAAACAAACAAATACCCAAGAAACCAGTTCCACAAAAACGAATTGCGTGAAAACAGATCGGTGGAAACGAAGTCGCATGAGAGCGATTTTCCTAGAAACGAGTACTGACGAAACGTGAAACGAATACTGTCAAAACGAAGTCTATGGAAACGATTCCGTGGAAATGAATTCCGCAATACTGATTTCCGTGAAAACAAATTCCGTGGATATATATCCGAAGTCGGGTCACTTCATCAAATCCCGTTTCATAATAAATAAATAAATAAATGATAAGGCAGGCAATTGTCAGACCAGCAAGTTGAACATATCATTGTTTAAGTATTCGGCTTGTAGGTGCTCTTGCTGTACTCGACGGAAAACACGCTATGCCAGGTGGAAATAACAGCCACGACATGCAGTTTGCAGGAAAACCTGCTTTGCTGCAACAGTTGACTGTAGTGAACTGAATTACAAATGGTTCATGTTGTGTACAAATATAATACACCAATCGCTCGTTTAAATAACGTACAACGCACGCCGAAACAAACTGGAACGCATGTATCAACGACGTGCATAACATGCCTGAAGATGGTCGAAAATTGGATGAAACGACCCCCCATTTTCCCTAAACTCAAGAATTAAGAATTCGATAAAACGGGATTCGATGAAGTGATTCGACTCGATATTTCCCTTACAAGTAAATCCAGTGGAATTAAACCCTGGGAGAATAATAAGTTTTGGGTGTAAATTGTAAAAGCTATGGAGTAGTAAAAAATAAAAGTCTACCTAAGATTGTTTTTGTACATTTCGTTCGGTTTTTCATTCAAAAAAATCGATTTCAATGTTTGAAAATATCTGTTCATCTGTTTATAGAAATACCAAAAACTATAAAAACAAACTTTGAACCTGCCTAATGTGAAATTTAGCACAAAACAAACTATCGCCTACCTCAAATCTTTGACTGCTTGAATACATACCGGTAAGCCAATAAAAGTTGGAAAACTATCTCAACTTAGTAATAAAAAATTAAAACATCGTTTCGTCTAACAAAGCTACAACCTAGCTGACTGATGGCATTAAGTTATTGGGGTGCTGTGTCTTCCTGAGTACAAATCTGCATAGCTAATTGGTCCTCGAGGTCCTAAAACTTAGTAATACCAACACACAAATTGCCTGTCTGTCTAAAATAAACGCAATAATCCCAAGAAATTACTAACTTTATAATAAATAGATACTTTTACCAAATTTCTTGAGACTGGCCCACTTTCAAGCACTGACCCACATCCAACGCAGAAGCAACTAATTAATATGATGATGCTACATTAATAAGAAGCTAAAACTTTTTTTTCCTATTAACAACTGTGATATCTCTCTTAAATATCGAAACTTACATGTATCGCAAAAGGATGAGAGAACAACTCGTGACCACAAAGAATTTCTCTGTGATCCTCGACCTCGTAAGTTGCTGATTGAATAGAATCGGATCTAAAACAAACAAAAAATCATTAATTATTAAAAGACGGATTATTTGTTGTACTTTTTTGGTGTTTTTTTTATTGCTTTTAGGATGTTTTAGTTAGTTTTTGGTTTTTTTTGGGAGTATTTTGGTGTTTTATGAGAATATTTTGGTAATTATATTATTTTTTTCAAGTAATTTTTATGTATTTGTAAACAAATTTATACAAAACAAGCTGGGATTTGTAATGCAGGGAAGCATTACATATTAGACTTCTAAACCCTGTCCTTTTGTCCCTAAATAAAACACCGAAATAAAAGAAAATAAAGTAATTTAAAAAAAAAAATTTTTTTTTTTTTTTGCCAATATAAAGCAACAACAAACAAAATCCCACCAAAATTTGAAATGATATGCTGCGGAATTGTTGCATCCGGGTTTGCTACAATCGGGAAATAAATCGCGCGGAAAACGTATCGCAACGTATGGCTCACGGGATCCGCCAGGTGGCGCTAGTACAATGTTACAACTTCCTGTGCAGGACGGAAGTAGTATTATTAGACGGCTAAAAGTGCACTAAAACCGGTTTATTAATTCAACCGGAGGTCCAAGAAATCTGAAAATACCTTACAATAATAATATAAGCATGCTGAATTTAATGCCGTTGTCCGTTTTGCTCTAGCTGCTATAGTTTTTGCGGAATCGTTGACGACGGACGGACGGACGGACGGACGGACGGACAGACAGACAGAACCGTTTCATGAGACTTTCTAAACATCAGGTTTAGAAGTCTAAAACACGTCTTACTTTGCATCGATCCAATAAATTCGTCCGTTACATTATTGACCTTCAAAACCGTTCGCCGACCATCGCCGCTCATTAAGCACGATTCTATGCGGAGCATATCGAAGTCCCAATCAGTCCAAAAAAGCAATCCATATCTGGGATCGAGCGCAATCGCTCTCGGACTTTTCATATCCCCAGCTACTATTGATCACAGTATACAGTACTTTCTGTCAAACCAAAACCAATAAACATTAATCCAAACACACAAAAAACAATAAAAACTAAAATAAAATACTTTAAATAATCGGGCACTTCGTCTTCTGATGATCCATCGTTACCATTCCGACTCCTCAAATCTGAAAAAGCCCCAAAAATGAATAAAACCAAGCCCTAAAAAAAATGCAAAAGCTCAATTCTGACCTCTAGAATCGACGTTATCCTGATTATCAGGACTAGATGACGAAGTGGACTGGTGGGAACCGCCAAGTGCTCCCATTGCACAATGCCGAAGAATTGCTTAACTGCCCATTATACCCATCGGTGTAACTCGTTTTCGATCTACTTTCGAATTTCCCGTAACTATTGATGACTTCCGAGGCCTTCGGGTAGCCGTTCGTGTACCCGTTGGTGTCCGCAACCTTAACACAACCGTTTTTGTCGCTCACGATGACGTAACTATTTTTCTCGTTCTTGTCGGCACTGTTGTTGTTGCAGCTGTTGTTGGCGTAGCCATTCTTTTCACCGGTGTTAGCGTAGCCGTTCTGCGGTAGAAATCCGGTGGACACCGTCCGCTTGAACTCGTACACGTCGGGTTTCGTGCAACTGACCACACTGTCTTGACTACAATCGTTCGTTCCGTCGTGTTTGTGCATTTTCGGATTCGGATTAAGTAGCAGTCCACGGCGAAAAGCGTCCGAACTCCTTTCAAGCCATGGGCAGTTTGTTGAGGTCCGTTTTTCGGTGGTCATCGTCGAAATGATGCTCGTCCTGCATCTTGCCCGTCTGGAAGGGCAGCATGTTGGGGTAGATGTTGAGTCCCACCTTGTTGCAGTTCGACGAATCAGTTTGTACACGAGTTTCAGGTGGCGAATGTACAAGCTTTTCGACTCCGATCCGAGTCGAGGTCGAATAGGAGCACGCTCAACGATTCGTCCCGCTCGAGGATCCTCCGACATCTTTCCTCCACTTGGGGTTTGTCCGTTAAAAAAGGCGAAGAAATCATGGTTGAGTTCGTTGAAACACTCGGTCGTAACGAAATCGTTGGTCATTTTGATTGTGCCGTTGGCCTCCAGTAACTATGGGGTGGAGTACGCGTTGGTGTTTTCGTTCAGGCGGAAGTAGATGTTTTTGTAGTATCATTTGGTGTTGGCACCGTAGAACGGGTAATTTGTGTTGATTCTGAGCGCTTGGTCGTCGGTTGCGAGCACCATGGGCATGTGAGGTGTTTGCCCGTGTAGTCTTTCATGTATTTATGGACCGACAAGTGGTATGGCTCGAGTTTTGGGATTTTGCATCCGGGAGGGAAGTTTGTAAACTCTTCGGCTGAGCATTGGCGCCCTTGGGTCGTGGTGTTTGGAAACTGGCTGTCCGGTGGGTCGTTCTCGATCTCGGTGTAGAAGTTAAAACACATGATGCTGATTACCAGAACTGTTGTAAAAATGAATGCCAATTAATTTCAAGTCAAACTTATTTATCTTAAATAGAAAATAACTGCTGTGATAAGAAAAAAGAAAGAAAAAGAAAGAAAGAAAGAAAGAAAGTGATGATTATGGTCTATGGACTTCAGTAGCCAGATAATAAAAATACTCGTGCAAGTAAAAAAAAACAACGCCTAATGTCATTTTTCAATTTAAAATTTAAATTTATAACTTAAATTCCGAGTTCTTAAATCCGAAAACTATTCAAATTAAATGAAAATGATGGCACAAAACATGGATACAAGTTATTATTATTTTTTCATTATAAGCCATTACACATACGCTGTCAAGAAACCTAAACACGGCTTCAAAACAATTTAAATTTTCAATTATAATATTTTTTAACACCTTACGTAAAGATTTCTTTAAAGCCCCCTCTTAAAATACGAAGTGAACATCCGAATTTGTAATGTGAGATCCGCAGATTTTGCGTAAATTGATAAAATAAAATAAAAATAAAAAAAAATAAAAATTAAAAAAATGTTGGCACTTTGCGATTTGAAGAGCAAAGATTATCTGTAGAAACTTTAATTTGCCTTGACCTCAAAATGATTGCAACTTTTGCTCATTAAATTGACAAGACAGCTCGAGTGAGGAAGAATGAAGTTTTCGTTTATCGTTCTGCTCATTTTTTCCTGCATTCTTTTCAATGCAGACGCAGATGAAACGAGTAAGTACAAAGTGGAAAATAAAAAAAGTATTAATATCCGACTACTGATATTCACTTCTTATGAATGTGCATTTCAGCATGTTCACTCGACTGCGATGCAGTTTCGGCTTTTGAAGCAAAATTGAAAGAGTTGGAAGATAAGGTAGTGACAAAATTGTTTTCCTTACTCACCCATTTGAATCGATCATCCAATTTCTATTTCTGTTTCTATCCAACAGTTTGCAAACGTTGCAGTTCTTGGAGTTCCAGGTCCAAAAGGAATACCCGGATTACCTGGCATTCCTGGATTGCCAGGGATCCTTGGACATCCGGGAGTGAAAGGATTCAAAGGAGATCGAGGACTTCCTGGACCACTAGGAATTGTTGGACCTCCGGGACTTCCAGGCATGAATGCTCATCCGGGAGTAAAAGGAGAAAAAGGAAGCAAGGGAGATTCCCCCCCGAATTGACAAAACAATTGAAAAATGACAGTCAAATGTCAAATCTAAAAGAGATATACGAGGAAATGCATTTGTAATTATCAAAAAATAATAAAAGCAACAATTATGAAAAATATGAAAAATATCATGGTATACATACAGATTGGGGTCGATTCGATTTATTTTGCAGTTTACAAGTATTTTGCATTTTAGGGCGGTCAATTTCATACGTGTTGTGCCGTTGCAACTGAAATCAATTGATAAATTCTAGAATTTTAATTTTGAGACAGTTCTACATTCACCATTACCTATTTTTAAATAACTATTTTTAACAAGCTACAAACGATGCTCTGTTTGCTGTCCGTCATTTGATCGCATCTCTGCATCAATAACAACATTTTTTATGCTCTGGGCGCGTCTTCCTTCTCTCTGCTCTTCCATCCAAGATGAAGCTGCTTTTTCTGCTCGTCCCCGCCGTTATAATTCTGCGTCTTCAGCTCGCTGTGAGCCAGGATCAACAGTTTGAAACGGCATCTAGGTAAATTAAATGATACAAATTAGAAACGTTTTTTTTTCTTTTTAAATATACTATCAACTTTTTATTTTGAGCAGACCAGACGCCATTGAATGTCCGTCTGCGGAAATCATAACAACACGATACAAGTGCCACGTCAGGGGTCAATGGATCGATTGCTTTAGGTTTTTATGTGTGATTTCCACCTTTTCGTTTGTGATAAACTTACTTTTCTAATTTCAGAAAACATTGCTGCGTGGGATTCACCTACGTTGCTGGCAATTGCATAGCAAACGGTGAGTGAGCAAATTAAATATCTCAAATAAATAAATCAATAAATGAATAAATATAATCAAATAAATAAATATACAGATAAAGACCCGTGTTCCCTTCATTTGTGCGAACAAAAATGTTCCATATATTTCGGGCGAGTCATTTGTTCCTGTTTCCACGGATTCAAGTTCGATTACGAACGACAAAGAGCCGCGCTTCCACCATATTGCATCGGTAGGCTGCGCAGTTGAATACTCCAAGAATTTCCTAACTTTATTTTTCGTTTAGATGTCGATGAATGTCTGGAGAATAATGGAAATTGCGAGCATTTTTGCAACAACTTGAATGGAAGTTACAGTTGTTCGTGCAAACCGGGGCACGAACTGCGCCCGGATAACAAAACGTGCGAGCCAACTCATTCGGGTACCTCAAATACTAGAAATGAACAATTCACAATTAATTAAAATCAAATTGCATTTGCAGGCGCCTTCAGAACACAGCCGGAAGTCGTGAATCCGAGATGCGTCGCCAGTTGCGACGTCGTATCTCATTTGGAATTTAAAGTCCAACAACTCGAAGAAAAAGTTGACAACTTTTTTACAATTAAAAATTCAAATCAACTTTTTTCTTTCTTTTCTTTTGCCGCAGTTGCAAGCTATCACGATGGCCGTGCAATTACACAATTTCGGCTCCGGACCGCCAGGACCGGAAGGAAATGCGGGCCCTCCCGGACAACAAGGACCGAGAGGATTCCCGGGTCCGCAAGGGCCGCGCGGCGAATCGGGATCCAAGGAAATTTCCGACCCAAAAGCGCAAGAATCCAATTTCGAAGGCGGTGATTGGACGTTGGTGCAAGTGGGAGGAAGGAAAAAGAGCTGCGTGTGCAAACGAGGACCAATCGTGAGTATTTGTTACAAACAAATTGCTAAATCTGATGCGAAATGTGCATTTTGCAGGGCGCACCTGGAGCCGAAGGACGAGCGGGTGTCAAGGGCAGCAAAGGAGATGTGGGAATCAAAGGGGAAAAGGGACAGGAAGGCTCTTTCGATTTCTTGTTGCTCGTCTTGGCCGACGTGAGACACGACATCGAGGTGCTGCAAGAAGCCGTGTTCCGGCAGCAGACCCCCGCGCGATACGACATCGCTTCGGCGCTGCATAAACAATTTACAAATCAACCTCAAATTTAAATTGCATTTTTTTCCCCAAATGAAGAAATAAATAAAAACAATTCTATTTTGTGTCCTTCATTTTTTTTTATTTTTTATTATTGGCCATTCGTCACTCGTCTGGCTGCCAAAGATTTATCAGTATAAACTGGACTTGTTTCGCCTTGACCTCGTAATATTGATAGAGCGCCGATCAATTGAGGAAGGATGAAGTTCTCTCTGGTCGTCGTCCATATTTTCGCGTTCTTTATCTTCACCGTCATTGCGGACGAGAGTGAGTTTGATTTAAAATATAAATTAGTTTGTTCTAATCACGCGTTGGTGCATTGCAGCATGTTCAGTTGAGTGCGACCGACTTTCGAATTTCGAAGCTTCTTTAAAAGCTCTGGAAGAAACGGTAAGTTACAACTCGTCAATTAATTTCCCAACTTGCTGTCAAATCTAAATGATTTAATGCGTTCAAGTGTGTTTTCGTTTATTTTATTGCAATTGTATGTTTTATTTCGATTACCGCTAACAAGTAAGTGTTTTGTTTCGATCGTGTGTTTTTTAGATCGAGTTTTGTCATTTGTTTCATTTTATATTACTCGAGGGCCGTTTTAAACGCCCTCTTGTATGCAAATTTTGTGCCACCATGGTCCCTGCTGACCGGTAGTGGACCCCGAATACAATATCCGTCGCTGCGACGCCGGATAAATCGAAAACTTGCGTAAATCGATCTCTCTCTATCTCCCCGACAGATAAATGGTATGCTAAATGTCAATATTGCACCGCCTGGCCTAATGGGACCTCCTGGATTCGTGGGTTTACCGGGGATTCCTGGACCACCAGGTGTGACGGGATTGCCTGGACTAAAAGGAGACACCGGTGAAACAGGATACCAAGGAACTCCGGGAGTTATAGGAATAGCGGGAAATCCAGGCCTTCCTGGGTTTCCAGGACCAAAGGGAGACAAAGGAGAATGCGCGCCATTTTCAAATTAATTGCACGCGTTCAATGTATTCAAAATTTATAATAAATTACCTCAAATCGAACGCGTTATAAGTTAAATATTCTGTTTTCTTTCCTGCCAATCACGCACACAGTGTGCAAATTTGCTTTGTGACTTTTGAAATGTTCAAATTCAAACTTTGCCATTTGGACACCAGAGATTATCTTTATCAGTATGCCTTGACCTCAAAGTGGTTTTAATTTTACCTCATTAAATTGATAAGAAGACCGACATATCGAGTGAGGAAGGATGAAGTTTTCGCTCGTCGTCTCGCTTCTTTTCTCCTCCATTCTTTTCGATGCGGACGCCGAAGATCCGAGTAAGTTCTGAATAAAAAAAAGCAGTAATATTTTACTATTCAACTAATTATGCAGCATGTTCGCTCGACTGCGACGTGCTATCGCTTCTGGAAGCCAGATTGAAAGCGCTGCAAGACAAGGTATTAGTGGTTACAGCATGTTTGACTCATTCGCACAATCAATGCCCAAATTTGTATATTTCTATTCAACAGATTCATATCCGAGTTACGGGATCTCCGGGTCTTGCAGGAGACCAGGGATTTCCTGGATATCCTGGTGTACAAGGTTACCCGGGACTACCGGGACCAAAAGGAGAAAAGGGAGAAAATGGACATCCCGGATTTGAAGGATTGCGTGGAATTCCAGGAGTTCCAGGCTATAATGGTATGCCGGGAGAAAAAGGGGAAAAAGGAAGCAATGGAGACACTAATCCATACTAATTTTAATTTTAAAAAAAGTTAGTAAATAAAAAATAAAAAATTCATTTGTAAGGATTTCGACTTTCAAGTTAATAAAAGCAAAATGTGTTTCAGTTTCACAAGTAGTGCGAATATGTAAACCACCGTTGGGACTTTGCTCTAATTAGAAATGGATTGCATTTGAAATTTATAACTGTTTTAATTTTACTCACCAACGTGTGTAATGACTAGCGGTTGAACTAAGCTCACGTCCGGTACTCCTTAATATTGCAGCTCCTTTGGTGGTGATGTTAACACTTAAAAAAATTTATAAGCTACAGTTTGGTGGTTTGAGGAGTTAGGAAAAAAATAAAATTGATTGGGACATCAAAATTTACCGAGATATCTGGTTAAACGTAGGTGCGTTGATTCGGATGACAGCGCCATTTTCTACAATGCCTACTCTCGTACTCTCGCACCGTGTTACGTCGTTTCTTCAAGGCTATGGAAATATATGTTTAATGTAAATTCGCGATGTTTGACCGCAGATATCTCAGTAAATATTGGCGTCCCAATTAATTTTTTTCTCCTGAATCAGGACCCGAAATAGAACTATCAGATTATGTGTATTTTACAAAAATCCGGGTTCGTCCCACGTCCCATATTCTCAACTTGCGTGAGCATCGGATCATCTATGCAAAGGCAAACATAAGAGAATGATACAAACATTGGTATTATTCCGTCGGTGCTTTCTTCTTTCTCCATTGCAACAATCTAGAAAACAAGAAATTTAATTTTTCGAGATAATAAAGTGCAACAAGAAGAGACTGTTGACAACGGCACCTGGTAACAAACTCTAGATACTAGAGAGAAAATTGAACGCAGAAATGGAAAGATGCAATTGTAAGAGCGAGTGCCGTTACGGTATAGCGATGAAAATCATCAGACAATCTTGAAAACGACAAATTAAAACGAAAAATAAAGAATACAACGAACTTTTGCACGGATGCTCGTCGAAAGTCGTGGCCCGATTAGTTTGGTGATTTTAACGATTTAGAACAAGCAAATGGTACGACTTACCCTTACAGAAAGTGGTCATGAGTTTAATTAATACTCGAGTGAGATCTGACCAATACTGTAGAATCCTTTCCTACAATTGGCACAAAATTTGCATAGAAAAAGTTGAAATTTGGAACAGTTCTTTTAATTCGTGTAACTATTGAATTTCTGCTACTACATGAATATAAACGAACATCATCTACATATAAATTCACTAGTAAAAAATGTTGAAAAATTCTGCTAACAGTTAAATTCAGATTACGAACATTACAATAAATAGTTATAATAAATAAACTAACGTATTAAATGCTAACTATCGCACAAAATTGTTTTACTTCGCTAACTTGACATCACAGAGAAAGCTTTAATTCAACTAATTTACTCACATTATTCAGGAATTTAAAATTGGAATAAGCAGTGGTAGAAATTCTAATCGACATTTTGAGTACGTTTTGCATCCCATGGAGCATCGTACTTGTCTCCCTTTTGAGCCTTTTCCTTAGCAGCTGCTGCAGCTGCTTCGGGCAGAGAGGGAAATGTGAATGTAGTCTCGACAGCTCTAAACAAAATACAAGAAATAGAGGAATTTTATTTTAGTAATTTAAAAACTTACTCTTGAGTTGGGAGTGGTGGAGGAGGAGGAGGAGGTGTAATGGCATCCATTTTGTGTTGAGGTGTAGCGTGGCTTTTAATTGGGTAAGAGCAGTTTCCGCCGTAGCAATCGGACATCGGTGGAGCGGTAGCAAATGCTTGGTTTTGTGCTTGAAAGTGAGCGAATTCGGCGGCGCCTAAATTATAAAGAAAAATTCGGTGTTTTTAAATGTTAGGTATTTATTACGTTATATTTTATTTACTCATTCCTCCTGGTGGGATACTGGTACGGCCCTGCGGATAGAAGGGGACTGTCTGTAATATATTGAATGCTACGTATATTTGCATTTGGATTTTTTAAATTTAAATTGAAAAGGCGAAATTGAAAAGGGATTAAAATACCGTTGCAGCCATCATGTTGCCGAGACCCATCATCGGATGATTCGAATTAAGCATCGCGAGTTCTTCGGCTTGGTAGTGATCCGAGAAATGACCGGTTGCGTATGGAGCTACATCTCCTTTTCTCACTGCAATTTGAATAATTACGAAAGGCAATTGCATTTTGTTTATCACGTACGTGTATTTGGAAAAGTTGCTTTTCCCGGCCCATAGGTGCAATATGTGCCATTGTAGGTGGTGTCACTTCCGCATTCGGATTGGGGGAAGAATTTGGGACCAGACTTTCGGCGGTGACTTTTCTTGGATTTAGTTGTTTGGTTGCAAATCCACACAATCACTACAATCAGGATGAGTATTAAGGTACCGGAGGTGACCGCGATTACGTGTTTGAGTTCAAACTTGAATGCAATTGGTCTGATACCGGCGTCGTCGGACATTGTTGCGGGCATTATAGTTGCTGAAAAGATAGAATGAATGATGGGTGTTATTAGTTTTCCGTTTTATTTACCCCCGTCAATCGTCAGAGTGGCAAAAGTGTATTCGGCTGCCGCGGTGCCTGCACTGCTGTGAGTGATCATTCTCAAATTGTACCAAGTTGCCGGTGCTAAATTGGGCAGAGTGATCTTGTGTTTGTCCGGATTCACGTCGTCCGACAGCAGAGTCCATTGGACGGAAGTGCGAGTTTTGTATTCAACGACGAAGTATTTGATGGGGCATTTATCAACGAACCACGAATCCAGATTGAGGATGACATAATTTGATCCGTCTTCGATCAAAGATGATTTGGATGGAGAGGTCGGAACTGGGAGTAATAATGCATCAATTGAAAAGAATATTAGTTTAGATGTTAATGTTTACCTCCTCCTTTGGTTGCAGTGGCAATCACGTGGGTGGCTTTTCCTTGTCCCAATTTGTTATACGCTATCATGTACAACTGATATTTAGTTCCACAGTGGAGACCGTCCAAGTGGAAGGAATTTGTAGCTGCATCTAAATCGATTAACTGCCATTCGCTGTGATCATGTTTGTAGTACAATTTATATCCTGTAAAATTTTGTATGGTAAATATGAGTACACACTGGGGGTGGTATTGAATTTTTTTTATTTTATATTACCAAGTACTGGGCTGCCGCCATTTGTTTCAACGTTCCACTGGATGTCAATAGACGAAGTTGTAATTAAGGAAATTTCGACAAACGGAGTTCCAGGGGCCGCTTAAGAAGGATAACAATTTGTATTTGTATTTTTCGTTGGGTGTTCATTTTAGGTGTTTTAGTTTTCTCACATTGTACTATTACGCTGTAAGTGATATAATCGTGTCCATGTTCATTCTGCACGTGACATGTATAGTTATCCGAATCCAACTCGTCCGTGTCTTTGATAAGGAGGGATCCATCAGCTAAAGTTGTACGTTTATGATCCATATCGAAAATATTTCCACTCCCAAAAATTTAAATGAAATTTATAAATCGTTTATAAGAAATGTTTAATTCTTACTCATCCAGCGCTGTTGCGGTGTCGGCAATCCAACACTTTTACAAGGAAGGAGAACATCTTCCCCTTGGCTGATGACGAGGGAGCTTCCAAACCCTGCGACCTTTGCAGCACCTAATAAATAGTATAGAATCAATGGTACATATTGACAGGCCTAAATACTGAACTCACGTAATTTGCTGCTCGGTGATTGGGATACAATTCGACTTTTAGCGCTTTCTCCAATCACGGTGGAAGCCGTTACCCAGAATTGGTACGTCTCGCTTTGTTTTAAATTTTTTATTTCGTAGAAAGTTGTATTTCCACCAACAGTGTGCTTCTTCACATTTTCCTACAAGTGGCATTTTCATATTAATGAAATATGAATTTTACTTTTGTCATTTATTACCTCTTTGGCTGCTCTGGACGGTTGAACGTAAACTGTGTATTTAGTGATGATGCCGTTCGGTTGAGTTGGAGCTTTCCAGGCAACGATAACTGATTGAGCAGACACTGGCAATACTTTCACATCGGAAGGAATGTCTGGAACTGAGGTGCAATATTGAATTAAATTTAGAGCAAACATTGTCAAATCTGTCGTAAATACTGGCTTCGAATGTTCTGCAGTAAATTGATTCGCTCTTAACTCCTTCTCCCCTTCGAGTCGTTGCTGAGATTTGTACGCTGTAATTTGTGAATTTTTCTAAATTTTGGAGTGTCACTTTGGTCGACGTGTCTGTTGTTTTAACTTCAGGTACTACATTCTCTATTCAATGAAAATTACTCCTTGGAAATATTTTTTTCAATACTTTTGAACACACTTACTCTGGTCAGTGACTGGTTTGTAAATCACTTTAAATCCTTGCAGCATCCCGTGAATGCTCGCCAACGGGGGTGGGTGCCAAGTGAGATGAATGCTTTGCGATGACAGCACCGAACACTTGATGTCTTGAGGTGGTTTCGTTGGAACTAGAACATAAACTTTAAATACTCAGTTACAATGGTGAGGTCACGAGTCTCAACTGCTCTCCGAAGTGACAGCGATCACTTGTTTCGACAACGGTCCTTTTCCGCCAGCATTGAAAGCCTGAACAACGACGCTGTATTGAGTGAACTTGTGGAGGTCATTGATGGGCAGCGAGAGAGTGGCCGTGTAATCTTCGGGAACTTCCAACATGCGAAACTGATAAGCGCCGGACGAACTCGCAATTTTATAGCCAATGTTGTATCCCTTGATGATGCCATTTCTGAGCTGTACGTGAGGAGCCTATTGTTTGAAAACTATAAGTAACAACTGTGGAGGAAGTGTGGATTTTTGTTTGTTGTTACCTCCCATGATACTTTTAAGCTATTTGAATCAGTTGCAATGGCATTCACATTTAAAGGAGGTCCAGCTGGTGCTATAATTAAGCATTTTACAATACGTCTCAACGTTTTTGAATCACGCAATACCTTGATCAGGCATCAGAACTTCTATTTCCTCACTGGGTAATCCTAGTCCCATCTCATTACCAGCAATTATCCGAACGTGATAATTTGCTGACGGCTTCAAATTACTGATTGCAGATTGCAATTTGCGCCCTGGAAGGGTCAAGTTTCGAGTTCCTAGCTCCCAATTGTCTATCAGAATCGGATTATCAGATTTTGTATTTTCTATTGTAATTGTTTGTTTACCAGTTGTAAGTTTATACTGCAAAATGAATTTATTGATCGGGTTGTTTCCATCGAATGGTGCCGCCCAGCCTATTACCACCGTGCGATTATTCACTTCGATTATTTTGATATCACCGGGTGCGTCGGGCTTCTCTGTAATGATCAAATATTAGTTAGGATGAGCAGGTGGTTCCATAAATAAATTCAAACCTAAAACCAGCAAGTTGAATGTAGCATTCTCCGCACCGTAGGAGTTTTGCACACTGCACATGAAGTTTGTTGAATCTTGCCGACCCGCTTTCATTATAGCAAACTCTGAGGTTTCACTCGCAATATCGTGCGATTGCTTTATGAGATACCTTGAAGTGAGTTGGGATGAGTGATTGATTGATTTTTACTGTACGGATCTTGTGTGGACTTACCCGTTATTTCCATTACTCACATTTTTCAGTTGGCCATTGATGTACCAAGCAAATGTCATGGGTTTATCTCCGTGCGCAATGCATTTAAAATGCACTGAATCGCCATTTTTAACGGTGTCATTTTGAATTTTTTTGTGTAGTTGAGGAGGAACTGCTAAAAAATAAATTTTATTTGTTATGATTTTATGTGATTGAGTCATTTAGCCACTTACAACTGATTGAAAGGAGAGCCATTTCACTAATGCTTCCGATTGTGTTGTTTGACACACAGATATAATATCCAGCGTGCTGCATGTTGACGTTTTCAATGTGAAGTGATCCATTTGCCGACAGCTTGTAGCCATTTCCATTTTGAACTAAATTTTTCTTCCCGCGAATATTTGATCCTAAAATTGTAACGAAATACTAATATTGTGCGAGTTTTCGTGCGGTGGTTTAGTTTAAACAACCTTCTACTTTGTACCAAGTAGTTGTTGGTTTTGGAAATCCTGTTGTTATGCAAGGAATGGTAGTTGAACTTCTAATTGGAACTTTAGTGTCACTGGGTTGGACAACCCACTTTGGTAATTCTGAATAAGTAGATTAAAAAATCACATTAGGTACATTTTTTAAACTTAAAAGCACGTTAAAACAAAAGTAGTCATGAAGCTCCTACAAAGTTAGATTATTTTCTACTTAATTTTTTGTCTGCAATTTGTTAAGATTCAAATTTGGAGAACTTTTGATACAAATAATATCTTCTTACACGCATTCCCTGGGACTGCGAGGCCACCCTGGAAAAATATTTAATACTAGCTGTACCCGGCCACACGTTGCTGTGGTTCAGTCTATATAGTCGGTATATAAAAACACGCACCTATTCGAATGCAACGTTGTGTCAAAATTTCAAAGCAATCGATGAAAAACTTTCGATGATTTAAGATTTTTATTTATACAGATACGTGGTCAGGGCCGACTCAGACATCAGATTTTCAGGCCCCAGACTAAGTCCCCATGCTGAGAGCGACCCAGCACTTTCAGATTTCCTCAGAAATTTAATTATTTGTCACCAAAAATAATTTTTTCAGGGTTCCTAAGGCCCTGCTAAACCTCCTGCCCTTTAAGTGGCCCTTAAGTGTCACCAGTAAATAAATTAGAAAAAGTTTTTTGCTTTGAAAAGGGGTGCGAGCACAGATTTTAAAAGTGAACGGGTGCCGACTGTTTCCAAGGTTAAGAACCAGGGTTTTACTATATTAGCATGTTTTTATATACGGTACTGTATAATTAAAAGAGAGTTCACTCTTGATGTGAAAATTCTGCCTAGAACCTAATGTGTAATAAAGTAATAGCATGGCAACTAGGGATTGCAGTACCGGACGGTTTTCATGGTACCGGTATTCGGTACTGAAATTTTTTTCCGGTACTATATTCGGTTCCGGTCCCGAATGAAAAATGGGCACCGGTATTGGGGTCGGTACTACTACCGAAAGCGGTACTGGCACCGGTATTGATACCGGTTCTGGATAGTCAATCTATTTTTCAACAAAAATATTTATTTGTCATGTATAATTAGATAATACTGTAGTACTACAATTTATTCACCAGGCTGAAGTTTGCAACACCTTCACATTTGCCCAAACTACAGATAGAACAAATCCCAATTTTTTTTTACCAAGGATTTCAATGGTGTTTACACGAAAAGATAGAGGACTTTCTCCTAAACAAACCATGAACAGCACAAGTCTCTACTCCTCTTAGTTTTCGAGCAGCAAGCATTTGAATATGGCACAAAAAAGACTTGTACTAAATTTCCAAATCTGGTGCCACAACTTCAAACCCCAACATCTCAACAAATTGATCAGTTTTTTTATTAAAAAAACTAAATGATGTAAAGGACCTTCTTCTCTACAAACCCTAAAAGGCACAACACTCTAACCCTCTTAGTTTTTGAGCAGCAGACACTTAAACATTGGGGAGCCCGCTGGGGAGCCCGCTGGGGAGCCCGCTGGGGAGCCCGCTGGGGAGCCCGCTGGGGAGCCCGCTGGGGAGCCCGCTGGGGAGCCCGCTGGGGAGCCCGCTGGGGAGCCCGCTGGGGAGCCCGCTGGGGAGCCCGCTGGGGAGCCCGCTGGGGAGCCCGCTGGGGAGCCCGCTGGGGAGCCCGCTGGGGAGCCCGCTGGGGAGCCCGCTGGGGAGCCCGCTGGGGAGCCCGCTGGGGAGCCCGCTGGGGAGCCCGCTGGGGAGCCCGCTGGGGAGCCCGCTGGGGAGCCCGCTGGGGAGCCCGCTGGGGAGCCCGCTGGGGAGCCCGCTGGGGAGCCCGCTGGGGAGCCCGCTGGGGAGCCCGCTGGGGAGCCCGCTGGGGAGCCCGCTGGGGAGCCCGCTGGGGAGCCCGCTGGGGAGCCCGCTGGGGAGCCCGCTGGGGAGCCCGCTGGGGAGCCCGCTGGGGAGCCCGCTGGGGAGCCCGCTGGGGAGCCCGCTGGGGAGCCCGCTGGGGAGCCCGCTGGGGAGCCCGCTGGGGAGCCCGCTGGGGAGCCCGCTGGGGAGCCCGCTGGGGAGCCCGCTGGGGAGCCCGCTGGGGAGCCCGCTGGGGAGCCCGCTGGGGAGCCCGCTGGGGAGCCCGCTGGGGAGCCCGCTGGGGAGCCCGCTGGGGAGCCCGCTGGGGAGCCCGCTGGGGAGCCCGCTGGGGAGCCCGCTGGGGAGCCCGCTGGGGAGCCCGCTGGGGAGCCCGCTGGGGAGCCCGCTGGGGAGCCCGCTGGGGAGCCCGCTGGGGAGCCCGCTGGGGAGCCCGCTGGGGAGCCCGCTGGGGAGCCCGCTGGGGAGCCCGCTGGGGAGCCCGCTGGGGAGCCCGCTGGGGAGCCCGCTGGGGAGCCCGCTGGGGAGCCCGCTGGGGAGCCCGCTGGGGAGCCCGCTGGGGAGCCCGCTGGGGAGCCCGCTGGGGAGCCCGCTGGGGAGCCCGCTGGGGAGCCCGCTGGGGAGCCCGCTGGGGAGCCCGCTGGGGAGCCCGCTGGGGAGCCCGCTGGGGAGCCCGCTGGGGAGCCCGCTGGGGAGCCCGCTGGGGAGCCCGCTGGGGAGCCCGCTGGGGAGCCCGCTGGGGAGCCCGCTGGGGAGCCCGCTGGGGAGCCCGCTGGGGAGCCCGCTGGGGAGCCCGCTGGGGAGCCCGCTGGGGAGCCCGCTGGGGAGCCCGCTGGGGAGCCCGCTGGGGAGCCCGCTGGGGAGCCCGCTGGGGAGCCCGCTGGGGAGCCCGCTGGGGAGCCCGCTGGGGAGCCCGCTGGGGAGCCCGCTGGGGAGCCCGCTGGGGAGCCCGCTGGGGAGCCCGCTGGGGAGCCCGCTGGGGAGCCCGCTGGGGAGCCCGCTGGGGAGCCCGCTGGGGAGCCCGCTGGGGAGCCCGCTGGGGCAAATCCGCCCAAATATCGGTTGCATTCGGTGGGGCGAATGCGCCCGAACATCGGCCACATTCGGTGAGGCAAATGCGCCCAAACTTCGGCCGCATTCGGTAGGGAAAATGCGCCCTAACACACGCCGCATTCGGTGGGGAAAATGCGCCCAAACACACGCCGCATTCGGTGGGGAAAATGTGCCCAAACACACGCCGCATTTGTGCGATCGAATGCGGCGGGTGTTTGGTCGATTCCCCGTTCTTAAATTAATAATAATAATAATAATTTAAATAAACTTACATTTTTGCATGTGCTTCCACCACCGATCTATTCAGTTACAAAATGGCCGCCAGAAAAACGAGTCAAATCGAGTCAAAATCCAAAGAATCCACCCCACACGTGGATTATGAGAATCGGTTTTTCGAAAATCCGATTCTCTAAAATATGACGCGTTTTGCATCATTTCCGGTAGTGAAAATCCAGATAATCGAGAGAATCGGATTATCATTTTGAAATTGAACGCGCCTAATGAATTACAAAAATGCGGAAAACAACAACCCTCAAATCAAAAACGCTGAAATCAAAAATGCTAAAAACTTGGAAGATTTGGGTTTTGTAATTTCAGTTGCGCCAAATTCAAACAGTCGCCGCTCGAAAACCAAGAGCAGTAGAGTGTTCTGCCTTTTATGGTTTGTAGAGAAGAAGGTCCTCTATATCGTTTGGTTTTTTAAATAAAAAAATTCGTGGTCAGGTTGTTGAGATATTGGGGTTTAAAGTTGTGGCACAAGATTTGGAAATTTAGTACAACTCTTTTTTGTGCAATATTCAAATGCTTGTTGTTCTAGTTCAGCCATTTGCCATTATTACTATTTCCAAGTTAATTTAAAAGGAGTAAATAACGAGTGAAATAAAATTTGTCACCACCTAAATCATTAGAAATGCTGGTAGTAGGTGGCGTTGTTGTGTTGTTTATGATGATGGAAAGTACCGGTTCCGGTTCCGGTGTGAGGGACGGTTCCGGTACCAAGAAAAGCTTACGGTACTGATACCGGCCCCTCAGTACCGACAGAAAAAAACCTCGATACCAAGACTGGTACTGAATCCCGGTACCAATACCGGTACTGGAACCGATACTGAAACCGGTACTGCAATCCCTAATGGCAACATAACTACTTTAACTGCATGGGTGCTTGGGTTTTTAGACTCATGAAAGAATAATTTACCATTAACAATTATTGATGCAACGAATGTGTCAGTTCCAGCCATGTTTTTAGCAACACATGTGTAATTGCCATCATGTTTCTTAGTCACTGGGTCAATAGACAGGACACTGGAGTAATCGTCTAAGTTATGCACGCTAACAAAAGGTTGTTGGGAAGCAATTTTATTGTCTTTGAGCCAGGTTATATTCAATGGAAGATCTCCTCGGCTGACTACACAAGACACACGAACTAACATGCCCTCGAGCAAATGCCCATCTTGGAATGTGAATGGAACAATTTTTGGAGGGACTGCAAAATATAAGAAAACAAAATACTAATCACTTGATTGCCGTCGAGCTGGCTGAGGCTGCAGAGTTTGTCGCTGTGCAAGTGTAGTTGCCACTGTGAATTTGTTGCACTTTCTCTATGGTTAGCATACTGGAAAATTGATCAACTTGTCGGACATTAACACCGTCGAGATTGGATAACGGTTGGTTATCTTTCAGCCATTTTATAGTAATTGGGAGGTCTCCCTGATAGACTACGCACGTAACTTTCACTAAAACTCCCTCGAATAATTGACCATCGTGGAAGGAGAATGGAATGATTTTTGGGGCAGCTGAAAAGAATTGAAACAGTTTCATTAGCAATTACCATTAACTATTAAGGTGGCATTGAATTGCGAACTGGTAGCGCGGTTAGTAGCCACACACGTGTAGTTTCCTGTGTGGCCACGGGTTACGCTGTGGATGGAGAGGATTGAGTAGTTATCAACAACTCGAGAAATTTCGATATCGTTTTGCTCTATTGGCAGTCCATCTTTCAACCAAGTAAAAGTGACAGGAGCATCTCCCTCAACTAGCCCACACATAACCCTCGCTTGTCCGCCTTCCACCACAGATTTGTCTTGAAACGAGAAAGAAATGATCCTGGGCGTAACTGAAAAAGAAACCCCCGAATGGATTAAATCAATGAATTGATTATTTACCGTGAACCAGAAGTTGCGCCGTGTGGCTGACTGTCACCGCCCGATTTGATACAACACACGTGTAATTTCCCGTATGTCCGGAAGACACACTCTCAATACTAAGAGAACTCGTATACTGGTCGTATTGACGCGTTGCCACATCTTGCAAAGAAGTTGGGATCGGGCGATCGTCTTTTAACCATTGAAATGTCAACGGCGGATCTCCTTGGCTCACAGCGCAAGTGATATGTGCACGCATTCCTTTGTAGAATTGATCATCCACAAAGGCAAAAGGAATGATCTTTGGAGGAACTGCAAGACAAAATACAAGAAAAAAAAACCATTACCATTGACATTTAATACGGCTGAATGTTCCACGGTTATTGCTGCATTTTTTGCTTTGCAAGTGTAGTTGCCATTATGTTTAGGAGTTACTTGTCCTATATTAAGGATGCTTGAAAATTCATCGATCTGTTGTATTTTAATGTCTAATTCATTTGGAATTACAGCATTGTCTTTGAGCCAATGAATCGTAATCGGTGAGTCTCCTTCACTCACGACACATTGAAGTCTAGCTCTCATGCCTTCACGCAATAAGTCTTCTTGGAATGAAAATGGCATTATTTTTGGTGCAACTGAAAAAGTTAGCGAATGAAAGTCCAAGTGTTTCTTTTTGATTTTTTCCAATTGAATTTTGTACATAAATTATCAGCTAAAATTCAGTGCACGGCTCATGCATTAACACAAAATTGAATTTCATTTTTAAGTAATTACAACTTTTAAATAGGTATAATTGCATTACTCACTCATTACCGCCACTTCTACTGTCCCTGTTACTGTTTCACCCTGAATGTTAGACACCTTGCAGGAATACGTGCCATCATCCTGGCCCTTTTTAACATTACTTACAAGCAGTGTATCGTTAGGAAACATACTTTGGTGGAACATTCTTGGAACCATTTTTGAATCTAAATAGGGATGTAATTATTATATTGTTAATTAATTTGAAATTTTAAGGACCATAGCTTACCTTTTTCCCATTCAATACTGTTTTTCGGATACCCATAAAACGGACAATTTATTATTAAATTGTCGCCAGCCACGACAGTTCTTTGCTGCACTGATCGCACACCTAATTTTCCTACATGAAACGAAATATTATTTACACTGTTTTGGCAGCTATTACTAAATTGTTATTACCATACACATTTACTCTAGCACTGTAGCTATTACTTCCCAAAACATTTCTTGCTACGCACGTGTACACTCCACCGCTGGTTACCGACACTTTGTTCAGTGTCAACTCACTAATTACAACATCACTACTTTCCATCTTTTCATTAATGTAAATGGAATTTGATTTGGACATAATTTCTTCTTCCAAGTACCACGTGAATTTTGGGGTGGGATTTCCAGCAGCAGTACATTCGAGATTAATGCTATCTCCAGGGTTTAAAATCTTTTCTTCAAATTCTCTGATTATGTGGGGTTTTTTTGCTGGAATCAAAATTGGATATCAATTATTCACTTCAATTCTTCACTTTAACTACATTACGCTTACTGCCAGATGTAACTTCAGCCGAGGCTTGGACCATATCATCTTCAGATTTAGCAAAACACTGATAGATGCCGCTTTCTTCTGGATGCAATTGTTGATCTCCATTCTTTTCTGGCATGAAATCACCATTTCTGTACCATGAAACGGTGAATTCGGATGTAGATTTTATACCACAAATTAAATTCTGATTTTCGTTCGGTTCCAATTTCATGTGCGAAGGAGTCAATGTAATTTCTGTAGACTCTGAACAAGTAAAGTTTGATACAATTAAGCTATCAGAAACTCAATTTTGTTATTCACACTTACTTTGCACGTTTAATATTAATTCCATTCTTGAAGTTCCTATAGGATTTTCAGCAACGCACACGTACAATCCAGAGTCACTCTCTTGAATGTTTGATATGATGAGCGCCAACACGGTTGTCTTTACACGCTTGTCAAAGTTGACGGGTAGAATTGTTCCTTTATTGCTCTTCTTGAACCATCTGGAAAAGAAAATTGCACGATGTTGGTCATAGGCTTACTTTCTAAACACAGATATTTATCACTTGATGGTAGGAGTTGGATGTCCTTGGCTCACACAGGGCAAGGCAGCTCGAGTCCCCAAAGCAGCAGACACAGTTTGTTCGATTTCCAGAATCTTTGATGGAACATTGCCTTGCAATTCTGAAATAGGGAATGCGTAAATTTAATTAAGTGACTTCTGTTAACGTATTAACGTTCTTACCAGTGACAAAAAGTTTTCCAGCTGTTGAACTGGTTTTAATTTCTCCAGTCAGCCGGTGTTTAGCGATACATCGATAAGTTCTGCCGGCATCTGAACTGTCCACGTTCGATATCAATAAGTCACCAGTTTTTGTAATAGCATATTTTTTATCTTCAAAGTAATTACACCGCATAAATTAAATGACAAACAGCCAAACATGCATCTAAAAAGGGCATTCAGAAAGATAACGTACCATCAAAGAAGGAAGTTTTAATTTCTTTCTGGTTGTCTTTAATCCACGTATCAACGATCACGTATTTAGTGACTGTTCCAGATATTACGCATTTGATGGCCGCCGTACTTCCTTTAGTGGCAAAAGCATCATAGACATGAGGTTCAAATAGTTGGTCCATGACTGAAATGGCAAAACTGTAAGCATTTTATCAAATACTACCTCATATTTCGTATTCAACCTGTTTGCACGTGAACTTCTCTGCTGACGATCGTCCCCGCTGCATTTGTTGCAGTGCATTTGTATGTAACTGCGTGCATGTCTTGTCGGTAACTTTTAGCTTCAAAGGTTGGGAAAACCAAGGTTCCTTCATCCGTAACGTGTCTGAGTTGGTTCATTTTTGGTACGGGATTTCCATCAGCTAGAATCCAAGTGATGTTAATCGGAGGAGAGCCATTTGCGGTGCATGGTATTTTGATTCCGGTACTGTTTGAGAATTCGACGCGAAAAGGTGGTTCATTGATAAATTCAAGAGGTTTTGACGTGTCAGCAAAACCTAGAATTAAAATTGAAATTTTTAGGTTTTTTTGAATTATCCGCTGCTTTTGTGTATTCGCCATTGTAGAGACAGTAGTGGTGTCACCTAGTGACGAGAACTAGACGCCGGAAATTTAGCTTCGTAACAGCACGATGCAAGTAGGGATACATTAACTGCAAAATTCAATATTTCCTACAGTTTTTTGGACGCTTTGGGAATTTGAGGTATCTAGGGAGAATTGTAGTTTGTGGTTCGTCATTTCAGCAGAATGTGGAGCCATGTGGAATTATTTTACTCTTTTGTTGGTTGTCATAGCCACTCACTGTTGTTCATTCTGCACGGATGGTCGTCGAAGGTCGGTGCCCGATTAGTTTGGTGATTTTAACGAGTTAGAACATGCAAATGGTACGACTTACCCTTACAGAAAGTGGTCATGAGTATAATTAATACTCGGGAATTTGAAAAGAAGCCCATGATGGCAGTGACCTTCGGTACACGAGGAAACCGTGAGATCTGACCAATAGCAATCTTTCTTACAATTTGCACGAAATTTGAATGAAAAAGTTGGAATTTGGAACAGTTGTTTTAATTCGAGTAAATATTGAATTTCTGCTACTACATGAATATAAACTAACATCATCTACCGGTACATATGTTCATGTAGAAAAAATGTTAAAAAATTCTGCTAACAGGTAAACTCGGATTACGAAATTGGAGCGATAGTGAATAATATAAACCCTTGTTAAGCATTACGTACAATAGCATATTTTACACAAACATTACAATAAATAGTTGTAATAAATAAACTAAAGTATTACATGCTAAATATCACGCAAAAAATTTTTGCTTAGCTAACTTGACATCACGGAGAAAACTTTAATTCAACTAATTTACTCACATTACCGGTATTCAGGAATTTAAGATTGGAATAAGAAGTGGTGAATAACGAGGGAGTAGAAATTCTAGTCGACATTTTGCGCACGTTTTGCATCCCATGGAGCATCGTACTTGTCACCCTTTAGAGCCTTTTCTTCAGCAGCTGCTGCAGCTGCTTCGGGCAGAGAAGGAAATGTGAATGTAGTCTCGACAGCTCTAGACATAATGCAAGAAATAAAAGAAGTTGTTACATTTTTATAATTTAAACACTTACCCTTCAGTTGGAAGTGGAGGAGGAGGGGATGGAATAATGGCATCCATTTTGTGTTGAGGTGTAGCGTGGCCTTTAATTGGGTAAGAGCAGTTTCCACCGTAGCAATCGGACATCGGTGGAGCGGTAGCAAATGCTTGGTTTTGTGCTTGAAAGTGAGCGAACTCGGCGGCGCCTAAAATAAAAAAATAATGAAATATTTGTAAATGGTAGATTTTTATCTTATTATATTTTCTTTACTCATTCCTCCTGGTGGGATTCTGGTACGGCCCTGCGGATAGAAGGGGACTGTCTGTAATATATTGAATGCTACGTATATTTGCATTTGAATTTTGTTGAAAAAGAAAATTGAAAAAGAAAAGGTTATTGCATTAAAATACCGTTGCAGCCATCATGTTGCCATCATTGGATGATTTGAATTAAGCATCGCGAGTTCTTCGGTTTGGTAGTGATCCGAGAAGTTACCGGTGGCATATGGAGCTACATCACCTTTTCTTACTGCAATGTAAATAGTTTTGTGTTTATAAAAAGCATTTTTATTTAAATAATGAATATTTCAATAATTTACGTGAATTTTGAAAAGTTGCTTTTCCCGGCCCATAGGTACAATAGGTGCCATTGTAGGTGGTGTCACTTCCGCATTCGGATTGGGGGAAGAGTTTGGGAGTCGACTTTCGTCGGTGACTTTTCTTGGATTTAGTTGTTTGGTTGCAAATCCACACGATTTATATTTTATATTACCAAGTACTGGACTGCCTCCATTTGTTTCAACGTTCCACTGGATTTCAATAGACGAAGTTGTAATTAAGGAAATTTCGACAAACGGAGTTCCGGGAGCCGCTTTAGGATAAGAATTTGAATTATTAGTTGAGTATTGATTTTAATTGGATTAATTTTCGTACATTGTACAACTACGCTGAAAGTGATATAATCTAGCCCGTGTTCATTCTGCACGTGACACGTGTAGTTATCCGAATCCATCTCATCAGTGTCTTTGATAAGTAGCGATCCATCAGCCAAAGTTGTGCGTCTGTGGTCCATATCAAGTATGTTTCCACTCCCAAAAATTGAAATGAAATTCATAAATCGTACAAAGCAAATGTTTTAATTCTTACTCATCCAGCGTTGTTGCGGTGTGGGCATTCCAACACCTTTACACGGAAGCAAAACATCTTCCCCTTGGCTGATGACGAGAGAATTTCCAAATCCAGCTACTTTTGCTGCATCTGGTAAATTAATGTTACATTTATTGCTTAGACAGGCCTAAATACTTGTACTGAGTTTACGTAATTTGCTGCTCGGTGATTGTGACACCATTCGACTTTTAGCGCTTTCTCCGATCACTGTCGAAGCCGTTACTAAAAATTGGTACGTTTCGCTTTGTTTCAAATTGTTAATTTCGTAGATGGTTGTATTCCCACCAACAGTGTGCTTCTTCACATTTTCTTACAAGTGGCATTTTCAAATTAATGAAATATGAATAATTTAATTGTTTACTTCCTTTGCTGCTCTGGACGGTTGAACGTAAACTGTGTATTTAGTGATGATGCCGTTCGGTTGAGTTGGAGCTTTCCAGGCAACGATAACTGATTGAGCAGACACTGGCAAAACTTTCACATCGGAAGGAATGTCTGGAACTGAGGTGCAATATTGAGTTAACTTCAAAATTACTGATTTACAAAAGAAAAAATTTACTGGCTTCGAATGTCCTGCAGAATATCGGTTCGCTCTTAACTCCTTCTCCTCTTTTAGTCGTTGCTGAAATTTGTACGCTGTAGTTTGTGTATTTTTCCAAATTTTGAATTGTTAGTTTGCTCGACGTGTTCATTGTTTTAACTTCTGGTGCTACATTCTCTAATCAATGGAAATTACAGAGTATTATTGTGAAAATATATTTCAATGCGTGTAAAACTTACTTTGGTCAGTGACGGGTATGTAATTCACTTTAAATCCCTGCAGCATCCCGTGAATGCTCGCCAACGGAGTTGGGTGCCAAGTGAGGTGAATGCTTTGCGATGACAGCACCGAACACTTGATGTCTTGAGGTGGTTTCGTCGGAACTGAAAAATAAACCCTAAATACTATGGGGTGCTTACTAGACTCAACTGCTCTCCGAAGTTACGGCAATCACTTGTTTCGACAGCGGTCCTTTCCCGCCGTCATTGAACGCTTGAACAACGACGCTGTACTGAGTGAACTTGTGCAGGTCATTGATGGGCAGCGAGAGAGTGGCCGTGTAATCTTCGGGAACTTCCAACATGCGAAACTGATAAGCTCCGGACAAGCTCGCAATTTTATAACCAATGTTGTATCCCTTGATGATGCCATTTCTGAGCTGTACGTGAGGAGCCTATTGTTTGAAAACTATAAGTAACAACTGTGGAAGAAGTGTGGATTTTTGTTTGTTGTTACCTCCCATGATACTTTTAAGCTATTGGAGTCGGTTGCGATGGCATTCACATTTAAAGGAGGTCCAGCTGGTGCTATAATTAAGCATTTTACAATACGTCTCAACGTTTTTGAATCATGCAATACCTTGATCAGGCATCAGAACTTCTATTTTCTCACTGGGTAATCCTAGTCCCATATCATTACCAGCAATTATGCGAACGTGATAATTTGCTGATGGCTTCAAATTACTGATTGCAGATTGCAATTTGCGCCCTGGAAGAGTCAAGTTTCGAGTTCCTAGCTCCCAATTGTCTATCAGAATCAGATTATCAGATTTTGTATTTTTTATTGTAATTGTTTGTTTACCAGCTGTCAGTTTGTACTGCAAGATAAATTTATTGATCGGGTTGTTTCCATCGAATGGTGCCGCCCAGCCTATTACCACCGTGCGATTATTCGCTTCGATTATTTTGATATCCCCGGGTGCGTCGGGCTTCTCTGTAATGATCAAATATTAGTTAGGATGAGCAGGTGGTTCCATAAATAAATGCAAACCTAAAACCAGCAAGTTGAATGTAGCATTCTCCGAGTTTTGCACACTGCACATGAAGTTTGTTGAATCTTGCCGACCCGCTTTCATTATAGCAAACTCTGAGGTTTCACTCGCAATATCGTGCGATTGCTTTATGAGATACCTTGAAGTGAGTTGGGATGAGTGATTGATTGATTTTTACTGTACGGATCTTGTGTGGACTTACCCGTTATTTCCATTACTCACATTCTTCAGTTGGCCATTGATGTACCAAGCAAATGTCAAGGGTTTGTCTCCGTGCGCAATGCATTTAAAATGCACTGAATCGCGATTTTTAACGGTGTCATTTTGAATTTTTTTGTGTAGTTGAGGAGGAACTGCTGAAAAGTAAATTTTATTTGTTATGACTTTATGTGATTGAGTCATTTAGTCACTTACAACTGATTGAAAGGAGAGCCATTTCACTAATGCTTCCGATTGTATTGTTTGACACACAGATATAATATCCAGCGTGCTGCATGTTGACGTTTTCAATGTGAAGTGATCCATTTGCCGACAGCTTGTAGCCATTTCCATTTTGAACGAAATTTTTCTTCCGACCGCACCTTCCATATTTCCTCCGATTCTTTGGCTACCGACTACTCCGCTTCTCGGGGAGTCATCCAGGGCACTGTGACCGGCCCTCTGTATTACGATGCTGTGTCCAGTCCGGTTCTCGAACTCCCCCTCATTTCCACTACTCGTTCCTTCGTCGATGACAACTTCCTTTCACAGTCTTCAGCCCTTCCCGCTCCCCTCGACATCTTCTCTGCTGATCTGTCTCTTCTCTCGAATTGGTATTCAGCCCATGATATGTCGCTAAACCCTAGTAAAACTACTATTATTTCTTTCAGCCGCCCCCGCACCCGGGCCCCTTTCTCCTCTCACTCAGTCGCTGTCCTTGGATTAATTTGCGACCCCCACCTTACCTTCGCCCTCCATATCCTTAAAATTGAGAGATTCCTCCTCAGGTCAAAATTCATTTTATCTTAAGGCTAAAATTCATCCTGTCATTTCTTACGCCTCTCCTTTATGCAAACATAAGAGAATAATACAAACATTGGTATTATTCCGTCGGTGCTTTCTTCTTTCTCCATTGCAACAATCTAGAAAACAAGAGATTCAATTTTTCGAGATAATAAAGTGCAACAAAAAGAGACTGTTGACAACGGCACCTGGTAACGAACTCCAGATACTAGAGAGAAAATTGAACGCACCATTGCAGAAATGGAACGATGCAATTGTAAGAGCGAGCGCCGTTATTTACGGTATAGCGATGATTAGAAAGTTTGCGGCAGGTACTTTTTCCTTACAATTATGACATGTTTTTACACTATACACTGTATACAGGCGGACCGCGGTCCGTATCCGCACCGCGGAAGGTCGAAGCTTGGACCGAGGTGACGTTTCAACGACGTTTTCCCCTCGGTTTCTTTGGTTTTTTGGTGTTTTTTTTCCTTGTTTTTCCCGTTTTTTTTTGTGTTTTTTAGGTTTTATTGGTATTTTTTGGGTTGTCTGTGTTTATTGGAGGGTTTATTTGGTTTTTAAGTGTTTTTTTTTTCTGGACCTCGATACAAATTTTCAATAGTATTCGGACCCCTGGTGTAAGGTAAAAGTGGGTTGCGGTTGAAGTTTTAAGTTATCGTTATAAAATTGGAGTTAACCTTACACATGTCACATGATTACCGAAACTAGTCTCATTCGCATAAAAAGAGAGAATTCTTGTTTTTAACTGCTGCAATATGATGCTGCAACTTTATTATTGTGAATTTACAAGAATTTAAAGCACAAAGAATTAGAAAAACCGTAACATGTGCTCCGCGCGTGAATGAAGCCAAAATGGCGGCGAGACAGGTCAATGCTAATCCAGATTTTTAGTTAGTGACGTAAATAGTGGAAAACTACCGGATTGGCTACGCTATTTTCAGTTATAGTGTAAGCTCCGGTAGAGTTATAAGTTTTCAACTATACTTATAGGCTTAACGGGGGTTTTTATAGGGGAAAAGTACCTGCCGCAAACTCTATTCGGCAGGTACTTTTCCCTCGTTGTGAGTGTTTGTATTATTTCGTGTATTGGAAATATTTGTTATTATTTACAGTATCACATATTTATTTAGATAAAGTTTACACAAAATGACGACTACAATAATCTTTCTCTGCAAGTTGAGATTAATACAAGTTCGATCTCTTTCCCTGAGTTTCCCCGCAAAGACTCAATTTGCACGAGAAAGTGCCACCAAGCAAAGATCTACACGAAACTTATTAAGTAAAAGAGAAAAAAAGAAAGTAAATAAATAATATTTACATATATAACAACTCACAATGCTAGTTAATAAAATGAAATATTTTTTTTAAAAATGTTTTTCTTATGTACACATAATAATAATAATAATAATAATAATCAATAATCAATAATAATAATAATATTATAGAAAAAATACAAACAAATTAAAGTAAACAGCATAATTTTTGTTAATTTTGATTAGTTAAAAAGAATTACTGGTACAGTTTAAGTTTGAGTAATGTTTTCAGAGTTGGGTCAAGAAATATCTACAAGTTGGGGAAATGAAAAGTCTGAAGGAAAAATAAAAAATAAAAAATAAAAAAATAAAAAAATATTCAAAAATCATTTCTCTCATCTTTGGTGCTTTTATACCTTCGAAAACAGTCAAATTTTCCGTCGAAACTATTTCTAAAACGTCAAAATAGCATCAACTTTGACATGATCAATTTCTAACATTCAAAAAATGATTAATAAATACACGAAATGAGAATCGAACATGGCTAACAAGAAGACTATCACGGATTGATTGATTGATTGATTGATTGGTTTTTTTTTACATTTTTTTTTCTTTCTTTTTTTCACTCAATTTCACTAGTCAAGCATGAAAATGAATGAAATGCAGTTGATTACAAGATTATTGCAACTTTCGAAATTAATGGGGAAAATAAAGAATTTCAAGGCGAAATTTGAAGAGGAAAATTCAACTAAAACGAGATCGTGAACGAATGCAACTTTCTACAATTTGTTTATGGTCTCCAGCTGCCGTCAGTCATTTCTGGCAGTTGTGTAAGGCATTGCAGAATTTCTAACTTACAGGAAAATTACTTAACAATAATTACAACAGGCAGGAATGTAAACTATCCGAGCTCACCTAACATGCCCTTTTATCTTTATGTTTCATCAGAAAATCATCTAAAACTTAAAATTTATCAACGAAAAGGAATTTTCAAGAAAAACAACTTGTTTTTTTTTGTACCATATTGTATTGTATTTTGTTATTAATTTTTTTTAAGTTAATTTTTTTTTGCTTCCGTAAAATATGACAACGATTTTATCACAGAATTCAGAAAGCGAGAATCCTCAAGAAAGAAATGAAAAACCAAAAAAAAAAAAAAAAAATGCTGAAGAAACACGTTTTTTCCATCCATTTAACAACACCGAGCGAGCCACAAATCGCTTGCAGTAGAGCGACTACACACTAAACATTCAGACACGGAGCAAAAGTGAACTAAGAGAAACATCCCCCTATTTATTTATTTTGTTTGTTTGTTTGTTTTGCCACTTGGATGTGTTTCCTGGATGGAATGATCGAGAACTTGTACAAGTATGCATCGGGTTGGCCGAGTACATCTTCTTCGAAAGTCTCTTTTAATGCCTCCAAGCTGTTTATGATTTTGTGCTGCTCGTTTCTTGATCGACTAGGGGGATGGAATTTGGCTCGTGCGTCGAGTTACCTAATTTTAAAAACAAAATGAATTAAATTAAATTAAATTAAAAACAAATTGTTTTTGAAACTTACTCTCTTCGCACTTGGTGTTGCTTCTAAGTTCAAGCGCAGTGCGTGAACTACAAGACGCTTGCATCACATGACACCAACTAGCGTATGTCACGTTATTGGTTGCGCAAACGGGCCCCTGTAAATGGAATTTGACAGCCCGACAATTAAAATGGCACGTGGTGCAACGAGGACGTCCCGTGCCCGGCTCCGAAAGACACGTCTTTCCTCGTGGACAGCGAACCGTGTCGCAAGTGGCACCGACTAAATTAATTAATTAATTAATTAAAGTTAAAAATTTATTTTAAAAAAATGTATCGATTAAAGCAAAAATACCTTTGCATTTGCCCGGATATGCGACAGGAATTGCTCTGCCCTTCTGACAAGCGGCTTGCCGCAAATGGCAGAAACTCGTATACGAAACTCCGTCCACTCCGCACACATATTTCTTCGCCTTCGAATCGGGGCAAGCGCGCGAACAACGAACGCAGTGCGGTGTCAAATTCTGATCGAGCAGACATTGTTTTTTACCCGGACAACGCAAGGCTGTACACGATTCTAAAAAAAAAAAAAAAAAAAAAAAATCCAAAAAAAAAAAAATTAATTTATTTTAATTTAATTTAATATGAAATGAATTAATTACTTTGACAAGCGCCGTAATAGGCGACCTGCAGAGGTTTCTTCTTCCGACACGATTTTTTGAGCATGGAGCAATAATTGCGATAAGTGTTGCCGTCCGTGGCACAAACGGGGCCTTTGCGTTTCGCTTTGGTGCAGTCGGGAGCGCAAACGCACTTGGGTAGGTTTTTGCGCACCACGCAGCGTTTCCCTACCGGACACTCGACGCCTGCGCACGATTCTAGAAATTAAAGAAACAAACAAATGAATAAATATAAATTGTAATCAATTAAATATTTAATAACAATAATAAGCGTCATTTTAAAAACAATAAATAAATAAGCAGGAATAAATTTTTGGCGATAAAAAAAGAATCGAACAAATTGCACGCTGTAAATTTTTATCGCTTCTTTCTTTTTTTTACGTCATCGCCACGAGCAGACTGAGTGGCAGACGACTGGTTTCATTTACACAAGGTCGAATCCACAGACACGTTCGTTTCAATTTATCCGCCCACCAATGTAAAAAAGGAAACGATCTTCAAGGCAACAGGTGTTCAACTCGTCTATTTCGTCTTAACGAGTTTTTGAAAAAAGAAAAAAAGAAAAGAGAAGAAAAATTGCAGTAGCAACCACCCGTCACTAGTTTTTCTTGATCGGGTGAGTCATCCGACAGCTGCGAATTAAATTATTACATCGCTCCGAAAGCACTAAACACCTGTGAAGATGCAAATTACGTAAAACGTGTACTTACCCTTACAAGGTATGCAATTGGGGACGCCTCCCCCCAGAGCTCTCCAGAAGAAAAGCCGACCCGAGTCGAGGTCCTCCTCGTTCCACGCGGCCGACGCCGAGCCCGAGCCCGACGAACAGCACTGCTCCTTCGACACATTCTGGATGAGCAGATCGGTGCATCTCCCGTCCTTGTACGAGTTCCAGCAGTTGCCGCCTGAGAAACAAGAAACAAATTGAATAAGAAACATTTCAAAATCAACATTCAAACAACTCAATTCAATGCAATTCAATTCAAGAAAGAGAGAGAGAGAGAGCAACCTTGAATCAAGGTCTTCCACTTCCCAACACTCCATTTCTTTCTTTCTTTCTTTCTTTCTTTCTTTTTTTAAACTCTCTATTCAAATTACACGGCTCCGATTGCCGTAAAACCCCATTTTCAAGACCACTTCCTACTCGCGATTCCCAAAGGGGAAAAAAAAATCTTTTTCGCCCATCCCGAGCAGGGCCAGCGAAGAAAACAAAAGATGTGACCGTGAGAAAGTGCGTTCTAAGCCTTTCTTCGTCTCTTTAGTGACCAACAGGTCCGAGCACTCACTTTTCTTGCTCAACCCCGTGTCGGTGGCCCCTGTTGCGTCACCCCCTTCCATGCCAAAGTCGCAAAATAAACGACCTCGAATTCCTTGACCAAAAAGGAGGCAAAGGGGCACACACAGAAACGCACACAAGGGGGAGAGGAGAAGTGAGGCGAGGCGAGGAGAGGAGAGGGGACGGGTCACCTTTACATTTTATTTTCGGATCAGTTTCGAATTCGACACCCGAGTAAAAGTAACCTAGTGAACGAGTATCTCGAATGGCAGAACAAAAATAGAAAAACTATTGCGTTTCTTTCTATCTGCTAACTTTTTCCTTTTTTTCTTTCGTTTTCCGGGCGTCCGCCGTCGCCGTCCCCCTCCGCTCCTCCAGCCGTTCTTCAAATAGAACGGCTAGAACTCGAGTCGCGAAGTTTTTTAATCGTTTTACAATAAATTTGTGATGCCAGTCGCGGGCTTCCCAGAAGAGCAACGCGGAAAAAAGGTGCGCGTGACGTCAGGGAACGAAAGGGGTGAACCTATCCATGCCTGACTAGACTAAACGGGGTCGAGTGACGTCACAGGACGAAGGACATTTGCGAACTGATTAATGTGAGAACTTTTTTTTTCGAGTTTTGTTTTGGTGTTTTTAGTGAATTTCAATTTTTTTTTATTTTTTTTTATTTTTTTTATTTTGTGTAAACAAATAAAAGTGAAGTTTTCGAGTAAACACCGACACAGACTGGGTCAATTAGTTTGTTTTAACGTTAAAGGGCGTCGTCTGCTATTCTCGGCACACTCGTCCTTGTCGCTCGACCACGCGTTTGTTTTTAACCCTTTCTCCAAATACACGTGCAAATCCAGACGCGAATTGCAATTTTTAAGAGACAAACAAATAAATAGATGGATTCATTTCGGATTGAACCGGATGTGATTTGTGATTTTTTTTAAAAAAAATTTCTTTAATAATAATAATAATATTTTTTTAAACTTTAAATTTTACATTTAAAAAACAACAAAAAAATTGATGATCAAAGTTGAGACGCAGCAGAAAATGCAACAGAAATTACAACATCAAAAAACTGACGAAACGAGGCCAAATAAACAGCGAGTTAAATTCCATCCGGTAACTTTTACGCAAGATTTTTGTTGCAGGAAAAAAAAATGAAAAAATCAAAACAAATATTAAGTAATTTGAATAAAATCAGCTGAAAATTGCAAAATTTAAATAAACCAATAAACAAACAGATAAGATAAAATTAAAACTTGAATGCCCAGAGTGGAATTTTAATTTTGCAGCAGACCAGAACAAAATCACGACGTGTCAAACACGCGCAGAAAAAAAAAAAAAAACGTCCCGCACCACATGAGCTAATGCTCGTAGCTGGGCGGCGGCGGCTGCGGCTGCGGCGTCGTCGGCGGCGTGATTTTTACCCACAAGTCGCTGCGCATCAAACAGAAGAAAACCAACTCCACCCTCGGATCAGTTTGTTTCGACGGCGTTTGGCACCAAGCCCAAGCCGTCGCCCTCAACCACATTTCGTCATCGGCTCCTCACTGCCGATACAATTTTTTTCTCTCCTACTTTTGTTTGCGGCCCTTTGCCGCCCAGAAGCAATGGGCCTTGTACTCATGCCAAAAGCGGCTCTAAGTCACTCAACTGCGCAGTCAGGAATAAACAAACAACAATAACAAATAAATAAATAAATAAATAAGTAGAAATTTTAAAAATTTAAATTAAAAAAATAAAATGAAATAATAAAATAAAATAATATTTTTAAATTAATTTTATTTTTTTTTTAAAATCAGGTTAAAATGGTTCACTTTTATTTCCGACAGATAAATTGTGCTGCAACCAGTTTTTGGAGAGCCGACACATAGCTATGCAAATAGCAAACACGACTAACGACAAACAAACAAATCAAGAGAGAAACAAACAAGCGAGCAGGCGAATAAGCGAGCAAATGCATTTGTGCGAAGGTAAAAGTGTAGGTAAAAGTAAACTTACCTCGAATCAACGTGGGCACTTGCCACCAGAGCAAGGTGAGCACAAGGGGCAGCGAGTAGCGGCCGATCATCGCTGGACGAGTGTGTGGAGAGTTGTGGATGGGGTGCGCGTCGTCCGTCTCCCACCTCAGCGTTCAAGTCAGCACGGCGGCGCGTTCACGTTTGAGGAGTGAGTGGTGGCCGCCAATCCACTCAGAAGTTTCATTCCCGTTCGTTCATGTGATCAAGCCAATGGGAGGAGCCAATGGCGGCGCGAGGTGGGCCAGTCCATTTCGCCCGACCGAATCGGGTGAACCGACAACAACCACCCCAAAAATACACCTTTGCCCAAAACCAATACCCAAAAACACCATTTCCCCCACCCCCACCCCACCCCCCGAAATAAAAAAATTTAAAATAAAAAAAATAAAAAGAAATATCTTTTCGAAATTATTCTGAATTATCATTTCATTTTCGTCGTGATTTTTCGCTAACAAACAACAAATCGACAAGTTGTTTACGATTACGAGGTTCCACAGAAAAGAAAGAAAGAAAGAAAAGCCAGAGAGAGAGAGAGACACAAGAGACCTGTTGCGCCCCTAGTGGACTTTCGCCAAACCGGAGCAAGAATGCGAGCAACCGGAAAAGCATCAGTTTAGAGATTCCTCGCTCACTCAGACCGACTGACCCTTCCCTCGCTTAGCGCTCCCTTCACTTCACCTGTGCAGGTGTTGGTCCATCACTGCACCTCCTACGCAGAATTGGGGGGAACGGCCGAAAGGGGGCGTCGGGGGCAGGTTGTTTGTGTCTCGACTGACCACCGGGGTTCGGGCTTATCCCCTATCCCTTTCGACATCGCCCTCCCTACCCCCACCTCGGCCCTTTGGCCAGTCCAGACAAAAATGGAGGCGAATCCCAGACAAGCAGCCATGTGTTACTCTCCCGCTGTTCCCCCCACCCTTCACCCCTACCGTTTTCCCCTTTTTCTTTTGTCGATTACCACCACAATGCGTGAGCAAGGGGGAGAGGGTTGCTAGCGAAAACGGGGTGCCGCGTAATCACCCCACTGTCTAGTAACTCGTCTGGTTGTTGCGCACCTCGACACGACACTAACGAGCAAATTCCCATCAAAAGAGCCAAAAACCAACAACAACAACTAAATTTAAAATAAAAAAAATATTTTAAATAAATAAATACATTTTGAAAAGAAATAAGGAGAAACGATCGCATGTTCCGAAAATTCGCCACGACAGTTGATGTGGGAGTGAGTCGGACACTGCTCCGCTCCCTCGTCCTCTTTGAAACAATAACGATTAACGATACGTGGAAAAAAGCGAGAGAGCGAGCGAGCGAGCGAGGGATGGATGGATGGATGGATGGATGGACGGATGATGTATCCGCCAGCCAGAAAATGAGAGGGATGAGTGAGAGAGGAGTGGGGGAGAAGGAGAGGAGATGGGGAGGGGTGAGGAAGGGAAAAAGAGTAGACTGCATATTGATCGCGAGGCGTCTGGTCTCATGGGGGTCAAAGTGAAGTAGGGGCAGAGGAAGAGTGGGAGACAGACGTTTACTCACTCCCTCCTTCTCTCTCCTTCCTTTCCTTCCTTGCCAATGCGCGCTCCGTCCGGCTTGCCGCGTCCCCCCGCGCAACACGCAACTGGACACGAGATAGACAAATATCACTAATCCCCTCGCACACCCTTTCATCTTTTTAACCCCTGCAAAAAACGCGCGGAGGGGAAGAGAGAGAGAGAGGGAAAATAAGTCAAGTCCAGGGCACATTTGCCACGTGTTAAGCACGCGTGTTCAAGGGGGTGTGTGATGATCGAGGAAGGGGCAAGAGAAGGAAAGTAGGAAGGAAGGAAGGAAGGGGTTGAATTGAACCGACCCTCACTCACACAAGAGGGTCGGGTAAATGGAATCGGTGTTTGACACACGTGGTTTCAATAGAATTATTCATTCAATGCTTCAATGTGGAATGGAAATGGAAATGATCGTGTTTTTTCTTTTCTTTTCTTTTCTCTTGTTTATGAGGGCAACTAAGTATTATAGAACAGGTGTTTCTAATATTAGAAACGTCTTGATTACGCCGCGATTGTGCGTGTGGAAGGAGACGGATCAAATCAAAGGAGGCGTGGGCGTCAACACAGGAAACTGTGCCAGACACAACAACCGGCTCGATAAATATTCCCATCTCGCGAAGATGCGTTTGCCAACGCAACGGGATGTCTTATCCAACTCTTAATTCGATCCCACCTCTCCGTCTCATTTCAAGAGTCCTTCGGAATCGCGAGGGAATAAGGAATAAGGAATGGAATGCCAAATCTTTTTTCTTCTTCTTCTTCTTTTTTGAAAAAATTAAATTAAATTAAATTAATTTTTTTTTAAAAAAAAAAAAGAATGGGACGGGACGGTTTGTTGTGCGGCCAACAGGGCGGGGTGTTAAGTGAGTTGGGCCAGTGGCCGGACTGCGCTGCAGCAGGCAACCAGTCACCGAGGATCGCGGAAAAGGCAGACGACAAAAAATGGCGCCACGACTGGTGCAGGCACGCCAACTATGCGGGTTCAAGCAAGTGCGAACACGGGGCATTCACACAACACTCAACAAAAACGTGGCGTCGGCAACGCCAGCTCAGGTAGCAAACTCGCCCACGCCCACCCATCAACTCCATTCCAACGCGCAAAAAAAAAGAAGCGGGGGAAAAAGAAAAAAGAGAAAAAAGAGAAAAAAAAGAGAAGAATTAAGTAAAAAGAAAAAGAGTTAAGTCAGTGTCATCATAATCACTGAGCATGTTTTTTTTTTTCTTTTTTTTTATTATTATTATCAATTCCTATCATCCTCAAGGCAAAGTGTTCTATATTCAAATCGACCTGGCTTTCCTTCCTACACGGTCCATCGGCGGACTCGTTGGCGTCTTCCGAGTCGGTGTCGGCGGGGGACGGGGCCGCGGCCCGCCGCAGGGGCCCAAATTCGCCGCGAGGTGCTAAGGGTCATTTACGCCATTTTCGCCGCGACAAATAACGCACATTCCGCTCGTTTAAGGCCCGATTCGGACCGGAACCGGACGTAGTTCGCCTCACGTTCTACGCACCAAAATAACAATAATATTAAAAATAATCATCATAATAATGGTAATAATAATGATAATAATGAGAAGAAAAAAAATGGGAAAAGATAAGGGCCCGCTTAAGGCAGACAGATTGGCTCCGCCGGCAAATGATGACCTTGGCCTCATATTCGCGTCGAATCTGGTTCAAGCCTCGTTTGGCCATGAAGGGTTCAATCCATCAATTTATCCCCTTTTCCATCCCAATTCCATTCACGATTCGCACAATTTTACAATCTAAAAAAATCTAAAAAAATCTAGAAAAATTTCTATGCAACTCAAAAAGAAGTGAAATTGGCGCGCGCCATTGCAGTTGATATCCATCATTTACGCGCCATCCGCGTGACGTCATCGTTTCCCAACATGCCTTTCTGCGCGAACAAAGAACAGTCCCAGGAGTTTCGTATGGATTTTTGAAGGTCAAAAACAAAGGCGCACGAAACAAACGCGAGTAGCCACTGTCAAGGAGGTTTCTATTTCCCTCATCTTCCCCCCGTTTCTGACCCGACTGACACTCGCCACCCCTCACCTGGGCCTCCCTCTCCCTAAAGGTATTCCCAGTAAACAAATCACTCGAAAAACTCCATTGGAGTTTCCGGTCTCCGCAAATTACAGGGTTCCCGTCAATTGGGTCCGAACTGACGTCATTTCGCATGGACGCCGCGCTCATTCATTACTTTCTCGGAATGCACCAACGACGGGCCATGAGGCACATTTGAGAAATTCTTCACATTTCAACATCCCAAAACCAAAACCAAAACCAAAACCCCCAAAAAATAAAATTTAAAAAAAATATATTTTTAAAAAAAATGGCGTACGATTTTTAATGTGTCCGAGCGATTACAATTGCAAAGTTTGTTTGGAAAACATGAATTTTAAAATAATAATAATAATTTTTTTAGTTTTTTTTTTTTTTTTTTTCCTGTGAAAATGAGAAAAGTGGAATGAATTTGGGTGGAATTGAGCAATTTCGTACCTGCGTTATCTATCGCGTACAAGTCAGACGTCTTCCAGTTGGTCGTATCGTCGTTTGGTTTTCCTCCATTTCTCCTGTTTGGCAGCCGAGACGACGGTTGAAAGCGCGCCCGACACTTGAGATCCAAGCCCGGCTTTGCCCGGTCTCAAGTCCACGTTGATCTGTAATTAATTGCAAATAAAATGTTGAAACGGCGAATTTTGATGAATGGCGTCTATATAAATACATCAAAGTTGGGAAAAAAGAAACAAGATACACATGTTCGACGATAATAACCGCAAACACCATTCATCAACAGTGTCACTGGAATTTGCGGACAAGTCGCAGATTTATTGCCAACTCTAAGCGGTATCGTCACACAATTAATGCCACCACATCCTTATTTAGCAAAACCCGTCCTCTAAACCAGCCAAAAAAACCAATCAAGATTTACGAGCAAATTAAAAATAAGTTAAATAATTTCCCAATTCAATTTCAACAAAATAACAAAATACACAAAAATCCGAAAAAAGAAAAACGAAGAAATAAATATTTTACAACAAACTATTTTTTTTCTTCAAACCTTCATTTGTCGCCAAATCGGATAAAACCGGCGCTTACGCCAATCATGTAAAACTGTTAGTTGTGTCGGTATTAATAGTTTTGGCGCGTGCAAACATAAATCAGTCGAGACGTGCGCGTCTGCCAAATTCTTAATTCGAATTTCAACGTTTATTATACGACGTTTTGTATTTTTTCCCCTCAATTCTTTTTTTCTTTCTTTCAATTTTCGCCCAACAGGTCTTCGACCCGTCCGGATAAATGTTATCAATTTGTTGCACACTTATTTATATTTATTTACTTATTTATTTACCCACTCGGTTAAAAAGTGAGTGCGTTCGAGCTCTAATTTCGATTTCAAGGGCACGGGAAAATGTTGAAAACCGCACCCCTTGTCTGGTGTCTAGTTATTTTGCAACTTGCCAGACAGACGCAGACAAATCAATAAGTTGTGATAACTTTTCGGGTCTCACTCAATTCAATTGGACGCCTTTCAAACATTGCCTCGCTGCCTCCCCCTCACGGGCTTTTTCTCGGTAATAGACTTGCATTTTTTCTCTTCTCTCCTCTCCTCTCCTCTCTCTCTCTCTTTCCTCTTCTCCCCTTTCCTCTCTCTCTCTCTCTTCGTCTAAATTTCGTTCATGTAACCTCCACACCTTTCACGATCTGACTAACTCGTCTAGACACCGCATACTCAACGCGGCCTCGCCTCGGGTCAAATCCTCAAAAAAGCGACTCGAATCTCGACAAATATCAAATCAAGCCGAGCGAGCGCCAAGCGGTGTGCATGCAGGCAGGCCCCGGAAATCGACCATTTCGCCGTTCGCACACAAACCCACATTCGAATGTCGCCACAATTTGACTGCTGCCATTTCTGGCCAACCAAACCAAACCGACTTTTAACTTTTAAAAATAAGTTTACGGCTATGCGTGCGCCCAACAACTTAACTATACATAGAATTAGAAACAGACGGCAAACAAAACAATGACACGTCGCCGTTCCGGCGCGCGCTTCCACGGAGCCAAGTGCGACATTTCGACTCGCGAGCACAAGGAAAATCTATCGATAATTTGCGCCTTTTTTCCCTTCTTTCTTTCTTTCTCTTTCTTTCTTTCGTTCCCTTTTTTAAAATACGCAACACGGCGTCTAGAACACGTCTGATGCCTTGTCCTTGGAGCAGACCCAACAGGACCTTGACAAGCCTGTTGCGTCTGTTTCCAACAAAACGCCCCCCAGTCTACATTCGATATGAGGAAGACCCCACATATTTCACCTTAATTACGTAATTAAATGCAGGAGAAAAAAATTAAAATTTTTTTAAATTTTTTTTAAAATTTTTTAAAAATATTTTAAAGAAATTTTTTTTTGTTTTTTTTTTTATAAAGAAATGATGATGAGTTTGTTTCTGCGAATCGAAGAAAGAAAGGAGACCGGAATAGCCATTAGTTTGAAAAAGAGCTTTCTTGACAATTTCAAGTATCTTTAATGGGGAAAAGTGTTGATGACACTTTGCGGAGAGAGAAGAGTTGGAAGTTTTTCTTTCCCTCTCTTATCCAAGTTTGGCCAATTCAATCAGAGCACAAACGCACAAACGCGATATTCTTTTGCTTAATATGTCGAGCTGGCAGCGCTGCGGTCCAACGTTGGCGCCTGGGCGTCTCAAAATCAGGCGCCTGGCGCCCACCAGACCAACTGACCCCTGTTTAACACCCAGCAGGTGCTGCTCGGCCAATGGTCATTGCAGCAAATCTAATGTGAACAACTAACTCGTAACCCGTGCTCCTCATTTCAATGCCACGCCTTCCTTCATTCTTCTTCCTCATCCGACATCATCCGATCACAAAACTTTCCTCTCACGAGAAAGAAAAAAAAGAAAGAAAGAAAGAAAGAAAGAAAAAGAAGAAGAAGAAGAAGCAGAAGAAGAAGAAGAAGAAGAAAGAAAAAAGAAAAAATAACTTGCTACTTTTAAATACAAAGTACTAAAAATAATTATTGCTTATTTTCGGACTTTTATGCGCGCATTTTATTGCAAAATTTGGTGGCGTTCGCAGCGAGAAAAAAATATTAACTGCCGGTATTTTTAAATTGTAGTTAAAAAGATTTCGAAAAAAAGGCGTTTGGGAAAGTTATGAAAAGTTGTAAATGTCACGATTTCAATTCGGAAAAAAAAAGATTTCTATATGTATTTATATAGAAATGAGCATCAGGTAAAAAAGGCTCGTGCCGCGCACAACTCGTCCGATAGGTTCGTTAGGCAGTAAAACGTCGAGCGCTTACGTCATTAAATTGGGGACCGACATGTGACGGTTCAATGGCCCAGTCAAGGTTCCGATACGGTTCGAGTTGTTGAATTGTTCGAATTGAGAGCATTTGATTAAAAATTAAATTTCATGCCAATTTTGTTCTGTTTTTTTGTTTTAAATATATTTTTTATATATATTTTATATTTTTCCTGGACCCATAAAATGTTCAATTCACTTCATTTGCTTTCTAAACGAGATGGTAAACCAATTTGAGAAAATAAAATAATTAAACGGTCGTAAAAGAAAAAGCCAATCTCAACTAGTGACATTTTAAACCTGAAAAAATGGTGTTGGGCTGTTGGGAATGGGGAAGTGGCGAGAAATTGGTGAAATATTTCGAATTTCGCACGTTTATTTTGGGATTTTTCCCTTTTTTTCGCGCCATTAAATGAGAAACTTTTTGTTTCTTTTTTCTTTTCTCTCCTTCCTTTCTTTTTTTTCTCCGCTTTTTTCCTTTCTTTTTTAATAGAATTAATCAACTACCATCATTTCGGTCGTAATAATAACTGGTTTTAACCAGCAAGCAAATTACAACCTTTTGATGATTTACTAACATTTTCGCGAACCTCTCATTATTTTGCTTTCCAACCCCCATGTCCCCCAGTCAATGAAAAGAACTTTTACTATTAGAACAAAAAATATATACAAATCAGCCTTCTAATTTCAATAACAGGTTTGCTAACAATAACAAATGAGTGACTAACCGCGATCGCTCTGCGAAAACGACTAAACGACTAACATTTCCATTAAACACGTCATTTGCTCTTTTTTCCTTCTTTTTTATTTTACACGAGTCAATGCTCCTCGATTCTCCGCTTCTACCTGCACACTTTGAAAATTATCAATTTCTCTCCGCTTTCTAATCTCATTTCAGACAATTGCTTAAGATTTGTTGAGATTTCATTAAGATTTTTAAGATTTTTCAAGATTTGTCTCGCACCATTTTCCTCCAGTTCCCTAAAACAATTTAAGATTTAAGAGCATTTTCTTGAGATTTTTCTTTAGAATTTTCAAAATTTTTCAACAAATTTTAACAACAACAATTTCCACGTGATTTTCAAGATTTTCATGATTTTTTAAAAATTTCCATGATTTTTTTTTAAAGAATTCCATGATTTTTTTTAAAGGTTTCCATACGATTATTTTATGATTTTCATATGATTTTGTGCATTATCCTGAATTTTCCATTTCTAAAAATAATAGTAAACCTCGCCCAAATGTATAAACTCCGGAAGCGTGAAACATACGACAACATATTAGTAGCAACTTTAATCCCTACTTTCTACGAAAAGGAAAAGAAAAAGAAAAAAAAGAAAAAAGAAAAAGCAAGCATACAAAATGGAACTCTTTCTTTTTTCTCAAAAAATCGCTCGTTGCAGGAAGTGTAATGACCATTACCCGTCAGCCAACGGGTTCCAGAGATGAATATGATGGACCCTGATCGTTAGGCAAATGATATGTTGCCAACAGAGAAAAAGGAACCTTCACCCCCTATTTTACTTTAAATTTGACTCAGAAGTTTGATTCCAGAGCCCCGCTGCGAAATAAATGATAATGACGAAAAACTAAAGAATTTATGTTGATGACTACCAAGTAATAGAAATTCAATTTTTACGACAAAAACTTGGCCATTGTTGACTGCGGGAGGACTCACAGGTGGAAAGAGAAAAGAAAAGAAAAGAAAAGAAAAGAAAGAGGTGACCCCATTGTAAATCAAAGTGGCGACGGACACCTCTCTCTGTCCACCGGCCCTTTCCTTCCCTTCCCTTTCCTTTCCTTTTCCACGAACTCACTCGCAACTCCCGCCATCAAATATCATCTGTTGATGGCTGCAAAACGATGATTAATTTTAAATAACACTCGTCTAACTTGTAATTTGCTGCTTCAAATTGCACCCGGCCCTTTCCCACTTTTCTAATGGCCCTCTCGTAAAGAATTTAATTTATCGCCTCATATTGCGCAAGTTCGTGCGAAATGACGTAACGCTCGAGACTAGCAGTCTCAAAAACGCAAATCTACGTCATTTCCCTGCTTTTCGCTAAAATACAGCCCCTATCGACGGAAATTGAAAATTCCATTTCTTCAAATTGTCCTTGACCAATAAAAATAATTTCAAGGGCAATTTAAAGAAATAAAAAATAAATAAAAATGGAAAAGGTGATCACATTAAATTAGAAAAAAAGAAAAAAAAAAGAAACAGGTAAACAATTTTACAATCTTAGGCTTTTTATGGTTTTCATTTGACTATATTACTACCGTCTATAAATAACATCGGAGTAAAAATAATGTCACGACCCCATAAATTCCTCGCGTATATTTACATTTTAAACAAGGCCAATCCTGTAACACAGAAAAGAAGAAAAATAAATAAATAAATAAATAAATAAAATGAAATAAACCCGACACAAAATGACAGAAAAGAAAAGATGGTAAAGTCAAATTTTAGCAAGTAAAAAATAGAAGAGAGACAAGACGAAGAAGGAGAGCAGGGTAAAGGAGAGGAAAAACACACCCCGTCTACAGGTGCATAAAAGATATGCGGGAGCTAAACACTATCGAGTGCCCTTTATTGTCCATTCTGACTTTTACGACCGTCTTTTTATTCACCCAGTAAAAAGGGACCGAATACTATTTACGATACGAATCCATTTCGTTAGAAATAAAATATCTAATTCCAATCAAACACCGTACCTAATTCATCACCAACAGCTCGTCCTAAGATTAAAAAGTCTAAACAGATGCACAAAATCGAATTTTTCGCCCCAAAAAACGAGTGCGACCCAACCGCCGGTTACAATGGCGCCGTTCTGCTCATGCGCAGTGCTCTCGTCAGCCCGATACTGGCGATATTTGAAAAATTCGAAAAACAAAGGATAAGATAAGATGAGATGAGATATTATATAAAATTATTTTCATCTTTTTTTTTCGTACGGGTGAAACTGGCGCCAACGGCCAGTAAAGATTTCGACTTCTTGACAGATGGAAAAGGAAAAAAAGAAGAAGAAATTATACAAAACCAAAAGAGGCAAAAAAGAGCTCATTTTTCATGTTTGTTTTACGACTACCTCGCAGCTTAATATAATTTCTGTTTTGTCCAAATCACTTTTTAAGTAGGGGTTCTTGAAATCCAAAATTAACCGCACACCTATCCATTAGCGCAGATACGCGAAATCCGATGTCCAAATGGATTATTCCCACGCCTGGATTTGCGGTTACAGAACCAAAATATAAAAATTAAAAAACCATTTTCCAAATAACAATAAACAAAAAAAAACACTCAAACTCGGACGTTAATTACATTACTTATTTTTTTTTTCCTTTTCGAAATAAAAACATGTTTGACTACCATTTCTCGTCCAAAGATTAGTTTAAATAAAACTGACTATAAAAAAAAAACAAAAAAAAAAAAACACCAATTTTTATCATAAAATGCGTTTTCTTAACGCCTAACCAATTCCAGTCGAGTTGTGAATTCACAACTATACTGAAATATTAAAAAATAGGCCTAAAATGAAAAACATTGGCTCACCTCACTCAAAACAGTTAAAAAAAGAAAAAAAGAAAGAAAAAAGAAGGGCCATTAATTTTAATCTTGGGCTGTTTGCATTTCATTTCAATGTGGGTCTAGAATGATTCATTCGTTTCCGCCACGCGAAACAATGGTGTCAAGTGCTTATGTAACGAACCAATGAAAAAGCGCCTTGACCTATCGGAGCCAAAAATACGAGTCAAGTGCAGCTTAGTCGGGGGTACAAAACAAATTCAAATCAGCCCGAGCCGCTGTGCTGTGCTCCGCGCCGCGCCGCGCCGCGTCGAGTCAAGCCGAGCCGGGGCCAATTTGATGTGTTTCAGCTGATGCGAGTTTTATTCTTCGCCTTGAACTCGGTGTGAAACTCGTGCAGTGAAACGCGACACTGTTAACAGACTCTTAAGTAGTGAGAGGGGAAAAGGTCTTCTAAAAATAACCACTTGCTACACCACGGATCATTACACATTCAAACAAACGGATAATTCCAAATGTTTACTACTTACGGGTTCTACGATGCCCATTTGCGATTTGCCCAATGACGTGCCTTCGGCCCAGCCCATTTTCTCGAGCAGTTTGCGCCCTTTGTTGTCCTGGCGAATGGCTCTGCAACATAAAATTCAAAATACAAAATACCCATTTAATTTAATTTAATTTAATTTAATTTAATTTGATTTTATCAATTCATAAACATTATAGAATATCAATCTTACACGTCGACGGAGGCGGTTTCTGTTTTGGCGTATAAAGTGTCGACGCCTTTGGTTTTGCGTCGCTCACTCGCACGATCCGTGTAATTTGCCTCCGATTTCGCGTTTGTTCCGTCTTCGAAATCGCAACTCTGAAACATTTAATTTTTAAAATTTAAAATTTTTTTTTATAATTTATATTTTTTATTTTTACCTCAAGCCCGAATTTTTTCCGAATTTGTTTCAGTTCTTTCCTTCTTTGTTGTTCTTTTTCTGTTTTGCTCAAGATGTCGACGGTGGGCTTGAGCTGTGTCGTCGTAACCTGCGCCTGAACTTGTCCGGGCTCGCAGTTGTCGCACGTTTCCAGGCCCGGGTGGATGTGCAGCAACATTCTCACTTCGCCCATTTGTAAAACGTCTTCGTGTTTCAGTGGATACGGATCGCTCGTCTGTTTCGGCTGAAATCAAATCAAAAATAAATAAATAAACAAATAAAAACTTACATTTATTATTTTTAATTTTTAATTTTTTAATTTTAAATTCGCTCTTACTTCGGCTATTCTCGTCCCGTTAATTATTGTTCCGTTTTGACTTCCCAAATCTGTAATCCCATAGTATTTATGCATTGTGTAGTATGTAATTTGTGCGTGCATCTACAAAATTAATTAAAATTAATTGATTTTCACAAAAACACATTTTTTTTTTTAATTTTATAATTTTTTACTTTGCTGATTTGTAAATCGGGGATCCGGATGTCGTTGAATTTCTCTCTGCCAATCGTTGCTCCCGAACAGGTCACTATGTACAAGGTGCCGACGGGAAGAGACTCCACTTTGCTTTCGGTAACCATGCATCGGATGCAAGGGGGGTAGCGGCTTTTCTTACTCTTTCCTGTCAACAAAAACAGAAATTTAAAAATTACTTTTCTACAATTTTTTTTATTTACAATACCTGGTTTAGTTTCTTTAGTGGTCGTTGTGTAAAGAGAATCCTCGGAAGTGTTCGAATCGTCCGAACTGTCGGAACATTCTCCCTCTTCCGCAGAGAGTCCTTCGTTTAATTCCTCACCGAACCCGTCGAGTCTGATCTTCTTCACTTTCGGCGATTTCTCCTAAAATAAAAAATAAAAAATAAAAGAATTTTTAATTTGTTTTTAAACTTCTTCGCTGACTGTATTGACTCACTCCATTTCTGCTCTTTTTTTTCTTTTTTTCGCTAGTTTCTTGCGCGTTTGTTTCAGTCTCGTTGGCGTGATATTGCGTCAAATCCACTTGCGAATGGAATGAATAAGTTTGCGTCGACTGGTCGTACGTGTAATACGTGCCGGTGGCAGAGTTGTAATAGAGCGCATTCTCCTGTGCAGAAACAAACAAACATTTAATTAAAATGTTGTGCAAAATGTTGTGCAAAATGTTGTTACTGGATCGTAGTAATATCCCGTCGCACTGTCGTAATAGAGTCCACTAGTTTGGTCGTAAACAAAAGCGGTTTGCTGCACGGCTTCTTCGGCAGCCGCTTTGACACAATCCGCTATGGACATCTACCCAAATTGTCGTTGAAAATAGGAGAGAAAAGAAAAGAAAAGAACAAACATTTGCGTCACGATTAACCAATTCTCAATTTACATTCTCGTTGGCCGTGTCCGTCAACCAGTCGTTCTGAATAAAAAGCTCCTCGTCGTCATCTGCGAGCGAAAAAGTGATAAAAAACGATCAAATTTCCCGTACTTTTAACGTTCAGCGAGGCGCCAATTCAATTCAAGTCAATTGCGCACTCAAATAGTCGTCGATGCACGTCTGCGTCTCTTGGTGCACGGTGGGTCGGGAATTCCTGAGTTGGTGCAGTTCTTGGCTCAAACTTTCGACTTGCGCTCTCAATTCGTCGTTGTATTTCTCCGTGTGCGCGACCATCTTCTCCGCCTTCTCCAACTTCCTGCGCAGACTCTCGTTTTCCTCGGCCACGTTCGCCGCCATCGAAACCTCGTCCGAGTTGTTCTCTTCCATATCTGGCGAGAAATATTCACATTGATCGTGTGTTCGAGCAGTTTTCCTCATTTTTCCCCATTAAGAGTGTTTACCGTCACGAGCAGCTGTCATCGCAGTTTGCCTTTGACCAGTTTCACTTGTTGGGCGCCCAATTTGGTCTCACACTGGATAATCAGAGCAAACGGTGAAGAAGAAAATTTAATATTAGTTACTTTGCTATTAAAATGCATAATTTCGTTATTTCTATTTCTAATCAAACCGCGTAGATTTGCGAAGAAACCAGCCAAACGTGAGACGGACATGTTGAATTTTTTCGCTTTTGTTGCCGTTCTCGCCGATCTCGCCGTTCTCTCGCATTCGCAACGAGAATCCCGTTTCATCACGAGAAATGCAAAATGGCCGAAGCAGCCGTGGAATCCCTTTCGACCCGATTTTTTTGCCACAAATGTACTCAGGAAATTAATCCAGTATTACCAGTAAGTTGGTGGTTCGCCCGTCCGCGAGCTTGGCTCGAACTCACGCCTTTTTAAAGAATAAAAATCCGCGCTCGAAGCGCCGATGCTTTGTCACAAACGAATTACACCATTTCCCAACTCACGCCACCCAAATTCGCAATAAACCGTGGGGGATGTGTAATTACGTCGACCACTCGGCCAATTGTCGCAAATGCCGAAAATTCACTTTCTAATACAACGTTCCTCCGTTTTCACGCAGGATTACACATGTCCAAGATGTCAATCAGGATTTATAGAAGAATTAGGCCAGACTTCGTTAGAAAACCCGAAGTGAGTGCACACTATTACGGATTTTTAATTGATTGATTGGTTCGATTTTGCAGTGATTACAGTGAAGATGATGCCGATCCAGATTCACAGTTCGTCGAGGTGAACAAATTGAAATTAATGAAAAATTGGTGACAATTTAAACGTGTGAAATTAATGACTGACATTTTGATTGATTGCTCTAGCTATGGGGTCGATCATTATTTGGCTCTCTGGGGCTTCAACAGTTCAACAATTCGGAGGAGGGCTCAACATCCCGGGACGAACGTTCGGGCCCGTCATCATCATCATCAACGTCACAGTATCGGCGACCGGGAAATGCTTACATACCGAGAACGCGAGTATCAATTCGGCGTAGATCTCCCGTGATGGTGGATCGACCACCATCTATAGAAGGGTTGTTAGTCTTCTATATAATATCCATAGTCTTTTGCCTTAAAAATATTACATTCACTAAATTTAACGCAATTTTATTTCTTTTTTTTTCATTTTAGTTTACTTCAGCAAATATTTTCCCACCTCACTTCCGGTGCTGGAGGTACTTTTCTCCATTTTTCACCTCTTTTTCTTTTGATTCTTACGTTTCTTGTTTGTTTTTTCTTTCAGCTGTTCAAAACAATACGGCTTTCCCTATGTAAGTTTATTGCGATTTGTTGCGATTTGTACGTGATTTTGTCACGCTTTTTCGATAGAAGTTTCCTTAATCTTCATGGGAATCCAGGTGATTACGCATGGGGACGAGGAGGCCTGGACACAATTATAACACAAGTACATTTTTAACATTTAAAACTTAAAATTTAAAAAAAATAATTTTTGTTGTCGTCGTCAGCTATTAAATCAATTAGATGGAACCGGTCCACCACCACTTCCTCAAGATAAAATTAGTAAAATTCCGATGGTTAATATTTCAAAGGAACAGTTCGGTACGAGTTGATGGCTTTTGAGTTTTGACATTGAGTAGTGACCCGAAATGCATTGTTTCGCAGATAAAACTCTACAATGTACTGTTTGCATGGAGGATTTTAGGCAAGGCGAACCGGTGCGCAGGCTGCCTTGTCAGCACCATTTCCACAACGACTGTATTGTTCCATGGTTAGAATTGGTAAGTAAAAAATGGAAAAAATGAAAAAAAATCCAACAAATTGTCAATTTGTTCATTTCTTTTGTTGTTAGCATGGCACTTGCCCAATTTGTCGCAAATATCTCGACGATGAAGACGAAGATGATGACTTGGGTCCGGAAAGTTCAAGTCATCCTACGTCGCAATCGGTGTATTTCACGGACGACTGTGATTGACTTGTATATTTACCTATTATGTGTGTTTTGAATGTTGTTTAAGTGGAAAGCAACAAGAAATATGGTTAACAGATATTAAAAGAAACTAAAAAAAAAATAAGAAGATTGAAAAAATAACACTGTAAATAGTAATTTGAAAATACAAGAAGGATTCTTGCTGACGATCAAAAAAATGGAGACGTTAGAATTTTATCGTGCTTTCACGGTGCATTTAGTTTTTATCAATTTTTTTTTCAAATTTAGGACAAATTGTAGTGAATGGGGGGGAAAAAGAATTGTAGAAACCACCGGTGAAGAGCATTTTTTTTCTTTTTTTTGGTTGAAAATTGCTATAAATTTGGGGCCATTTCGTCAATCTCACTAATTAATTATTCCCTTCTAATACGCTGAAAACGTCAATTTCGAACGGTGAAATTTTGATAGTTTCAGTTAAATTCATCTGCCAGTTTAGAAGTTTTTTTTTTGATTTTTTGATGATTTTTTGATTATTTTTTGATTTTTTTGTTAAATAATTTAAATAGTTTGTTATTTATTTTCTGATCTTCGAAAGTTTACTTTTCTCTTTTTGTCTCGATGTACTATATCAATCTGCAGCTTGGCCACTCTGCTCAAATGCAATAAATGGAAAATGTTTTTGCGGATATTTTTTTCGTTTATTGCTCCGTCGCCCTCGAAATCAAACAGTTGGAAACTAAGCTGCAGATCGAACTGAAAATATCAAATTTCAAACTTTTTTTTAACGAGAGAGGAAACATAAAGGAGTTTTTCTTAGTAGAAATTAGTTTTTGCTAATTAAACTTCAAACAATAGTGCTAAATGGCCAAAAATGCATAATTTGTAAAAAGAAATAAAGAAAAAAAGGAAAAAAAATCCAAAAAAAGGTTTTAGTTTGTTGTCTTTCTCGGGTTGAAAAAAAGGACAAAAATTGCTCTCGTCATGATTTAATTGTGAAAAATAATGATTTTCATAAATCAATGAATTCACTTGTTCTTTCTTGTCTTGTGAGACGGCACGGATGAAACGGACGACGACATGACATATTTCGATTGAGAAATTCTGTTGACGTAATAAAGCGATATCAACGAAAAGATCAAACTGAAAAAGGAAAAATTTAAAAAATAAAAAGTCATGTTTGGTCGACCTTCTTGTTGCTTATTTCCTCAATTTATTCAATTCAATTTACCAAGTTGTGATGCAAACGCTGTGAACCATGCCCGATGCGGTCAGTGCGAGAATTAAGCAGAAAATCACTGGAAATACAAAATATTTAAATTTTACGGTAAAATCTGGACGTTTTGCTCGCGAACCTTCGGGGAAAAGTTTCGTTTGGAAATTGTGGCCGAACATTTTGCTCTCCAAATTACCAACAGCCTGGAAATTGAATAAAATCACGTTAATATTTGGATCGAAATTTAGAATGAGATCCGGCGGTTACTGTCAATGTCAAGACGAATAAAACGGCGCCGAGAAAACCGCCGAATATCGTCATCATTTTGCTCGAAGTGAGAAACGATTTGTAGATTTGCATTCCGGTGAAAACTAACACCATCAGGCACGACGATAGAACGCACGAGGCACCGGCCGAGACGACTGAAAATAAAGATTCGTTTAATTTGATTTGGAAACGACAAAACGAGCAAAACTCACCCATTGCGAGTTAATATCAAGCACCGATAAGTTGAACCAAGTACACGACTTCAGTTGCCGACATTACCACGTGTCAGTAGTGACGGGAAGTGAAACTAAAAATGTAAAAACGCTCCTTTTATTTTAGTGGCGCCACAATCAAAACGTTCAAAACATTATATATAATATATACATAAGAATATTATATTTTTTTGAAAAACCGAACCTTGGAATAAAAATAAAGTTTTTGAAATGTCTGTAAATAAAATAATGCGATCTGCATATCAATGTTTTCTCGTATGTTTTCACTTGCGCAGAGGAAATCTATTTTCTTTTTAAAAAATATTTCTATAGATTAGTTATTTTTTTTGTGAAAAACACGGAACTTAGTATAAAAAATCGCACGAGCTGTACATTCAAGTGCAGGAAAGGGCAGGTTTCCTACACTTCCTTTCAATTTGCCTTTAAATACAACTGCAGAGACCCGAACTTCCAATTCACGATATCAGAAATTCTTGTAATCATGATGAAAATGATGAGCTGCTTGTTGTTGTTGGGTGTCTGCCTTTTGGCAGCAGCAGAAGAGGTAAACAGATTTCTTAATTTTAATTTTAGTTTTTATTTAATTTGTCTTTTTCTGAATTTTTTTTCTGACAGGAATGCTTCGACAAAGAGGCGATCATGAAAGAGGTGAAAAATATTGTATGAATTCTTTTTCGAGTCTATTAATTTAAAAAATTCTTATTTCAGTATAAGGCGCACGAAGAACAATGCAAGACTTTGACCAAGGACACAAAAGACAAAGTAATATATATATATATATTTAAGAATAAATAAATTAAAAAGTAAAATAATAAATTAATGTTCCACAGATGGAAATGATCAGCTGCATTCTCGGCAAATACGACGCCATGACTGTAAATCAAACTCTTAAAAATCTACATAAAGCGGTAGAAATTTATTGGCAATTTTAATTTTTCTAAAACAGGACGGAAAAGTCGACTACGAAAAATTCAAAGGAGTGGCATTGAAGAAAGTTGACAAGAGTGAAACCGTACGAAACGAACAAATTTTCAATGATTTAAATAAATTTTCAGTATAATAGACATTTTAAATTTAATTTTTAGAAAAAGAAAGCAATCGGAGTTGGAATGGACGCATGCAAAACCAAACACGCTGATTTGGTAATTAAATTGATTAATTTTAATTATATTTAATCCAACTTAATTCAATTTGCTCTTTCAGAACGGTCACGACTTTTGGCATTGCGTCGGCGAAACCTTTAAGAAAGTACGTGTAATTTAGAGCAAAAAAAAAAAACCGAACTGAGCGAATTTCATGCAAAAGAGCATGAACAAGTGTCAGATCAGGTTTCAAGTTTAACTTTTAATTCCCACCACAAAATGTTATTCAATCTGCATCAAGCGGATGTTGCATTGAATAAAACTCTTATTATTTATTTTCTATTTCAGGAATGCAACATCCAGTGTTAAACCATCTATTTGTGTGTGTACGCTACAATAAGTAAAATGAAATAAATAAATAAAGTGAAAAAGGAAAATATATGTAACTTGTTTTTAATTCTCTCATTCATAAAAATACACATTTCAATAGTGCAAATAAAATCAACAATTTTTCTCTTAAATTTATAAACCTTTTATAAACCTCTTTTTTAAATATTAATTTATTATTATCTTATAATAATTATATACTCTTTTTTATACCATTTGTAAGGATCACATTTTTATTTGAGGCAAGCAAGAAAAACATTTCAATAGGAAAAAAATCCCCTCTTATAAAAACGATGCACATTTATCGAGTAAATGACACGTGTCAGTCATTGGGGCAAAAAGAAGGGAAAATAACCAGACCAACAAACTCGAAGGGAATGTTTTCTGCAATGCAATACTTTTTGCAACCAACGCTCTACCGCGTTCACACCAAGAAATTCAACAAATTTGATTTGATAAATAAACAAACAACACAGACATTTTGATTATCACTCGTTGGTGTTTGATGTCACTGGAGATTTGTGGAACAAAATTAAAATTAAAAATAAAAATAATAATAATAATAATAATAATAATAACAAAAATTATATATATATATATATTTTTTTTAAAAAATAAACAAAAAAATTAAAAACCCGATACGAAATGTACCCGCGGGTAAAAGGTAAAGGCAACGGCAACCGTTCGGTGGTTTACAAGCGAGTGTAAACAGTTTCTAAAAGCTTGGACCGTTACTGGCGGCGGTAGGGGTGAAAGCCTTGACTCTGTCGACTTCCTTGAGATCCGCCGTAGCTGTTATTGGTCGTCCCTACCTCGCTCTGGCCGAATCCTGCGTTGGAAGAGAGAAAAAAAAGATCAACAAACTCATTAAAGAATCAGTCCCATTAACTAATCCAGTCGATTCGCAATCAATAGCAAATAAAATTGGGTTGTTTCTCGGTTGCCAATGCAGGAATGGGATGGGACTGAATCTTTGATTCTTTTTGTTTTGATATCATTTGAACGAGACGAGACAAGAGTAAGAGAAAAGAGAGAACATGCAATCTTGGTTTTTACTTTTACCCTCACTGCCAGCAATCCCATCCTGACCCACCCCGTTTCCATGACAACGCGAAGGGCCAAAAGAGGATTCTTCTTGGGAATAGCTACCCAGTGAGCCTGAAAACACCACACACATCGCTCTCATATTCCAAATCGACTACAAGCGTCAGGCTCACCATAAGCTGTCGAAAACGAGTTGAAATCTGTTTTCATCCCTGACGACTGATTCGCTGCCGACGACGAGTTGGTTGTCGCAGAGGACGCGTTCGACGTGTTCACGGTGCCAGTTTGGTTTTGATTAAAATGATCTTGGTTCGAGGTCATCGTGCTTCCGCCTCCTCCTCCTCCCGCCCCGGACCCGGACCCGGAGCCCGTGCCGGGCGCAGGCGGCTTGGGGCCGGCAGGAGATGCTGGCGTTGGCGTGCCCCACGTGTATCCGGGGTACCATGTTGAAGGAGTCACGTCTAAAAAACATACCGACTTAAACACTTGTTTCCTTTCCTTTATATGTATTAACATGTCCCAATAAATCAAATAAAAATATAAATAAATAATAAAAAATAAAAATAAAATTGGAAACAAGAAAATCAATTCCATTTGCTATCTGCTGTTTTGACACTATATGCTTCGAATACTTTTAAAACAGCCTCAGCATTGATGTCTCACCAAAGCCTCCGAATCCACCTTGAGGCGAAGTACCGTATTGAGCAGTTCCGTAAGGCCCGTAGCCGCCAGGTGCACCCCATCCCTGATAGTTTGCGTTCGGTGGCGGTGCACCGTAACCTGAAATTACAATTAAAATTAAAATCAAAATTAAAATTAAATTAAATTAATTCACCTTGTCCGTAAGCGGTTTGTTGTGGTCCACCCCATCCTCCCGGCTGATAGCTGGCTCCAATGGGCATGCCGTTCGCTATGGGTCCCATCGGAGGCGGCCCCATACCGGGTCCAGCCAAGGGCCCCCCCAAATGTCCTCCCATGTGCGGCGGCATGCCCGCGCTCAAGCCCATCACAGTTCCGTTCCACTGGCTATTCAATTTGCTCGATCGAGGCCCGTCCCTCGGTTCTGCCTTTTTGCATTCAACCTGCGTGAATTATTTGGACGGTCAAACGTTATGACGGCACACTCGTTCAATTGAGCAAAGTTGCTCAACTTGCTTAAATTCTAATTTCCCAATGCATCATCATCATCATGATCAGAAAGAATTTTTTGCCACAAACAAACAAACAAACCCTTGAACTTGATTCGAATTTCTACTTAATAATCAATCGAAAACGACGAAATGACATTTCAATTGCATTTGCATTTCAAGGGCGTGTTTTGTTTTGTTTTTTTTTCTTTTTTTCTCAGTAAATTCCAAATTAAAGTTTCCCGAAAAATCACGTCTTTTACACGCACTTTTCTTTCCCAATCCAAACAGATTGACGCGATTAATTACTACGTTTGTAGTTGTTTAATCTAATTGGCCAATTAACCAACCCAGCACTGAGTTGAATTTCAAAGACAAGAAAAGGAGAAGAATTAACTGCAGTGCAATTTGTCAAATCGGAAAAGATGAGAAAAGTGCGTCTTGTTTTCACTCCACCTGCTTGCCATTGACGTTGACATAATGTTCCGCACACACTTGCTCTACGCTGTCTTCCGTCTCGAATGACAAAAATCCAAAGCCTAATCGTTATAGCAACCAAAGTACCAATAAAATTTTAGCCGAGGCAAAATCATTGAAGTCTGACACCTCATCCTGTGCTTACACACACACACTTTGCAATTTTTCCTTTTCTTTCTTTCGTTCTTTCTTTCGTTCGTTCGTTCTTTCTTTCTTTTTGTTTGCTTTCGTTTAAATTTTGTTTTTTCGCGAGGGTTTGTCATCGAGAAGTACGACAGCTTTTTTTTTGGTTTTAATTTTATTTCCTTATTTATTTTTTTCATAATCCAAAATAAACTACCTTAAATATTAGCTAAATCTAAATACCGACTTATTAGTTAAGGTGTTTCTAATATTAATAATAGTAAGGTACAACGGTAAGCACAAAAAAATAGCGTACGATACTAAACTAAAACTAAAAACTAATAAACAAAATTAGAAAAAATCTATATATATCCATATAGAATAGAATAAATTATTATTAATAACAATAGATATTAATAATAACTATGTGTGTAAGCACAATATCTTTTGCACAAGTGCCAGTCTTTAAGAGACATTTAAGAACAGCACATTACATTCGAAAACAAAAACAAAAACAAAAAGCATCTACCGCCATCACACAACAGGTACACACAACTGGCAAAATATGGCACGCACACACACATCAAAACGAAACTTATTTACGCAAGTTTGCAATTAATTAGAAAGTGCCACAACACATTAACTCACCCCTGGAACGTTTCTTTTCTTGATCGTACATTATGACTACTTCTAAAACCTGCACAAATTCAAATTACATTAACATTTTAATTTTAAATTTTAACATTTTTTATTTTTCTTACACTTCCATATTTACTAAAGAAATTCTTTAAGTCTGTTTCGGTGATATTCGATGGGAGACCTCCCAAAAAAATCTTTGGATTATTGCCTTTGTTTTTTTGCTAGATAAATTCATTTCATTTCATTTCATTTATTTCATTTCGTTTCAACAATTTTCTTATATCGATCTTTTACTACTTGTTTGTGGTCGCCGGATCCTTTCTGCATGCTCCTTGGATTGCAAGCTTTTGGATCGATCTAGAAGCAGAACAATGCACCGCAATGTTTAAATTTAGCACAACTTTTATTCATTCATACATGTTCGATCATAACGTGGTACTTACAGTTCTTCCGTCTAAATTATGAGGGCCACTTGATAAAACTACTTGTACACAACCAGGATCTTTAAAAGTAACGAAACCGAATCCCCTCGACCGACCAGTTTCGTTGTTTTTCATTACTACACAATCTATAACTTCTCCAAAACGTGTAAAAAATCTACATAATGTATCTGAAACGGCGTAATTAAAATTAATATTGCATTCATCAACCTTTTTATTACCCTTTTTAATACCTTGTGTTGTTTCCCAACTAAGGCCACCAACAAATAGTTTCCTGAAGCAAAAATAAAATTCATCAAATCTAATCTAATCTAATTTAATTTAATTTAATATAATTTAATTTAATTTAATTTTTTCATTCAATCCACTAAAATGCCGTTTCCAAGACAGTGAAAACATCAACAGCCTTGACCCAACTATTCCGATCGAAACGAAACGAGTTGATTTCGATACACATACATTTTCATTTTATTTTTCCCGAGCCCAGCCAATTTCTTCCAATAAATCTTTAGAAAACATTAATAAAACAAAATAATCAATCACTTCCGCATTTCGGCGTCAATCCCAATGTTTGTTTTTCTTTTTCTTCCTTTTTTTCTCTTTCTCTTTTTACCTTTTCTTTTTCGTGTATTTTTTTTTAGAATTGTGAAAAATTTATCGGGCATTTTCTGCGCGATTTTCGAATGAAAAAAAGTTAACTATTTTGGAATTAATTTGAGATGCGAAATGTGTTTCGAAAAGGCTTAGAATTTAAATTTGGCGACAAATGCCGATTTGTTTACGAACTCACCCGACTTCCTCCCCTTGTTGCGACATTATTCATACGATCTACATAAACGTAGTTGCAAAAAGAAAGACTTCTAAAAGATATTTAAAATGTTAGAATTCTACCTAACCGAACTACACATGAACACGCGTTCGTCCCCTACGCAGCAACGCCACAATCACACTGCACAACGTCACACTTCCGGGTTGCAAATAAAATAAAAATCAATGGCGCTCCGTCTAATTGCTCTCGCTGATAGATTTCGCCATCTGCAGACAACCGAATGCACATCCATTCGTTCATTCGTTCATTCGTACATACATCAAAGCGTCGTCACACCTTTTTTCTGTCTCAATCATTTAGTTTTTTTATTTACAGGTTCAAATTCCAAAGAAAAATCGCTCTCGTTCAAGTCGTCGTCGTCTGGATTAAATAATTTTTTCCGCTTTTTATTCCTACTCGTTTCCGTTTCATTGTCAGTTATTTCACTCGTGAAAGCAAACTTTTTCAACTTATCCGCAACTGACCGGTTCGTGTTGCGAGCTGCGTGCGGCTCGATAACTTCCGTTACATCACTATCACTACCGGTAGTGTGCAAAGAATTTGAACTCGCTTGAGTTTCGTTTTCGTTTTCGTTTTGGCTGTTTTGAGTTTGACAATTATCCGACCCGTCTAAACGCGAAATTTCGTGTTCCAAAATGTCGTGCAGTCCCAAACTGTTTAAAACAATTTGCGCTGTGTGCAAAAAGACAAAACAAATAAAATAAAATAAAATAAAATGGTCAATTAATTTCAACCTTGAGTCATGTATTCTTGTCGAGGGTCTTCCGGGAACACCGAATGCAACGCATTCAGTCCTTCGATGAGTGCGGCGCCTTGCGCTGACGTTTCCATCAACGCAATGGTCACCACCGCATCTTCGACCGTTACTTCGTCACGAAACATTAACCGTGCGTGGCCTTGAGCCAGTCTGATGTGACTTTCCAGGAGCCGGACCGTTGTCCGAGCGACGTTTCGCGAATCCGCTCGACGTTGAGCTCGATAATACGCGGTGATTATTCGATCGGCAAAATCGCTTATGGTCGGTTGCAAAGTGCGAATTAGACAGAAATAGGCTTGCATTTTTTCCAGATTCCAGCCCGATTCGGGCGTCGAAAAATCTACATACGAATATTAATGAAATGCAAAATATTAATGAATGCAAATTCGTTCCAATATTTCAATGCAAATTACGCGAGTTTGGATTTTTTCCGTGGAGGATGAACGTCGATTTCATCTTCTCCCATTCGCTGTTTAGCGTATCCACCAACACCAAAATCAAATCAAAACGGCTGAGGAGCGGACCCCCCAGTCCAACGTTTACATCTATCGACTGAAAATAAATAAATGGATTACACGTTTGTAAGCATAAACTCAAAAACTCACTTCTTCAACGTCGTATCTCCTTTTTAAGTTGGTCGAAGCAATAATCGAGCAACGAGTGTTTAATCTACACACGATACCGCCCTAAAACAAATGTATTTATTTATTTATTTATTTTTTCATTTTAAAAAGTGTAAAATGTTTCTACTTTAGCAACATTGATGCACTGCTGCTCCATCACTTCGAGCAGGCTCTTCTTATCGTTCTCTCGCATTTTGCTAAACTCGTCGACGCAACACACGCCTCCGTCGGCCAAAACCAAAGCGCCAGCTTCCAACGACCACTGGCCACCGTCCCTGATGGCCGTCACAGTTAATCCCACACCCGAGCAGCTGGTGCCAGTAGTTAGAATGGATCTGCGATTAATTTTAGCCGTGTACTTCAAAAACTGCGATTTACTCGTACCTAAACATCAAATATGTTCACGAAAAATCGTATAACTTAAAGTTCGCGTTCGCACCTGGGTCTCCAACGAGCAATAAGTGGGGATCGCCTCTAATGTGAGTGCCCGAACGAGTTACTTGAGCGACGCCACCCGCCAAAATGACCGCCACGGCAAGTTTGACCAAATACAGACCGTAAACTTGAGGACAAAAACTTTCTAGGATGAGGTTGCGTCCAGCGAGGGCATTTGATCTGTGCATCTCCCAAAACGAGCGAAATTCTTCACGCTATTTGAATAAATTGAAAACAATTAGAAAAATCAGTTTTGTTTAATTTGATTTAATGAATAGTTACCAGTTCATCCGTTAGTAGTCGGTGCGACTGGAAATTGTTGTTTACGTGAACGTAATTGGCTTTTAGGAAAATTTCGATCTTGGTTCGAACTTTTGGGGCCGTCGAATGCCACTTTCTCATTACTATTCCACTGGTGCAAATTTATCTATTTATTGTTCAAGTTGGAGTTTTATTCGTACTTACCTCACTTCTACGTCGTCGCCAGGTTTACACGAGTCGATTAAATCGTCTTCTAAGACGATAGATATTGAACGAGGGTTTCCATGCGATACTTTCTCAGCTTGGTTAATGATTTTTATTTCTTGGTGATCGCGGCAACGAGATATATCTAGAATTATTATTATTATTATTATTATTATTATTATTATTTTAAATTTTTTAAAAATTGATTATTTACCGGTTGGTGTTAATTTGAAGTTGGTCGAGGCGCATTTTGGAGTTGGACAAGTTTTTGGTGCAAGGATCAGGTCGACAACCTAAAAATAATTTATTTATTTAAGTTGAAATTTGAATTTTTTGAGTAGTAAAAATTACTTTGTGAAGGAAATGCGATTTGCATTTGTTGCAGAAATATTCTTTCTCGAATTCCATGACTGTGGCACCGGTGATGCGAATGACGGTGCCTTGGATGCACAAAAACGAACCCAAATCGACGCTCGTTGGAATCGTGTTGCGAATCATTTCGGGACAGAGTGGCAAACCGGTAAAACGTGCGTGGATCTTCCTTTTCATTATCTGAAATTCAGAAAATACGTCTGCATTTGCTTCGACAATAAATTGAATACAATAGTTGAATTTGTTACCATTTTGTCTTTTCTTTCGTGTTGCGAATAAATACGAAAAGCAGTTTGAACCAGCGCTTTATCGAAAGTAATTAAGGTGTTTTCGGGGTCCCCGAGGAGTCTTTCACCCGCTTCCACCGTCATATCGAAAACAGTCATCGTACTAAATCGTATAACTTATTAAATCGACGGTGATAAATTTGTATTAGCAGATGTTTACTTGATAACGACTGGAAAATGATTTTCTTCTTCTTGATCCAACAAAATGTCAATTAAATCATTTTTATGTTGATCGTAAGAGTAATCATTGAGAATTGCTAAAAAAAAAAAAAGATTCAAGGTAAGTCAGAAATTTCTTCGTCTCATAATCAATCAATCAGCAGAAATTGGAAATACCAAGAAAATCGTCCGATTTGTGGTTTTGGTTTTGGCGCTTTTCTTCTTCATTTCCTTCCATCTTGTTTGTTTGTGTTTAGATGCTGCCACCATGTGTTGGAATCGAAAAGACGATTTAAATTAAGTAACCCTATTGGCTCGTTTGATTTATTTTAAATAGATCCGTGCGCGCTGATTGGTTCTAAGCCCGAGCGGCCAAAATTTAGCCGCGTGAGGGCGCGCGCCCGTTAAATGGCGATCCGTAGCAATCGTGGAGCAATCGTTCTGTGAATTAAAGGTAAACTTAGCGAACAAAGCTGACTCTTAATTTGCTCAGCTCGAGTTCTCCATTCCGGTGGAACGGCACGAGGAGTTGTAATCGTATTTTCGGTGCGGATCGCACAATTTGATGTAGTTTCGATCGTTTCGGTGTGACTCCCGAAAAAAGCGAAACATTTGCAAATCTGAAGAAGAAAATTTGATTTTGCTTTTGCAGCCGAAAATAGAAGCGGAATCAAATGGCAGTGAACAACCTGGATGTTTTTATGGTGAAATTAATGTGCAGCAACGTGAAAATGGAATTCGATTTGGCGAAGGCGAATTTTTTGGAGATCCAAGAAGCCATGGAAACATTTCATAGTTACTTGAAAAGAATGGAACAAATGGAGAAACAACATCCGAATCATCGTGAGATACGATCGATCGATTGATTCGCTCATTGATTAACGCTTATTTTTAGCCCTAGATGGAGAATTAGCCAATTTAAAAGCTGCCGTGAATCGGGCGAAAAACAACATGAATACATTACGAGGCAAATTGGCCAAAAACACCAGCAGAGCCGAAGAAGGTTGAAAATATTTGACGAAAACGACAACATTTTCCAGATAATTTGATGCCTTTTTTGCAGGTTATCGACTTCTGAGTAATAGATTGTTTAGTGTTGAAGAAAGATTGGAGGAAATCACCGCCAGGGTAACAAAATGGAGGAATTTCTTTTTTAAAAAGTATCATATTTTTAAGTTTTAAATTAAATTTTAGAAACGAAAATACGAAGATTTACTTGAACAGTACAAAAGATTACGAACGAGCACATCGATAAATAGTGGCCCTCAGAACCAACTTACTGAAAGGGTAATTTAATTATTTAATTAAAATAATTTCAATTTTAATTTTAATTTTACTTATTATTATTTTTTTTTTTAGAAAAGTAAATTACTTAAATTCGATACGAATATTCAAGACACGGACGGACTGATAAAATCCACTGCCAGAGAGAAACAGATCTTGAGCGAAGCTTGCGATAAAATGCAAGTGTTTCTCGACGACACGAAAGGCGTTCTAAATCACTTCAAAGACGCAACTTGTGCCAGGAAAAAAGAATGCATCAATCTATTTAAATGGTTAATATTAATTAATTAATTGAATTGGATGTTATTGACAAGCAAGTGGGAATTTTTCAGGTGTTCGACGATATTACAGGTGTCTGACTTACACATGATTCGCGAGCATTCCATCAGTGAGAAAGAAATAGCCTTCGAATATCAGAACCAACCGACCGTTGTGGTCTCCTGTCCACGCCTCGTCCTCACGGTGACGTTCGATAAACGGCGACGGGGACCGCATCCCTATTCTGTTATTAGCGTTAAAGTAAGAGAAATCAAAAGAGACATTTATTTTGCGATTTAAATTGCAACTTTAAATTTTATCATTGCAGGCAAATATTGAAAGTCTCGCTATTAGTGATTTAATCGATAGATCGATTGAAAGTAATGAAGTGCTTGAATTATTAACGAAAGTACAACTTCGGTGGTTGGATCATATTCCGCTTTTGAATGAAATCATGCTACTTCGAGACAAGTAAATAAATTAATTTAAATTAAATTAAATTGAATTGAATTAATTTTTTTTAAAGGTACGCTATAGATTGGTTAGTGGAACAACAGCGTCTACGATTCATGGTTGGTCAAGGAGGAAATATAATTTGCACTTTGGTCATTCCGTCGACTTACCCGCACAAAGGTGCGATCACTCTGGAACAAGTGAGCGGCTCCAAACTTGTAACGGACGTTGCGCATTTCAAGCCGCATCAAGATGTGAGCATCACCGGCTGGCTCGACTACCTCAGCAATTTATTATAACTCGTTCCTGTTAATCGCAATGAACTTATGTTGTCATTCAAATATTTTTGTCTACGGTTTCAATTTCTCTCTTCTTTCTTTGTTTTCCTCCTTTTTTTTAAATTTCTCTCTTAGGTTAAGATCTACGAGTTACGTTTCTTTGAACCCCCCAATTGTAATTATTTTTTGTAGCATATTAAAATAACATTTTGAAAACAAACGTGCAATTTATTCCCTAGAAAATAACTCGAGACTTCCGCTGGTCTTTTCAACAATGTCAAAAACGTTCAGCGATTTTCCCGCCCGCACCCCGCGTTCTTCCAGACCACCGGGACAGGAAGGGGTTTTGCAATCCATCGACACTTTCTTTCTTAAAACCGTGTCGATGTCGACAGCAGCGAGGAAGGCGGCCGACTAAAATTGTTAAGAAAATAAGAAATTAAATTTGCGGGGTAAATTAGTCGTACCTGAGGAAGATCATTCATTCCTAGTTTGAATGCAAACATGGCGCGGGCGAGGAGGTTGGAAATCTGTAAGGCGAGAGCCGTTCGGTATTGGTCGTCGTCCGACGCCAGGTAGCGGATTTCGTCGTGAATCGAGATTGAATATCGAGCGTCTATGTCGTATAAATCGCACAACCAACGCATGCAGACCAACATCAAGTGCAGATAATCGACCGACGTGCTCTGAACCACCCAGTTGATCTTACAATCGATGAACTGCAGTCATGGAGGAATGTGCAAAGGGTTAAATTTAGCAAATTTTAACCAAATTTTAACCAAATTTATCAAAAAATTTGACGCACCTTTTGGCCTACGACCGAGGGTTCCAATGTCCGACTAATTCGTGCCCCGAGAACTGGGGTACGAGGCTGTTCGGAGCGAGCGATCTGCTCTAAGTGGTTGAAAAAAGCCGATTCGGTGCCCCCTAGCCACACGGAGTTGGATACGACGTGGTCGAATTGCAAACAACTGTTCAATCATGCGTTAGAAATATTTAGAAAGAAACATTATTTTTATTGCTTTTTTTTTACCTTCGGGTTTCTTCGATCATTTTGGCGATTTCACATTTTGTTAAACACGTTTCGACGTTTCTCAATTGTTCTTTGAATTCTTTTTTACATTGATTGTACAATTCAATGCCGGCTCGAGTCAATTGATATCTGAAAAGAACGATTTTTATTTTATTTACTTATTTTTAAATGGAAGAAAAAAATTCATTTTTGCCTTTCGATTCCTTTCATTGCGGAAAACAAAAGTTGAGATTTGATTTTCGCTTCTTCGGGTGAATAAAATTGCATCAAAACCTCCCGAGTGAACCATTCGCCCAATCCACTAATTCTCGCGTAATTAATCACCTAAAACATTCACGATTAAACAAAAAACAACAGCAGCAAGGAAAGACACAACCTTCGCGAAATCGGGTGAAACACAAAGAGTGTTTGCCACCAAGTCGTGGATATTACCCCGCGACATCATCCAACCGAGTGGCGTGCAACCTGAAATAAAACAAAACAAAAAAAATATATAAATAAGTTTTAGAAAAAAAAAAGCAACGGTGCTGTTCACTTCACACCGTGCATTCCTGCAAACTTGACATCTGCGAGCATAGCAGCGGTCCAGAAAAGTTGCGAATCGATATCGGCACCCACGAACTTGTATCCCGCCGGCGCCTGGATCATCGAGTGCAATTCGCTGCCCACACGATTCGACTGTATACAAAATACAAGGAATGAATAAATGGAAAAATACTGCGAGAAAAGTCAAAACTCAACAGCACTCGTGTTGTTTAACCAAAGCGATTCCGTTGCGCGCCTCGTGTGAATTCCAAACGGGACAATTCGAGGTAAAATCACGCCGTACATTTTCTCCTTAAAGAGAGAAACTGTTCCGGGTAATTCGTTTTCGTTTAACCACACCACAAATTCGTCGTGGATTAGTTTGCTCACACTTTCCCAATACAGCGTCATTCGTTTGATCGCTAGAAAACGTTCCGCTTTAGCGTTTGATTCGGTTTTCAAAGTGCCATCTTCGATTTTAAACAACAAATCCATAGTCAATGGATTATGAACGGGTGTTCTGTCGTTCTAAAAACACAAAAAAGACGTCAAATTAATGAAATACGTTAAACGCTTAAACATTACGTAAAATCTATGCGCAGTTGCTTTTTCACTCCTTGTTTTGGGTTCGGAGATTTGTTTTGGTTTGGCAATATTTTTAAATGCGTATTCCCATAAATTTTCTATATTAACGGAATTTTGCCTGCAAATTTATATGAAAAAAAGTTAGAGCTCATAATATTTGCTATTTTAATTATACATTACACGTTTTTCTTGCAGCTTTCGATTTTCGATGGATTCTCCCAAACCAAAAAACTCCAACCGAGAACTTCACTGTAATGAAGTGGAAATCCTTTCCAACTAAGTCGAAGCAGTCGGGGCGAGAGAAGCGTCGTGAAACTCATCGATGGCTTCAATCGTTTAGAAAATTCAAAATTTGTTTCTTTTATCACTTCGCTGTGAAATTGGCGATACCATTTCGGATGATCGTTCTCCACATTTAACATCTCGGATGTGTTTTCGTCGAATCGTTTGCTATTTCTCCACTTTCTTTTCCCGCTCCAATTTAAATCCCACAGCCACGGATCGGTTTCGTAACTGAACGGAACGGCAAAATAATAAAATAATATCGATAGAATTCGCGCTAATTCCTTAAATTGCAGAAATTACTTTTTATCTGCTGACAATTTCAAAGCTTCCTCGGCTAATTCTTTTAATATCGTCGTCGCTTCCGATTCGAGTTGATCGTATTTTGCTTTCGCATTCGTTAGATACTCTTCCCAATTTTCATTCACGGGTAGAAATGGTTCGCTCATTTCAAACATCCCAGCAAGAGAGACGGGATGAGGAAATCTTTAAAAATAAACAAATAAAAGAATAAAATAAAATTGTAACTCGTGATGAAAATTACCGTTCTAAAAACAGGGGTAAAATTTCTCGAAGAACCTCGTGCGTGGCGATTACATCTTTAGCGCAATACGAGGTCAAATTTTGAAAACATCGCCTAATGTCACTCATGGGCGATTCGACGAACATTTTCCTTTGATCCTTGTTGAGGACATTTCTTCCACCACAATACAGCTCGTATACGTCCTTCAGGTTGTTGTGCGAGGTAATGTTCATCCATTTGCAGTTTCCATCTGTATCAAATTCTAAGAGAATTTTAAACGAACAATTTAATAAAAACCCATTTATTTTACTTGCAGTTACTTTAGAATAGGGCCCGCTTCGGAACGGGCCCAAAATTTCGTTACTTACCAAACAAACCCTCCTGAGTCCGAAAATGACACTCAAAAATGTCGGAAATAAACCTAACCTAACCTTAACCTAACCTTAACCCAACACTAACCCAACACTAACCCAACACTAACCCAACACTAACCTTAACCAGGTTAAGTTAGGTTAAAGTTTTTGGACTCAGGAGGGTTTGTTTAGTAAGTAACGAAATTTTGGACCCATTCTGAAGTGGGTCCTATTCTAAAGTACACCCTTTTACTTTGTTCATCCGCATACTTTGGGTGGGACCTTTTCGCGTTATCTGAATTAAGCAATAACTTAATTTAAACACATTTTACTCAAGTACTCAAGTACGGTATTTATTTTATTCATACTTCGTTGGTCCGCCAACATCAACTTTTTTTGCGGGAAACTCATTCCCGAAACCGCAATGTGCATCGACATGGTGTCCAAAAATCTCGTTTTGGGTCTCTATAAGTAAGTCAATTAGAATTGAATATGTTTTTAATTTTTAATTTTTAATTTTGACGTACCTTTAAATAATATTGTTCCTTAATTAAAGCTCTATCGTAACTGACATTGTGCCCGACCAGAAGCCTTTCTTTCCAATTCGCTTCTGGTGGACTCGTTCGACCGCATTTCGTCTCCAACGGGATCAAATTGTCCGTTGATTTGGTTCGTGAACCACGGAATTCATCGTTAATGAGTCTCGAGCTGCACCACGAGTACCTATAAAATAAAATGTATTTTATTCTACTGTATGTACCGGTTTAAATTAATTAAATTAATTGAGCCTTTGTCGTCATTTTACCAGGCGCGAGGTGATGCAGCGGTGGCGAGCGTTGGTAAGCGGCCTTCGACCACACTCACTTCCACATCAAATATCAACGCTTGGTCGTCGGGAAAATCGACCGTGGTCATTTCGCCTGTCGCTAGATATTTCGTCCAGCCTGCCTTTAGAAAGAAAATTACATTTTCTGACATTTTTCTTAATTTTATATTTAATAAATGTCCAACTTGAAAATTCCATTGTTGGGGTGCGGGAGGTAATTTTCTTTCGACGAGTTCCGCGAGTAATTGGCGATATTTTTCGGTTTGTTGCTTGGCAATCGAGCGAAAATGTTCGTTTAAACTTCTTCCATTCAGTTTGGGCAGTTTGAAATTGGGTTGATGCAGCAATCGTGTTCGTTCGCCGTTGTTGGGCCAACAGTCGTGTCGTTTTAAATGATCCAAACTGCGTTGAAGTTCGACTTTGAATTCCAACGACTCCTCATCGCAGGATGTTTGTGGCCTAAATATTTGCGAATAAAGTGGTTCCGACAACATTTGCACTCCTAGAGGATTAATCCTGGGCTCCTGATTATTCGTTTCCTTCGATTTTTCCGTCTTCGTTTCAATCGCACTTGACGAACTGCAGAGTCGCAAATCGAGTATAGCCAAAGTTCGAATCCGATTAGTAAGATGAAGGCACGCGTGTGGTTTTGAAATGACACTAACCATATTTTCTGTTATTAAACAACTAAATCAAACGTAAAAACGAACTGTCATTGGATTGTGCAGAACTGTACATCGCATGTCGCCGACACTCGCTGTAGACTTCGATTCATTACTACTTAGAAACATAGATGGCGCCACCGTTTCAAATCACAAACTGCCTCTGGTCGCTGTCGCCATCTAGACACGACCGAATGAAACAATACCGTATTGAATACTGCCCATATCGTGTCATCATCTAACGCGGGCGGTATAAGAATAGTATCCATATTTCCATCGTCAAAAATTTTAAATGTAATTAAAACAAATATTCCAAACCCAATTTCAAACTTTTTAATATCGCACAGAATAATACATAATACAATATTTCTCGCAATCACAAGCGATGGCTTCACTGCACGGCAGCCAAATCCTCCTCCTTTAATTTCCACACGACGACCGCAAATGATGAAAGAATGTGTGTTGGGCAATTCGTAAAATGTAATTAAAACAAATATTCCAATGATAAATAGGTTTTATTAAAACTCAATTTCAAACTTTTTAATATCGCACAGAATAATATATAATACAATATTTCTCGCAATCCCAAACGATGGCTTCACTGCACGGCAGCCAAATCCTCGTCCTCTAATTTGCACACGACGGCCCCGCAAATGATGAAAGAATGTGTGTTGCGCTTTTTATATCGGCCCACAAGTGTGCCGAATTCAAATTTGCACATAAACCTAATAATGCCAGTTTTCAAAATTCAAATTTCCTAATAAAAACAGCACAAACAAACAAAGTGCCACTCTCAATTTGCCACAAATTTTTGTCAAACATTTAAAATTCAACCTCAACTTACCATTCAAAACAAATCCACTTCAAAGTTTTAACACACTAAAAATTAAGAAAATAAAATAAAACACATTATCAATATTAAAACACCAAATTACGCATATAAATCCGTCCAGTGGTTTCGTCGACCCAAGATGTCCTCCCTGATCCCTTCCAACGAATGTCGACTAATGACCGGGTCCAATCCAAAACTTCCCTCGCCCGCTGGGAAAACAAACGCGCAAACAAATCTGGCAACTCCCCGAAATGTGAACCAACCAAGGGAATGCACCCACGGCCCCGTCATGCCCGCCACCGTCAACATGCCCGTCCAAAGCAGGGCCCTCAACTGGAAGCACATCCCGAAAAGCCACCCTGACTAAGCTTGACTCCCCGTAAACATGAACGAACCAAGGGAATGCACCCACCGGGACTAGGCCTTGTCCGCGGCAGGGCCCTCAACTGGAAGCATGTCCCTAAAGGAGCCTTCCCCTTCGCGACGACCCCCCAGCTCACGGACAAATGCAAGAAATAACACAAGTAAATCGCTTTCGCCCTGATTGCAAAAGGACACAGCGGGGGCCCCATGGTGAGGGTTGTTCCTCCTGGGCTGAACCAGTTGTCAATGAGTTTGAAAGAATTAGCCTGGTTTTTCCTGCACTTGCCGAGATCTAATTCTAATGCCTAGCCTTAAATTTAATCAGGACAATTTCTTTTTAATTCCCCAGTCACCAGTCGACTATTGGAGAAGAATGCATGTGCGCGTGGATTTGAATTGCATGCTGTTCGGAACAAACAAGGAAATAAAATTAGCAAACATTTTCATTTGGATGTAAACGATAAAAATGTTTGACAAAACTTGTGGCAACGATTATCAAGAAATAAAACATTTAAAAAAAAAAATAATTTATGTGTTTATCGTGTTTTTGTTTGTGCAACGACGCTTAGAATCCAATGTGGCTGTGCTGGTGAAACAACTTGCAGCGTGCATTCTGTAAGAAAATAATAATAGCGGTATTTTTAAATTTATTGTTGTAAATTCTTAATTTTGGAAATTGTACTCACCCAAATACATTGTGACGTTGAGCAAACTCCAGTTTCCATCGTGGATGGACAAAGATTGAGTTTTAAAATATCCACCAATGCCGTAGCTGCCGACCATGACGCCGCGCCAGTCTTCTTCCCACAATCCAATCTGATCCTCACGAAATTCCATCTGTTGGAAGAAGCCTGAACCATTCGAATAAATATTAAAGCGTCATTTAGATTTATTGGGTGGTCTGCGCTGCAGTGAAGCGAAGGCGGAGTTTGTTTTCAAGTGTTTATTTGTAAATATCAACAAATGCTCGAGTTATTTATTTTGTCTTGTCAAGTTTTTGTTGATGATTTTAATATTTCACTAAATAATCAGACAGAATCTTGCTTCTTGCTTTAATTGGCGATTAAAAGCTCAATTTCAAAATTAGACTTGCAAACAAAACTAAATCATTTCTACGCAGCTATGGTTTTATTAAAAATTAAAAATACCGTGATTCATTAAATCATATCCTAAAATATTGTAAAATTTGAAAAAAAGTACTTACTAATACTAATATGCATTTTGAACATTAGGAAACTACATTACCGAGCTGGATGAGATGGATGGCTTAGAATTAAATTGCTGCCAATGGCGACGAGATTTGTTTTCAGCCTGCTTGTGAAAAAAAAATAAAAATCACAGAATTCGTTAAATTATTCAGCCATAAATAATCAATTTTCGAACATTTATAATCTTAAGTACAGATTAAAATAAGCAAACTGAATTTCCCACTTCAAAATGATTGGATGTCTGCAGATGAATTTCTAAAAATACTAACCAATGGTTTCTACTACTGTAGGCCGTCACACGTGGTTACATCCAATCGCACCGTTCTTCTTCCCACAATGCAATCTGATTCTTAATCCATGCGCATGTGCGTGGTTTTTTTGCCATAAATTCAACCTTTAAAATCGGAAATTAGTATTACAGTGTACAAAATGGAATTTTGGTCTGAAATTAATTCATATCCATTGACTGAGCTGCCACCGTCGATCAAGAAACCCCAAAACGACTCGATCGCCATTTTCTACTTCTTCACGGTCAATACTGGAGTGGCATTTACTACCAAACAAAGTTTGCATTACGATGTGAGGGAAGGTTGAAAGGAGGCAGCTGATGTGTTCAACATGTAGAAAACATACAAGTTCGTAACTATGGCGATTTTAATGTCACATTTTTTAATGTCACATTTTAATGTCACGGATTTTAATTATTAACAAGAAAAATTAAAAATAACACGACACTTTTTTGTTTCAATGTCACGTTTTATTTTCACAATTATTTATCTCGAGGTTTCCATCAGTTTTGTCTAGAATTTCATAAATGTTAAACGCTTCTCCAGCAGCAATTCCATATCCTTTGGACAATCCGTGTGGATTGGACGGGGTTTTACAGTCCATAGTTACTTCTTTTCTCAACACAGTGTCAACATCGACGGCACTAAAGAAAGCGACTGACTAAACAAAACAAAAGAAAAGAAATTTAAATTAAAATCAAAATGTTAATTATTGTTTAAAAACATTTCGAGTGCACAAACTTGAGGCAAATCATGCATTCCTAATTTGTAGGCGAACAAGGCCCGGGTGAGCAAATTGGTAATCTGCAACGCAAGACACGCCCGATATCTATCCTCCTCTTTCACCAGGTATCGAACTTCGTCGTGGATCGAGATCGAAAAGCGAGCATCGATTCGATACAAACTGCACAACCATCGCATGCTAACCAACATGAGATGTAGGTAGTCAACGGCCGAACTCTGAACGACCCAATTGATCCTACTCGTCATAAACTAGACAAAAAAATAATAATTTTATTAATACATTTGTACGATACGGTGTATTCAAACTCGATACATTTTGACCGACAACGGCTGGTTCCAACGAGCGACTAATTCTGCATCCGAGCACCGGCGTGCGCGGCTCGTCCGAATGCGCGATCGCCTCCAACTGGTTGAACATGGCGGATTCGGTGCCGCCGACCCACGCCGACTTTCCCACCACGTCGACGAAGCGCAAACAACTACGAGCGGTGTGTAGATTAAGTAAGCGCCATTAATTTGAGCATCGTTTGTTTCTGTTTACCAATTAGTGATCATGAGCATGTTGACAATTTCTCCTTTGGTTAAACACGGATTGCGACTCGGCGAGGTTCCTTGAATTCGTTTCCACTCCTTGTAGACTTCGATGCCAGTCTCGTTCAGTCGATATCTGCGTTTTTCACAGTTGCGAGTGAACAAATATTGAATCGTTACGTGACCTTTTACCCCCTGACTCCCTTAGTCGCTGCAAACATGGTGCGAGCTTTGTGTTTGGCCTCTTCCGGCGTAAGTTGGTGATTAAATTGCTTCAATAACTGCTGGGCAAACGGTTGGCCGGCACCGTAAATTCGGCCGTAGTTCATCACTTTAGCGTGATCGCGAGAAATTCCTACGGTTTTGGCGGTGCGGCTGTGCACGTCGGTCCCGTCCGACTTTCGGCCTTGGAGCACCATCCAACCGCTGGCAGTACAACCTGGAAACAAAAAAATTTAAAATTGCATTAATAGGCCAAATAAAATTCAAAATGGTGAACCCACCATGAATGCCTGCGAAATTGGAATCTCCAAGTGTGGCTGCGATCCATATTTCCTGAGAATCGACGTCTGCACCAACGAATCTGTATCCGGGCGGCGCTTGGATCATCGACTTCAATTCGCTGCCGACACGATCGGACTGACAATGTGAGCAGAAATTAAAAAAAATTAAAATTAAAATCTCGTCAAGGAATTGAAATATGCACATAGGCGTTGCTCGCTGTGAGCCAGGTGGGCTCCACTGCTCTTCTCGTGAGCGTTCCAGCGGTCACTATTTGCGGTAAAATCGCGCCGTACGAATTCGCCTCGTGGTAATCGGCGTTGCGAGTGGTGGGTTCGGTTAGTTCCTCCTGCTTCAGCCACACGACTTGTTGAGAATAGATTCTTTTCTGCGCATTTTTCCAATATGACGTCATTTTTCCGATCCGTAAAATGCTATCAGCTTTGACGCCCGATTCCGCTTTCAACGTACCGTCTTCAATTTTATTTAAAAAATCCTTCGCGAGTGGATTTCCGACTCGGTGTTTAGGACCGTCCTGAAAATTTAAACAAAAAAAAAATAAAAATTAAAAAAAGTAACAAGTTTAATTTTTATTTAATGTTTACTTACTTTGTGCGGAAGACGGTAGAATTTGCACCCATTCATTTCGATATTTGTGTCTAATTGAGCGCTATTTTCCCATTTTTTCGAATTATTTCGGTTGGCCTCGTTTCTCGCGGATCTTTGAAACAGTACGGACAATTCGACGGGGTCGCCGATCCCTTTTTCCAGTTGATCCCATAATTTATCGATGTCGGCATTTTCTCTAAAAATTAAACAAAAATTGAAGATATATATATATATATATTTATTTTAAATAATAAATTACACAAACTTATCGCTGTCGAACGATTGCGCACACTTTGCGGTGGAATTTTTCGGGACTAAATAACCCCAGCCGTGAGTGTCGTCGTGATGAAGCGGAAATCCTTGCCAGGTAAGTCGGAGTAGTTTAGCTGCGATTCGCATTTGCGTGCTGATCACGGGCTTTCCTGGCGGCCAACCAGACTCAACTTCCTCTTTTTTGCTACATAATTTCCGGTACCATTCGGGCAGAACGTTCTGCACGTCGTTTTTCGTTTGGTTTTTCTTATTTCTCAGTTTCTTCACCGTCCAATCCAAGTCCCAAAGCCACGAATCCTTCTTGTACCTCAAATAAAAATACAATTTTGTAATGCCGATTAAATCTCAATTAAACAATTACTTTTCTTCGTGCGACAATTGACACGCTTCGTCGGCCAAATGCATCAAAGTTAATTTCACTTCTCGCTGAAGTTGGTCGTACGTCGACTGAGCGTTTGTCAAATATTTCTGCCAATTTTCGTTGACGGGCAGGTAGGCTACGCTCATTTCGAGCATCCCGGCCAATGTGACGGGGTGAGGAAACCTGCAATTTTGATATAATCGTGTTTGTAGGTCGATCTACAATTTGTCTGCTTTTTAGCTTTTTGCCTTTGCAAAAACTGAGGTAAAAGTGCGCCAAGAACCGCGTGCGTCGCTATTACGTCGTGGCTACAATACGTCATTAATGGTTGGAAATTGTTCCGGATGTCGTTCATGGAGCCTTTGACGAATGTGTCTCGCGCATCTTTGTCCAGACGTTCACCGCCGCAATATAATTGATGCACGTCGGCCAAATTATTTGCGGACGTGATTTGTTGCCAATCCTGGACGATCGGGCCACTTAATTTCGATTTGGCTTCCTGGATGTCTTTCCTCTTGCTGTCTGGCATTTAAATAACAAAAATTAATTAAATAAACAAATTAATAAATAAAACAGAACATTCCGATTTACTCGTCTTATTTGCAGCCTTCAATGATCTTTGAAAAGTAGTCATTCCCGACACGGCAATGTGCAACGACATCGTATCTAAAAACCTTGTGTTCGATTCCTAAATCAAGAAAAATATAAGAATAATTGTAATATCAAATTATGGAATGAATTGTTACTTTCAAATAATACTGTTCCTTTAATAAAGCTCGGTCGAAGCTGACATTATGTCCGATGACGATCCGTTTTTTCCACTCGCCATTCGGCGGCACAGCTTGACCGCATTTAGTTTCCAATGGAATTAAATCATCGGTCGACGTTTTTTCCGACTGTTTAAATTGTTTTTCCGTTAGTTTTGGACTGCACCACGAATACCAAGCATTTTCCGAAACTGCCGTGGCGAGTGTAGGCAATTGACCTTCGGTTACACAAACTTCAACGTCAAAAACCAGCGCTTCGTCCTCCGGAAAATCGACAATTTCCTTCCCGTTCCCTGAATATTTCGTCCAACCCGCCTAGAAAATGAGAAAAAAAATGTCATTTTATTTGCAAATATCAATGTAATTGTCAAAATATGATAATTACTTGGAAATTCCACTCGTCTGGCGCGGCTGGCATACGATTTTCGACCAGTTTGTTCAATAATTGTCGATATTTTTCGGTTTGTTCGTCCGCAATGACTCGAAAATGTTCATCGACATTTCGGCCGCGCAGTTTGGGAATTTTGAATTTCACGTCGGCTAATAAATCCGTTTGTTTGCCCCACAGTTCGTGTTGTTTCAGATGGTTCACAATCTGGTTGATCCTGTCGCGATGTTGGATCAAATCTTCGGACTTGAGTTCACCAAATATTTGCGAGTAGAGCGACTCCGACAGCATTTGCACTCCGACCGAATTCATTCTCGGTGCGGGTGTTTCTTCCTTTTTACCTTTTTCTGATTTTATTTTGGTCGAGACTGCCGAACAGCAGCTTCGATTACATCGTCTGAGGCATTCATTCGCCAAATGGCAAGAAAATAGACGTTTGTATCGGGTGCACAGCATCGCAATCGTGTTTCACACGTGCGATTGCTCGTAGTGTTTTGATTTTGCTTTCGTCCGTACCTGCCACCTAGTGATGAAAAGTAAAACGTAAAACCAAAAGCGCTCTATTTCTTTAAGAAAAACTTGACTATCATAAAAGTCTAGAATGGCCAACAAATTCTAATATTTATTATGTATATATTACTAAGTTTTTACACGCACGATAACAAATTTTACAGATTTTTTTTGTTTATTAAAAAAACTGCATTTTTCTTGTTTTTGTTTATTTTTTTTTTTATTTATTTATTTATTTTTTTTTTAAATTTAACTCCACGAAGCTCCAAACAAGTCGTTAGCTCCGGAGAATAAATGAAATTTCCAATGATCCTGTAGTCCATTCGCCGCGAATACAATTTCGCGCGATTTGTTGTTATTAGCTGCAACACCACAGTCACATTGTTTATTATGCGGATGATTATGATGATGATGAGGTGGCTGTTGTTGATAGGGAGATGGAAGTAATGAGTTCACTGAGGCTGGATGGGTTTGTAAGCGCATTCGGTACATGGCCGCGATGTCAACATCTTGTACGAAAAATGGTGCAGTGCGACGTTGGCCTCTACAAATAATTATTTCACAATAAATGCCGCCGTTTTCTTTTCGCTTCAAAAAAACAAACAAATCGAGGGGAGACATCTGTTGCTAGATAGGCGGAATAAAGTGGAATAAAGTGGAATAAATGGCTAAATGGTTTTTCAGTCGAATTGATTGCAAGTTATCACTAAAATGAAGATTGGGTGGTCACGGGAAATGACCATGGGGATTGGCTCGGGGTCAGCGCAAAGGGAATCGACTTTTGAATGTCCATTTTATTGGCAGCAATCGGTCAGTTGAAGAAAATTGTTTTTTTTTTTTTTCTTTCTCTCTCGCTCTGATGTTGGTCATCAAATTGATGGGCCACTCCGTCTTCAATCGCATCGCCCACTCCACTCCCCTCGCATCGCACTATTTGAATTTGACTCGAGTAAATGGACGTTTGTGATGGCGAGAGGGCGAATTAAATAAGTTAAAAGAAAATTTTAAAAAGCAATTTACCGTTGAGTTTCAGCAATGCGGCGAACTTCGCTTTCCTCTCCTGCTTCAATTCGAGACAAAGGGTCTCTAAAAATATATATATATATATCGTTTTTTTTTTAAATTAAAAACTTTTTAAATTGAAGGAAAATTATGTAAATTAAGTTTGGTAAATTTGTGGTTTTGGCTTTTATTTTTATTTTTCTTTATTTTTATTGTTATTATCATTTTTGTTACTTTTTTAATGGATTGGTTGGTTTGCGCCGACGCCATTGATTTCAATTATTATGCAAACACTGAAGCCGTGTTTGTCTATAAACTTAATTAATGGCTCTCTCTGCTTCACTCGTTGCACAAATTGATTAAGAATCATGTCATTATGGCTGCCGAGCTCTCTAGAGATTGGAAAATGCGAGGCGCGCATGCGTGACACGGACAGGTGTGAGCTTGAGTTAGTTACTGTTTATATTGCATTCGTAGCAACCGCAACAAAATAAAAATAAATTAATCAAAATTCATAAAAAAGAAAACAATTTAGGGAAAAAAGGAAAAAAAAAAGTCTTTTTGTTTTGAATATGCTCGAATACGAAGAATGCATACATTGGAGCGGTGACGTAGAGACTCCTGGCGCCGCTCGTGTCCCTACCTCTGACCAGGTGCAATTGTTTGTTGAGCATTTCCTCTCGATAAGCAACTTCACGTTTCACTTGCTCGTGGAACGACTCTGCAAAAGAAAAAAAAAAAAAAGAAAAAAAAATTAATGAAATGAATAAAATAATCAAAATGATAATGATTTAGTGGGATTCCATTCATTTATCGAGCATAATCTAGTGTTTTACAGAAGGGGTGATGAGAATGGGAGTTTACGTTGATTGCTTCATTATTAAATCTCCTTCGTTCCGCGCGCGCGATTTTCAATCGAGCCACCAACACGCTTCCAAATGGCCACGACACCAATTCCAATGCTGATTGGCGGACGAGTGGGGAAGGGAACACCGCTGGACACGCGTCGCCACCGACCGCATTTGGATTGCCACCCAGGCAAATTACTTATCGATTCATCTCACCCTCAGCAATTACTAACAACTCTTCAAATACAAACACGCACGAAAAAATCAAAAAAATAAATCAAATAACTTTAAAAGATTTTTTATTTTTTTATTTTTTAAATTTTAAAAATGTTTAAATTAAAAAATTAATTTTTTTTTACCTTTCATGAGTTGGAATTCTTTTTCCGCTCTTCGCCTGGCCTGGGTTTCGTGCACGAGAATTTCTTCCAATTCTTCTGCGAAAATTGATAAATGAAATTTACACAGTTGCATCGGAAAGCGCAACTAATTAGGGGATTGTAACCTGATTAAAACAGGGATGATGATAGGAGGGATAAAGTGTTTATTATAGCTGTAATTGCGTTAATGTAGACCATTGCCACTCACTTGGATAATGTAATCAAAACGAGATAAGCTTACCTTTGCTCAAACACGACAATTTGCTTTGTTGCGCATCGCATTCGTTCGACATTTTCCCTGTTTGCAACAAAAACACACAACAAAAACAATAATTACAATTCACATTCTCATTTTCATTTTCATTTCAATAATTATTATTTCCTATCCAATTTCAAACATAAAAATAATGATTAAGTAAAAAAATAAAAAATAAAAAATAAAAAAAAATCTCGTGTAATGTAATTCCCTCGGGTTTTGTGTGTCGATTCCCAACGGAGTACTCAATCCGCCAATGAGAACACGCGAACTGAGGGTCCGCCTATCGTGTCTGCTTGCAAAAAGTTACGTTTAAATACGATGCTTCACTGCATGGTGTGCGCGCAATAGTGAAGCCAACCTCAAGGCGGTCAATCTGAGTGCAATGCGTGAAAATCAAATAAAATGTAAACAAAAAACAAAAAAGTTTTGTCGTTTGATTTTGTTTCTTGATATTTTTTTTGTTGGTTTTGTTGCAATTACAGTGATGGGGACTGTAAATATTATCGAGAGATGTATTAGGTGATCAGTGCCAACATCAAACGCGTTTATCCCGATTAATCAAAGTGCATTGTGGATGATTGTGTCGGCTTCCCCGTGTCAATAATTAATCAACTTATCGACAAAAATAAGCCGGCGTGTTTTTGTTTTTTCTCCACGTTTCAATCACATTTTATTTATAATCCGTAACCATGTCGGATAAATCGCACGTAGCAACCGGCATCACTTGTTGGCAGTTAATTGGAGATAGGGAAAGACAACATATCACATAAGCCGACATAGTATCTCATCTCTTTTTCCTGCTCTTCACTTTGCTCAAATTTTATCTGCACCAACTCATCTCGCAACTAATTGCATCGATAAGATACAGTTACCAACCTACCAGCCAACCAACCTACAATCTATCAATCAAATTTTCCCTTCTTTTACAAAACCTAATTAAATTAAAATTAAAATTTAAAACTTAAAATTTAAAATTTAAAAAATTCTATAAATTTTACACATTTTCGTGACCGACTAATTAGCGCGTTTTCTTATCTGTTGGACGACGCTTTGAAGTGAGCGTCCCTCGCTGGCGTCTCCTGCGTGTCGCCTCGCATCTCCCCAGGTTATTATCGTTTGGCAAATCTTGTGCATTCGATTACTTATTATCGATTTTACATGTGTAAATAAATAAATAATCGTCAAAATCGCACCGAATTTCGCAAAGCCAGAGGTAAAAATGTCACGCAACTTCACACCGTTTTAACTTAATTTGTCGACTTAATTAAATCAATGGAACCAGAGGAGAGGAAGGAGTGGGAGTAAACCACGTAACGCTAACGCAGTAACGCCGCAGTTGGCGGCAAATCAAACGAACCTCTCACTCCCCCTTCCATCCACCCCGATCCACCCCCATCTATTCCCCATCTGTCCCCATTTGGCTAAAAACGCTCCTCGTCTCTATTTCCTCTTGGTCACCCGATTCAATTTAAGCCACATTTCGTCGTGTTCTCACGCCGCCGAAAATCGACTGGCCGCGGCATCGAGATCCGCACAATCCCCGTATAGGGAAAAAAAAAAATAAAAAAAAATAGAAAACAATTAACTCACCTGATGATGTCAAATTGAGTCCAACTTCAGGCACCTGAATGAAACATGAATAAATGCATGGAATTAAAAGTGTGAAGCCAAATGAGATTGAGCAGTGACGAGCTAATTATGGTTTCACACGTGCGACCACACCTGCGTGCTCGTTGGGCGCCAAAATAAAGGCGATGAGAGAGAGAATGGAGAGACTAGAGAGTGTGTGTGTGTTTTAAATCAAGCTCGCATTAAATATTCAAGCGGCGCCACTTAATGTTTAATGCACTTATGATTATTTTCTTTCTTTGGGATTGCAGTGATTAGTTAAGTGAACATAAAGCGAGAATGGAAATGTACCTGTTTACAGGTGAGTGTCGATTCGTCCACGAACACGGCGTGTTTGATCGTAGGTACCATGGGTACCAAAGATGGCGGCGGGGAGCTGATGGAGGCGACCGATGACGACGGAGTACCGTGAGAAGCGGGTGCGGGACCCGTGGACGCCGGTCGGACGAATGGGGGTCCGCTTCGTTCGTCGTCCGTCGTCATTTCGATGTCGACGTTCTCGCCGTCGCTCGACGACGTGACGGCCCCGCCGGTGCTCGACGCCACGCTGTCGCGGTCGCGGTCGCGATCTCGGTCGCGATCTCGGTCGCGGTCGCGGTCTCGATCTCGGTCGCGTTCGCGCTCGCGGTCGGCCCGCGTGGAGGAGGTGACTCGACCCTCCTCGGTCGGGGTGAGCGACGAGAACGAGTCGGACGAGAGTAGCGGCGCGTTCTGCGCTCGGATCACGGGTCGGAAGGCCGACAAGTAGCCGCTGGCCACCGAGAACGGTTTCGGATCGCCGCGTCTCACGAAAGGGTCTTCAGAATCGGACGCACGTTGCTGACTGTCGCGACTGCAACTCGAGTGCGGTCGCGTGGGACAGTCGTCGTCGCCCAGTTTGCCGGTCGGAGCGAGCGCCGTGGGGGGCGGGAGGGCGGCGAACGGGTGGTAGGGGGCGGGCGGGAAGGGCGGAGCGGGCAGGGTCATCTGCTTGCTGGCCGAGCCCCACATGTACTCGGCGAAGCCCTGTCGGATGCACGTGTCGGCGGGCGGGCGCGGCAGGTAGGGCGAGGCGTGGGGGTGCGGGTGCTGGTGCTGGTGCTGGGGGTGCGGGCTGTTGGGCGAGGGGTTGAAGGAGTTCTTGTTGGGGAACGGGACGACGGGCAGGTGCTGCTGCTGAGGCGTGGGGCTCGGGGTGGTGTGGTCGACGAGTCTCGCTCTCTTGACCAGGTGGAAGCGGCCGTTGCCGTTGCCGTTGCCGTTGTTGCCGTTGGCCTGCGACGATGCAGACCCCTGGGCGTGCGCAATCATAACTCGTCTTCTACTTCCCCCGTTGAACATGGCTTTGACGTCCTCCCACGCGTGCACGGTGTCCTCGTCCGGTTCGCCCGCCAGCTTCAAGTGTCGGCGCCACGAGTTGAAGTTGGCCGCGTCGGGCTGCGTGTATTTCGAGTCGGGCAAGCGATGCGAGTGGAAAATGAATTTGTTGGGCGAGAAGAAGAGCCCGCAGAAATTGCACTTGATACACTTTGCTCGGGACGAGTTGTACCTGGACGGCACGAAACTGCCGCGGCATCCCCAGGCGCACGCGTGGTAGACGTCGAACGCGAAGTTGTCCGGCAGTTTTGGCGGGATATTCTCGGTGAGAAATGACTTGCACAACCTTTCCGCTTCCCTTTTCGTGATCATGCCGCACCTTCTGGACGAGATGGGCATCGCGCCGGCTCGTCGCAGAATTTCCAGCTGCACCGGGGTGCATTGAACGCACGTGATGCCGAGCGCCACGCGCCTGTTGTGGATCTCGTTGTAAGAGAAACTCTTGAGCAGAGTATTGGAGATTTGTGCAAGGCACAATCGTTCCTTGCCGTCAATAACGAGTGCCACGATCGGCACGCCGTTGAGCATCACGGTGCGTACTTGGTTCGATCTCGCCATTCCCGGCTGCGCTCCACTAACTACACTTACATTATTACTAACAACACTACCGGTAGTATTTAAACTACTGTTACTAGTACTACTAGTATTACTAACACTAGTGCTACTGCTATTGTTCACTTTGTCGGCCGTGCTGGCCAGTGAGGACGGAGACGGCAACTCCGATAATTGTTGTTGTTGTTTCTCGTTGTTGTAAACTAAACTTGTTGCAGCGGACGCGACGTGGGTCGAGTCCGGCGGTTCCGGAGTGCGAGGTCTGAGAACTAAGTCGCCGGTTGCCATGGAAACCTGAAGCGAGAGAGAGAGAACCAGAGTTTTAGTTAGTGATGAAGATAGATGCATGCGAAGGAATAAGGCATTCCACTCTTTTGTTTGATGTTGCACTTGATTATTCACCTGTCCCGCGTGTGTGTGTGTGTGTGTGTGAATGCGTGTGTGTTGGGATGTGATGTGTTGGGGAAAAGGGGGAATGTGTGCTGCTGGCTCCGTTGATTGACAGTCAATTTATTTTCTACTTTAATCAGATCGACTCGATGCTATAGAGCAACGATTCATTTATTTTCGCGACGATCTCCATTATACTTGCACGAGGCCCTTTTTGTAAAAAAAGAAAGAAAGAAAAAAAGATTTTTCTTTTGTCTTTTTTTTTTTTTTTTTTTTGAAGTTCTTTTCTTGAAACTTAAGCATAAGTTTAAACTTAATCTTTTCCCCCTTTTTATGTTTTAAATAGATTTGAATCATTAAAGATATTTGGAGCAAATTATCTCGATAACTTATGAGAGCGTTCTTAGTGTTTTAAAGAATCATTTTGTCGAGATGGAAGCGTTAAATTATCGCGTGCGCCCGTAAAGATTTCTCTCACCTCGGCATTACTCACCAAGACAGATGACTGCTCACAAAAACCAATTACTAACGTAAATTCAAAACGTCGCACGCCTTTTCTCCATCTCGTGTCCCCACAACCCCACACATGCACGAAGCGAACACGAAGCCGAAGCCGAAGCCGAAGCCGAAGCCGAAGCCGAAGCAAAGAATGAAAGAACGCCGAGCACTAAGCAAAGCTTGTTTTTGTCCACCGACTTGAAACAAGAATGGGAGATACAAAGGCAAAAAAAGGAATAATTTGTTGTCGGTGTAATGGAAAGGTGCCACCAGGGAAAACGACGCACCTGAAGAGATTCTTACTTACGCTAACACGCACCGTGATTGCAGAATCAATCAACTTGTGAATCAAGGAAAAGGATCTCGAATAGTCGAATGCACAGCACAAAGCAAAGCAAAGCAGGAACAAAGAATTACATTTTCACTTTTCCTCCATCTCAAGTCGAAACGCAAAAGTGGACAGATCCCTTACAAGTAAGGGACATCTTTTCCCGAGAGAAAGGAAAGGAAAGGGGAAGAGAGAGTGGTCCACTGTATATTTGGAATTGTAATGAAAGCCCGAGCCAGCCCGAGCCCGATGTCGCCCTAATTGAAAGGTAGAAGAAAAGGAGGGGAATCGAATCGTGACATTGCTGACAAATCATGGCGTCCTCCTAATGCCACCGTTGCGTCACCTTTACCTGTCTATTGAGTGAACGCATCAGTTTATTATTTGTCTTTAAGGACCCGTGAGATTTTGCAAAATTTCTCGGCGGTATTTTTTGCTTCGAGCCACGAGGGGTCGAACAAGAGAAGTGAACTAACGAGATAATCAATCAGTTTATTTAGTTTATAAATAATTTATAAGTGAGCGCGTAATTCAAGTTGCCATGGAAACCGCGACGGGTAAACGGAGGGAAAGCCAACTTGGAGCAAAATGTGAAATGAAATGAAATGAAATAAAGTGACGGCGCTAGGAGCTAGGACGCGCATTTTTGTTTAGGAAGTAATTAGCAATTAAGAGAACGGCGCTCTTATTAGCCGCTAACTGTAAATATTTGTCAGAACAAGGTCCCATTAGAAAGACGCTGTTCCCCCCGTCCCCCGAGACGGGACGCGTCATCGGGGGAAATGTCACGTGACCCCGAGATGACCTTTAATCCATCAATTTATAATCTGATGAATTTGCTTCGCATCAGGGAAGAGGAGGATAAAGTGGACACCTGCTGTGTGTGATGGGGGTCGCCAGCAGGCTTTAGGCTTAATTAACTCATTCTATGCACATTTTTTTTTCTCTCGCAAACTTTTGTTTATGCTTTTAAAGGACGAGAAAAAAATACATCGAGATTCGAGATGATGAGGATGATGAAAAACAAATGGAATTTGAAACCAAATAAATTACTTTTTTCTCTTCTTCTTTTTAAAACAAAACAAAAAAAATATTATATTTCACATTTCACATTTCTAATTAAAATTATTTTTTTCTTTCGTATTTAAAATTTAGAAATATTTTTCTTGCGGATTAGAATTTGTTAATGTGTTTATAAGAGGGGCGAGTGATGTTTGAAGACATGCTCATGGTCACCCATCCTCGTCCTCATCTCCCCTCCTCTCCTCGTTAATGAAATGACTACCGACCAAAATTGAATCGCAGCCCCTCTGCACGTAATCACTTTGCGGCTCCGTTTAGAGAAAATCGCAATCCAAAAAAAAAGCACTTAAAAAACAAAAAGAAAGGGGAAAAAAAGGAGAAAAAATATGAGTAAAAATGAATAGAAATAACTTACTTGGTTGGTCGTACCTCGTGCACTCGACTGAGGGTCCATGAGGAGTTCAAAAGCGTGTTGTTAGGACGATGGTCGCTGCACGGCGAGGTCCGTGCGCTCCCATCAGAGCGCGATGGCAGAGTGCACGAGTGTCCCGACGCAAACTCGGGGGGCGTCGCGTCGCGTACAGATAGAAAGAGAGAAAGAGAGAGAGACAGACAGACCGACAGAGAGAGAGAGAGCGCGCGAGAGCGAGCGCGTGCACGAGTCGTTGATTAGAAGGTGAGATGAAATCAGTTGGCGTTCCGTGCTCCATTTGTCGCGATGATGTCATAGCAATTATTCATCATAATCAAGACGCAGAACGGAGCTGGGAGGTGGTCTCCACGTGAAGCGCGCCCCGTGTGATTGGTCGGCACGAGAGGCGCGTGCGTCGAGCGCCAGCGTCCTCCTCCACAACGTCCGCGCGCTCGTCTCCACTAATCAAAGCCAATGGTATACACACCACTTTATTAAATATTTAAATCATTTTCATTTCAATTACCTGATTGATGGTCGCGCATATTTAAGTTTTCCGTTTCCATGGATTTTCAGGTAAGTAAAATCATTATTTCCTTCTTTTTTCCTCCATACCTCATTAATATGAAATTGGGGAGCGTTTTAAAGGTCGCGTCATCAAAATACCAACTTAAATACCAACTCGCTCGTTCAAATGTCCTTTAAAGTTCAAGGATTCAATTTATTAACGAAACAAATACTTTTCTTTTTTTTTTTTTTTACTTTTTTTTCTTCTATCCAATTACGTTAATTAATTGAATCGCTTTAAAATTGTTTACTTTCAATATTGAAAGGAAAAGCAATTGGTCTAATGAAAATTAAACAGAACACGTTTTGGCAATGTGCAGTTTTGATTACTACGAGGTGTTTTGTGTTGATGCGTCACGGGACCACCTTTCGTGTGGTCATGTACGGAATCGAGTGTAATTACCGTATTCTCTGTTACCCTTTTTTTCAAACCCTCGCGAGGAATAGGGGGAGGTAAAATGTTGCGATCGTGCGCACTTGTAATCCGTTCTGCTTGGCTGTCATTTTAATTTTGCTAAAATGTTTCAATCGTTTTTGCAATTGGGTCGAAATGATCAAAGTGACGGATGAAAAACGAATCTATATACTCTAAATCAGAAAAAAGAAAACACAAAATAAGAGTATAGTATACATTTGTTTTTTTTTACTTACCTAGAAATAATTGTATATATACATTATGTATTTATCATTTCTCGATTATTTTTTTTACTTCTCTTTTTTTTTAATTAAGGGACAAGCAATTGTGTGGTGTTTCCTTCTATTCACTGATAATCGTGATTGCGGCGTGTCTGCACGCGATACCATTTTGTAGATTGCACATTCCATTCCGTTTCCCCCCCGCCTAATAAAAATAAATAAATAAAAAATATAAATTCATCAGGAATTAATTCCTACGCTATTCAAACAAATTAAATTTAAAAATGTCCACCATTTTTCCATTTTTCTTCTCTTATTTATTTATTTTTCCTTTCATGTGGTGTGAAACGCGTTGAATCGGTTTTTATTCGACTGTTGGGACGCAAAAGAGAGAGAAAGAGAGATAGAGACTTATGTAGATATGAGTGTGCGCAAAAAAAGTATGAGAAAGGGATTTGTAGTGATAGAAGTGGCGAGGAGAGTGAGAGGCGACTAAACACATCTGCGGGTTGTACAAATGGAAGGGACACCCATCTTCTTGCCTAAGCCTCTTCCGTTTTCGAATAACTTAAAGCACCCACATACTTCAAAACCCCCGGGGGACAGCAAATCCACACATCGCCACACTGGCCAGATAAACCCAGCCCAACGCCGACCGACCCCCGTACAACGCAACGAGCGCCGCATTAACAACAACTTTAGCGCGATATTTGAGCGTTTGGTGGCACTCGGACACGTGTTGATTGACTCTCCTCGAGTTTCCACGTGTTAATGAGGTGGAAATGTGCGTTTCCGAGGGCCGGAAGGGGTGCGCAGACAAGCATCTGTATTTGCCGAATGGGCCGTACGAGCAAATTCAATCCAATTTCAGTGCGAGCCAACTGGAACATTTTCTTGCCAAGCCTGCGTTCGATTGAAAGGACCGAGAATATTATTCATCCCACGCGGAGAGAGAAAGGACCTCGCTTCGACGAAATACACACGTGTGCAGGAATAGCGTGGGTCACGTGTGGTGTAGGGAGGGTGCGTCAAATTCCACACATCTTGCATAAGGAAGATTTATGCTCGAATTATTTTTGATACGTTTGCATCGAGAGAGAAAGAGAGAGAAAAAGAAAAAGAAATGGAACAAACTTATCAATTTTCTTTTATTTTCTTCTAGCTTGTTGGAATAAATTTCTAATCTGTTGTATATATCCCCGAGTGAATGGAAACACGTGTAAAACATGGACATATTTACATTTTGTTAATGTCAATATTGAGGAGGATTACACGTGTTTTCCTAACGTGGTTACGAATAATTAAGAGGTAAATCGAGTGACCTCAATGGGTCTACAATTTCCTCCCTCTCTGATGCTTTTTATTTTTATTTTATTTTTTGCTTTTGAGTTCGAGTTTGAGTTTTGTTGACTGTTTTCCTCTTCAAATGTTTACAAACACTGTCCCCGGGATGTCCATTGATCCGTCCACTAGTGATAACAAGTCACAAAAGCCGAAAAATGAAAACAAACAACAATAACAGCGATTAAATGCGATTAAATGCGATCGAATTGAATAAATAAATAAATAAATGGACTCGAGTTAAAGTCTGTGATGTAGGTATAAAGATGGTGGCGGGGGTGGCGGGGGAAGTGAGGGGAGGGAGAGAGGAGAAGGAAAAAGTGAGGATCTCGAAGCTGCCTTTCTCCGCCTCAATTGATTGGGTCCCCGCGGCGAGCGCGTGCTCAGGTGGTCCTATGGCTGATAATCGGGTTGGGCTCGGATCGGAGTCCAAAGCTTTTGTGCAAAGGCAGCGCTGTTACGTGCACGGAAGGAAGGGGAAGGGAAGGGACGGGGACGAGGACGGGGACGGGGTCGGGGACGCGTCTGGGTCTCAGCTGCACACTCAGCCCTCACGGATCGGTAATTAACCAGGATTAAAATTTGGACACCCAACTTTCGATTTTTTTTCCTCATTTTTTTATTTACCTTTATTTATTTTTCTTTTCTTCTCTTTTCTTTTCTTTCTTCCTTCCTTAAGGATGAATTTGTTTACGCTTTCATTATTTGGTGCTGAAGATAGAGACAAATGGACGGTTTAGGTGGCAATTTTTCTCTCCAGGAACCCCCTCTACGTCTCTGTCACGGCCGAGGCCCAATCGATACCTTCGCGACCCACCTCGACGTGGTTTAATTATCCAAACTGTCTATTCATTACAGGTTACTGGACAGTGCAATCGTCAGCAAAAAATCAAACGGACAGCGAGAGGACGATACACTTTGAATTTGTATTTATTTATTTATTTATTTATTTTTATTTATTTCTCGGGGGGGTTTCTTTCGCCCTGTCCATCCGTGTCGTGACGAGAGTGGGCTCTTTCGATGGGTTCGTGAGCGCACTTTACTTAACACCTCACTCACCTCACCTCACTTCCTTCCTTCCTTCCTCTTCATCCCCATCGGGTGCTGTGCAACGTTTTGTTTTAAACGCTTTTAGATCAAAGGGGGAGAGAAATTGGATTAAAGGGATGACGTCACTTAACCGAAGAAAAGTAGGGAAAAAAGTAAGAAAGGGTGTTTCGTTAATCCCCGTTCGGTTGAAATGTGATTTTTTGTTGCTGTAATGATGTAAACAGAGTGAAATAAACGCCGGGTTTGGTGTCTAATCGCCTCTCTCTCTCTCTCCTCTTTCTCTGGATTCAATCGCGCTGTGTCAACATTGGGGGACGGGGAGGGGGAGGGACGGGGAGGGAAGCGGCGCGGTTCTGCTCTTATGCAAATTGAGAAATAGATGCGAAGAAGATTGAGCAAACTCTATCGCGCGCGCACACACTTCACACCAAATTTGATGGAATCAAAAGTGGGTACATACAATTATTTCGTCGCCTCGGCTCGCCAGATCGATGCTTTACCTTTTATTTCATCAAAATCGATCAAACTTGCACGTGTGCCGTGTCCGCTCTCTCTCTCTCGCTCTCGTTCTTGCTCTCTATCGCTTCTCCTTCTGTGTAAGTATATTGTTGGCACCTGTTTGCGTTTATGTTATCGACTCGGAGACGTTCGAGTGCGGGCTCAGTTAGTGCGTTGAGCTCGAGGTTGCGATGTTTATTAGGCAAATCGGATGGCGTTAACGCCGGGGTGCCCAGTTCCGTAATGAAGTCTCCTGACGGCCATCACGCAGCGCGTGGGCGGGAGTCCTACCTTAATTGTCTCCCGTTGAGAGAAATCAAGTGCGAACCCCGTACAACGACGCGTGCGTTTCAACCGCGCTTCGTTCTAGCGGGGCGGCGGGGTGGCGGCGCGTTATTTCCGCGAGTGCGCAGTAATAACGAGCGATAATATTTTATCGATATGATAATTCCAAAGATTCATTTCCATTTTTTTTTATAAATGTGTATATAAAACGGAACGGACGCGCGCATTTGCATTAATTAATTAGTGATTTTTTTTTCCGTTGCGAAGTGGCCGCTGTTTTTCCATTAATTAATTTCCAGAGTTGTTAATGGTATGTTGGCTTAAGATGTTTTATTTTTGCTCGTAAGAATGGCTTTTTACAACCGGTTTCTGATACGGATGGATAAAGAAGCACCTCAATTACCGCCAACTTATACGAGCTCGGGCCGGGATTGCGAGATGAACGGCGCTTGTCAAGAACTGCAACCACTCGAGATGTTTTCGTGTGGCGCTCATTAGTGCAACGGCGCTTCCCTTATTTGTGTGGTTAAACTCCTATCTTTTTATTCATTCCATTTCTTCTTCGCGTGTGGGCATTGATAAATGACGTCACGTATGGAGTTGATTAAATCTTCCTTTTTTTCCACCTTTTTTCTTTTCTCTTCTTTTCTTTCTTTCGTAGAAAATAAGAAGAAAGAAAGAAAGAAAGAATAAGAAGAAATGCAGCATCAAATGCGCGTCGCTTTTTATCTGTGACAAGCAAAAATGAAATTGCTTTTTCCTCGTAATAGCAAATATGTTTGGTGTCTTAGTCGAGTGGAACGTGAGCGGGGAATGGGGATAATTTGACCGAAGCGGCAGATTGCCAGGGATTTCGTTTCGGCCCGGGCCGGGACAACGCAATTGCTACGATAAATTTCCGCCCGAACAATCTCACTCGGAGATCTCTCCTCTCCTCTCCTCTCGTCCCACTTTTTTCTTTCTTTTTTTTCTTCCCCCTCACTCCTTATTCTTTCAAACTCACATGTGTACATAACGAAACTCAAACTATAATAAACCAACCTTTGTCTATTGAAATTTCATTTTTCCTTCAAAACGAACTGCGCAGATCGAAGGACTTGGTCGAGGGTTTTGATTTACGTCTTATTTTCTCCCTCTAGAGTCAAGAAACAGAAAATATGAATGATTATTTTACCATTAGTACGCGATCGAACATCGAAATGCGCAACAGTAATAAGCCTACACATGCCTGTTGCGGGGTCTAGAGTCTGCACGGTACCCAATTAAATTAATAGATGGCCTTTTCTTCGCTTTTATTGCCATACGGTTCGTTATCGATGTTTTTTTTTATTTTTTATTATTATAGTTTTTATTACGATATTCTAATGAGTGGATTTAATTTTCAATTACCATTAAAGGTCAGCAAACACGGACCGTTAATCTCGCATCGGAGGACACCATCTGTTCCCATTCTATACGCAGCCCTGAACCCTCTTTTTTATTGGGCATTATTCGGCGTGTATAGGTAACAATTGTTTTTCCGGTAACCGGAAGCGATGTGGTATTGTCAACATGATTTAAAAAATTAAAAAAAAAAATTAAAATGATAAATAATAATATCGAAGGGGAAAAAAGATTGGATGTTTGCAAATTTCGATAATGTTGGATTTAGTGGTAAATGAGGAGTAGGTTTAAAAAGCGATTTGTCAGCAGGCCTAATTAATCGGCCCGATGTCGGCTTCCATATACCGGATGTTAGCACGTGCATTTCAGCGTGTCTCTTTTCTGTCTGATTAATGAAGCGACTAATCAATCTCATTGGTTCAAAGTCTTTGGATTATATCAACTTATGGAAATTCAAATTTCGAAAGAAAAGCATTAAAACATTAAATAAATAAATTAAAAAAAAAAAAAAAAAAAAAAAAAAACTTTTAAATTTAAATAAATTTTTAAATTTTTTTTTTCTTTTTGTTTGTTTGTTTGTTTATTTATTTATTTTTATTTATCTTTTAAAACTGTGTCTTACCTTTTTGAAGTTGGGCGTGGTTGAAGAAGTAGAAAAGAACCAATGAAAAGACGCGATGCGTTGATGTTTGATTTCGGATGGGTTGTGATCTGATGTGTGATTGGTCCGTTTTCAATGGGTGGTTCTTCACTTCTTTAAAGCAAGAGAAGAAAAGAAAAAAACAACGATAAAAAATGAAGCTGAGGACGACGAAGAGCGCGCATTAATTAATTACACAGATTGTAATTCGCCCAATTTCCTGTTGTAATAAAAATAAAACCAACGTAATAACAAAAATAAATAAAAATTAAAAAAAAAGAAAACAACAACCTGATACGAACATTGAGCAAACAGGTAGATCTTAGTTACAAACCGATAGAATTACACTAATCATTATCATTGATTATAGGATGATAATGAGGTTAGGGTGTCGTGTTTCCACCATCATACACCATATGGTAGATCCACATGACATCATCGACAGCAGGGGATAATTCTTGTCTGTGTTTAATTAATTACCCCCCGCCGAGTGAGTGCCCCTCTCTTAATCGTGCCAACGATATGGGGCACTAACGGATGACGGCTTTTACACCAAATCCCGAGAGAGCTCTCTTACGCCTACCGGAAACAAGCGAAACAACGAGAAACGATAGAGGGGTGTGTGTACTTGTGCTATGCTGTGCTGTGCACACCCCCCGAGCGTACACAAATCCCCTCGTCTTTTTAATTCGAAAATTGATTTTATTTCTATTTCTATTTTTTAATTTTTAATTTTCGTTTCGTTTATTCAAGCCCTCGATTCGCTCGTGGTAATGAATGTGTAGTTTTGGGCGTGGTCGTTTGTTGTGAAAGGGTTATCATTTAACGGTCAATAGAGAACGCTTCCGATGTGCGTGGACAAATTGATTCCGGGGCTCCCCATTTGTCGACTGCGTTGGGTGATGGCTCAGGAAGCAATAACAGCGCCAACTCCACGCATCATTTCGTGTCGCCCTCCCCATGCCCCGTCCCCACCCCTATCCCCACCCCACCCCCATCCCCTTGCCCACTCAGGGCTGCTGCTGAGCAGTGCAGTGCAGTGCAGTGCAGAGCAGTGCGGAGCGGTGCGGAGCCGTGAGCCGACCATCGGTCCGTAATTGGCTCTGGGGAGCTTGCGCAGTGCGAACCCCGAGAGACCAAGAAATGCTTCCATGACTACATATAAAAGTGGATTGGTAACAGGAGCATGTGTAAGCTAGCTCCTAGGTGTAAGAAACGCCACTTCATCACAGTGGTTAGACGAAGAATGAAGCATAAGATACAAGATAAAGTACTTAAAACTGACGCCTGTCGCGGGTGGCGCTAAACAATAAAAACAAGTCATTTTTTTGCTGAGTATTTTGCTCCCGTGGGACCCTTTGCGTGAGCAATGCCAACAGTTTAACTATTAATGAATACAAATTTGCATGTTTCCATTTTTTTTTATTACTTTTCTTGTTTGTTTAAAGTTTAAATGTATTTCTGTGTAAATATTTTTCCAACAATTTCTGCATCTTTTTTTTCTTTCCTTTTTTAATGTATTGAAAAATAAAGGAAATAAAAAATTAGTAATTTCTAGATTACAAAGTAAATGCATGCAATAAAAAAAAAATAAAAAAATAAAAAAAATAATTATGGTAAAAAAGAAGAATGGCAGCAACAGTAGCACCAATGGGAGTTCGCGGTGCGGCCGTGAGATGGCGCCTTGGGACCGAGTCTTGAATAAGCATGAAAAAGTAGAGAAAGCGGCTCATTTACATTTTTTATTTTTCTTCCGTTGTTTATATTTATTTTTTCTCCATTTCCTTTCTTGCAGCGGTAATAAATGTGCGATGTTAAATCGAATGGTAAATGAGGCTCGGGTCGATGCTTGTTAAAAAGTTGGCCGTGTCCATTTAAAAACTTTGTGACTTCTTGATTCTAATTGGATCGTAAGTGCACGTGCAATGCTTATTACTCACTGCACCTCTCTCTCTCGCTCTCTCTCTCCTTTCTTCTCTTTCCCCGAGGCTCGTGGTCTCTGAGGCGCCATTTCTTTTCAAAGTGAAACACAAGGAATCTTAAAATGGTTTTTGTGCGCATCCATAAAAACGGGGGAAAAAACGATGGAGCCTGAGCGACTCCCCCCCTGGGGCCTCTAATTAACCAAATGCAAGCGCCACCAAACCCACGCGACAATTAATCAACGCGCACTCCCACCAACACTTGCAAATGTATTCTTTTTAATCCAAAAAAGAAAATACAAATGAAATTAAATTAAATAGTCAAATTCGACCAGGAAATGATTTAGACGTCAAAAAGTGGAATGGCGGTGAGGGAAGGGTGCCGTTTCGTTTCACACTTGGCTTCACCACCATTGAGGATCTCACTCACTTAATCCGGAAACGAAAAGTGTCTGTGGTAGAACGAATTAAACGATCGCGAGTTGCAAAATCCGACGCATAACAAAATGGCCACGTACACGAACATGATGATGGCGAGGAAGTGGCGCAGACACCACGTTTTCAACGAATTCACACTAAATAAATTAAAGTACAAAATTAAATTTAATTGGAAAGCTCGTCCTAATCGATTGTTTCGAACCGAGAATTGACTGGCGAAGTGCGAGAACTAAAAACAAATAAATATTTGATGCGAATGAGTTCATCGTTTTGAATGACGTAATATTTTTCCGGAATACCGGTTGATGTCAACTGTTGCCTGACCAAACCCCCTTCTGTCATTTCAAGCAAATAAAATTGAATATCGCTCAACATTGACACACTCAACTTTTATATACTTAAAATCTGCGACTTCATCCCGGGATGGTCTATGATCTCGCAAACTGCGACGCAGCTCAAGTTATCACCCAAACAACTGCAGTGCCAGGCCAGTGCTGACGGCGAATACATCATGCACACGCTTAGTTCCGTCGACACGTACGTCCCGTCACCGAATAACGCGTTCTGTTTGATACATAAAAATTAGAATTCTCATTTTTGGCTCATTTTCTGCATGTACTTTGTTGAGGTGATTTTGCAAGCCATTGTGGAGAATCGAGTGGAAATTCTCGAGCCTGCTGCCGTGATAGGCGTACAATACTGGTTGGTTTCCCTTCATGTTTTGGAATTTTTCTTCCGTTGTTTTGTCGTAAATAAGCTCGAAAATATGCGTCGGGGTGCACGATTTGCCGGCCTGACCCGTTTTCAGCAGGATTTCTGCAAACTAGTACGTTTGTTTTTTATTAATTGAGATGTTCGAACGTTTAAATTGTATTTTTACTTTGGTTTCTGTCTGGAGGTGGAGCGAAAAGTGTTTGGTGTGGATCACCCATTTGATTAGATTTTCGCAATCGCTCGTCGGATACGAGTCCAAGGTGGTCACGCTGTTGGCGATTTCTTTCTGGATCGTCAAAAAAACAAAAAATTTTAATTTTTAATCTTTTTGTGTATGTGTTGTTTTTTGTGTCATCATACCAACAGATGGAAGTTTTTTTCCCCGGATTCTTCAACATAAAAGGGCGGAAATGGCCGGACGAGAGAGTCGTGTCGGTAACTGTTGAGCGCCGATAGGAAAATATTCCACAACAAATCGCAACTGAGGCGATTGTTTTGCACCTTTTCAGCTGTCAATGAATTCGTTCGTGTCACCGACATGCTGCAATAGCTAAAATATCCTCTTTCGTCGAGTAATTAGTGGAAAACCAACTCCTTCCGTTTGTGTATCATCGTCGGTTACGAATTTCTAGTCGATTTGCGCCACGTGCCCCAAGCGGCAATTTCTAAAAGCTTCATCTTCTCGATTGGTACGTGCCCAAGTGAACTGGAAATTGCACAAACAAATGGAGGCGACTGATTTACCTCGTGGTCGGCCAAACATACTCGTAACAGGTATTTTTTTGTTATTTTTACGGATTATACCGAAGTTGAATATTTGACAAATTTGTGTCGCTCATTTTCAGGTAGCCCAGGCACGGGAAAATCCACTTTATGCGAGGAGGTGGCCGAGAAATGTCATTTGAAGTGGATAAATATCGGTAAAGTTGCCGAAGAAAACGACTTGTTCGATGGGTTTGACGCGACGTACGGGTGCCCCATCTTGGACGAAGACAGAGTAGAGCTTGAATCAATTAATTAACTAATCAATTAATTACTAGGATGTACAATTTTTATGTTCAGGTTATCGACGAATTGGAAGACGAAGTAAAAGACGGTGGAAATGTTGTTGATTATCACGGATGCGATTTTTTCCCGAAGAGATGGTTCGATATTGTTTTTGTGTTGAGAACCGATAACACCAAACTCTTTGACCGACTGACGCAAAGGTCGTGTTTAAGGCGATTTGAAATTGGAGAATATTAAATGCTGAAATGTTTTTTGTTGCAGGGGTCAAAGTGGGAAAAAATTACAGGACAATTTGCAATGCGAAATATTTCAAACGATTTTAGAAGAAGCCAAAGACGCATATCCGGTCGAAATAGTTCACGAATTACAAAGTAATACGCCCGAAGATATGGACGACAACCTCGAGAAAATTATCGAATGGGTTGGATTGTGGAAGACTGAACATTTTTGAAATAAAAAGCAGAAAAGAAAAATTGCAATTTCTATTAGTTTATTTCTTGAGCACTATTAAAAGGAAATTTCTAGGCGAAAGTTTGGGTCGAAAAGCGGAATATGGCAACTATATACATACCTATACCTAAAAGATATAATTATCAATAATTATTACCGGTTATTATCGATTAATTGGCGATGAATTACAGATTCATGTGCGTTTTTTACGCTTTTCAAACCCGAGTGATTCTTCAGCGGATGATATTTGACGAGGAGCGATTCTAAAATAGTAAAAAAAAAAGTAAATCAAACGGAACCGCGGCATCACGTTCCCCTTCGATTTGAAGTAACTAAACCAACAAATTAATTAAAATATATGAAAAAAAAAATTTTTTTTCAACTATTCTTGGATGAAACTATCCTCAGTAACGCCGGACGGAATAAATTTAGCAATATGAGTGATTTAAATCGAAATTGGATTTATTTTGTTTCCGCATCGACATTTGAGCCTAAAAAAAATCAAAAAAACATCAAATATGAATTAAATGATAAAAAAGTGGATTCATGACTAAGAAACTTTGTGCTCGAGTTTTTTTTAGCTGCTGCCACGTGACAATGTTTGGCGTCGAAACTAGTGACACGAAAACTGCCTTCGAATGCGAGATTTCGCGAAAGATGACCCTGTCCAGATACCACGTCAATCACGCGATTGCATTCCACAATCGTCGACACAATTTTTACGATCTGCCTAATGAAAGAAAACACGCAACTTAGAAACATTTCTCACATGAAAAATTTCGCAACTCACACGAGATAATTTGCTAATTTCGTGTTGTTTCTTCAATTTCACGCCCCGGTTTAGTATTTTATCCTTTTCTAATTCTAATTCTACGATATTTTTGCTTTCAACATGTTGTTTTTTGTGAATGTAATTACGAATTAAATTCATCGCGTCGACGGGTGTACGAAGTAAACTCAATGAGAAAGCAGCAGCACGAAACGACAATAACCACAGAGGCCACACCGCCTCACTGGGTCTGAAGAAAAACAAATTGCAGATTAGTGTCGTTACATTTATTTTATTAAAATTAAAATACATTCGTGAACGGCTTTGAGGAATTTAGAAAAGCTGATAAAGTTAATGGGTCGACATTCTTTAATGACACTTTGGACCACAAATCACCCACGAAAAAGTCCTTCCAATAGATAACATTTAATTTCACCGGTGATAAGATTAAAACACGCGAACTCACTACGAAGAAAGAGTTGATCACACACGAATATTTATCCAAAATAAGCAAATCACAGCCGCCATTGTTGTTTTCGTTTGAGCGCGACATCGTGCGACAGAGTTTAAAAGTTTTAGTTTCAAAAAACAATCAAAACAATACAAATTATTTCTTTATTTCTTTATTTCCGTAGTTTAGTTTCGCAAATTATTTTTTTTATTTAAAAAAAAAAATCAATTTCTAATGTTTCAATTATGAAAATTTTTAATTTTTTTTAAATTTTAATTTAAATTTTTTTTTTTTTTTTTTTGTAAAAAACTTGAGAAAAATGAAAACATAAGTGAAGAAAATTGTGCATTTTGAGTTTTGCGAATCCTTCTCTCCTGTTCGAATGACATGACCTGCAATGTTTACAGTACCCGCCTCGGGACAACTACTCTCGCCGTACATTAGAACACAACAGATATTCATTTACCGCAGCAAAACAAGCGCTGAGCACTGACATTACTGCACCCTTCCTTTACTTTGTTTCTCGCTGCACCAAAACGAGCAAACATCAGCAGCCAGGTAAGCAAACAAAACGCACAATTGCCCACTAATTAAATCACACAACACAAACAATTAACCGAAATCACTTCCTCGAATAAGTAAATAACAAATTTTTAAATTTAAAAAAAAAATTAATTTAAATTTAATTTGTACCCGAAGAGCGGGTTCAAGGTTGAGCGAATTAGTTCGGAACAAATTGAAAATAAACGAAGCGATTTTCAAATTGCATTCGAATATTTGCTTTAGAAATGCGTTCTGAAATGATTTCAATTTTTTGGTCGGATTATTCAGTTGTTGAGGGGCTCGAGGGGTTGAGCTCATTGGTTGAGTGGGCAACTGCATTACAAACCACATTCCTCGCTTGAACTCATTTATTCACCTCCCCTTTTTAAAAATCCACTAGCAACTACTACAAGTACGTGTGCACGGAAGAAAGAAAGAAAAACACGAGAAATAAAAATGCAAACGAATAAATGGAGTAAACGGAATGGAGGAATTGCCAACTAATAGAGAGTATAATGTGGGTTAAACATGCAGCCAATCGGGACCTCGACCGAGCTAAGACGTAATCCTACATAATAAATAAATGGGTTAATAACACCATTTTGGACTACAACACAAGAATGCGAATGCAGCTTCACTTCCTGTTGATGATGCTTTTATCAGTTTTGACCCAACCTTCATTTTTTTGTTCCCTTCATTCCTCGCCATTATTTACGATTTGAATAAATCTGAAACAAATTGAACTTTGTATCGTAAATCGGGGCCAAGGTGTCGGACTGGCGGGCTGGCGGGAGAACAAAACTCACCTTAACTCGGCTTAATTGTGTTTGCTGCGTTGTCCCACGGGGCGAAAACTCTCAACTCCACAACCGCCGGTCGCTTCGTGGTCCTTTCGTGGCCCGCGGCCATCTTCCACGGCTCTTTAGGTTTCAAGGTTGTCTGAAAATGCTTTTATTATTCCGCAGCTGCGAATGTGAAGCGCCAAACATGTCGGATGCCGGCCTCGATGGCCTCGCCAATGTAAACAACTCGAGCAATATGGTCGTCGCGTTGGACAAGGAGGAATTAGTGACGGTTTATCGGCTGCCGGGCGAACGACTCGGCATGGGACTGCGCTTCGACGGCGGCTGTCACGTGTCCGACTGCATCGAGCGCCTCTTCATCCAGTCCATCACCGAGCAGAGCCCCGCGTCGCGGGTCCGCTGCAAATGGGGCGCGCTGCAAGAGGGCGACATGATCTTGAAGATCCAGGGTCGGGACGTGGACACCATGACGCGATTGGACTGCGTTTCGGTGCTCAGGGACGCTCCGGTGGCGCTCGGCATGCTCGTACGCCATTTGCATGATTCGGATAATTCGGATAATTTGGATAATTCGGCGGCGCCGGTGCCGCCGGTGCCCGCGAGGACACGGCTGGAAATTCGCCTCTCGCCGCAAATCGCGCGCGCCCTGCAACTGTCGCGCCAAGTCACGTGCCTGGGCCCGCCCGTGGCGGCGGACGTGTACACGGACCTGATCGCGGAGGAGGAGCAATTGATGATGGAGTACGAGTCGGACGACACCGGCAGCTCCGTGTCGACCGTCATCGATCACGTGCGCGAGTGCGATGCGAGTGCGGTGCAGTTTGAACCGCCCGACCGGTTCAAGGACTCGATCGTCGTCGCGGCTCAACAACAGGAAGGATTCGTTCTACAAGAGAGAAATAAATTTGAAAAGTTGCTCAAAAACGATGTGGCAATCGCCAAACCTCGGCTCAAGTTGCCGCCCAGGAAAAAACCTTGCACGCCTCCGCCCCCGATCCCGACGCCAAACACCGAAATCACCGACGAAATCACCGACGAAATCGCCAACGACATCACCGCCAACGACGACAACAATAGACACAAACCGCCGCCTGTGCCGCCGCGCAGCAGATTCACGAAAATAAGCTCACAAAATCAAAATTCAAACATGGAGTAAGTTTTTGTTTTGTCAAATAGTTTTCTGAGTTTATAAAATAATATTTTTCTTTCAGTCATTCCACAACGGGTGAAAGACTTCTGGCGGTGCAGTCGTGGTTGGAGGATTTTGTTTTGGCCAATAAAGCGACATCTGGTGAGTAGAGTTTGAATTTTTCGCTGGCTTCGTGACTAGTTTTAACCAATTAGCATAAATCAAAAGCGAGTATCACGCACTCGAGGTGTGTTAACCTGTTTCCCTCCTTCCCTCCCTCCGCGATGATGCCCATTACCAGATAAAATTAAAGTCTGCAATTTATACCACATACTCGTGTCACACAATCGCACATCTCCACCAATTTATTACGTAATCTGCTTAAAATTAATAATAAACCTACTTTTCAAAAACTTGCTTTGAATTTGAACAATTTTAATATTCATTTCATCTCCACCTGGTGAGAAATGGAATCAGCCAGTGAGGGGTCCCGAAAACTCAAATCCCCGTTCTTTACTTCTTTGTCCATTACTATTAGCTCCTCTCACGGAAACATAAAGGTACAGCAATAAAATTCCCTTTTTGTACATTTTTTGTTTCAATATCTGCAAAAAGATTACTTTAATTTCCTTTTTATCGCGAAACTTTGTCCATGATGCGATGGACCGATTTGCAGCTGACATTTTAGTCGAGTTTTCGTATTTCCTTTCAACTTGCTCGTCTGTGAAATAGCGGAGTTCCTGAGTTTGCATCGTTTGTTCGTGCTATTAAATGCCCGGATGTGTACTCCCAGCTCCCATTCATCCGCGTAGAAATGCACATTTGCATTTTAATCGAGCGCGGTGCAACAGCTTTAAACCTTTTATTTCGCTCTTTACTCGCCTCAACATTCCATTCTTATCAATACTTGACTGATAGATAAACTCGCGTTAGAAACATTTTAAATCTTTTTTTTTTCTTTTCTATTTATAAATTTATTTGTGGCCATAAAGTTGAGTCCGATCACTTCCGTCTGTGCAAACAGGTTAGTGTCTTGTCTTGTCTGTGTCTTGTAGTTGCCATTTCGTAGACATATATGGTCATGCGGAGCGCAACAGTTTGAGGACAAACCATTCGAGCGCCGATTCCGATCCTTTATCGATAAATTCAAACCGGTTTACGGTTGAAAACGGCCATTTCGTAACGACGAGAATAAAAATAAAAATAAAAATAAAAATAAAAATAAAAATAAAAATAAAAATAAAAATAAAAATAAAAATAAAAATAAAAATAAAAATAAAAATAAAAATAAAAATAAAAGGAATATTTATTTGATTAATGAAGCGAGTTGGAATGGAATGTTATTGTCAACAAGAAACGCGAGCTCAATGAGATCTGATCTGCGAGTTAAGACACTCAAATCCTTTGTACACAAAGTGCAATTTGCTTCATCAAAAGGCCAATTGTATTTATCGGATTAAATTACGTTGGCGTTTGGAATTCGTCTCGAAAATATTAATAAATAAACAAATAAATAAACAGATAAATGGATAAAATAATTATTCTGCGCTCTGGTCTTGGAAATTATTAAGTGAATGGAGAAAAAAAGAGAATAATTGATGAGCCGCAATTAAGCGCAGTGAGAGACAAAACCAGTTTATTCATTTTCTGTTTTTTATTTCCTAATTTTCAGCCCAAGGTGAAGAGACTAGTTTAGGCTCAGCCTCAGCCTCCGAGCCGGAGATGGAAAATGACGTCACTCGGCCAATCTCGACCGAGCGTTCGAATGACGAAAGAGCAACAGCGCTGGTGCGAGCGGACGACGTTCCTCTATCGCTAGACAAACCACTGCCTCAGGTGACAGTGTTGAACAACATGGCCAGTAAGTTCACTTTCAATTTTTCCATTTTTTTTTGCTTTTTCTTAATATTTTACCATTTTTGAAAGCATTTTCCCTTCGTTTTATGGCGAAACATAAAAATATTAACGACACAACTATTTATTTATTTATTTATTGATATTTGCTCGTTCCGCTTGAAAAAAAAACATTTAACTTTGTGCAAAATTCACTTTTCGAACTCGTGTATCAAAATCAACCGGAAATCAACACGTGCCCTTCGTTTCGACCAAAACGAGGCTAATTTTGCCCGCAAAAGATGGCGGCCAGAAACAAGGGTTGCTTGCACTTTACACTCGCACTTGAATTATTCCAACAAAAAAAATATATAATATTTGAATTATATGATAATTTTGGCTTGGAAAAAAGAAATGTTTGAAAAACCTGTTAGTTCCCTCTGGGGAGTGAAAGATTTTATCCAGCGCAATTGATTTCTTTTTCTATCGGTTAATCAGGTTAACATGTTTCTGGCACAATTGCCAATGTCAAATCATTTCATATTTCCGATTAAATTTTAAATTTTGAACTTTAAACTGAGACAAAAAAAAAATTGTTTTGTTTTCCCCATTTCAGAAAACGAACTATTGATCGACTTCGCGCAAGATTTGGGTTGCAAACCCTCGCGACTACCCCCGGACGGACACGAATTCCCACCAAGTTTCGTGGAGTCAAATACAGAAACAATCGTCGATTTCCAGGACACGAATCCAGAGGAAACCGACTCGGACAAAACCGACAAGCTGTCGCCATGTTGCCCCGAAAATCCGCCGCCAGTCGTCAGCACCTACGAAGCGAAACTCACGATTAGGCCTAAGGAGAAAACGAGCCCGAGTTGGAGTTTACGAGAAGAAAAAGTGGTCGTGCAGACAAGCAGGACGAGAAACGAATCGCACGACGTGAAACCGTTCAGTACGTTGCCGAGGAAAGCCGAAAAACAGAACTTTTACTCCGACAATTTCGCCAACTCGTCCTCCTGGTATTCGCTGCTGGAGTCTCGCAAACAGCAAGTTTCCAAGCTCAGGGGACTCGTCATCCCCGAAAAACACGGTCAAAACATCACCAACGTCATCCCCATGCCAACAATCACGAGCACCGATCGCATCCGGCGCGAAAATTCAAACAAACTCGCATCGCCGTTCGGGTCCCTGCCGCGCAACTTGGATTCAAAACGCGATTCGAATGCAAATTGCAACGGAAACGGAAACGGAGCGAACAACGGCGCGACTCCGTGTTTGACCATCCCGCCTTGGAAAGACGTTTCCTCGTCCAATTTCCCCAAATACTCGCCGGCCTTCAAAAGAAAGTCTCTGTCCATTCTTCAAAAAGACGCTCCGACCGTTTCCGTTTCCGTTTCCCGACCGAAATCGGCAACGCTATCGTCCACGCTTTTCGACCTGTCTCGGTTTTCTAGTCAAGAGAGTTGGCCAAAACCCGAATCCGCTTCTGCGACGGCGGAAACGGAAACGGAAGACAAGGATTCCGTGATTAGTTCTTCGGGCTCAAATTTCTCGCAAAATCTTTCGCCACCCGTATCGCCTTTTCGAGTTTCCTCTTCGCAGTCTCACACCGACGACGACATGGTGGAAGAGTACGTAGTTATTCGAATTACCGAGACGGACACACACACCGAGGCCGCGGCTGAGACCGAGACCGGGAATAAGGAAAAGGTGGAGCGAAAGAGCAGCGTCGAAGCGCTCAACAGGAGAAACGTGCTGGAACGGGCCAAATTCAGCAGCGGAGGGGCCGACGAGGCGGAACAAGACGAAACGGACGGTGAGCGAGCAAAACCGGACGTGGTTGCGTCACCGCCGGCCACTTTTTTCCATTACAGATCGCACAGCGACATCGTCTGCAAGTCGCGAGTGGACGTCAAGACGAAACCGAACGCCATCAAGTCGTTCCGCCAGCTGGCGGAGCAATGGGAAAGCAAGAAGACGGAATTGTTGCCAACTTCGTCTCAAGCTAGAAGGAAAAGTCTCCCGGTTGCGGCTTTCCGTCCCGTGCCAACGCAGACCTCTCAAAGCTCGCAAATACCGGTTCGGGCTGTCAAAGATCGCGACCGGTCGTTTAGTGTCGAGAACGGGCAGACACCGAAGGCTACAACTCCTCAAAGATACGGCAACAAGGGCCCGTCCACGAGTGTGGGAGATCTTTTGAAAATATTCGAACAGCAACAGCAACAACATCAGCAAATGTTGATTGCTAATGGGAAGGTTGCGGTTGCGCACAAGGGCGCGCATCAACATCAACAGCAACATCAACAGCAGAATCACGCGAGAATGTCGTCGCAAGACTCGACAGCGAGCGAGTCGGAGGTTTTCTCGCCGGCGCACTACGGGAGCGTCAATTCTTTGAGCTCGATAGCGCATGATCAGTTCGGATCCATCTCATCTTTGGCTTCATCCACCAGTTTGATTTCGCCACAAGTAAGACAATACTAGTACACGCAGGTTTGAATAGTTTGAGATATCGACTTACATTGGTTGTGCAGGAGCTTCAACAACTGTTGGACGATGCGAATCAGTCGCTGGAAGAGTCTGGAACGCCGCAGCACGAAATTCTCGTTGTGGTACTTCATAGGGAAATAGCTGGTGGAAATATAGGAATAACATTAGCCGGAGGAGCGGATTACGAAGCCAAAGAAATTACGGTAAGCTGTTGCCAAAATAAGTTGATTAACCCAATGACCCACAAAAATTGACTTTTATTCAATGACGGGTTTTTATGAGACGCATTTAGCAAAGCGGATAATTCAGTTACAACGTTTCGGTTTTGTATTCGCTGGACGAAACGGTTAATGGCCTAATGGGCAATTTGGATGACAGTTTTGTTTAATTATATTGCAATGGCTCACGAGTGGTTATCAGAGGTCACGTTCACTTTTTTTCCTCGCCAACTGATAAGCCGAGCTGTCAGTCCCCCGCTGAGCATTCCAATCTTTAACATTTCACTAATGAAACACAAGAAGAAAGAAAGAAAGAAAAAAAGAAAGAAAGAAAGAGATTTTTATTTGTATTTTTTCTTATCTTTTTCCTTATTTCCTTCTCGCAGGTTCATAAAGTCATCAACGGAAGTTTGGCTGACCGTGATGGACGCATACAAAAAGGCGACAGAGTCATATCCATAAATGGAAAAAACGTGAAAGGGATTACGCACAAAGAGGCTCTGAATTTGCTTAAGGTGCATTCACTTTAGCGCGCACAAAAAAAGACCTTGACTAAACTTAACCCGTTTTCACCTCTGCCCATCCATCAAGTGCAATTTTATACCTTTTCTTTCTTTCACTGTTGAAATAGGCTCCTCGCCCGGAGTGCGTCTTGGTCCTGTCTAGAAACACGCTCCTGGAGGACATCAAAAAGTCATCGCCGCTCCTTAAAGACAACATCATCCAACCAGGTAATTTCTTCAACACTCGATCTCGAAAACAAGCAATTTCATTCCCAACCTTTTCGCTTTGTCCACTTTCAGTCAAGGTGTTCAAGAAACATAATAGAGACTCGTTAAGCGTGCAATTAGTCAAAGATGGAGGCGGATTGGGCTTCAGTCTGGACGGAGGAAGAGAGTCGCCCGCTGGAGACAAACCACTCACAATAAAGAAAGTATTTTTAGGTAAATCAAATCAAAATCAAAATCAACTATAGTAGTTATTCACCTGCTTGGTTTGTTGTCAATTTCCTCAGGTGGGTCGGCGGATAAATGCGAATTACTCAAAATTGGGGACGAAATAATCGCCATCAACGGCACGGATGTGTCCAATATGTCGCGAATCGAGGCGTGGACGATGATTAAAAAGTTACCCGAAGGGAAAATAAATGTAGCGTTCCGCCAAGCGTAAAGACAAATTCTTTTATTTTTATCTTAATTAAGTGACTTGAAACGGGTGATTAGAAAAGAAAAGAAACAAATTATTTATAAATTTTTTTTTACGGTTTTTGGCGCTTCAGACGGAAGGATTTTTGTATTGATTAAAGTTAAACTTTGTAAAATTCAAATAAAGGATTATAAAAAACAGAAATTAATAAATTAATAGAATCAAAGAAACGCTGCCCATCCGAAATACATTTCGGACAAATTCTCCTCGCTGGTCGCCTCTTTGATGAGGTTATCAACTTGTCCTTCGATTGACAGCGGCAATCCCCTGGGTTTGCTTTTGGTCAGCACGATTCCCTTAAGCCTGCGCGAGATATCCAGAACTCGAACCATAGCCTGTTTGTATTTGTATTTAATATTTACTTTTTAAATATGAAATGATTAATTTTGTTTCTCACCTGTTCGTTTTTAATTTCCCCAACAGGAGGAGCTGGTCTCGCTGTGCCTGGCTCAATAACTTTCCATTCGACTAATGGATCGTGAACGAAGGGTTTGAGGACACTGCAAACGTCACATTTCAAACGTCAGATCGTATTTCATAAATCGATTCGTTTCAATTCACCTCATTAATGTTTCCCGGTGTTTGCGCATCACTCGCATCGTCACTTCGCACGCTTTTCGAAAGACACCTTCGTAACCCGTTATGCCCTGAAACGAACGGAAAAAAACATTAAAAACTTGACTTTTCGTTCGGTTTATAAAGTGTTCTTCACCATAGCGTCGACTAGATTGCGCGTCAAGCGGAAAGGAACTTTCTCCGGCCACCGAAAAAAATCGCCCTGTCAAATTGTCAACAAATAAGGAAATTATCGTTATTTCTCAAAAAATTGTCCATCTGTTTACCTTATTAAATAGGCAATCAAAGTCCACATGTACCACATCCCCGTTACTGTTGTCCAACAAAATATTCTCTCCGTGTCGGTCTCCCAAGCCCAAAATGTAACCCACCATACTCATCACAGCCAAGGTGCGCACGTAAGACAACCTCACTGAATACCTAAACAAATGGATTTATTTAAAGATTAATTTCGCTCGCGATCCATTCATTTTATATTTTACCAAGCGGTGGGATCCAAAAACGACTGATGAAACCATTCGCTTAATACCGACGGATGGTGAGATAGCAATGTTCTGAACGCGTTTAATTTAACCCTAAAACAAGTGGAAATTGACAATTAGAAATTTAAATAATTGTTACAATCGCTCGTGTTTGACGCAACTCCATCGGGGCCGTCTGGATGGGCACTAATGCTTTCATTTCCAAAGCGTCGATGGAGATTTTCTTGTCGGCGTAGAGTTTCATAATGATGTTGCGGATCGTCCTCAAGTTTGGAACCCATTCTATTAAACCGCACGTTTCATTCAACGGAACCACGGTCTGGTCAAATTAGAAGAATCAAAATTAAAAACAAATTCAAATTGATTGATTTTTCCTAGTTTTTTTCATTACGTAAGTTCGTATGTGGAGTTCGCGACGTCTGGCTTCGGGGTCACGATTCAACGCTTTGTTGACTAACGCATTAAATTCCATTAGACGACAATCCTTTCGCAGATCGTCCTAAATCCAACAAAATCGGTTTAAAAATCGATTAGCACTTTTTCGTTGCAAATTTACTTTGGGTTTGCACATCATTGCGTACGTGTGTCCGTCACTTCCACGCAACGAAATCTTTTTCGGCCTCTGCAAGCTCGGCATAACGTCGATCTAAACGGAAAAATAATTACCTATATTTACATAAAATGTCATTCAAATCCAACTCGCCTTATCCTCAATGTATTCGATATAAATGAGTGAGTGTGGAAATGGATCGTGACTAAACTGGTCGGAATTACCAAAGGGTAAATTAACGGTCATCGCGGACTGCAACGGCAGCATTATTTTGCTAAACTGACTGCGCAGACGGAATAAAAACGATTACAAACTTGCGTTTTCTTGCAATTGCTAGAAACCTAAGCGCACCTTCCGGTAAGAAGTCTCGCTATTTCGGGACATTCTTGCGCAACGCTCATTTTCGAGCCATGTTTCGGCGGAGGCATGTTGCTCACGTTGAGCAACAGCCGAACGAGTTCTAGAACGTCGGAAAAAAATTTGGTACGCTTGGGGTTGATTACTTTCGCAGCGTTGATTATTCCTTGACATCTCGTTACTCTCGTCACGTACGAAGACTAAAATTGTATCATTAAGCGTCAATACACACACTAGAAATAACATTTTAGCCTTTTGTACCTTTAGTACGGCGACTAGTTGCCACATTGCTTGTTGGGGATACGTGGCCAATAATTTAGCAATAATTGCCTAATGGGATAAAAGAAATAAAAATAAAATCACAATAAAAAATTATAATTAGCATTTAGCACTTTGAGCGTGGTAAAAACTGCCTCGTGAGAGTGACAAATCCTCGATACCAATTGAGGCAATGCGATGAGAAATTTGTACGGAGGTAAGGAATGTAGATTCTCCATCATCTGTGCACAAAATGAAGAATTTAACAAATAATTTTGTATTTTAGCATTTTGTCCATCCTATTACCGCTTCATTAATTTTCTTCAAACTGGTTTCCATCTGTTTGAACAATACGTTTTGCTTTTTGCATTCGACCGTTTGCGCGCCCAAATCTAACCAGACGCTCAGCACGTGTGGCATGACGTGGCAGGTGAAGTGGCTGCCGTAACGCAAACACTTGCTGTAGGTCTTCACAATTTTCACCTGCATTTCGCTAGAAATAGAATTTAAAAATTTTAAAAACTGAATAATTAAATCGTGCGCCAATTACAAATTGTGTGGTCTCTCCATTTTTGAATAGACTTTGTCGCAATACTGCCCCATGTAGAAATGAACATCCTCCCAATCAGGGTAAATATCGAGCACTTTGTCGAACATATCGAGAATAAGTTTGCTTTCGAGTCTTTCCGCCTCGTCGCTGTAGCGTACGAGTAATAGTTGGGCCTATTAAAAAGCATTTTAAATCGGTCACAATTAATTAATTATTTTTTAATTCAACTATACTTTGGCGTATGACAGTTTGGTTTCTTCATCTAACGACCCGCTGAGCCGACTGTAATGTTCTAGCAATCCCTTTGAAAGGCTCGAAATGGCTTCTTCGGGTTCCGATTTACACCAGTGCCATTTGGCGTACTCCACAAAAGTCTCTCTCACTTTAAAATTTGACGCCTCGAGTAGACAACTGTACGCATGTTGTATATTACCACTCCTAGCAAACAAATAAATCAAATACAAAAAACATTAATCGAAGAGATAAAAATCAATTTCTCACTTTCTCGCAGCTTTGGCACTTTGCAACCAACAATGTCCAATTTGATGATCCAAAGTTGTTTTCAATTCCGGAAGCGATTCTTTCGCCAAACCAAACACAACTCTACGAAGACTTAAGATGGGCTCCATAAAACGAAATGTAGACTGCAAAATTAAAAAAAAAAACATTAAAAAACATTAAAAACCAAAATAGCGATTTTATTTTCATTTTATTTCTAAACCTGAATCGATTTAAATCGCGACTCCCATTGTCGAATCAAACCAATTGGGGTCTGAGGCTCCTCCTCATCGGACGCCGCGCAGGGAAACTTGAGAAACACCCTGGCGCCCTTTTCTAGCTCATCCAACATGTGCAAGCGAATCAAATGCTCGTATCCACTCTGATAGGCATAAGTCTCCATGCCCGCCGCCGACAGCGGCGTCATTTCCTCAATACGAGCGAGTGCGAGAGCTGCCGAGAACTTGGCGCTATCTCTTTTCTTGGCGGATAAAAGAATTTGACCCAGAGCCACACTGGAAGATGGAATGGTATCTGCTGCCAAAAAGGTGTCTAAGCTGTCCCAACTGCTCAGTTTCCAAGCAGCTTCGATGCGCAATGTATTTAATAGTGGTCCCCAAATGGGCCTTTAATAAAACAAATAAAAAATCAATTTTGTTTCCTTTCCTTCTAAAATTGACTGAATGCAAAGTATACTTGTTTGCAACGATCCCGTTTGCATAATTGAGGGCAGTGCTGGATTGTCCTAAACTCATAAAAGTCCTCAAAACGCCTTGGTGGTGAGCTACTTGGTTCGGTTCTACCAGAATGACACTTTGGTAGCAAGCTAAAGCGTCTTGATATTGGCCTTGACATTCAAAAAGATTAATTAATTAATTACACATTTAACCGGTTCGATTTTTCCAATACCTGTGCTCTCGTGAACTGTAATTTGTTCGGATAATGTGATTGTGTTTTTGCGACACGTTATCAAGCCGGCTACGGCATCTGGTTCGGCGAGCGCGACATAAGCCTTCTGTAAGGCTTCCATATAGATCTGAGGGTTTTCTTTTGTTTTTCCCAGGTGCAATTCGCAATGCATCAGAGCTCGAGTGTACGCTTTGCTTCTGTACGACGCATCGATCACTTCATCTTGAGGTATTTTTGCGAAAAAATCATCGATGGCACCGTAATTAAAGTCTACAAAAATAGAATTTGTTTTTATATCAAATTGTCATGTCTTTTCCGTTTTTCAGCTGTACTTGGGTTTTTCTTGACTGTCAAGCTCTTTTGACGCCATTTTTTTAAGAAATCCATGACGGAGAAAATGGTTTGCGTACTCATCAGAGACAAATCCGATTCCTCGTCACCTTTGGCGTGTGGCACCTTTTTATTCCTTATAACTGCGAGCACCTCTTCCAGAATCTAAGATAAATTGAAATAAATTGTTTAAAAAAAAGTGGTAAAAAAAAATGGAAATTTAAAACCTGATTTGTTTCGGTTTCGCCTTCGGTAAGCAAAATATAGACAACAACGTAAAGAAGAATAAACAAAGCCGTATTGAAGTCGTGTTTGATTATTGTACGACATACTGGAAAAATTCTGGCTGCAATGCCTTTCTTTACCTGAAATTAATTTAAATTGTTTAGTTTAAATTGGACGAAACATGCAACGATTGCAATTTACTTGGCCGACCAAATGTGCGCACCAGGTACAGACCCACTCGTTGTAAGACATCGAGCTTCCGCAGAAGTAAATTGGCGTTGACAGAGCGGGTTTCGACGACTGAGCTTCCACGTACCTAAGTTAAATGGAAATTCATTTACCCTCCTTCCAATTGATTTCAAATTAAACCCAACTTTGAATTCAGCAAAGGTCCCAAAATTTCGTGAATAGTTAGGGAAAATCTTCTCCATAGACTTGTTGGACATTTTGTAATTTCATCCGATGGTTTACAGTCATAAATTTGCACCAGTTCTTGAAGAGCAAAAGAAGAACAATCCTACAAAAGAAAAACCAACAAATCAAAAAGCGTAAATGCACATTTTAAAATGAATTTTTAAAATGAATTACAGCACCTGAATTCTTGGCTCATCCGCTGCTAAATATGCTCGTGTCAACTCTTGTATCAAAGTAACCGCAAAATCTTCATCTTTGACGTCGAGATGAATTGTTGTCATGTCGGTGCTAAAATCGTTTTTGTCCATCTCCAATCTGCCAGGATCGATTGCGCCCAATTCTCCGAGACATTCTCCGATCAATGACCTAATCCGCGGGTCGGCTTCCCTGCAGCTAACCACCATCTGCAATATTTACAGTTTACAATATTACAACTAGATGACAAGTAGATGACGTCTAGGGCAACTCGAGGTCACTTACAATCTTGACCAGCTGCGAAATGTTGGGATCAAGTGATTCACTACCGAGCACCAACTCGTATACTGTGTTTTTGTAATTTTGGAGAAAGAACTTGAGTTTGAGGAACGCGTGGATCCGCACTTCGAGGTTTTCCGATTTGATTGTCAACAAGGAATGGCCCAATTGTTTGCGACAATCGTCTTGTGTGATGGGACTTTCCGAGTACGTTTTGAGGATCTCATTCACTCGGCTCAGCTCGGGAATGTCGGGCAGCTTGTGCAACTCCTTGAAGTATGGTTTCGTAAGTGCTCTGAAAAACAAACGTCAACTTACAAGTTAATTTCATTAAAAGAGTAAAGAGAAACCTAGATTTTTATTTCACCTTTTCTCCACTATGTAATATTGAAAAATTTCGGCAATTTCTAGTGGTTTGGTCTCCAATAAGGGCAGTAGAGGGACCACAATCTGACTCAATAAAGGTCCCAATGCAGCATCGTCGAGGCTGAACATTAACATTTGTTAAACATTAAACGTCTATCGCTTTGAAATTTAAGTAATTTACTTATGAACAAAGGCCATCCACGCGGTGCAAGATAGATTCACCAATTCTGGGTCTTGAAATGCTAATGCGATCCTCAGAGTCGCGAGAACTTTCATTCGAACCTGCGTGATGTATTCCGGTCCCATTAGTTTAATCAATTCGCTCAAGCATTGCAAAACCTACAAATACAATTTTAATTATTAAAAACCAAAATACATTTCCTCCCTCTTTTTCGTTGGTTGGTAATTATTTACTAGTTTCTTGTCTTTCATTGGTACTGACGAAGTATGAAACTGACTGTCAAAAAGCGCCAGAAATCCAAGAAGTCGAGATGAAAGAAAACCAGCCTAAAATTAATTTCAAATAAACAAAAGCAACAAAAATATTTTTATTTGTTGTTACCAACTCCTGCTTATTTTTTATTTCTGTGTGTTCCAATCTCTCGACCAAGAGTACGAGTCCGTTGTAAGCCTGCTTGGGGTGCGAGCCTAAACGCAACAACACTTCGGTAAGCACTCGCAAGTGATCGCCACCCAAGAAATCACCAATTTTCGCGTTGGTTTCACTCTAAACAAAATTTAATAATTTAATTAAATAATTTAAAAATAAACACCAAGTACGGTAAGTTTGTTTGTTTACTCACTTCCACGAATTTTAAGGCGTTTTCCATTTCCAAGCACTCGCACTCGCATACCAGGTACGCGTAAATATATTTAAACTGATCCTGTATGATCTGCCGTTTGTTCATCCCAACGTGATCGGCAAAAACCTGGAGCAGCGCGGATGAATTTCCGCTGGCGTCTCTCACCAGAAGAGGAATAGCATATCTCAAAGCGAGCTAAATAAACAAATTTCAAACTATCAGAGAATGCTTTCACGTTTTCACATTTTTAAATACAATTACCAAAACGAGAGACTTCATATCGCAAAATTCAAATGTTCGACCGATGTACACCATCGCATTGTGAGCAGCTTCGCTTTTAGGGTTTTCGAAAGCGAGTAATTTCTCGCACAGGCACTGAAATATTTAGAACGATTTCTTTCAATATCGTATTTACAAACAAAAAGAAAGATTTAACTGTTTACTTTGCATATTTCACCATTAAACCGTAAAAATAACTGTTGTAAACTTATTTTTTTAGCATTGGCGATTCTTCTCACCTAGAAAAACAACTTTAGAAATAAATAAAACGATCTCTCTCTCTCTCGATGGGATTACCTCGAAGGCAGCGCTTGCAGTCATACCCGTGCCGTTGATAACATTGTCAACCAAAATGACCATAAGTACCTCCAATAATTCACCCTCGACGGCGCTGCAAGAACAAATAGATGAGAAAGTGTATAAAACAAGAGTTGGAGATGATTGATTACCTTCCCAAATAACCAACAGTTTGCAAAACGGAGTCTTGTTTTGATATCTCACAGTCACCAGCGCTCGACCTTTGAAATGCCACTGCAAGTTTATTAATAATTGCTTCTTGGTGCGTTGTTATGTCCGAAACGATCGACATGCACACGGGAAAACAAACTCTGAAAGTATTAATTTTTTGATTTTAAAACCGTTTGATACAATAATCATTCACTATCAATTCAATTACATGAAAGCGTTGCGCACGCTCAAACTATCGTCCTTCATAAAATCCATAAAAGCGCTCGTCATTTTTGGATCCACATTCACGTGACGGTAAATTGATTTAAAACTTTCGACCACACCTAAATAAAATTTTACATTTTAAATAAAATAAATGTCAGGAATAATCGATTTTACCTAATTTCACGCTCTTATCGGAATGGGCCAGCAAATGTAAAAACGGACTTACAATTTCTTCACCAATCAAAATCCGATCGGCGTTTTTGCCGGCTAAAATAAACAAATTATCATTTCACAGGAAATGAATGAATAAATAAATATTTACCATCTTGAGTATTACATCGTGGGCATTTTATTGCCAACGATTTAAGGTAACTGTTCTCTCCAAACTTATCCAATTTTGGTCGACTAAGAGTCGTTTTTCCCGACAGAATGCAAATAATTGACCCGAGATGGTTGGCCAATGCAATTTCGGCCGTTAATTCCAAGGTATTAACCGCCATCCTGCACAAAATTCATGTATTTAGTAATGAAAAGCTATTGGAAAACAAAACAAAACGTACCGCAAAATCTGAAACAATTCCTCTTCTTTCGAAAGTTTCAATCGTTGAAACATCAGCGGAAATACGTTCATGCAGATTGTTTGGTGTGGAAAATCTTCGCCGCACTAAGAATCAATGTCTTATTAAATCACCAAATCGAAGCTTTTAAAATTACAAAACATTTACTAGAATCTCTCGAAAGATCAAAACGCGGAGATTCACCGCTACGCCGCTCGGCAAAACCGCCAGTGACCATAAACATAATTTCAAAGTTTCCACGTCTTTGGAAAACCCAATTACTTCACCCACTCGCTTCAGAGTTCGAAGATTATTTATATGAATGTCATCGCAAGTTATTGCAATCTGCAGCCACGGGAGAGCGATGATCGCAGTCACTTCCGACCACATTTCGGAAAAATTAAAATTATCTGAAAGTATCAAAATCTGTCAAATTAGATTGCGCAACAAAAAACAATATTAGAAGATACCTTGAGCGTAAAGCAGAGCTGCGATAACGTTTACAACGGTTGAAAATACTCCGATGTCCGGGTTCGAGCTTAATAACTCGAGACAAACTTTACCAAGACAAACTGGGGAATCTTCTTCGCGGAACCAGTTCAAATCTCTCCCGTAACTTTTGCTTCTACAAAGGAAATTAGATATTTTAATACTAAAAACTAATTAATTAATTAATCGCACAATTCTGCTTTTTCCGGAAGTCTGACGCGGACGCTGCACACTGTTCCAACCGTGACAATTACTTTTAATTCAGACGAAACAGTTGTTACGTCACCACTCTGTAGAAAATTAGAAATATTATTTTAGTTCGTTCATTTAAATGACTAAATGAATAGTTTTAGAAAAAATTACATTTCCATCTCGAAAATTTTGCAAAATGCATTGAAATTTCGACTGCAGAAGTGCCCAGGAAGGTGACAGTGCAGTTGCATTAACGTTTTTGTTGCCAGATTGACCGCTAAAGTCAGAGCCAAACAATGAGCCTGATGGTGTGTTGGGAGTTTTCGCTCTCTGCTCTCGAATGAGCCTGGTAGCTTTAACATGGTTCAATTTGACCTCTTCTTTTATGAGTTCAATAGTGCATTGCGAAGTAAACTAAAAAGAAAAATCAAAAATAATAAATTAAATTAATTAAAACTTAAAATTAAAATTGAAATACCTTGTGATCGCATATTGGGATGAAGTGTTCAATCAGAGCTGAACTCGTCGACGCGAGCAGTTTTTGTTTGAGCACTATCTCACATTTGCCTAATTTTGAGAACATACAGAGTATTATTTCACACACGGATTGCCGTAACTCGTCCGTTGTAATGCTAGACAATCCAGATTTGTTGACCATCTGAAAATAAAAATAAATTAACGAATTTACCATTCAAATTTCATTCATGTCTATTTCATTAATACTTGTACAAAGTTGTCACAAAAATGGAATAATGAGACGAGATTCAAGTAATAGTGATTATTACACGCCGTTCTCTTAAATACACTCTCTAAACACGTAGAAAAACTTTTTTCTAGGACCGCTAAACCACTGAAATTGAAATCATTCATTAGGCGAACAATTACAAACACAAATTCCATCTAATACGTGTAGTTGAAGTTGACCAGTTGTCCGGTGAGCATAAGTTGAAAACAATCTATCAAACATTTGTATAAATACTCTTGCCACCTCATGTCGTTTGGAATGTTTTTTCTCAGAATCAGGTTGGTAATTGCGTCCAATGATACCTATTAAAAATATATATATATATATATATTTATGGAATTCAGCTTGTAATTGCAGTTATTTTAGTTTATAACCTGTTTCAAATTGTAATCTCCGGTTTCTAAGTAAGTGCACACCAACATCCGATAATCCGCCATGACCTTCGGATTTATATAAAACGATAAGTCCATTTGAGCAACAATTTCCCTGAAGAAAATAACATTCGTTCGTTAAAATGTGAGATTTTGTCGTACAAATGGAAGAAAAAAAACTTACATTATCGCAAATTGCAACGCTTCACACTGAACAATGTTGTTAAAAACAACTGGTAATTGATGAATTTTCAACTCTTTCTGAAAATATTAAATTTAAAAATTAAAATGAGATTTTTAATGAGTTAAAATAACTTGTTACATGAGTAATCTCTCTCAGCGGTGGGTCAAACCACAAAAATGTCAAATTAGTTGGCCCACATTCTCTTTTCATCAACGTATCGTGAATATCGATCAAATCTGTATTAGAAAGATATGTATGTATCGTATTCGAAGATTTCAGTTTTATTAAATTCATTACCATGTAAGACGCGCACGAAATCATTAGTCATTTCGCAAAAGAAAGGCGGATCTCGACACTGCACATGAGTAAATAGTTCTGCAATAAACTTGGTGCACGACATTCTAGCATCTTTCGAACATTCTCGACTTAGCAAGTGCAGCAAATGCGTCATTAAACATTTCGTAAATCCTGTAAAAAATAAAAATAAAGTTAAAAAGTTAAAAATTAATAATTATTCGAAAATACCTTTGCAATAAGCACTTTTTGAGACGACTTTTTCTATTTTCGCCACATTCGGTTTGAGAATTGGAAGAACGTAAACGTCGACCCAGAAACGATTCTTTAGACAGTTGTTAAGTCCTTGGAAAAAACCGACCAAGTCTCCGCCTGAAAGATTTTAAAATGGCATGAAATGTTTATAGATTTGTATGTTACTAGTATACCTTTCTTTACAAGATCCGCTGCACACTCTTGCAGCCTGTCTTGCAGTTCGGCTACTTCATTCTCTTCTGCTGCATCCGACGCCGGTGTGTCACTACAAATGAGAAACACGTTTTATTTTTTCTTTTCCACTGACTAAATGTTTGTTTCAATTAAATCGTTTACCCGCCCGCTTCTTGCGACATTCTTTCTGGACCACGCCGGAACAAGTTTGGGTCAAGGTAACTAGAATTTGGGTATCAACTAAGCTTCGCTAATAAGCTCCAACTACTTTTAATTCTAACTACGGTAATGCATAAGGTGCCCGCTGGTTCGTATTCCCGCCACACGTCACACGCCAATGACGCTTCATCCGGTTTGTAAAATCCTAAACGTAAAATCGTACACGTAAAATCATACACGAAACAACGAATTAAAATTCATTTATAGAAATTAAAAAATCGTACGATAACTGAATATTCTAATAATTCGACCGTGAATCAATTATAATACGTTTTTAAATCAAAACACAACCGATGACATTAAGGCCGTCTAGTGTTGATAAATCGCATTAAAATGCATCAAATGAAATAAACTTTGAATATTTAATTTTTATTCAATAAAAAATTACAAATCATTTAATTTGTACATTTCTCAACGACTGGGCAACAACGTGTCCTTTCCCAGGAATAATCAACAATTTGCCTTTATAAGTTGCTCTTTTTTCGTCATCAGTTTTCAAATCGGGCGCGACTTGCTCAAAAATCTTCTTTTTCGGATTGAGCTCTTTATCCGGATCGCCCGGGAACTCGTCGCAAACAATCCTATCGCCAGGCACAGCGCCCGACGGAGGACTCAAAACCTCGACCTTCTCCGGCGTGCTCGCGCACATGACCATCGCCTGCGACAAAACGCCGCGCATCTTGGCAGGTTTGAGGTTACACAGCAAAACAACGATGCGATTTTGCATCTCTTCCAGAGGAACGAATTTGACGAGTCCGCTCACGACCGTTCGGGTTTTCCCTTCGCCCAGATCGATTTCTTCCACGTACAAACTGTCGGCATCCGGGTGCTTTTTCGCCGATACGATTTTGCCCACGCGAAGATCCAAACGGCTCACGTCGGCCTGTCGTTCGTCGCTCGGTCCAGATTTCGTCGATTTGCTGTCGGCGTCTTTCTTCTCGTCGGCTTTCTTCGCTTCCTTCGTTTTTTCTTTGCTATGAAAGATTTGCTCCGATTTGCGCGAAGCTTTCACGAGTTTCGGCGAATGCGAATCACTCGACGAGCAGAAATTGTGGAATTGTTTGACGCCGTTCTTGCACTCCGCATTAATCAAGCGTTGTTTCCACATTTCTATTTCGGCTCTGAGTAAGGCGTTCTCCTCTCTCAGTCGGGTTTCCTCGCTCAGCGCACTCTGAGCGATGGCGGCATTCTTCGCATCCCGAATTTGCTGGTCCAAAAGTTCGATGATTTCGGTCGCTTTTGACGCTCTGCTTTGCAATCGATGCATAACATCCGTCACTTCCATTTCTACAACAACAAAATTGAATAAATATTTTCAATAAATGATCGATTTCATCGCGGATTCTTATTTTACCTTTCGAAAATGCTCTAAAAATTCGTCCAAAGTATAAATAGAGAAAACGTGTATCGGCAGTTCTGCACAGGGATGACATAGGCACATCCAATCACGGATCTTTTCACAGGTGGCCAATCACGTCGCTCCATTTATCTTGGGCACCAGATGGCGCCAAACTCGATTTTTATACTGTTTGAACGATCAACAAATCCAGGATTTGGATTGTTTGGAGGAAATTTCGTTTCAGTTTTCAAATCAAACCATTTTCATTCGATTAACATTCCTTTATTTCAATATACCGGAATATAATTTATATACGAATAAAAACATTAACTCAACAAAACTTTGGGGAAAACTCCTACTACAATTATTGCTCAAAAAAAATCATCCGACATTTTTTTCTTTTACGATTTCCCTTCTGCAGAAACAATTTCTACAAATAATATTTCATCTTTTTATTTTTTAACGGAAGTACTCGGGATGGTAGATAGTCATACAAAAATCAGGCCACGAAAACTGCATCCGAAATAAATTTATATTTCACGTCATTTATATTTACGATATAACACTAACTTACAACGTGTAAAAAGTTTGTACGTTTTAAAATTATCTTATCTATAAAATAACAGTAAGTATATATATATATCTCTTTCTCTCAACTTTGATAACAAACACTACGGTACCGTACAGACAATTTGGGAAACAAATATTGCTAAATAATCACACGCAAAATTGTTTGTGTATTTGACTTAAGTAGGTTCGGTATTAAATGGAAGTAGGTTCTAAGGCTGGTTCCTCCTCTTTTAAACTCTGCTTCGTCTCTTGCTCCTTCCAGTACTGGTAATTCTTGTGCAGATTTTCCATCAATTCGGGTAGATCTGCAAAAACTTGAAGCGAAGCAAATTTCAATTTTTCAATTTTTTAATTTTTTAATATAAATTTTTAATTTACCATCCCACGATTCGAACATGTCGTTGACGAAATAATCCATAAAACCAATTTGTGACTTGGGAATACTACAAGTTGTTCTGTCGAACATTGGCATCACTATGGGAAGACCTTTTGCTTTTTCCTCTTCGGTCTGTACGAAATATAAAAATAAGATGAGATAAGATAAGATATTTACTTATTTATTCACCTGTTGGAAATACTCGGTGGCTATTCGGTGCGCCCACTCTACGCACAATTCGAGTCCACGCGCGGGATTCGAAACATCGGCGCACTTAATCAAAACTCTTTTGACCAAAGTGATGTTGTCGGCCGTTTCTTGACCGACCTTTAACCAAATCAAATTGAACCAATTAGATTCAAACTTACTCATTCCAATTAAATCACCTCAAAATTGAATTCGCTCTCTTCGTTAATTGGTTTTGTAAAGGAGTTAACAAACTTGGCCAAATGTTCAAAATGTTTGGTCATTTCGGTGGCGAGGACCATGTCGATTATGCTGTGCCGTATCGTGCGGTAGTCGTCCTTGTCCATATTTGCAAAAATATTCACTCTTTTGTCGGTGTGCGTCAGCTTAAACGCTAAAGCTGAATGATGACTCTCTAAAACGGATCTTTAAAACCAATTCACCATTAAAAAATTAACTAATTAAAAGATTAAAAAATTATCGCCTACAAATCGTTGTATAAAATTGCCAACTCGTTGTTGGAATTGCAGAGAAAAGCGCTGTTTTTTCCGGGGTGATCAGTGTCGTGAATGGCGGCCGCTACCAGACAAGCGGCTTCGTCCAATGGATCAAAAATTTGCTGCAAAAGTGCACGTTTTAACAAGTTAAATTGAAACGTTTTAGAATTAAAAAAAAATCATACTTTTATGTGATCCCTATCGAGAAAGCACGCGGCCGCTTGCAGAACGTCGGCAGCGTGAGTGGAGTTATGATAAGGGTTTTGAGCGTGGTAATTGGCTTCAATGAGCGTCAGCCAATTCTGAATTGTAGTTTCGTCAGTATTCAAAACGGATGCCACCCTAAATCGTCCAAATATTGCCATACCTAACCACACCAGAGGCCTAAAACACAAAAATTAAAATTAAAAAATAAAAATTAAAAATTAAAAATTAAAAAATAAAAAATAAAAATTAAAAATTAAAAATTAAAAAATAAAAATTAAAAATTAAAAAATAAAAATTAAAAATTAAAAAATAAAAATTAAAAATTAAAAAATAAAAATTAAAAATTAAAAAATAAAAATTAAAATTTAAAAATTAAAATTAAAAAATACCTTTTATTTGTGATGGCTTCTAGTTGTAACACGTTAAAGCTCCATTTGGATTCGTTCTCGAGAAGACTTTTAATGTTCGACGGAATGATAGAAAGTGATGGCAACGACAAACTAGGCTGAAGACCTTGACCTATTTCGAGCGTTTATTTACTTATTTCAATAATCAATAATTCAATTCATGCGCCAAAAACCTGATCGTACTTTTGGAAAATGAAATTTCTGACTGTCGACGAGCGTTCAAAGGAATCTTGGGTCCTTGCTTTAACAAACAAAAAGAAAAGTGTTTTATGGAGGAAAACAATTGTAAAACTCGAGAAGGTTGTTTACCGAAAGAAGTCCCCCCAACAGATCGATGGTGATGGGATCGTCAGACTTGGTCTGTTGACTGAGCCATTGGGGAGAATAAAGTTCGGTGGACCTCAAAATGTCCAGTGCTTTGTCTAAGGTTTGAGCCACGTACACTGGACAGTTTTCTTGAGCGGCTGCGATGAAATTGATGACTTTAGTAATGGGTGCTTCGATGCTCATTGACGAAATGCGAGCCATCGATTGCCGTCGGTTCATTAACGCCGTCACTGCAACCAATTTCGATTAATACATCCATTTTCAAACTTGTTTATTGTTTTGTCGATACCTTCGGTTAATGATTTAATATCGTACGAAGTTTTACGAGCTGCTTTGGCGACGCCTTTTAGCACATCTAAAATTAAAAGAATAAATATAGCTCAAACAAAATTGATTTATTGCGTAGAAATATTTTTTTTTTTTTTTTTTTTGCTGTAAATAATTTTTTTTCTTCTTATTGACACATTTTTCCCTAAACAATGGGACAAGACATTGAAATTCGGGACGCTTTGCAACCCGATTTCAAGGTTGTGTCAAATGCAAATTACCAATATTTATATTTTCTTTTCCGTTTGATAAATCTCCGAAGGCCGTCCGTGAGCTGCAGTCTTTAATGTACACGTGATTCGTGATTTTACTATTAAAAATAATAATAATTACATAATTATTATTATTATTTTTTTTATCTTTTTCGTCTTTAAAAACTTACTCCGAACGTGTGGATACTGGCAGTATTTTGGCTTGTGTCGATATCGCGTCGCCTGACTTTCTTCTGCTCATGTAGAGCCCCTCCCATTCCTTTAAACAAATAATTGCTCAACTCAAATTTTCCAAACTTTTCCAAAATTTATTTTAAAAAGTAATAAGTAGTGTAAAATAATTACTTTTCCATTTTTCAGTTGAGCATCGATGGCCTCGTTAAACTGCGTCCTCACGTTGTCAATTTTGTGAATATCGTGAATATTTTTGCCAGAAATCTCGCCGCAGTTATAGCCGAACAATTGCTCCCCGGTTCTATTTATATACTGCGCAACAAAATGACAAATATTTGAAATGGCGGAACAAAATGCGTCGGTTGCGCAACCCACACCTGCATTTCACCCTTTGCGCTCGTCACTTCGATCACATCTCGGCAGTTGGCCAATGCGGCGAGCATCGTTTGAGCCGCTTGAAGCCGCAGCCCGTTCCTAAAGTCGCACGTTTCGAGTTGAACGAGTTCACTCAGACAAACGCCGCGACTGGGACACTCGACGAACCACTGAAACGAGAAATTCGGGCCAAGTTTTCTAGATCTGTCAAATAAAACGCTCCATTTTCACTCCCTGTAGATAAATGACCTACTTGTACTGACAAGAAATATTCAAACTGCAAGACCATTCTTTCTCACCCTATTAAAACCAGCATTCAGAAAAGGTGTAACAGTCAAATCCTCGTCGAGACAAGCGCTGAAAACAAAAACAAGGCGAAAACGGATTAAAATTCAATTTAAATTCAATTCGATTAATGTAAATTACCTCCTTTTTACAATTATGGACGCAACAGTGTTGCTGCTTCCGTTCACTGCCCGCAGTGACCTACAAAAATATTAAATTAAATAAAACTCGTAGAAAATGGTGGCAAATGTGAGTAAAAATCTTGCCTACAAAAAACCTCGGCTTCGATCGGTTTGGAATTACGTCCGTCGACGATGACGATGTCATGGTATCTTTCCTGGTAACAAGCGAGTGCACTCTCGTGATTGGACACCATGTCGGTCTTGTATTGCATCTTCTCCGCCGCCCACCAAAATACCTCGCTTTGAGCATCTTCTTTGGGGAAAACAAACAAAACCTAAAAAAAATAGAAAAATACACCTCGAGTTACCGAATCACCTTCGCCACTATAAAATTACCTTCAAAGGCTCGTATGTCATAGAAAAACATCCTATTTTCACGTTATTGTTTTCAATCTGCAACCAAAAAACGAATTTTTTTAAACAACAATTTGAAAACATCCGCCATTTTCCGCCATTTCCTTCAACGCCTGCGCTGATTAAAATTTATGACGTTCTTGTCATTTCCTTTTTTCCTTGTAGGAAATAAGTTTGAGTGATATATGGAATGATAATTCTGACTAAATCGTGCAGAATAAAAATCTAAAAGCAGAAAGAAATGAAGGAAAAGCGAATAGTAGGCGCGCTATTGCTACGCCATCAAATAAATTTAATCTGGGATAAACAAGTAAACGTTCAGCTAAAATTAAATACTAGACAAACAAATAAAATTATTAACTAAACACGGGAAAAATCAATATTTAACATACATTATTTTTAGATTTTGCATGATCATTTTTTACTACATTTCTTATACATCCTTAGGCCTCTAAACAAGACTTAGTTAGTGACCCTGGCTCGAGTCCAGCCGCTTCCTCCGTTCCGTTCGTGCCAACTCATTTTCATTTTTATCCTTCTTAATTCCGTCAAAAAACAGCTCCGGAAATTTTTCAACCGATCAAATTCGCTCATCAAGAACTATTGAAATTTTTTTTTTATTAAAAAAATCCAATTTTTCATTAATTTTCCATTAATTTTTCTCGTTTCTCATTCAAATTTGCTCCTCATTTTCACCCAACCTCCCTCTCGCGTTAAAACCCCGCAACTAAATGCAGACAGCCAACCATTTTGTTTCCAAATAAAATTTAAAAGATATTCAACCTTAAATTTCCTAATCTTAGCCCTCCATTTAAAAATAAATAGCAAAAGCATCTCGGGCCTGAAATAGTAGAGAACACGAAGGATCCAAAATCGGACCTCTCCTCTTCGTCGCCTTCCTGCGTCAACTCAACTTCCGGTGCTACATCACCACGACCAGCACGCACTACGTGACTTCAAAAATCCCACAGCAACAGCTCACACCCTCAACGACCCTCGTACGTAACTCCCCGCATTAGCAACTGTAAACATCTGTCCAAACACGTATACAAATATTGTCTTACCACCGAATGCACTAAATGAAATTTAATTAAATTAGTTAATTAGTAAATATTGTGTGTCATTTGCCACATTCTTCGACCTTTTGGCAGCCGAATTCGGTCGGGCGAAAGAAAAAACAATTTAAAATTAGCCTTTATTTTGAATTTAAATTTAATTTTTCCAACAATCGTGAAAAGAATCTATTTTTACGATGACATTTGAGCATCGAAACACAGGAAATGGTTTGCATTGTAAATAGAAAAATACGAAAAACGTGCAATAAAATTGTCAGAATGTGTTTTTATGTGCACGTGTCTTCGATAATAATGGAGGCATTAATGACGAGTCTCATTCTCTCAAGATGCTGCGATTGAAAATTGAAAGAAAGTGCTTTCGGAGCAGCGGCGACAAAAGCAGCATTTTTCAGCATCCAATTTAATTTGGTTGCCACGGCAACGACCTCAACAAGCCTCGCTGTGAACATTGAAAAGACCCGACTGATCGATGACGAACAGCCAACACAAGCGTCTTAATAAACCGATAAACAGATTGGGCAAAAAGTCACCACCAGCTACAAAACACTTGTTGCGTTTCGCACGACAAATTTCGCTTTTTATCCGACAAAAAACACAAAAGATAGCGCGACGATATCAAATCTATTTTTTCTTTCGTAATGATAACATTCGATTAAAATTTACTCTCAAAAAAAAAATATATATATATATATATATATTTTTTCTCGTGATCGATTAATTAATTACACAATTGCACCTCAATCGATCACCTTGACCCGTTTTACATTAAAAATAAAAAATGTTCATTAAATGTGTATGTTGCTGGAAATGGAAATAATTGAAATATTTGTCGAATTTTAATGAAATTCCTTACCTGCGGTGGGGACCATTTTGAATCGAGTTTGAACTCGCACTTGGGCCCAATTGCGCTCTCGCTGCGGCTCGGAGTTTCAACATACGGCGCCGTTTCCGAACTGACGTCGGCTCGGTAATGTCCGGCCAAGCCAGCGAATTGATGGTTCGAGTCCTTGACGGTGTAGGAGGAAGGAGATTCTTCGGAATCCTGGCAATAAATCACTCCCGTCTTGGATGTGTGCATGCTCGGCGTGCAGCCCATAGCGGCTGCGGAGTGCCTGGCTCCCTGCCTGTGCCTGTGCCTGGCGCCCTAGCAAGCGCCCGCTGCAAACATTTCGTTTAACGCTTTTGCTTTTTGCTTTTCAAACTTTTTTCTTTCTTTCTTATTTACCTTCTTTTGCGAGCAAAAATGGATTGTTCTTGTTAAAGTGGATCAATTCAGCGCGATGGGCTTCCGACGGCGAGTTGATTAGGAGTCGGAACGAAGCCAGTTTCCTCGCTGGTCTTCATCACAACCGATTCAAGCAGACGATTTATGACGTCACCCACCTACTTTTAAAAAATGGGCGTGTTCGATGATGTCATTGGTTTAAATGGCACTCGGTTTCGCTCGGCCTCGAATTTCTCTCGGGCCAAATCTATTTTGCTTATCAATTTTGGTTTGTTTTCTCGCGCGGAGTTGGAAATAAATTTGAATTCATTTTCGGTCTTCGGTTGAGTTGTTGGAATATGCTTACGAAGTGCGGTTTTGGATTCTGTAAATGAGACGAGTGCTTTTTTTTTAATTTTTTTTTTTTTACATTTTAACGCTAAGGAATGTGGTTATTTTGGATTAATTTAGTACCTGTGAATTCTCGGTCTTCGTTTTAACGGATAGTAAATATTAACGGGAATGCTGAACATTAAAATCAAGAGAAAATGAGGAAAACAAACGCAGCACATGTAGGAAACTGACGAGTTAACTACTCACAGGATGGCACTTCCGTCAAATTGTTTTCGTTTTTTATTTCGGAATTTTATTAAAGCATTTAAATCTTCTTTAAATCAACTAAAACTACGAATTATATATATATATTCAAAAGTTTTATTTATTTGTTTATTTTATTACTACGGAGCATATATCTGCCTCTAGTCGACCACCTTTACATTACACTTTAAAAATTATTAAATTTATTAAAATATTCGATATCCTTTCCGAAATTTTGCAACACTAATTAATTTTTTTTATTATTATTACATTTTTAATCATTTAATTATTTTTCTTATTCCTCAAATCGTACGTCTCTTTACTTACGGCGCTGGGAGGTGCAGCGCTCGAATGTTACAAACATGTCCGACTTTTAATCGCTCTTTGAGAAGGCGTGTACCATAATGAAACCAAAAGGCAACTACTGACCACCTGCAAAGATTGTTAAAGATATTTTTTAGTATTCAAGTGCTACAATGTCTAGTTTTAAGGCTTACATCGATGTTCGCGATTATGATACTCAAGTATGTATTTGGCCGAGTCACAGAAAAGCAAAAAAAAAAATCATTTAATTAAGATAATTAATTTTTCTGTACTTTTTTGCATTTAGTACGATCCAGATGGAGTCGACGCGGGTGAATTCAATGCAAAATCCGAAATTCGTCTGCTTCCAGGTCTGAAAATGAATAAATGACAAGTTGGCATAATCAAAATAATGTTTAATTTTATTTTGTTGACATTTCAGGTGAAGCAATCATTAGTTCTGCCGAGCAAGTGCTTAAATTTGCCACTTTGAGCGAACGTCAAGGACTCTCTGGGGCCTTATTTGTCACTAATTTTAAAATTAGTTTTGTTACTGCAGATAAATCGTCCTTCAGATTGGTATTTTAATGTTTTGTTCGCGTACAAGTTGTAATTTCTCACGTTTTATCGCTCTTCTAGGTAGATAGAAGCGTACGGAATAAAATACTGGACGAATGTGATATCTGCCTCGCAAATGTGGACACTGTGTATCATGGTATTAATTTTTAAATTTGAAATTTGAATAAATTGAAATTTATAATTTTTTTTGTCTGAGCAGTTCAGGATTCGAATAATCGTAAAAAAAAATTACCTCCCGCTGGAAGTATTCACACAAAGATACAAAGTATCGAGATTCATTGCAAAGTACGTTGTCGTTGGAGATTGCCAAGGAAAAAATGAATTAATGTAATTATGTTTTTTCTACTTAGGATTTCCGAGTTCACACTTTCAGTTTCAAATTTACTCCGAAACAACAGGAAAAAGCGGTGAGAATTGAGTAAATTGAATTAAAAACAAGAAATGTAATTGAAATTTGCATATTTGGATCTTTGTAGGTTGTCAATGCCTTATTACATCATTCGTTTCCGCCTAAACCGCAATTATTGTTTGTTTTTGACTACAGAGGTCCCGTTTCAAAAGGTAATGAAGTTTTATTGTGATTTGTTTGGTTTTTTAAAAAAATTATTTTCGTTCTCAGCATTTACGGTGGATGGAACGCCTCTTTTTATCGTGGCGTCCGATTGGCATCACGAAATTAAAAGACTCGGTTGCGACAACCGGTGGAGAGTTTCTCACGTAAATGAAAATTACATGATGAGCAGAAGGTGATTTGAATGCGTTTTGGTTTGTTTTTCGTGGGATTTTGAATGAACTTGTGTTTTTTTTAGTCTTCCCGAGACTTTTGTGGTACCTAGTCAGCTGCTGGACGAACAAATTTATAAAGCGTCGCATCATTTTCGAGACAATCGCGTTCCTGTGTGGAGTTGGAGTCTGCCCGATGGATGCGCCGTTGTTAGAAGTGCAGGAATTCATCCGGGAATTACCGACAGTCGCGAGATGGCCGTGTAAATTTAAATATACAAAGTTTTCTTTTTAAATTTAGGGTAAAAAAATTAAAAACTATTTTTGCAGAATGTTAGACGTTATACGGAGTACTCATCCTTTAAAGAAAGCGCCGCATATTGTTGATCTGGATTCGCTTCTACCAAACTTAAAAGATATTCAACAGAGTTATATGAAATTAAAAGATCTCTGCGTGTCCGGTATTTTTATTTTAAAAAAAAATTGATATTTAAGAAAAATGTATGAAATTTTTTTATTTTAAATTTTTAGATACAACTACTCAGTTCTGGGAACAAGATGTTCGATATTTCAGTTTATTGGAAAACACTAAATGGTTGTCAACTGTCGCAACGTGTTTAAACATATCGAAACAGTTGGCTTCCTACGTCTATCAGCGTCAATTAATCGTTATTCTTCAAGGTGAATAAATTAATTTAAAAAATATGAAATTTTAAAAAATAAAAATATATTTTAGAACAAGATGGAAGAGATTTAAGTTGCCTCGTCTCCAGTCTGATACAAATTATCCTCGACTCGCATTACCGCACCACATCGGGGTTCCAAAGCCTCATCCAGAAGGAATGGATCGCAATGGGACATCCATTTTGCGACCGCTTACATCACACCAGTAAATTGGAAAACGAAGAGGTTTTAATTTAATTTAATTTAAATTAAATTAAATTAAATTAAATTAAAATAATAATTATTTTTGCAGTGTCCTTTATTTCTTCTGTTATTGGATTGCGTGTGGCAAATGTTGCAACAATTTCCATCGTCATTTCAATTCACCGAGACGTATTTGACGTCTTTATGGGACGCCGCTCACCTCACCGTTTTCGACACGTTTCTTTTCAACTGCTCTCGTGATTTGTGGCTGGCCAACAAAGACACGCAGAAACCGCTGCCGCCTCGCAGCGTTTGGGACTGGAAACGACTGTACGCGGACGAGGAGAAGGCGCTGTTCGAAAACCCCCTCTACGCCGTGGTGAACGCCAAGAAAAACAAGACAAACGCCAAGGACAAAACAAATCGGCCCAAATCCGAATTCAGACATTCGTCGGACGAGGACGAGGAGTTCGATCTATTTGACAAAACGCCGAAATCGGCTCCGAAAACGAAATCCATTTCGCACGTGATGTCGGACAGCGCGCTCAACCACAAGAAGCAAGTGCGCCGAGTGCTGCCCGTCAACGCGCACATCTACGCGCTCAACTTGTGGAATTATTGCTATCTTAGATGGAATCCTCTCGTGCAAATATTCGGGGGCGGTTCGCCCGTCGCGTACATGGAGCGCTGCCAGCTAGTGAAAGACATTGTAATCTTGCACAATAAATTGCTGCGGTTGAGCGGCGAAAAACACTCGCCGCTCGGCGATGTTGACGGCTTGGCGTTCTCCTTGTTGCCGCGCGCGGGCGCGGGCACGGGCGCAGCCAATCCCAAGCTGGATTTGACTTCGGCTTATCCCTACTCGCCCGGAAGTACGCCGACCATGTTCGGTTTGCCCGTCACTTTTTATAGACACAGCAATTACATTGCTTCCGACGACGAGTCCGATGATTGATTGATTATTAAAGATTTCTTGTTTTTTTTAATACAAATGTGTACGGGCGGATAGTTTATGATGTTTAGATTATACTTGTATAAAGTTGATTGGGAATTATTAGTTGAATAAAATTATGAAAATTAAATGTAGAGCTTGTTATACGATTGAATTTACACACATTGGAAATTCTTGTAGCCGAGTTTGTTGTATTTACAAGAAATTATTGTTGTAATTTTTAATAAACATATTTTATCATGTTTTTAATTTCTTAGATAAACATTCGGTGTTTTTATTTCGAATCTTTAGTACACGAGTTCTTTCAAAGGTGACAGCAGCTGGTCCTGGACACGTGACGTTGAAGGACGATGAGTTTTGTGGAGGAGAGAAAGTTAGCGGCTGCAAATTCGCGCACAAAATGGATTTAAACAGTTTGTGTAAACGGGTAATTTGTTGTCGACAGTTTGAAAATGCCTCGTTTTTATTTCTGCAGATCATCAGCATTTGCGGTATAACCCGCTTAAAGATCAGTGGGTTCTCGTCAGTCCCCACCGACTACAGAGACCATGGATGGGACAAACCGAGGAACCTTCGGAACAAACTCCGAACGTCGGGCTCAACAATCCGTTGAGGCCGGGCGCCGTGCGCGGCAATGGGAAAACGAATCCCATGTACGAGCACACGTTTGTTTTCGATAACGATTTTCCTGCTTTGTTAGAAACGAGTCCCCCAACGGGTAAATGTGTGTGTTTAAATTTAATGGAATTAGAAATTCATTTTTATTTTCTTTCTACAGACTCCAGCGAACATCCTCTGCTGAAATGCGCTTCGGCTCGAGGGATTTGTCGCGTCATGTGTTTTCATCCCCTTTCTTCGATGACCCTCCCCTTGATGACATTGACAGAGATTAGTCATGTGATTGATAAATGGGCGGATCAAATGAAAGAACTCGGTGAAAAATATACTTGGGTTCAAGTAAAATGAATACTTGAAGGACGTTCTTGAAAAATGAATAAAATTCCATTCGATAATTGCAGATATTTGAAAATCGGGGCGACGTAATGGGGTGTTCTAATCCACATCCTCATTGCCAAGTATGGATAAAATAAATAAACTAAAAATAAACAATGTTTGACATCTATCTGATAGAATATATGTATATTTTTTAATTTCTCAGATCTGGGCTAGTTCGTTTTTACCCGATGAACCGAGGATTAAAGATAAGATGCAACTGGAGTATTATCGAAAACATGGACGACCTTTGTTGTTAGATTACATCAACGTTGAACTTGAGAAAAAGGTTTTTGTTTATTTATTGGATTAATTTTAAATTGAAATATAATAATTTTATAGGACAGAATCGTAGGTGAAAATCAACATTGGTTAATACTCGTCCCGTACTGGGCAACATGGCCGTACGAAACGATGTTGTTGCCCAAAAGACACGTTCTTCGTTTGCAGGATTTGAACCGGGATGAACGAGAAAGTGAGACATTTTGCTTCCAACGTGATTAACATTTATGTAAAATCTTTTCAAGGTTTGGCCGCGGCGATGAAGCTTTTATTAACGAAATACGACAATTTATTTCAAGTGAGTTTCCCGTATTCAATGGGGTGGCACGGTGAGTTAGTTCTGGCCCGACGATGTTTTGAAAATGACTAATCGATAGAAATGGTCACTAGGCGCGCCGACCGGAGATTACCTCGAGGAAGACAACCAACACTGGCAATTGCACGCGGTGTATTTTCCTCCTCTTTTAAGGTCTGCGAGCGTCAAGAAATTCATGGTCGGTTACGAAATGTTGGCCCTAGTTCAGAGGGACTTGACTCCGGAAACGGTACGTAACATTTTAAAATGTTTAAATCGTTTCTCTCACATTTGTTTTGTCGGTTTTGCAGGCGGCGGCCAAATTGAGCGCGCAATCAAACGTACATTACAATGAGACTGGATTAGAATTGGAAAAAAAAGATTTGTAATTTATTACCGATCGCCAATCAATCATTCATTCATCCGTTTAAATAAGTTAAATCAACTGCAAAAAAACCTAGCTTTCAAATTTAGACGTTGTCAAAATGGCAGTTCGCCATTAAAAATAAATTTCAATCATTAGCTGCCATTTTGAAATAAAAAATAAAATAAAATAATCTTAATAAAAATTTAAATATTGTCCAAAGGCGGCATCTACTTTCATTTCACCTATCCAACAAGGATTACATAATTATCGGCTACGTGTTTGTGTACACAAAGAAATTAGAAAGACCTCAGTACCGTCCACTCACACCAGGTGCCAAGTTAAGTACTCTGCACGTACAACACGTATGCTCGGTAGATTTTAAACAGTCATTAACTAGAATTTGGTGCAGATTAAAAACAGTCAAAAGTTGTAACAATTTTTTTTTTAAGTTTACTAATCACTCGCGAAAGATCTAATAAAAAAATAAAATGCTAATTTAGTACACAGCGGCTTGGAAAAACAAAACAAGAATGAAAACCTTTTTCTAAGATTGAAATACACAGAAATTTTCTAATTAAAAAGAAAAAATAAAAATAAAAATAAAAAATTTCCCCCAGAATCAAACGAAAAGCCAATAAAAATGAGCGTTGAAAAAAAAAACAAAAAAAAAACAATTAATTCAATATATTTATATATATATATATATATATGTATGTATATATATATATAAGCAGGGTTCGAAAGAAAAATAGTTTCAATCCTGCGAATCCCAATCAAGAGAACAATAACCTCAAACAGCTACTGTTCAAGACTATAGGTAGCCATTCACTGAAGGACGACGATTCAAGCAAAAAGAAAAATTATCAGAAACAGTTTTATCCCCTTCTATGCCAACCGAATTTATCATGATTCGCCGTTGCCGGAATCCTCGTTGTCTTCGTTGTACTCTTCCTCGTCCTCGTCTTCGTCCAAGTCGTCAGCGTAATCGTCGTCGTAGAAATCGGTCATGTCGATCGAACCGTCAGCGGGTTTGGCTTTAGTTTTGATACAATAGTCCTCTAACGTTATGGGCACTACGATGCCGTCTTTTTCCGCTTCCAGTCGACTCGCGCTCACTTGTTTCCTGCAAATCATTCCATTTTTCATTCTCGTAAATTCATCCCCACAGTCACCAATTACACCTAATAATATTTTCGTATTCCTTGTCTTTGCCCTTCGAGTCTCTCCAGCGTCGATACATCACCGACGCGTCCACATTCGCCGGTGAGAAAGTGTTGGGTTCGTTCAACAGTGAAATAACACTTAGCAAAATCGTTCTAAAATTTTTTTTAAAAAATTAAAAAAAATTTTTTTTTTTTTATTTCTTAAATTTTTATTTTTAAATTTTTATTTTTACGATTTTCATTACCTCACGTTTTGAGTCGGATTCCACCTTTCGCACGGAAGTTCGCCACTTTGAGGGTCGTCGACGGGTGGATGCAGGATTGATATACATAAATCACCATTCTAGTAGGGAAATTCAATGAATTATCCTTTCTCTTTCGAATTTATTTATGCCACAAGAAGAAGGAAAAAAAAGAAAAAAGAAAAACAAAGTTTTACCAATCAACTCTCGCATAAGCCCGAATTATGGCGTTATATGTTTGCAGGTTTGATTGCATAAACTCCGTTTTTAATTTTTATTTCATTATTTTATCATACCACCTCGTAAACATTCGGATGCCAAACTTTAGTCAGGAAACGAATACTCGGCGGCGAGTACGGATAATCCGGTGGAAACTTCATGTGAGCCTTGAAAAAAAAAAGAGAAAAAAAAAAGAAAAAAAAAGAAAAAAGAAAAAATTAAATTAAAAGTAGGTTAAACAAAACAAAACAAAAAGAGGCAAAAAAAAGAAAGAAAAAATGCAATTTGTGAGTGTTGAAATTCTAGGAACTTGCAACACCGTCACATGACGCGTCGATTTTTGCCCGTTCGCGACGCATTTGCGGACTTTTGGGGTAAATATCTCACCTTAAAATATCCACCTTGGTATAATGTATCTGGAGGGCCATAAATTGCAACTTCCCACTCAAACAAATTATCGTCGTTGACTAACTTGACACGAAAGCCTTCGACAGGTTCTTCTTGATTGCTTTTGTACTCTAGAGCGAGCGCTCTCAGAGCACTGGTTGTTGGCTGCGAAGCCATACTAGTTGATGGATTCCTATTAAAGTAGGAAAAAAGCAGATGGATCAACAGAAACAAGCGACTGGACCAAACAAAAGAAGCTGCTTTCTCTGCGTATTTAACCCCTAACTTTGGCAAGATGGCTGAAATTTGTGACGTCACTTACTCACATTGGTTCACAACTTGACCCCAAGAATATTTTTTCTGTTTGCAAATATCAATGAACACACCACTTGTCTATGCACACATCGAAAGAAATGCATTTGGGAGTTTAAATCCCTTTTTTTTTTGCTCTTTTAATGGGTTTCGTAAGGAACTGTTGCTATTTAACGTAACAATTTCAGAAACGTGAACAGCTGTTCACGCGCTCTCGTGATAGTTTTAAAAAGCAAACAGGCGATGCGGATCGATGCAAACGGAATGAAATTGTTATGTGAATAAATTGGTCTTTAAAATGTTAATTTGTTTGTTTACTACGTGAGGGATATTGCCAAGTATTTGGTAGCGTTAAGTTGAACGTTACAAGTCGAGAATTAAGCGTGTTTCAAATATTTTATTCTCCAGCCAGGTTTTAGATTAACCCGACAGGACAGAAAATGGCCTCTTCTCTGACAACAGAAGAGGAAGTGGTAAGTTATTAACTTGTTTTGTTTTACTTACACCCGATCGCGTAATTTATGTCAGCAAAAACATTAAAAACCCGTAAGAAAAATTAAATTTCAACCATTTAATTTCCAAAGTCTTCATTTTTTTTTACGGTTTCGGGTGTTTTCGCACAAACAACAACAAGTAATAAAAAAATAATAATTTACTAAACAAAATAATAATTTCTTAATTAAAACACAAAAGCTGGTCAAAATCAAGACACAATACAACAACACAATCGGTGAGCTAATGAAAAGATAAGTAGATGTAAATAAGTTTACGTCATGTTTATTACTCAGAATTAATTTACACTTTACACACAAAATGACACATAATAATAAATTATTCTAATTAAAATAATTATTATAATTAAGAATGACCAAAATCTGTCAGAATGCATTCCGTTTTTGCGGATGACATTTCGATCAATTTTGATCGCGATCCGACAACATTTTGACAGATCGACGGTGTTTACGTTCTCATGCCGTCGCAGGTGGACTCGATGCGGCCGCCAGAATCGCGCTCCGTCGAAAAAGCTAAAGCGCAAAAATGGTCCAACTTAGATAATTTGTGTAGCGAAACTAAATACAATGAAATGAAATGAAATAAACCCGTAAAGTATTGGTGTGGATGGGGACAATTGAAAAAAATCGGTGTTGCAAATGAGGAGAGTGATGGGGAATCGGGGATTGTATTTTGATGCATTGGTCGCTTGTGGCGGCACTGGTGCGCCGAGGTTGAATCTACCTCGCTCGACTCGGCTCGGCTCGGCTCAGATGTTGAGAAGCTGCAGTGTCGGTGCTCTTCACAGATGCTCGTACACACATTCGATATTTGCTCACAAGTGGATTTAATTCATCGACCTACTTTCTGACCTAGCTATTTTCAATGTACGACAGTTTGACGTCTCGGCAAAAACAGGTATATTTGTTTTTTTTTTGATAAAAATGTAAATGTTGGAACGAATGTGGCGAACGTTTCTCGCATTCGATTGATGCAGCATCTGCGCCATTTTGGAAAAATTCATTGCATTCCTCGATGTCCTATGACATTTCGCTCATTTCATTAAATCTAAGTACACGAATTGAGCGCGTGTAAACACCGATTTGTTTACTCAAAAGTGGCGCACCTATTTAACTAATTGCTAATTGCTTTTCTCATTTCATCGGAAATGGGAAAACTGTCAAATTGACTGATTTTGAAAAAAAAGATGGGAAATATTTAAATTTTTAAATTTTGAATTTTTTATTTTATTTTAAGGCTACTAAAGAATTTATCGAAACTGTGAATGGATTACGTCGGGAACGAAATGCCGGTCCAATTCCATGGAACACGGCGCTCAAGTTCTTGATGGCAAGAAAATTTGATGTGAGAAGAGCTGTATCCCTTTACGAACAACATGAGGTAAAAAAAAGTGAAATAAAATTTAAAAAATTTAAAAAAATTAAAAATTGAAAATACTTTAGTCTGATATGCACGCAGACAAAAAGTGTTTTTTTTCTTTCTTTCTTTTTTTTTCTTTTTTTTTATTGTATTGATTTGCACGTTGTGTCGCAGAATCGGTACAGGAAATGGGCCGAAATTGGCGTGATGGACCTCGAGTTTATTAAATAATTGATACAGTCTTCCTAATAAAGCTCATCCTGGTTGGTTGCTTTTCTTTGACCTATCGCGTAACAATTCATTTTGCAGACAACGCGCATAAGAGAAGGACTCGTACATTTTGATCCGTCTTGCGAACATTTACGAGAGGAATTGGAAACCGGAAAATTCACCATTCTTGTAAGTTTGAGCAAAAAGCAAAATAAAAAAATAGAATATGCATCTTATTTATTTTGAATTTGTAGCCTGCTCGAGACGCATCTGGAGCAGCTATTGCGATATTCACGGCCTGCAAACACCAACCTTTGCTGACTTCTCATCAAATTACATTGCAAGGTGTCGTTTACCAACTGGACGTTGCTTTGGAAAGGTATTTGTTGATGATTTGTTTGAGATTGCTTTATTAATTAATTAATTAATTTGTTTGTGTTTTTATGTTAGCATTGAAACTCAACGATGTGGTCTCGTGTTTATTTACGATATGACCAATTCCAAGTACAACAATTTTGATTATGATTTGAGCCAAAAAATTCTTACGTTGTTAAAAGGCGGTTATCCAGCACGACTGAAAAAAGTTCTCATCGTAACCGCGCCTCTCTGGTTTAAAGCGCCGTTTAAAATCCTTAGATTATTTGTTCGCGAGAAACTTCGAGATCGGGTAAATGCAAATTAACTTTAATTAGGTAACTATTAAGTTGGGTGAAATATTTTTGTCTTTTGTCAGGTTTTTACAGTGAATACTCCTCAACTTTCACTGCACATTCCTTCAAGTTCTCTTCCACTTCATCTCGGCGGAGCGTTGGAAGTGGAGCACAAAGCGTGGTTGCTTTACTGCTACAAATCGATGGCGAATCGACACGGTGATCTGTGTGATCTGCAGTCGCCGACGCCATTGAAGAACAGCGAATCGGAAGAATCAAACAGTCAAGGCATCGTGGAAAAGCACAACGACGAAGATCGCGAGAAAGAAGTCGAAGTATATAATTATATTTTAATTGTAATTGTAATTTTAATTTTAATTTTATTATTCATTTTTCAGGTGACTAAATTGAATTCTCTGTTGCTGGCTTCGAATGGCGACGACGAGAATGCGGAAAGCGAAGGCAGCATAACGTTTTCGCCGAATCACGTGTCCACGGCGAGCGAGCCGTCGCCCGCCTCTTCGGACATGTACGTGGACGCGGCGGACAAACCGCTGCCGTCGTCCCCTCGGATGCGCCGGCCGTCGGTCAGTTCCGGCTCGTCTCACGACGATTCGCTGCACTTTGACGACGGACGCGGAACGTCGATCGGTGACTTTATCGATCACGTGCGCAGTCGCGGGCAAAAAGGTCTCTACAAAGATTACCAAGACATCAAGTCGCGATCACCGGAAGGCACATTCGAAGCTTCCAAGTGGGTTGGTTCTAAGGGAGCGATTGCAATTGCCGCTAAAACCCCTAAAACCCCAAATAGCTAATGCTTTTGTTTTTGTTTGTTTGTTTTGTCGCAGATTAAAATCAAATCTCTCTAAAAATCGATATACCGATGTACTCTGCTTCGATCACAGCCGGGTGCGCTTGTCGCAGATCGATGGCGACGTGCAAACCGATTATGTGAATGCTAATTTTGTCGACGGCTACAAGCAACGGAACGCTTTTATCACAACACAAGGTGATTGAATGAGTTAATTTGAATGAATTGAATGAATTTGAATGAATTTGGATCGAAGGTCCCCTGCCAAAAACTTCCGGTGATTTCTGGCGCATGATATGGGAGCAGCACGTTTTGGTGATAGTCATGACGACCCGGGTGGTGGAGAGGGGTCGCATTAAGTGTGGTCAGTATTGGCCCGCGGAAGAAGAAGGCGTCGAGAAGTTTACGCCGTTCGTCGTGACGAATAATCGTGTGGAGCAACACAAAGATTACATTTACACGTCGTTGACGATTTCCGACACAAGGGTTCGTTTGTTGGTTGTTTTTTTTTTAAAAAAAAAGAAATTTAATTTATGTTTTGGTTTTAGACATCGGAAACTCGCGAAGTGACGCATCTGCAGTTCACAAGTTGGCCGGACTACGGAGTTCCTCATTCGGCATTAGCCATGCTGGACTTTTTAGTTAAAGTGAGGGAGTATCAGTCGAAAGCGGTCAGCGCCATGGGAATGCGTTGGGGATTCCATCCTTCCGGTCCACCCATAGTCGTTCACTGTAGTGCGGGAATTGGGCGCACAGGTGAAGAATTGTTTAAATGAAAATGAATAAAAATAATGTGTAACAATGCGATTTGTACAGGCACGTTCATCACGCTAGACATCAGCATCCGGCGACTGGAGGATGTGGGCACCATCGACGTTCAGGCAACGGTCGAGCGCATCCGTTCGCAGAGGGCGTACTCCATCCAAATGCCGGACCAATATGTTTTCTGCCATTTGGCGCTCATCGAATACATCCTACGGGAAGGTCTGATCGACGACGTCGATCTGTCCGGGTTCGCCGACAGCGACACGGACAGCGATGAATGACTTTGACAATGAGACTACTCGTTCTCTCTTCATCCTAGTCTACTTTCTTTGCTAAATGGCCGACAACAGACTTAAAGTCGTTGAGTTTTGTGTTCTAGAATTGAGTAATACGTGATCAAATTTCGTAATGTCGTTACGATGTTTGCTCAAGTATTTTTATCGATAAATAATTTAATGTTTCGCAAACGACGTACAAACTTTGTTAATACTGACAAAAATATACCAGGCTTGCATTTCTATAGACTCTTGTTTAGAGCCTCGTGTCGTTGTAACAAGTAAACAAAACAAATAATGATTTCATTACTGACACAAATCAGTTTGTACAATTTTTTGGCATATCGGATTACAAGGACAAGAACATGAAAATGAAAATGAAAATGAAAAAACTAACGAAAAGTTAAAATAAGAAAATTTCTGTAAATTATTTCAAGTCAAAAGTTTAAGAGTTTACATTTAGTGTGAGTGCAATCAGTTTTCTAGAGATTTGTTTCGATGTTGTGCGTCGGTTGTCTCGTGTGCTAAAACGTTTGTTTGTGCTAAGGCGTAAATTGAATCGATTCTATGCACTTTTTCTTGCAGTTTGACTTTAATACACCGAATCATGTCATTTAATTTGAAAATCACTTTATTTGTACTTTATTAATATTATTATTATTATTATTATTATTACAATATTATTGAGGTGACATCACTACGAAATCATTCCCATAAAAAGCTCAAGTTTTGTGCTTATTTTTTTGGCTTTTCGTTTTCGTTCAAAAAGACAATTATGTTCGATTTATATTTTACACAATTTTTTTTTCAGTTATTTATTGCATTGTAAATAGAAATTGTAATTGACGTAGCGAATTAGAAATTTAGTATACGTCTCAATGTGATTACTAATTAAACAGTTAGGAATTCGTTTGTAAGAATTACAAATCTAATCCTAGTGGCTCATTCCAATAGAATGATTTGATTATATTGTTTTTGTCTTTTGGAAATTATCGAGTTAGTTTGATTTATTTATCTTTCTCCTCCATTATTAGCTCCGTGGAAATTCAATTTTTGCACTATAAAGTAATGTTTTATGCTTTAGATGATAGAATTTGTCAGATAATGATGTTTTATATTCGACGTATTTATTCATTCTTATTTATATGGCTTTTAAAAAAGAAATTATTGTCTCAAAATGCTGTACTGTAATATTGTCTGCATAAATGTTTCCATTCGATTTCGCCTCTTTATTTTCTTTTCTGACTATCTGGAGATTATTATCACAAAGATTACCGCAAACCTTATCAAGTCAAAAATATTTCAGTTTTTCAAAAGCACAGTTATCCTGCGATAAGATTCGTATTAATTGTCAGAAATTTAATTATAAAAAATAAAACGAAATAAAGTTGAGATAAATCGAGAGATAAATAGTAAAACTCGCCATATTTCGGCTGGGACTAGTGGGATCATCGCGACCGATCGAAGAAAAGATAAGTCCTGAGCCATCGATAAATGCGCCCTCTCAGTAAAACACTATTTCCGGTTTGTCATATCCGCTAGGTCGTCGCTTCATTTTGCGTGCTATTGCTCGGACACGGGGGTTAGTAAAACGATTTTCTCGGTTCGCAAACGCCCTGAACCTGTTTCGATGGGCTAATTACGACATAAGCGATTGATTTGCTCGAGCTGATGATAAATTTTTACTACTCAGTGAAGGTGTTCAAGGACGGTCGTTTGGCGAGTAGTAGTACTGTACTGCCATTTGGTGCCGCAGCGTCACCGCTCAGCGACAACTCGGCTTCGGGTTCGGCTCCGGCTTCGGCTTCGGGCTTCGTAGGCGTCTGGCAGCGAGCCAGGAGAAGGCACAAGTTTCTCGTTTCGAGACACTAAACTCGGGTAAGAGCCAAAGAAAAAGCTAAATTAAACCAGTCGAACCGATCTGTACGCTGATGACGACAAATTGACGATTTGATTCGATTCGATTCGCGCCGCGTCTTTTCTTTCTGCCATGCCCCAAAATTCGTGCGTACAACTCCGATTTCGACGCTTTAATTCAATTTACTCGACGATTAAGTTGCAAATTAAAGCTCAATTGACATTGTTCGGATTCGAATATAGATCTATAGTGGCTTTTGACGTTGTTTTGCGTTGAGTGGCAACAACTTTTATTGATTTTGTTTGTTTTTTCCGTAGTTGGGCATCAAATTACTGGTCTAGGGTTCGACAACATCCACCGTTCGGAATGTCGCTCGCGGGACTCAAGAAACAATTCAACAAAGCGAACCAGGTATTATTGTTGAATGTTGGTTTTGTCTGCTGGTAAAAGGTAAAACGATTCTTCCGGGTGTTGCGTGTGAACCGTGAAACGCGAGAAACGAGTGAAACGAGTGAAACGAGTGTTGGGTTTAACACTTCAGCATTTACGATGTTGACATATTTTTATATTTGAAAAAGAAAAAAAGTTTTTGATTTGTTAATTTGTTTGTTTTTGCTTTGCTGCGGTTTGTTTCGTTTCCTGTCCGGTGCCCACCAGATTTGATTTGAACAATTTTTAATTGTTTCCTAAGTAGATAATAGGTTGTTGACACGTGATATGCTATGCACAAATGATTGTTTTTCACTCGTTAGAATGAATTATGTGGTTGAAATAATTTATTGATTTTACAGAAAAGGATGTGGAACGTGCTGACCCGAATGTTCTTAAACGACTGGCTTTTTTTGAATGTTTTCCAAGTGGAGACATTCCAAATGTTTACAGGATGAAACTTATTGGAAAAAAAAAAAGAGTTCACGGACCATGCAAAAACGATTTCAATCAAATAAAATTGAGATTAAGAATGCGGTGTAAAGAAAAAGCACAATTGGATCGTCAAATGCCTTGAATTGGTTTTGATTTTTTTCTTTTTTGTGTTTAGTTGTCGACGTTTATTTTTATTTATCTTTAAGTTTTTATTTTTTTTTTATTTTGCCTCGTGAATGTTTTGTTTGTATTTTGAGTTTTATAGTAAAGGGTTATTTTAGCTCGTCTAAGCAGATTGTAGACTCTAAATGTGTCTGAATTGGCCTTGTGACTATGTTGGGACAACGACCCATATTTAGTTTAGCCTTGTCGAAAAACTAACTTTAAATTCTTATTCTTTATTTTATATAAAATGATTCTCACTTTTTGATGTTTTTTTCTCTTTTATTTGTAGTACATGAGCGAGAAGATTGGTGGAGCGGAGGCCACCAAACTGACCGTCGATTTTGTGGATATGGAACGAGTAAATATATATATTTTTTTAATTTTTAATTTATAATTAAATTTGTATTTCCTCGTAGAAAACGGACGTGACAGTCGAGTTGGTCGACGATTTAATAGTGAAAACGAAAGAATATCTGCAGCCAAACCCAGGTGTTCAATTTATCAAATTCTGTCATAATTCCATTTAATGAGGCGTGTTAAATGTTAGATGAGCTCGTAATTGATTATGTTTTATGCTAATTCGTTGTTGTTTTGAATTTGCAGCGTCTCGCGCTAAATTAATGGCAGTGAGCAAAATTTCCAAGCTGAGTGGTCAGGCCAAATCGTCAGCTTATCCTCAGCCTGAAGGCGTTCTTGGGGAGAGTATGGTGAAATTTGGCAGAGCTTTGGGCGAGGATGGGCCTTTTGGTAAGAAATTTAATTTTTCAATTAATTAATTTAATTTTTTAATTTTTTTAAAAATAGCTGTGGCTTTAATCGAAACCGGTGAAACCATGAAGCAAATGGCCGAATTGAAATACGCCCTGGAAGACAACATAAAGCAAAATTTCTTGGAACCTTTGCATCACTTGCAGACCAAAGATTTGAGGGATGTCATGGTAATTTTTTTAATGTTTGCATTTTTGCTTTATTTATTTATTTATTTATTATTTTGCAGCATCACCGCAAGAAGTTACACGGACGACGCTTAGATTACGATTGTAAGAAGAGGAAACAAGTGAAAGGTGCGTAATTGAGTTGATTTCTCAAATTGTTTAAGTGTTTTTATTGTATTTTTTATTCTTGCTCCCGCAAAGGAGGAGGTTTGTTGTCGTTGTTGTTTTTCATGTTTAATGTTTAATGTTTGATTTGAAAAGTAATCATTTGGGGTGCGAATTGCAGGCGGTCACGTGTCTGATGAAGAAATCCGAGCAGCTGAAGATAAATTCGACGAATCGCTGTATCTTGCTCAAATGGGAATGCACAATTTATTAGAAAACGACGTACGTTGAATTGTTTAGATGTGTTTAGAATTGTTTGGGCTGAGTTTTGGAGTTTTTGAATTTTCGTGTTTGTTTTTATTTGCAGGTGGAACAAATCAGCCAACTGGTAGCTTTCGCCGAAGCGTTACAGGAATATCACAAGCTTTGCGCTGATGTGCTCCAAAGTGTTTCGGAGAGACTCGCTGAAGCGTAAATGCTCGGAAATTTATTTAAAAGATAATTTAAAATTTGAAATTTTGAAATTTTGAAAATTTGAAACGCAGCAAAAACGAGGCGATTAATAGACCACGACTGGAATACGCACCGACGAAGCTTCACGAACTGGGCATCCATTCTGTCCACGACGAGGAAGATGGCGATTTTAACGGCGCTCCGCCCCCGTACTCGACCGCGTACCCCGGTATAAACAAATGAATAAATAAAAAAATAAATTTCTAAGTGAATCTATCGAATTTATCGTCTAAACTGCTTTAATTGATCTCATCTATTTGCTAGCATCGCCCGCTCGTTCTCCTTACCACTCACCGGCTCGTTCTCCAATTAATTCCCCACTTAATCCGCAAGTTCCTCTCTTTCCCGGATCCAACGGTGGCCACACCGGTACTAGCACTATACTATACTCTACTACTTTACTCATTTTTCTTAGCCATAAAGCGAATAATGATATTAATGAATCTAATGTGTTAACCGACTCACTCATTTTGCCCACTTTGATGATGATGATTTTGAAGGGTGGGAGGGAAATGAAGGTTGTGATTTATTCGTAGCCAAGAAGAAAGGGCAAGTGGCCGAACTGAGAAGAACGCCCGCGATTCGCACCACAACGGTGACGACGACGAGGACAGTAAGGAAATGTATGTGTCGACTGTCGGTGGCACGACGGATCGATGTGACTAACGGAACTAGATTTGTTGGTTTTGTTTTGTGCGCTTGCAATGTGCACGTTGGGAATGAAATGAATAAATCAATAATCGTTTTTTTGTGATTGTATTTTGTGACGTAGTAATGCAATTTAGTATTACGTGCGTAGGAGGCTTGGATGCGAAGTCTCCCGCTCGCAGTCCCATGCCATCTCCTGCCGCGAGCCCGGCGCAAAACAAACTGGAACCACTCTTTCCTCCTGGTGGTCCTCCTCGCTCGGTCAATGGTAATGCATTTATACGTCGGGACGCAGTTTATTTTTCTTTTCTTTGTTTTTTTTTTTTCATTTTTAACTCTAATCTAAACTAACCGAGTTTCTTTTATTTTTTTTCTATGTTTACTAATTTTATTTTAATTATTTTAATTATTTTTAATTTTAATTTAATTAAACTTTTTTGTTTCAGCCTCGCCTTTGCCGTCTCCGATGAAGTCTCCAGCGGGTCCTCCACCGACGCAGACACCGCACTGCAAAGCCATGTACGACTTCGACGCTGAGAACGACGGCGAATTGGGGTTCAAGGAAGGCGAGATCATCCTGTTAACGAAACGAATTGACGAGAATTGGTACGAAGGAACCAGCAAGAAATCGGGTCAAAAGGGCTTTTTCCCCGTCAATTACGTGGAGGTTGTTGTCGGAATACCATGAAATGGAGGGATCTGAGCACTTTATTTGTTTTGTTGAATTTTTTGTTGAGTTTTTCTTTTTTTCTTCTTCTTTTTTAAAATTGTGAAATTGTTTTGGTCCGCAATATTTTGTACTTTGGTTTTACCACTTAACGGGGTGCGAGTTTATATTGCTTCGATTGCAATCTCAGTTTTTTTTTTGGGTTTGAAATTTGAATTGCTCATTCCACTTTAACGATCATGAAAAAAAGAAAAGAAAAGAAAAGAAAGTGTAGCAACGGATGTTTTTAACGATGGAATTGTTCTGGAATTTTGTCCGCCCTTTATTTATTTATTACTTTCGTTTCCGTGTCGAATTGTGTTTTAAAATTGACTTCCTTGTATTTGTGCAGTGTTTTAGAACATATTTGCGTCTTCCAACTCATGTGCTGTGCATAGATGTTGGTTTAAACAGTTAATGAATTAATTGTTGTTGGTCAATTGAACCTGATGCTCGCTTCTTCAAATTTTTACACGACTCATTATCGGTCTAGTTTATTCAGAAACAAAAGTACGAAGCGATTCCGATTTGTTCTAGTTAAACGGATGGATTTTTCTCACTTATTTTCTCGAATCGCTTCAATGGTATAAAAAGTACTAAAGTATTAATAATAATAGGATTGTTTACTTGAGTGCCTTTGAGATTTGTTTGTTTTTGAATAATTTAGTCAATTTCTTAGTTTGTCACGACAAAAAATGCCTTACAACCGATTTAATTTATGATTGAAGTCCGAGTATCAGATTTTGTCGAGAGAATTCAACTCCCATTGTTCGGTGTACATGAATGTAGTTCAATTCAGCTCTTCTTTTTATTATTATTATTAAACAATTAGATGTAGCATTTAACGATTTAATGATCAGCTAAAATCAGTATTTTTCAAAGTTGGAGTTTGGACGCTGCAGAAATACTACTACCACCATAATAACAATAATAATAAATAATAAATAAATAAATAAATAAATAATTAAATGAATAATTAATTAATAATTGACATGAAATGTGTCTGTCTGTAGTTAGGTGAATTTCTCTAGCTGTTAGTTGTTGATACAAATGCTACGACGTCAGCATTTATTTTCTTTTTTTCTGCCATGTCATGTTTAACGATAATGAATCATTGTTGATATCTAAAGATTTTATTCCTCCGTGAAAATGTCCTGCATAACAAGTTGCAATAATATTTTTTTGACTTATATATAACAACACCTGGTGATAAAATTCGTGGCCAAACGTATTTATTTACTTTGTTTTTCGACAGCTTTTTTGGTTTTTTAATGAAATGTGTGCAGCAATAAATGGAAATTAAAATTAACTAATTAATCAACTCACAATTAATAGTAATGTTATAGTTTGTTAGTTACGTTTTTTATTATTATTATTGCAGGATATTAATGAATTGTACATATACAAAACTTGTGTAGATTTTGTCCAAGTGTTCTTAAGAGGTTTAATATGTGTTGTGTTGTTTACATTACGATTACTCGGTAATGTACATTTTAAGGAAACATAATGAATGATAGAAAATTTATTCCCTTTCACGATGTTATTAATTCTATTGGTAAAATAAATAATTCTTTGGTCCAGCAAATTACATTTCTCTCTTCGTTACAAACAAGGCACTTTGCGCAAATGGAAATTAACCACGTATTCGGCGTTGGTTCGTTGAACGCTTATTGCGAACGGGTCGAACGGGTGGAAAGTGAAGGCGACTAAACGTCTCGCGGTCGTCGGAGGTGGATTTCGTCCGAGAGCACCGGGGTAGATTTTAAACTTGAGGAGGCCGGAATCGCGAGCGAAAAAACTGAAAATTAACAAATTAATTAATAAATTCAATTGGAAAAATGTGCAATTATTAGCGCACCGAATTGGATGGTCACCGCACGCTTTGGGTCTTTCCATCACCGAAACCCACTTGTCATCGTAGCTGAAGAGAGCCAAATCTAAATACGGACTGCTGCTGTACGACTGCGAACTGATGGGTAGCTGCGCCAAAAGTCTTTTCACGGCCTCCGTGTGGCCCCCGAATTTGGCGCTGATGATCGTCTGCTTGAATCGTTGTTGAATTAACCTGAAATTTAAAGAAATAAAAACAAAATTTTATTTATTTCTTTTTTTTATTTTTATTTCTTTTATATGTATATACCTAGCGTTTATATTACTCGAAGGCGAAGAGGGGAATTGAACTTGGCACTGCACGGTCGCATTGCGGAAAACGTCGCAAAAATTCTCAAACAACTGGAGCAGTTTTTCGGAGGTGTTTTCAAAGACGGCCAAAACTTGCGCTTCGATTAAATTATAAATGACGAAAAACGAGGGCTGAGTGTTGGGGTCGGCGATGCGCAGCGTCACCACGTCCTCGGTGGAATATTTGATGAGCAAATGATTCTCGTCCAACAACTGCATCTTCCACATGCGCAGCGCGCAGAAATGGTCGAAGTGCTGGAAGAATTTGCAGAGCGGCGCCGGCGATTTCGTCTCGTCGGCCTCGCACTCGTCGAGCGCGCGTCGAAATAAAAAGACGAGCAAGCGGTGCTTGAGCGAATTGATGTTCGTCTCGCGAAACAACCTGTTGGAAGGAGCCGTCAAGCGAGTGGCGGCGGACGAGAGCAAAAACTCGTCGTCCTCGAAGCAAATGCGACCGATCGTCCTCACGTCCACGAAACTGCCTTCCGGTGTCACTTGGAACACGTGGATCGTCTGGTGCTGCACCGACAGCACGGCCAAAGTGTTTTTATACAAATAAAGTCCTTGGTTGTGCGACAGGAAGATTTTATCCACTTTAAACGTGCGACTGTCGCACAGTTTGCCGTTCAAAAGGTCGACGAGGTGCAGCGTGTAGTCTTCGAGCGGGTACTTGGGGTTGGGCGAGACCGACTCGTTGTTGCGGTGCACGTCGAAGAACAGGACCGGCGGCTCTTCGGGCACGTACGCCGCGCAGCCCACGATCACGAATTTCGCGTCGTTCGTAAACAAACTGCACTCGCGGTTCAGTTGCTCGCCGTTCGACGCCACGTTCACCACGTGCTGCAACCTGAAAAGACTGTCAAAGATTTTATTTCGGATTCGCGAGTTGTCCTCGTTCGATTCGTCGTTGGCTACGAATTCGCCTTTCGCGTTTTTCAATAAATGTCCGGCCGCCGCGACGCCCTGGTACTCGTAGATCTCGATCGACGTTTGGTCGGACGAGAAGGCCACGAAGTGCTGTCCGTCGGGCGAGAATTTGCGCAGGAAACACGGGGGTCGTTCGACGTTTACTATGGTGAAGTTTGGGAATATTGTCTGGTGAAACGATCGCGAAACGTTGAATTGCGACGACGGCTTGCATTGGTGAGTTTCGCGCCGGATTAGACGCAGCACGATGTTCTGCGGAGGGATCTTCCGCTTTTTTATAAAGTCTTCCGTTTCGTTTTCGCGGAAATTCGTTTGACACAGTTTATTGATGTGTGTTCTGTCCATTCGCGCACTTTTCTTTGTGGTTTTCACCTCCGTCGAACAACTCCATCGTCTTTTGACGGACATCTTGCATTTTTAATAGCATTCTTGTCGTATGATGTCATCCAACTTCAATGTAAAATATTATCATTGATTTTATGAAATTATTCCAAAATAAAATTTTTAGTATATTTTATTTTAGGAAAAACTAACGTCTGCGCGAAATGTGCAAAATCCACAAAATGTGAAATTAATTTTCGCAGCAAAAGAGTAGCGCCATTACTGACGTCGCCAAAGTGCGGGACTGCAAAGCGTCATCTGCACGCCAAGTTGTGATCAGGTAGGAGAATCGATTTCTTCATACTACTTATTAAATTTAGACGTTTGTTAGTTGACCAAAACCATATTTTCCACCCTTTTCTAAAATCCAAGATATTCGCGACACGTGTTTGTTACCGTTCTCGCGCAAACGGCCGCCCATGTTGGCGCGCTGCCGTCTAACGAACGGTAACCTGTTCGCTCGATTTAAGCCTAATTGGTGGCAGTCGAGTTTAGAATGTTTCAACACTTTAAAACCCCTCCTCCTTACCCGAGAGACCTTTTCTTACATAATTGTGCTTAATTCCATTATTCGAACGTCCACCGATTGCGTAATACCCGGACTACTCTTTGAAAATGAAAAAAAAATTAAAGTTGCCATGTTGTTTGCTGCTAAATGTAGGCTTATCTTTAAAAGTTGTGTAATATCGAGTTAAAGCAAATAATGTGATAAATTTAATATTTTTTTGGAAAATATTGCGATAAGTTAAAATTGTTGGAAATTTTATAAAAAAAAAATTATTTTTTTTTAGTTTTTAAAGTTTTGCTGACAGTTTTGTTAATATCCATTTTGATAAATATGGATTTTAGGTTTGGTATCTTAGAAACGAGGTAAAAATAACAAAAAACAGTTGACTGTTTCCCTTATTGACCATTCAGGTGTCCACAAGTCACTTGTTGTGGATTTTGTTACTATAGTTACGTTTCTATGCATGTCAAGTTGAAGTTAATTGGAAAAGATGGAAATAAAAATTATTACAATTTCGGAAAAATGAGAAAATTAATTTAAAAAAGGAAAGAAAAAAAAGTCGTTTTGGATATTTTTAGGATTTTTAGAATGAACTATTGAACAGAAGCGTGTGGAATAATTATTAGAAATATATATATTTTTTAAAGAAAAAAAGGAAAAAAAAAAGTTGTCGTGTTGATAGAAAGTTTGACGATGCACGCGAAATGCTGATCAATTTTTGTTTCCATGGTCACTTTATGTGAGATTAAGCTTTATTTTTTTCACCCTAATCAAGTGGACGTGTGACCACTTTTTTTAAGGGACGCAAATTAAGTATTCGGAGACAACAAGTTGCATAGAGGCCGACGGAAATGATCGATAAATTGAAAAAGGGGGGAAAAATTGGGAATTTGAAGGAAATTTCCATGTTTTTTGATGGAAAAAGGTTGATATTTGCGTTTGTTTTGCGTGTTTAGGGCTGCAGTGAAGTTGGTTGAGCCGGGCCAAGGGGGAGTTTTGTGCTCAATTGTAAAATGTATCCCGATGAGGTGGGGTGTTTGGGTTTGTTATTCCTCCCCTTTGCGTCATGTTAATTTCCTGACATGAATAGCATACATATAAATATGAATAAGATGCAAATATAGCGAATTAATATTTGATATTTTGCTACTGACTCAACTATTTGTTTATTTCTATGTATTTCGATGTCAAAAAGTTGATCAATTTTTGAGATTAGCAACAGTTGCCATGACTCATGTTTTGGCCAGCAATAACACTGAATTGGGGATCCCGAACAGCAAATTTTGCTGGACCTGTTGAATGAATTCTGACCAAATATTCGGGTTTCCAATTTGTTTATTTTGCTTGAATATCATGCTACTGGATAACTGGAAATTTTTAAAAAAAATGTCTATATATATTATTTTTTTTTTAAAAATTGGGTTCTTTGTTTTGTTCGGAGGGTATCAATGCGTAATTAAAGGGTTTATTTGATTCTTTTTTTTTTAAATTTTTTTTTTTATATATTTTTTTGGTTTGAGCAGCGCACGTAGCGGCGATCAATGCAATCAATAGCGTGTTTTGCCTCGGTTTGTGTTGACTCGGAGCGGAAGCGAATTTTTCGCATTTGTGACAGATTGTTTGCTTTTTTGTTCGTTTTATGAGTGAATTTAGAAATTTCGTTTAATTTTTTTTCTATATTTATGTATTTATTTATTTACATTTACCTGTTTGAGAGTTTTTTGTGAGTCGTACGATGAGGCGTGCACAGACAGTGTGGCTGGTGTTTGTTTTGCTCCGTTTCCATGCCAACCGTAGTAGCGGTTGGCGGCGAACAATAATTCATTATTTTATTTTTAAATTGGTGAGAAGCGAGCCAATGGTAGCGTGACGAGTGTCCCGTTGGACACTCCCTGTCCGAATGGAAGACACGAGTGACAATTTATTTTTTCCTTCTCCAACCAACGGTCCACTTTTCTTGGCTCGTGATGCTTGATCCGTCTTGTTATCCGCAGGTGGTGGACAGCGACAACTCCTCGTTCAGCCCCGCACAGTTTTGACAAGTTGCACACCGGCTACATCCCTCGTCATGTCCGAATCCGAAGGTAACGTATACTAACTAACACCTCTTGATTCTATTTCTACATTTCTCATTTTTATATCACTATTTTTATATTTCGAAATTTTTAAATTTCGAAATTTCGAAATTTCTTTTTATTCTCGGTTGGGGTTGGAACACACCCTGCCTCGTGTTTGTCTCGGCTCGCGAGCGCTTTTAAAATTCTCATTTTGAAAGTGCAGCCCCATTTCCAACGAGAGAGAGAGAGAGAGAGTTGAGTTGAGCGCCGTTAATTTACTGGCGCAGCTGCCGCCTTTTTATTTCAAATAATGGGCTGAATTATTAAGGAATGTTGATTTTTGCAATTTAATATGGCGGATTTTTTTTTTCCGTTTAAATGTTTCGATTTTTGGGGATAATTCGTGGAAATGGGGCATGGAACGATTCGGATAAGCGTGGGGAGGGAGGGAGGGAGGGAGGAGAGTTAGCGGCGCTGCTCGGCTCTGCTAGACTCGGCTGTTCTCCCTACGTTCCGAACCCAGAGTGGAATGGACTCGGATGGTGCGAGTTGCTAGTGTTTAGGCCTCGACGTTTTCGAGACGGAGCGGTGTAAAGTGGCCGTTTTTTGTTGAGTCGAGTGCAATGTTGACCCGTGTAAGATGGCAGGTAGGGAATAGATGAGCATTAAAAAGGTTTGGGGATGGCGAAATTGGGTTAGGGTGGAAAAAAGTGACACCGAGGAGCCATTTGCTCGCTCGAAAAGTATGGCCGCCCTCGAACCCAAAATTGTTGTTATTACGAGAAAATCGGCGTTTTATACTAATAATGATAATAAAAATAAAATAAATAAATACAGGGATGAATTGTTTTTTTCTTTTTCTTTTCTATTTATTTATTCACGGGGATTAAAATGTATTTAAAATGTAAATTTTTCTAAATGTATTTGTCGTTTTGTTGAAGGTATGAAGCGATCCGCCGAGGATGAAGACAGTATCGGTGGTTCGCCCATGAAAAGGTCAAGACCAGATGGTCAAAAAGTGGAGTTAAGGCTTCTAATACAGAGCAAGGTAATGGTGAAAAGTGAAAGCAACCCCCGTGTGCGCTGCATGAACGAACCCGTTTTCATTTGAAAATGGAGCCCGTTTTATATATTTTATACATTTTTCTCTCGTTTTTTCCTCGTTTTTTCAATTTTCAATTAATTAATTAATTTTTGTTTTTGTTTTGTGTCGATTCAGAATGCCGGAGCCATAATTGGCAAAGGAGGGTCCAACATAAGCAGACTGAGAAACGACGTGAGTATTTGTGTGTTTGGACGTTACAACTGATTTGTTTGATTTACATTTGAGTTAATTGGCGAATATTGAATTTAATTTGTAAAGGGTAGTTGTTTTTATTATTATTATTTTTTTCTATGATGTGCAAATCAAAATTAATTAATTAATTTGGATATTTCTTTTTTTTTTGTTAATTTTTTTTTTCTAAAAGAAAAAAAGATTGATGTTGTAATGTGTTTGTTAAAATTTTAATTGTGACTTGTCTTACAGATTTTTGGGGGCAATGTTGTCTATTAATTTGCCCGCAAAAAAAAGGAATTTATTATTTTTATTTATTTTTTTGGAGAAAAAAAATTAACAAAAATCCCAAATTGGAGAGAATTAATCCAATGCGCTATTCTTTTATTTCTTTTTTTTAATATAGATAAATATTTTATTAGCCAAAAAAAAAAAAAAAAAAAAAATTGTTTTTAACATCGATTTTTTTTTTAAAGTTCTTTCTCGCTATGTATTTCTGTCAAAATTAACTCTTCTCTTTTAGTTTTAAAATTCAGACGAAAAAAAATGTCCGTAACTAAAAAAAAAAATAATAATAATTGAAAACACTATTCGGTAGAAGCTTATTTAAATTGTCGCTTCTTGATTCTACAAGTTACAAAATGGCTCACAATTTGGCATGGCAAAATTCTACCATTTTATTAATTAATTGTTAATAATTAATTTTTCTTGTTCTTTTTCTTGGCCGCTAACGACCGCACTCGTTAGCAGCCACAGAAAAAGGATGGAAATGTTGAAAAAATGAATAACTTTGTTTTGTCCCCGTTTTATCTATTTAATTTAATTTTTTTGGTTTTTTTTTTTTTTTTTTTTTTTTTGGTTTTTTTTGGTTTTTTTTTATTTATTTTTTTGCCATGTCCACTCTGGCCCTGCCCACTCGATTGCTTGGCCCCTTCACATGAACGAATGGCCATCAACTCAAAACAAATCACCTACTTTGAACTACCACCAATTCACGTGTCCCGCTCTGATGCCGTTGCTGCCCACGCCTGGCCCTGGCCCTTGCCCCTTGTACCGAATCCCGGAATGTGCCCCATGGCCCCGATGTACTGACTGGCCCTCCAGTACAAAGCAAGCATTACAGTGCCTGACTGTCCAGGGCCCGAACGGTATGCACCCTCAGCTATTACAGTCTAAGAACAATAATAATTTGATATTTATTTAAATGTTATTCTTTAAACAATCAGCCCATTTTTATATTTAAAAATGTTCTTTTTTTTTAACAAAAAAAAAAAATTAAAAGTTAAAATTTGAATGATTTTACGAGTTCCTAGTCCCTTTGGGGAATGAAAGAATGAAAGAATGAATATGGGAAAATGGATTTGGGACTGGGTTGGGTTTCATCATCAGGAAGAAAGACATTTTGATGAAATGGTTTATTTATTAGTATTTCTGGTATTTTTTTATTGATTGATTCTGCTCCAGCGGAGTTGATTGATTGATTGATTGATTATTAATGATTGGTTTTTTTTCGTTTTTTTTTTTTTTATTTAGAAATTCTAAATTTTTTTTTAAAAAAATATGTTAACGATTAGATTTTTTAATTTGCATTTATTTGCATTTGCAACGGAATATTTTTGTTGAAAATATCGCTTTTTTTGTTTCTATTTGTTTTGGAAATTGGAATATTTTGTTGCATGCAAGCATTGATTGATTGATACGAAAATAATTCTATATATTTTTTTGGTATACATATATAAATATATAAAATAAGTTTTTTTTATTTTTTGAATTAGTAAAATATAATTTTGTTTAATTTTATTTTTCGTACAGCATTCTCACCATTGCGGCTGAGTTGAGTGTCGCTTGCAACGTCCTTTTTGACATTATTCCTAAATTAGAAGATGTGAGTAATTCATTATTTATTTCATTCATTCATTCATTTTATTTATTTATTTATTTATTCATTTATTTATAAATTTTTTTTTAGTATGTTCATCACAAAACACTGGACTTTGAGTGCGAAGTGCACGTTTTGGTGCATCAAAGTCAAGCCGGTTGCATCATCGGTCGAGCTGGTTTTAAAATCAAAGAGCTTCGTGAAGTAAGCGTTGAAAACTGTTTTTGTTTTAAAAAAAATTGAAGTTGAGCGGGGTAATTAAGAATGGCGAATGTTTATTCTGAGTCGCATGGAAGAGAAACATTAGCCAGTGTAATGAGAGTGAGTTTTATGGCGGGTGTGATCGATAAATTTTAATTCATATCAATGGAACCCCCTCAAAAACATGGTACGAACTCTGTTAAATAATGCAGACGGAGCTAGACAACGGCTATAATTATCTGCCAGTTTCCTCGCCATTTACGGCCAATAGCTACTACACGTCGACTCACTCATTATCTCGATTAATTTAAATTTCAATATTATTTTTTATCCTTTTCTTTTTTTCTCTTTATTTTATTTTCATTTTTTACCTTTTTCTGTTTTAAATAATAAACAATAGAGCAAATGGAATGTCGGCCGGTCCAGGTGGCTCCTTTGTGCTTTTGTTAGTGCGCGGCTGACCAATTAAAACCATCACGCGAGGTATTTTGAGAGGAAACGTGAATAAAACGACAAAATTTGAAGGGGGAAAGAAATTATTTTTTTAAAAAAACAAAATTTGTTTTTGAATACGTGGGGGGGCGGGGGGGAAGGGGGGGGGGTAAAGGTTTGCGGGTGATAATTAATATGATGGTGATTTTTTTGTTAAGAGTGTGTTTTGGTGGAACTAATGGGTGCGGGGGGTGGGACAGCGGCAGATGTTGGCTTTTGGCAGACTTCCTGCGGGTGGAGTTGAAGGTAGCCAATAACGAGTCGATGCGGATCACCTGGTAACATAGCTGAGTATTTTGCGAGTGGGAAATTGATTGCGAATGACAGAGCGAAAAGCGAGATGGCGTGCCGGAGGTCGGCGAGCTGTGGATGGGCATTTGTGCTAATTTGGACGCTTTTAATTTGTAATGGCAGAAAACAGGTGCCACGATCAAGGTATACAGCCATTGCTGCCCGCAGTCGACGGACAGGGTCGTGCAAATCTCAGGAACACCCAAGGTGGTGGTGGAATGCACGCGCCAGATCTTTGAACTGATTCAGCAGGTAAGAGAGAGATTTGATTAATCGCCGGGTTGATTAATTGTTGATTATCGTTTTTAGTCGCCCACGAAAGGGGCGAATAACCCGTACGATCCACATAATTACGACGAGTTTTACGCGCACGAGTACGGCGGCTTTTGCGACGGGGGCGGCGGCGGAGGAGGACGGCGGATGGGTCGTCCGGACATGTCGGGGATGTCCCGCGGAAGGTAAAGAAAGAAAGAAAGAAAGACGGCCCCGTTTCCTTTCGACACCTCCAACGCTCCGATATTTCCAGCCCTAATCTGTTCCTGGTCTGTCACGTTCTTTGCCCGTCTGTGAACACTGTGAATGACCTGAATGAATAACTGTTTGATTTTGTTTATCTTATTTTGTCGTTGCTGCAATTTGTAAATGAATTCTAGTTTGTTGCAACGGAGTACTTTTCTCCTTTGCAGAGGAATGCGGGGCCTTTCAGACATGGGCAGAGGACGTATGGGAAGAGGAGGCGGAGGAGGAGGGATAATGGGCAATGGTGGTCTCCGTGGTGACATGGGAAGAAGGGGTATGGGCTCGAACAGACCCATGCCGCCACCTAATTCGTCAAGGGGATTCCGGTAAGGACGTTTTTTTCAACACATTTTTTTTTGATGAAATTGATTTTTTTTTTTGATAAAATTTATTTTAAAAACTTTTTTATACATGTTTAATTTTATAATGATTTTTTTTTTTTTTTTTTTTTTTATATATAGAAATAGTTCGATGGGAGGAGGACCCGGGCGCGGGAATTTTGGAAATCGAGTGCGAGGACCGAATTTTGGGGGACCCGGCAACAGGGGCGTGGGATCGGGAGGCAATATGGACGGTCCGATGCCACCGCCGCACATGGGAGGAATGGGAAACGGATTTAGTAGTAGGAATTTTGTTGATTAGTGTTTAATATGTTTGAAATCAGTGAACGATTGTATTGCAGTGAATTCGTATCGGGATCGTGCTCCGCCTTTGTCGGGAGGGGGCAACAGTCTGATGGGGTCCAATATGATGGGCGGTGGTCAAGGATTTGATCAACCCAACATGTCCAATCAAGAAATGGTGAGAAGTGGTGAGAAATTTCTTTTGGTTTGTTTATATTTATTTGGATTTTCTTTAGGGGAATCAGAATTTTGGGCACAACAATCAAATGGGTGGAGGCGGAGGCGGAGGTGGTGGGGGCGGGGGCGGCGGTAACCAACCGACGTCCACGCAAGTTACTATTCCGAAAGATGTGAGTTTGTTTGGTGAGGGAGAAGTGATCTGTTCTTAAATTTTATTTCATTTTTTTTTATTTATTTTATTTGAAGCTTGCCGGGTCTATAATTGGCAAAGGGGGTGCTCGGATCCGGAAGATTCGCCAGGATTCGGGCGCGGGCATCACCATAGACGAAGCGCTGCCCGGTGCGAACGATCGCATCATCACAATCACGGGTTCGTCGTCGCAGATTCAAATGGCGCAATATTTGCTCCAACAGAGGTGAGTGGAGTGAGTAGAGGTGAATGAATGGACTTGTGTGACTGACGAATGAGATGTCGCTTCTTCGCTGCTAATAATTTAACCCTTAGTGCATCCGACCTTTAATAAACAAACAAACAAACGCATGAATGGCTGAAATGAGAGAAGAAATTGCTCCGCTTTTCTCATCTTGTCTGGAAGACTAGTGATTTTGTTGTTCTGTATATGAGAAACAAGAAATCACTATCTTCCGACAATATTTGAACACTCCTTCGGGGGAATAATGAATAACTAACAATAAGAATAACAAAATGCGCATTTTGCACGCGGACGGACTAACGGAATTTCCTTTTTCTATTTCTTTTTTTTCTTTGAATAATATTTTTTATTATTATTTTATATTTCTTACTCTATTATTTGTTTTGACGTTTTTTTTTTCTTGTTTTTTGTCGTTGCAGTGTGCGAGAACATTCTGGGCGTAAGTTCTAAAGACCATCCATCGTTTACGAGTGTCCCACCCGAAATTCTTGGATTAGTTCTATTTTTTCCTGTCTCGTGCAATTTTTTCTTTTTTTTTTCTCTCTTAAATTTAAATTTTTGTTTTAATTTTAATTTTAATGCCTATTGATGTTGTGTACTATTAAAAAGACTAGTCTGGAGCTTTAATTGACAACGGTTGAAGGTTCTGTAGTGTTCCAACTGTTGTATAAAAAAAAAGAAGAAAAGAAAAAAAAACTTTATCATTATTTAACTAATTTTTATTTGTTTTACTGATTAAGAAGTTAGTGTAGGGTTAAGAAAATAGCTATTACGATAGTTTAACGTTTGTTTTTATGTAGTTTTTTGTTGTTTCGGTTTAATGACATATATAAGGGGATGTGATAATCCCGCGCATATCAGTAATAATTATTTTCGTCCATTTTTATTACTAGGGAAAAGAAATATAATTTGTTTGAATCAGAAAGGGATAATTATTATTAATAGTAATATACGATGATTTATTTAATCACTTATTCATTATAATTAATATAGAAATATGATTTTATGTGTATTTTTGCGGTTACGAGGTGGATGATGAGGTGCAAATGGGAGAAGGAAAGAAGGCGAGGAGAAAAGCGGTGTTTTTGTTAATATTTTGGCGTTTAAATTAGCTGTTGGATTTAATGTAAAGAAATAAGTACTTGTTGGTGAAAGGAGTTTATTCAAATATAAATAAATTGCTTGTTGTACAGAATGATGGAGATTGAATTAGCGACCTATGAATTATAATTAAGTAACTAAGAATAATAATAAAAAGAGCAATTATAATTTTTTTTTTAATGTTAAATCTATATTGTTGCCTACAAGTTCCATATTTAATTCGTTGATAGTGTGAAGCACGTGGTTTTTATTTGTGGTTTTCTTTAATTTCTTTTTTGACGACTTTGAGTCTTGGTTTTGTTTGACACTTGTTGGTTGCACCGCATGTTGTTGTTTTTTTTTGTTTTATTAAAATTATATTTGTATGCTTTCATCTTTTAATTCGTAATGCGATTCGGTGTCGAAAATTATCAAATTCCATCCGACTGTTATTAAATAGGCGAGATTTGTTCGGAACAAAGTTTAGGCCTAACTATTTGCTACGACGATGTTGTTTTTGTTAAAAACGGCGGAGCATTGCGATTTACAAGATGGCGGCATTTTGATAATAGACAAAAAGAGAGTTTCTCCCAATTTTTAAACCCATCCAAAATCATTGCTGGATCATTTGACGTGCTCTAAAAAAAATAAACAAACAAAAAAAAAAAAATGAACTAATTTTGCATTAAAAATGAAGGAAGAAATGTACGGTTAGTTTGGCCCTTTTTTCGTGCTTCATCTTTATTACAGGTGGTTAAAAACTAAATACTGTACCTGCAGTACACGAGAGTAAAATAACGAGTGTTGAACCTGCCACCCATTTGAAACAAAGTGCTGTGCCTCGTTTGGCAGTTTTTCTTTTCCAACTGCCAAATTTGTAATAATGTAAACTCTATATAAAAGACTACTACGGTTTTTTTTCCTCCTGTGTGTGAATGTATTGTACACTTTCGTGAGTACGTACAACTAATTAGTAAATGTAAATTGTATTCGGAAGGGGTGCTGTATAAGACGGTTCATATATTTTTGTGTACTAACGTTTAATGTTCAATAAATGTTTTTATGTTAACACTGTATAACTGTCAAATAATTTATTTTATTCTTGAGCTACAACAGCGCGCTGCGGTCGACAAACGGCTGCGCGCTGAACTGGCCGATCTTGCGACCGTCTTTGTCGTAATTAAACTGTCGGAAACACGCGTCGCAGAAGAAAAATGGGTCGGCCGGCACTCGCTCGTTGCCCGTGGTAACCCACCTGCGTAAATATTCAAACATTGCGATCAAACTAATCGAAAATTGATCGGTTGGTTCCTTCCGTTCCTTACTTTGCCGTGAGGAGGTGGCACACCATGCACACCACACGTTTGCGACTCGGAATGCTCGTCACGATCGGGTATTTGCTCGTGTCCTGGCAATCGTCGCTGCTCATTAACCGCACGTCTTGGAAAACTAAAAGGTGCTCGCAGTCCCCTTGGTGCTGGTATAAATACGGATAGCCCAGGCGCAACTTGAGGTCGAGAAATCGCGTTTCTTCCATCCGTTTCGTCTCGAACGGTCCGATTTCCATGTCTGGGTATTGATTTGCCCACTCGATAATCGCTCGGCTGTTGTCCCTCGACTGCGGGTTCCGCATGTCGTTGTACAATGTACCGTTGATGTAAAACAAACCGGACGTGAAAATGTCCTCGAAAAAGATATTAAATATTAGAAATTAAAATTAAAAATTAAAATAATTTTACTTTGGCTCTGGTTAAGCGAGATAAATCTGGATTCTCGCTCAAGTCGTCCGTGACGGAAATATCGGCTAAACACACGAACCGGTCCCTCAATGCGGTCAACCTCTGCGATCCGAGTACGAGCAACTGCTGCTCCATCTGGAATGTATGTCGGATCAATTTGTTGTTTGAATTTCCTCGTTTCTTACTTTTAATTCTCTTATGTATTTACTGCCCGGCTTTTTTATGTACGGCTGGTAAAGCGTGACTAGTAAAATCAATTCGGGCGCCGTGTTCGATTCGTCCGTGCTTTCTGTTCCGCTTGGCAGCAAATTTGGATCCGAAAAACGGTATTTGTCGCCAGTTTGTAACACTTTACGCTCTGTGCAGGGTTGTGGTGCGCGTTTTTCATTTACGGCTTCTTTTATCCTAATTCAAGATTTGTTAATTCGGATTTCTAATTTTTTTTAGAATTTGTTTTTACTTGAGACATTGCAAATTGTGATTGGTGGGAGTCACGTAATCTATGGGTACGTTTTTCGGTTTTCTGATATTGGTTGGCAGGAATTGAAGTGGTTCGTCTTCACACGTCAGATGATTAATGCTACATTTTTAACACGACAAAATAAAAATGTGTAAACTTAAACTATTCTATTCTCCCTCTTTTCTTTTTCCATTTAGCACCTGCAAACTGCTTCGAGTTCGTCTATAATCGCGGGAGAAACGTCCATCAACGACGATAGATTAGATTTGGTGTTGATAGGCTTGTCTGCTCCCAATTCTATCCATTCCGTTAATATACTTCTTACATCAATCTCGGGTGAAATGAAACTCCTCGCATCGGGATTGTGAACACGCTCCATTTTCTCGTCTGATCGTAACACTTATATCAAAGCGTATTAACATTGTGCGTAGTTGCACTCAATGACCACCGGGTGACGCCAAACTGCATCTAGTTCTGCTCGGGGAAAACATGCATTTCCCGAAGATTCATCAAGCTAGAATAATTTGCAAGTTTTTCAGAGGAATTATCTATCAAACAAGTAATTTTTAAATTAAAGTGTAACATAATTTCACGTTTATTAATGAAATGTTCGTTTTTAGATGCATTTCGGCGAGGTTTTCTGAGCGATGCTTTCGAGTGTCGCGAAGCATGGAACCGGCGACTGCAAAGTCCCGTTATAAATCAAGTGAAATTTGGTAGTTACATTTGTCGCTTATTTAAGGGCTTAAAATTGATAAACGAAATTTGTTGATAGATAACTTTTACGCCGAGTTGGATATCAAATTTAACGCCAAAAAACCCGTGAGTGCGGTGGACATTGATGTCGTAAGTGGCGAAATTGAAATGATTATATTAATTTTCTCGATAATTCTAATGGAGTTTTGCTCGCAGTTTGCAAATAAGGTGAACAACGACGAGTATTTAATCGAACTTGAAGAATTAATACACAAATTCCGTCGCACTCCGAGCACGGTTCGGACGTTCGAGTCGACGTCTCACGCGGTGATTCGAGCTTTTCTCGATTTTGGTTCCACGGACAATTTAATGAGAATGTTAGACGACCGAGTCAATTACGGTATATTTCCCGATCATTTCACGTATAACTTAATGATGAATACGTTTTTGAAACGAGAGAATTATCGAGGTTAGCGATTTTAATTGGAAATTGGTCGAAGAAGAAAAAAATTACAAATAAATGTGCACTTTTTCCTAAACAGACGCGGCGAAAACGGCCACACTTTTGATGATTCAAGAAGATTACGAAAACAGTTTGGCCAATATTTTGGCTTTATATTCGTGTTTTATGTACTTGGAAAAGCCAGAACCACAACCCTGGGACGTGTACGCCGAGCCAACAAAAGATGGCGACGACGATGAAGATGTAAAGATTTTATCAAACAATTAATTTTGTTTAAAAGATAATTTTTCTTTTAATCGATAGGAATGGGTCAGAGTTAAATACCTCCCTTTGCCGTATTTTGACGATCATTTCGATTTGAGAAAGGAAAATCACCTCGTCGGGAAAACAATATTAGAGTTGAGCAAGAGTAAGGCGGTTGAGGAACCCGCTTTACGGCATTCTTTCGAATTGCTCGGTAATAAGCTGAATTTTATTCAATTGTATTCAATTTTAAATTATTGTTTCGATTAATAACGTAGGTTTAGTCTTGTTTGAGAAATTCGATCGCGTTAAAGAATGCGTAGAACGGATCATCAATTCCTCGGATATTCAAGTTTACAAGAAATGTGTACGTCGATCAAATTGTCTAAAAATGCTTTAAACAGGTTGTAATTGATACCGATTTATTTTTTAAAAAAAAACAGGTTGATAAGTCGTTGGAGTTTGCATGCGCAGTGTCGGACGAAGACATGAAGAAACAGATCGAGACCGAAATTGCGCCGTTGCTTCAACAGCTCGTACAAAGCGGGAAAGTAATCGACGACGATCTCGAAAGAATACTCGGCGACAAGGTATTGTCATTTGAAAGTGGTCATCCGGATGTTTATTAGGAGATATTTCCAAGGTAAAAGCGCAAGTTAGTGGTCAAGAAAAAGAAGTTGCGGAAAAAATGTCGGTTACGTACGACGAATGGGTGCGGATCCGCGAAAACGAAGTGAAAAAGCAAATCGAAGAGCACATGAAGCAGGAAAGGTTGACGAAGATAGAGGAAAAGTTGGGCGAGCTCGACAAGAAGGAAGAATTGCTGTTTTTCTTCGAGAATATCGAGAAACATCGATTGAATATTCCACCCGAGGAGGAGGACAAGATGATCACCCAAGAGGGAAAGCTGTCCGCCAAATCGCTGCTCGACGTACCTCCGGAAATTGAAGGAAAGGTGGGACGCTACTCGTCAAAAATCATTGAGGAAAACGAACCTTGGTGGAGATGGAAAGAAAACCAAAAAGAAACGACGACCAAAAAAGACAAAAGAAGGAAATAAGGCGTCGCGTTTGTTTTATTGACGTTAGTTGACGATTGACGATACATTTGCATCCAGAATTGATTTGGCCGCCTGTTCGGGCCATCCGTAGCCCGCGCGACGCGAGGTCCACTCCATTTCTTGCAATTTGCTCCTCATTTTCCTGTATAAAGATAAAGATAAAGATAAACGGAGGGTTTTTTAAGAGTGACATTGTACAACTGTACTTTTCTTCTTTCTTGAGGAAATGCTTTTTCGCCAACAAAAAGCAGACGACGTTCTTCTCGCCCGATTTCTTCAATTCCTGCTCGATTTTCTCCGCCGTTTTCATCCATTCCTTTTGTCTGTTCTTTTGGTACTGTTCCAGCGCCAAATTGTACCGAATTGTCCTCGCCACGTTCCGCGATCGAGGGCAACTCGCGTCCCACGATTCGAGGATCTCCAACGTCTCGGGATATTTTCCCGCGACTACGCAACTTTTCATCAAAGTCTAGAAGAAAGAAACCGATCAAAATGCGATCATTTGACCAACAACCGGGTTGGTTCTACTTCACCTGCCATCCGAAACTGAATTCCGGGTTGGATTCCACGTGTTGCTTGAGCTCGTCGATTTGGGGCTTCTTAGACCCCTCGTTGTTTTTTAACCATTCTAGAATGGTGCACGTGTTCGATGTTTGCGACGAGCGATTTTTCTGTTGGCCGTGATCGGTGCTATCGGCGCACAGCGACATGAGCGATTGGTACCAACCTAGCCACTCGTGCAGAGCGTCGTTCCCGGACGCACAAGCTGAGAAAGGAAAATGTAACAAAAAATGTAGAAAAACTGCACGTTTGTTTGAATTCAATTTCTAAAGCCACCTCGTTTTGCGGTGTGGTCGAGCATTTTGAGAAACCAGTCTCTGTTGGCCGTGGTTTTGTAACGAGCGTCGTGCATTACGACGGAGGCGACTAGACCGGCCCAATTGGCCGTTTCGCTCGGGTTCAACACGAGCATTTTTTGTGCACTTTTGATGCAGTCCGACACGTGGCCGTTTGCCAGGTGGACGATGTTCCTGAAGCTAAACACCTGTGCGATCGAAACGTCGCTTTTGGTCAGCAGAATCGATAGAATCCTGTCGATCACTCGCCATTTCTCCATCGAGAATTGCAGTAAAGTGCGCGAAAGGATGAACCAGAGTTGGTCGTGAGCTGGAAATTCGTGGATCGCTTTGCTGATGATCCTTTGAGCTTCTTTGTTTTTGCCCTGACAAGTTTGTACGATCATTTAGCAAGTTTTTTTTAAAAATATATTTTTTTGAATTTACCTGCGAGATCTTTGTAAAACAAAGAAGTTTGACCGCGGAACTCGAGTGCAGATAGTCTTTCAAATACGGCAACATTTCTTTAGTCGCCGCTTCGACCAGACTCGAATCGTTGAGCAACAGTCCGATGGCGCACAGTGAAAAAATGCCGTAGACCGACGGCGGGCGAAGCTCAAAACTGCAATTTCGGAAGAGGAAAAATGAGAAAAAATAAACAAATACAGCGGGAATATACAATACCTTTGAAATAACAAGTGTTTGGCTACTTGGACGTCTTTCATCCGATACGCAACTGCCGCCATGGCAACAAACACGTCGGATTTCTCGTTGTCGGTTTTGGCGAACCAGTGAATGGCCGCTTCGTAGGCTAAAACGACAAGAATTTTAAACTTTTAAACAATGCGAAAAACACTCTCGAAACGTCATCGATACCTTGCAAACTGTCTTGGTTGCTTTGACTTTTGTAAAACGCCAAAGCCAAACCGCACTGCGAATTAAAATCGGGATTTTTCACGAGCAGAAACTGATCCGCCGATGATTTGTACTTTCCTCGGCGACACAACACTCGCGCGTAATTACTGCGAACAAAATCCAATCGTTCGACATCGTGCGGGTCCCCCAACAGTCCGATGGCCCTTTCGAACGCTCGGCACGCCAGCGAATACAATTTCTCACGTTCCAGAAATATTCCCAACGTGTTGAACGCTTGCGCGTCGTCCGTCACGTTTCCTGCCACGGAATTTAAGCGTTAAAATTTAAAATTAAATTAAATTGAAATTATTTACCCGTGTATTTAACCAAGCAATCGGACGGGGTGGGCAAACTGGCCATATTCTCGTGCCAAAATTTAACTTTGACTTGTTTGTCGATTTTGTCGTCCAGGAGTACCTGGGCTACCCAATGAGCGTATCCCAGCGCGCTTTGGCCCTAGAAAGCGAAGGAGGAATCAATCACGAAAACCATTTTAACACAGCTTGCTCAATTTACGTGGTAGCCCAAGCTGGTGGTGTGTCGAAACAAGTCCATCGCTTCCAAATGGCCGATCTTTTCGGCGATCATCGCCATTCCGATCCAGCACTTGATGTGCGACGGGTCGAGCGTTTGCGCCGTAGAAAACGCTTTGTGCGCGAGCTGCGGACATCAATTTGGCGTCAAATCAAATATGCGGACGTATCAAATGTATGGGTGTTTTGACCCGAGTAACTTACTTCCACATTGTCGTGCAGTAAATAGACGAGGCCCAAATTGGTCCAGGCGTCCGGATTCTAGACGATTTGAGCGATTAGTTTTTAAAAAGCGAAAGATAGATTTAGATTGGGTTTACATTTTCTTCGGTTTTGATCGATTTGATAAAAGCGTGTTGAGCCAGAGCGAAATTCTTGAGTCCTGAAATGAAATAAATGGGCGAGTTGAGTTGGTCCAGTCGGAGGAATCGCTTACGAATCAACTTACTGACTGCGACCACCCCTAATACGCTCCAGTGCGCGAAGTGTTGAGGGTTAAGAGCGAGCGCTTTTTTGATGGCGAGCAGCGAATGCTCGAGGAGTTTGTGCGCGTGGTCGACGTCGGTCGAGCACGACGCTCGGTAGTGGCAGTTGCGAGCGATGTCGTGCCACAAGTCGTCGCTCTCGTGCAGCGACAACGCCTGCCTGTAGCACCTCGCTCCTAGATTGAGTAATTCCACTTTTCCGAGCGTTTTGGCCCCGATGTTCGTCTTGGCAACGAAATCGTCGGACATCTCAAATCGGCACGATTCTGCGGGTATCCGGTGAACGACGGTGCACGCGTCGCCCAACAGTTTCCACAGGCAACTCAGGTTCGGTTGAAGCAGAACGGCGCTTGAATGACAAATGAAGGTAAATAAACTCGAAACGAAACAAACTAAACAACAAACTCACTTGGAGAATATTTGGATGGCTTGAGCGCAGCAATCTTTGGCCAAGCCGGGCAAACATTCTTCGAAATGAAAATTGGCTTCTAAAAGCTTCACCTCCCCGTAACCTTTGAGAGCCGGGATGTAAGTCGGGTCCATTTTCAATATAATCCGGTATTCCTTGGCGGCGTTGTCGTAATCTTGCAGTAATTGTCTTATTTCCGCCATTCTGCGGGCGAATGAATAATAAAGATAAACCAACCGCCTTGGATGGAACAATGCGAACCTCTTACTGGTAGTAGCAGTAGATCGAGTCCGGATTCAACTGCAATTGAGAAATGGATTAGACCTGAAATAAATGTACACTATTTCCGCAATTAAGAGCCGCATTTCAATTGTAGCCATCCTCGAATACTAGCCGCGGCTGAGAGTGAGTGCCACAGTGAAATAAGAACCGCCCTTGAATAGTAGCCACGGCTATTAAAACGGAAAAAGAAACAAAATGAACGTTGAAAGTTTCTTCTACGTTCGTTCCAAATGCAAAATAAACGTAAAACGGCCACAAGTTCAAATAAGAAGCTCTCTTGAATTGTAGCCGCGGACATTAATTATTTGCGGAAATATGTCTGCAATTTTCCTTACTTCGAGCGCTCTCGCGTACGATTTGAGCGCAGCCGTGTAGCTGCCTCGTTTCATGTAACAATCGGCGAGGTACTCCCAGCAATGGCTGTCTTTATTATCGATGCTCAACGCCTTTTGCAGCGATTTGATCGCTGCACTTGGATTTTCTCGTTTGTAGTGGCAATAGCCGAGTCGAATCAGCGCCCATTTGTTGTTGCTGTCAAAAACACAAGATTCACTCAAATTGATTGCTTTTCTTTTCTTTTCTTTCTTTTTTTTACTTGTCACTCGAAGTTACTGTTGTCAATAGTTCGATATTTTCTTTCTGAAATGGAAAATATTTTTTTTCTAAGAATTAATATGTTGTTATTTGTTTCTATTCTACTTCTAAGCCCATTTGCGCGTAGAGGTCGCTGAGAGCGATCGCGACGTCTTTGTTGCTTGGGTTGATCGTGAACGATTTTTTATAACAGCGCTGACATTTTCTGAAATAATAGACGAGTTGTTGGTATTTGCGACTTATTTTTTAAAATCCTTACATTTCGTCTTTTACTAATAAATAGTGGTTCCCAATTTCGAAGAATAAATTGGGATTGTAGGAATCTTCCTTCAACGCCTGCAATAATTTGAAAGGATATTTAAAACGAAAATTATTTTGAAACGAGGCGATATGTTTGGGCACTTAACGGTTAATAAGTATAATAAACTTTGTGGATAATCATCCAATTCTCGGCAAACTAGAGCCAATTCCGTCATCAAGAAACTGTCGTTTGCAAACTTTTTCATCGCAACTTGGAGTCTGAAACAACATCAAAAATAAAAACAAATAAATCGAATGAATTGAAACGCACAAATTGTTTTTGCGTACTTTGTGCGAGCCATTGTTTGTTCATTTTGTCTTCGGAGCAGCGATCCTAAATAACAATCCGCGAGGTCGGAGTTTCCTTCCCACGGAGCAACATCGCCACATAACTGTAATTGATCAAAATGTTAATTTCTACGATTTTAATGATATATTAATTAATTAATTTTGTGTTTTTACTTTGTTTGCAGTTTCAAAATGTCCCAGTTTTAGGTAAGATCGAATTAAAAGTCGACAAATTTGAACGTCATATTTGTAAGTTGATAATAACTGTTGAATGGTTCAAATTTGGTGATTATTTTGTGCAAAGTAATTGTTGTTTTTGTGCCTATTACGTTTTCTAATGTTGGAATATTTTTTAAAATATTGTCGTTCGAAGCGACATTGAGTTGCGCATTTATTAATCCGAGTTGAAGCGCTTTAAACGCGCGATCGGTGTTCTCGATCGACGATGTTTTACAAAGATCTAGTCCAACAGTCGCGAAGTTGATGGATTTCTCGTATTTATGAATCAGTTCGCTCGATCGCATCAAAATTAAACATTCATCGACCGATTTTCCCGATTCGATGTTTCCCAGTAGGACCATCAACGCTTCTTTGTCATTTGCAGAACTTTTCAGAGCAATTTCGGCGATTTTAGCTACGTCATTAGTCGAGTCCAAGTTTAAAAGTTTTTGCACAATCGGTTCAATGTTTGCAATTTCTAAATTTTTCTTTCCTGAAATGAAAAATTTAAATTTAAATTTAAAAAAAAAATGTTTTCAAACAAGATGTTTTCGGTATTACTCGCAGCCGAATTTAAGTACAATGTGCAAATCACTTGGTGGGGATAAATTAAATCGGGGTCCAAATCGATTAGATTTTGCGATTTCTCCAAGCACAGCTCGGCATCATTTTCCTGAAATTGCAATTTTTCGTCATTTGTTCGCGTTAAATCATCGCCAAATTACTTTTAAAAGCAATTTAATGTATTCTTTTAAGTATAATTTTTTGTCTTCCATGTTGAATTCATTGTCAGAAGAGAAAATATTTATTAATGCAGATTTCATCTAAAATCAAAAATTCAAAATAGAATTATTTACATTTTGCCAAACTTTTTATTTCGTTACCAGGTTTTCATTTTGTGCACAAAGTGTCGTTTCGGAAGACAAAAGTTTGACCACGGCTTGATCGATTTTATTTTTTTTCTCCGGATCAACGGATACAAATTTGTATTGATTTTGCAACACATCTAGTGTCTGTAAAAATTTAATTTCAAATGAATTCGGAATTCGGAAATGTTCAATTCAAAACTATTTACTTTGTCAAATTCTTTCCTCTCCAAATGCAACTGCGCGAGTTTACCGGTCAGTTCGAATTTCTTTTCCACATCACTAAAAATTGAAAATTGAAAATGTACACACAATATTCGTAAAACCGACACGGTTACCTTTGTAAATCGACAAGCTTTTCATAAATTATTAATAACTCCGATTTATGGCTGGGAGTGCTGCTTTTTTCGCACAATGCGCACCATCCCTGGACCAAAAAAAAGTTATTTTAAATACTATCTATCATTGATGGGAAAATAGGAGAATACCTGCCACGCGAGCAATTGATTTGGCTGAATAGTTACAGCTTTTTTGAATGATTTTTCAGCCTTTTGGAGTTCATTTAATTCCTGAGCCGCTGCACCCACGAATACCAGGGCGTTGTAATTGCTTTTGTCGTGATGTAAAACTTCCTAAAAAGCAAAATATAAATGTGGATCGAAAGAAATTAGTCTTATTGATTTTTACATCGGCATGTTTCAATGCCACGGCAAATTCTTTTTTCCTAATCGCCTCTCTGGCATCTTTTAAAAGATTCTTGATGTCTTTTGCGTCCATCTTTTAAATCCAGCAGCGACGACTCGTGGCAGATATTCGCATCTGAACTTCCTGTTCTTGTAGACGACATTTTATTTGGCGAAGGAAAGGAAGAAAAAATATTCGACTTTGACTCGGTTTTATACCGGTTGTGCATCAGCTCCGAGGATGTTGCGATCAATTGGTCAGAGACATTTTGAAATCGCCAAGTTGTGGTATGGTGTAATATTTTTAAAAATTTTTAAATTGATTCCAATTTCGAATTTGCATTTTTTCCGTTTTCAGGATTCCATCGTTGATGGCGTACGGGTCTGCTGGGTTCGTTGGGATGCTCTATTTCACTGATTGGAGAGTCATTACCGACTACATCCCCATTTACAACACCAAATACGATGCTAAACCAGAAAAATAAACGATTCTCCTTACGAAAATGTAAATACAATGTGGAAAATTTGATTTTCTGTAGATAGAGAAAAAGAGAGATGATTTGAAATTGTTCCCGATCTTTATTTCCACACGATTGTAATAAAATAGATTTAAAAAAATTGCAATTGAAACTATCAAAATGTTTATTTAACTACATAATGTACACAAAATCATCTAATCTAAGTGGAAGTCTTCTTGGTCGCTTTGCTAATAAGAACGGCAGCTTCGTGCTCGGCTTCTCTCATCTGTTGTCTCGAGCTGAAAGTATTGTAACCGAATCTGTAGAGTATAAGTGCCGATGTCGACAGAATAACAAACGCCAAGATCGGATGCGTTTTCAGCGAGTACGCACTCATCTTTCGATTTCTGCAAAAAGTATTTCTTTATTTTCATCTTTTTTTTATGAATAAAATTTTACTTTATTCCTATTTCACAAATCAATTTGGTTTAATTCTCTGCGGCGTCTAATTTTACAACCGGCTCCGGTTGTTCTTGTTTGGTCAACGATCTACGTTCAAAGATGGGTTTCCAAATGTAATTGCCACCAATGACTCCAATAGCTAGTACAACGATCAAGTCTATTGTCCTGATTCCCCTCGGTTTTCTAATCATGTCCAACCTGCCACGAATAAACAATATATGAAACAAAGAGGCGTTTTACAGGGTTATCAGTCGATCGCACCTATACACAACGAGCGAGATTTGTTCTTCCCTTTTCTAAACTCGTCGACTAAAAATGGAACTAATAAATTGAAAACTTCAAGTCATTCTATTCATGAAATTTTATTAACTAAATGAATATTAAAAAAAGTATTATAAAAATCGTAAGCATAAAAAAATGCTTAGAGCAATAATAATGATAAAAATGATGATAAAAATAATGACGTAATGTTCAAGTGATCGATTTCTGCGGCTCTAGTAGTTACTACAGCGGGTGTCGGTCTCCCATAGTTTGTGATTGAATTGTAGTAAGTGACAATTATAAAAGTATTCATGGTCCATTTGAGCGTCGTTTAAAGCCAAACGAGACAAGCACGTACAGAATGTCAGGTTTAGACAAACAGCCGTTCGGCGAGCCGGAATTAAACAACCCGTTTGCGGTTGGTGATATACGCATTACGATTTTCGCAACGTTTACATCTGTCGTTGGTTCGCTTTTCTTTTAGGATCCGTCGGTCGTACAAGCGACCCGAAGTTCCACCGCCCAGGGAGGACTCGATGATTACAATCCATTCTCGAACGACGGAGGGAACAAGATTCAAAGCGCCGTAAGGCGGCAGAACGGGTGACATTTATTTGATTTTTTTTATTAAATTTGTTGTTTGCAATTTGCGAAGCAGGTGCGTGGAGCGGCGAATCCTCCGCAATATCAACCACCGATGAGCCAAAACTATTCCGCCGGGTCACAACCAGCTGTTATGCAACCAACTGCGGAACCACCGCCCGCCTACACTCCATCGGCTCAGCAGAAAATCACGACCGACGAATTACAGCGGAGACAAGAGGAGCTCGAACGAAAAGCAGCTGAACTACAGAGAAAAGAGGAAGCCTTACGAAATGCTCCATACGGCGGTAGAATAAAACAAAATTTTAAAACAAATTTTAATTTAAAATTAAATTTGTATTTTTGTAGCACCGCCGAGAAATAATTGGCCTCCGCTTCCCGAAAAGTTTTGTGTCGGACCGTGCTTTTATCAAGATATAAATGTGGAAATTCCTCTTGAATTTCAGAAGTTGGTTAGGACGATGTACTATTTATGGATGTGTAAGACTCGAGTACAAATTTGGTTGTTAAATTTGATTTAATTTGATTTGTTTTCAGTTCACACGTGCGTGATGTTTCTCAATGTTCTCGGCGGTTTAGCCCTCATGATCAAAGTGAGCGGCGGAGGAGCGACGTTTGGATTATCACTTTTCTTCTTCTTCTTATTTACACCCGCTTCTTACGTTTGCTGGTTCCGGCCTATTTATAAAGCATTCAAGTAACCAAACGAAATAAATGATTAATTTATTTATTTATTCATTTATTGATTTATTTTACAGAAGTGACAGTTCGTTCAACTTTTTCGTTTTCTTTTTCGTCTTTTTTTTCCAATGCATAGCAACTGGACTTTTTGCGATTGGTTTTCCAGGTTGGGGCGCTTGGTAAGTGACAAAACGAAATGAACGAAATGAATCCAAGTGTCTTTTTTTTCCCCATTGATCAAACAGCAAAAGCACGCAAATGATTGATTTCAATGTGCACGATTAAAAAATGTTGTTACACTTGTTTCCGTAGTGGTTTCATCAGCGGACTGATGGCGTTGCAGGCCAGTCCGAATTCCGTATCCAATTACGCAGTCGGAGGAATCGTTTTACTCATTGGTTTCCTGTTTGCCGTAGCTTGTCTCGGAGATTGCCTCATTCTGCTCAAGGTAGACCACAGACAATCGTGACCATCGCCGACGAACGCTCTATCCGAACCACTTGACGTTTTAGTTTATCTTTTTCTTTTTGTTTATTACTAACGCATTTATTATTTTATTTTATTTATTTATTATTTTCCGATTTTTAATGGTTTCAGATGTATGTGCTGGGATATTTTAGTTTTATCATTTGCATGACTTTATTTTCCACCTTGAATTAATTTTAAGTTTAATTTTCCTCAGTTGATTCGTTTTTTCTTTTTTTTTTCTCTTTTTTCTTATGTGTTGGCTCTTTTAGTGGTTGGTATACGGCCTCTGCTGCGTTAGGGTCGAGTACCGGTGCTGGAATTATGTGTATGATTCCGGCCACTGGTTTTACTATCTTAGTCATTTTCTGTTCGTTGCAGTTGATTAAGGTAAGATGTGAATTTTAATTACTGAAACATAAAGAGGTTATTTTCCGCTACTAACCGACACGTTACGGGCGTTTTTGTCGAGCAATTTCTACATTTTTGCATTTTTCTCATCAGGTTCATCGGTTATATCGAAATACGGGAGCGAGTTTTGCCAAAGCGCAGCAAGAGTTCGCTAGTGGAGTATTACGTAATGAGCATGTGCAGAATGCGGCGGCCAATGCCGCTGCGGGTGCAGTTCGTCAACAAATGGCGGGAGGAGACAATCGATATTAACGCGATTCCTCGTGTGCTCAAATGCATTTTTGAATTCCACGGATGGGGTGAAGGAATATTTGCCTTTTCTTGATTTTTTTTTAAAAAACCCACAAATTACAAGTTATCAATTATTATTGTTTGAATGGAAACGAGGATTTTATCAAATGTTTGTTAGTTAATTGTATATGAAATATGAATATGAAATTAACTTGATTGTACCTAAAGATTTGAATGGAGCGGAAGACTTAACAAATACTAAAAAAATTTCCTTTTGCTAAAGCTTATATAATTCATAATTCTAATATTTGATGTCGAGAAATTCTTTTTTACGGATCAAAGATTGTGAATAATCACTAATTATCATTATAAACAGTGCTATTATAATTCTTATAATTATTCTTACAAGTACAGTAAAGAACCTAATTAAATGTCGTATTTGATTGCCATTAGATTAAGAACTTTTTTAGATATTATTGATTGATAATTCAAAGAAAACAATTTCGAGTGTCAATTTCAATGTTTCTTGGAGAAATAAATTTAATTTAAACCACTTGGGTTTCGTATTTCTCACGTTATTTATTCAAGAAAATAAAATAGTAGATCCATTTCTATATTTTTGTTCAATTTTTCTGTACAGAGCGCGGAGAATTTAGACTCTCTTTACGTCGGCGATTCCTTTGCACGATCGCGAGTGAACTTCGAGTCGTTCGGGGAAAAACTTTCTTCCGCATAATTCGCACGCGATCAATAGATCCAAATGTGTCCGCCACGCGGCGTCGGCGATCGCTTCTAGATTGACAGCTCCGTCTGTGAACAATCGATCAAAATTGCCGTTAATTTATTACCACGCGATCGCGATAGTTTTGTTTACCGGTCGTTAGAATATCCGGTCGCTTGGGCTCCGACCGGCGCAAATGTTTGGGCAATTTATTGTTCTCGTTGTGCCACTTTTTCATACATTGGGGCTCGTGAATGGCCAAAGACGCCGAGCCGAATTCGCGCCCGCATATGTAACAGATGTAAAGTCTTCTTTGAATCAATTGCGACGTGTTTGGCTGAAAAAATTAATTGAAATTAATGATTTAATTATTTGCTTAGTGTCAAAGGTTGCAATGAACCCGTGCGTTGTGAATGGCAGGTGCGCTGCGACTCGTCTGGGCTTCGGTTGCCGATTGAACGCCGTTGCAGCTGCGTACGTGCGCCTCGAATCTGTCGGTGGAAAACGTGCGCCCACACTGCGAGCAAGGTAACAACAGATCAACGGTTTCCCTGTTTCCCTTTTTGTCAGTCTAAAAACAAAAAATATGGATCATCTATTTATACACACATTTATTTTTACCTTTTTAATTGGTTCGACGTAATTATTTCGCTTTCGGTGATTATTATTCGCATCCAAAACGGATTTTGAGGTGTTTTCGGCGGATTTTGACTTGCATCTCATGTGAGGTGCCGGCACGAACCCCGGCGGATGGCTGTGGAACCTCTCCGGGAGGGAATTTCTGCCGCAACTCGTGCAGGGAACTGGCGGGGGCGAGGAGAGCAGGGGCGAGTTTTGGCTTTGGTTTTCCCTCGATTTATTTTTCAACCATTTTTTCCTCGGTTTGTCCAGCGGGCTCGTGCTCGTGCTCGGCCTCGCTCGTTGTTTGTCCACGCGGTTGAAGGTCATGTCGACGTTTTTGGCGTTCGACACGTCCAGCACCGTGGGCCGCTCGAGCACGGCCGTGGTCGGGCGGATGCCGTTCGTGTCCCCGCGGTCGTACTTTGTGGGAATGGGCAATCGGTGTTTGGGTTTGCGCTGGTTGTTCTCGTTGATCCACTTCTGGATGCATTGAGTTTCGTGGATGTTGATGGACCACTCGCCGAACACGCGCCCGCAAACGTAACACAAAACAAATCCTTTCGGTAACGGCATCGCAATATCAATTTCTTTAAATAAATAAATAAATAAACAAACAACTGATTTATGCGTCGTTTGGCCTAATGTCGAAGCCATCAACTCACCATTAAGTCATCAATTGCTCTTTTCCCGCCGTTAGTTGCTCGCTCGTCGCTAATGGCTTTTCCTTGGACAAGTTTTAGTCGATTCGCGCACTTTACTCAACATGTCCTTCAACACTTTCGCCGATCAATCGCAAACAGTGGAAACTAGGCAAAACTGATGGCTTAGTAACCGACTTATACACAAACAGTGTGACACACTTGCTTGGCCACGCCAATCGATATTTATAAAAATACAAAATTCCGTGACCAATGTCCGAATATGATCGCGTCCTGGCGACGTTGCCTGACAACACACGCGGGCTGTTTGTTGCTAGGCAACGTTGGTTCAACTTCAAAATCAACTCGTCGCCGCCCGTCGTTCTCGAACTAAATGATGATTGTCGTTTGCAATCTTTAAATAGAGTTTCGGTGTTGAGACCAATTACCCCGATAATAAATTACCCCGATAATGAAATTGCTGGAGAATTTGGTTCGCTTTTCCCTTCTAAAAACATTGGTTTTGAATATTTGATCGAGTCGCGTCGATTATTACGATTATTTGAAAAATCAAAATGCGCGCGTGTGCAATAGAGACGTCTGGCGAGAGATGACGACAACCAACGCGAAACAAAACCGAAGCGCGAGTCAAAAATCACGTAATTTTACAAATTTGTTGCCGGTTTTGACCTTGAATCTATGCAGAATTCGATAAATAAAATCTTTTTTTTTCGTAATTTGTTTCGCTTTTTTGTTATCAGATGGCGCAACGAGTGGATTTTTTTTCAAAAACATTTATTATCTCGATGTTTAATTTTTAAGACCACTTGTACGTTGCCTGAATTTACTTAGAGCCGTGAACCGGTATGAGGAGAAGTGCGCATGTGTCCAGCTTAACTTTATTTTTCTTATAAACATTTGTACTCGAGTTTGGCGCTCATTAGCACAAGTGAGTTCCGACCAGGCCGCACATTTTCTTTTTTTTCCCTTCAACTTTCTAACTTTTGATTATTTTCTTATCTTTAGTTATGAATATCTACTTTTTAATAACCACTTTCATCACGACAGTCATCTTTCCATCAGTTTCCGCGCTTTACCCGACATTTGACAGAGGTAAGTGAACATTTCACAAAACAAAACCAAAAAAAAAAAAAAAAAAAAAAAAATTATAATTGAAAAAAATTTGAAAAGAAAAATGAAATGAAATCCTTATCATAAATAGATCTTGTTAGAGTTTCTCCCCACTTTTATGGTGCCATAAGAAAAGAAATTTATAGATTTGGACATTCCAACCCACACATGTTTTGCTGGTTAATGCTCTGAATTAAGTGACATTTTGTAATTTGCGCCAAATGAAACCCACTGAGCGAGGGGGAGAGAGAGAAACAAAAGAAAATTAATTTATTTTGTCAACTCATTTTTGAAAAAAGTCATAAATCACGTACACATTTAATTAGGTTTATGTTATCATAATTATTTCTTATTTCTTATTACGATGATTACAGGTCTGTCGAAAGAACTGCAAGCTGCCATCGCTGAAGACAATTTTTTCCTGGCCGTCCGGGACATTTCTCCCCGCCGGCATGGGAGGAGTCAGCACATGCTCATCAGTGTCGAGTTCACGGGCGCGAGACACAAGTTTTCGCTTTTGCACGAAAGGAGTAAAAACCGAGGTAAAGGAAAAGCGACGCGCTAATTGAATAAAAAGAGGCATTTTTGACTGACAGAACGTGTAATTAGACAATTTGTGCTGGGCGAGGACGAGGGTGAGGGTGAGCGTGAGGGCTCAGTCAGGGCTCAGGGCTGACGGATGGGTGAGGTTGCGTCTGGTTCTGGGTGGAGTTGAACAACACCGGCACCAGTCTTTTAATTGAGGCATAAAAAACGGTTGGTCTCGTTAAAGTTTGACATTTGCGCGTCGTTTACGCGTCACGACACCTTAAACAAGAACCGGCTAGAGACAAACGGCCACGTGTTGACCTCAGGAATCGGGATCAAGTGCGATAAGGGATTCAGTCCTCCTCAAATACAATTACCGATCCAGCGCCAACTCAGCGCCAGTTCAGCGCCAACCCAGCAAATGTCGTTTGACATTTAGACATTCTTGGCAAAACTGTAGTACGTCGAATTAAACGAGAAATTGCAGCAATTGAATTAACGCGACGAAATGTCACAGTACTGTGGAAAGTGAGAATAAGAGAAAAGTGAAAGTGGAAAACAAGTTTTCTTTATGTTAAAATATTTAAATTCGAGAGAAATGAGGAAATTCCAGATATTCGCGTCGCGCACTTTAAATGTGATTTATTGCATTTCTTAATGACACTTAAACGAAAGCCCAATTTGGTTCGAATGTTTTGAACAAAAGAAAGAAAAGTGTTTGCCATGACCTCGCAGCCACAATTGAGGGATCATCTACATATCTGGACTGGACTGCCCCAGAAACCATTCATCAGTCACGACGTAAATGTGAATACCAATTGAGTTGAGAGTTGAAAAGTCAATCCTTTACAGCCACTTTATACGTTTGCGAATCAAAACTGACATTGAAATGTTTGAAATGTTGACGGGCGCGCAACAAACAACAACAACATACCCGTATATCAGCAAAACATCAAAACATCATCGCAGAAATCCGCAAATCACGTTTCTCATAGTTATTTATTCTCATATTTTTTCATCACTTTAAATTTCCATCATTATATCCGAATGGGGACATTTCCCGGGGCCTATTCCCCACCCACACACTTAATTTTAAATATTGGGATACTAGGATACGAAAAATGGTCGATGGAAATGAAATGAAATGAAATGAAATGACGCTTTATCAAATTGCTACTTGAAGCTGCAGAAGCGATGTTTACGTTTGTGGGGGAGAAAAATAATCAAATTTAACCTTTGCACTTTTTCTTCTCAGTGATTTGTGTAAATCGAGGTTGAGGGGCCCACCCAAATACTCGCCCTTCGCATTAACCCCCATTTCTCCAACTACTGAACGAGCAACATCTGTTATGAAAATGATTGAAAAATGGACGCGAAATGCGTTTTTTTGCTCCCACGCTTCGTGTCCAACCTCTTGCCAACACCCATTACTCAATTTGATGTTAAAATATTTTTCTTTCCTTTATTATCAATATTTTCTAATGTTTGTTTATAAAATCACAAGTGAGGATTAACGTCTTCCTGTGTAATCATTCATTCACCTGTGACTCAAAGTTGAATCAAGTTAATTAACCCGAGTAAAAAAAATAAGGAGGAAAAATAAAAGGAAAAATAAAAGAAAGACCGGTCTTTCCTTTTAAGCGGACACCTAATTGATTAGGAAATGTTTGAGAATGAATTTTTATTTTTTTCATTTTTTTTTTACTTGTAGTTACTGTGGTCACAACCGAAAAGGGGAGAATTCGCACTCAACACATCAATTTAAATTCATTGCAGTCGAGAATGAGTTCACTTCTGTTGGAATTTGTACAAAAGGAACCTTCAGCCAAACTCCAAGTGTATGCAGACTGTGTATACCAAGGAGTGGTGGTATTACCTTTCACCCTGCAGCACATGTTGATGGATGTTACCTCTTACAACCGAATCAGAGTGGTAATTAATTTTTTCAAAAGTCCATGTCCAATTCGTACAATCCTCCAATTACGCCCTAAGAATGGACTTCTCAAAGACCCCTTTTGGACTTTAGCTCTTTAGCACTTTTGTCATGATAATGTAATTTAAAGTAGGGATTAAAAGCAGGCTTAGCATTATCAACTAACCAAAGTGGGACATGGGGGGACAGCCTTGAATAGATAAGAAAAAAAAAGAGATTTTTCGACATTTGGGAGTCAAATAATGCGAAATAAATAAGGTTGCATTTTGAAATAAAGTTGCGAGCCAAGGTTGTTAAAGCCAAGTTTGTTTAATCGGAGAATCAGCATTTGAATCCGACTATAAACAAAGAAATCGTTTCGATTTTTATTGCGTCTAATTTGCATTTTGCACGATAATTTGCCGCCAGTTTTATCGCGGGCCGAATCGATCAAAATGCAAAATGGAAAATGGTCAAACGAAGGTCACTGGAACAAACTCAAATCTGTTTAATCTTCAATTGAGATTAATCAAGACATTTTACTTCAATTGAACGAAACCTTCACCGAGAAGCAAAAATGCCCCCGAAAGAGAGAGAGAAAAAGAGAGATAAAGAGGGAACTAACTGCTCAAGTTGCTAGAGTATGCGAGTCACGTGCACACTTGTCTGCAAGTGAAATGCGAAATAAAAAAAAGAACTAAAATTAAATTGCATGATTCAAATTCTTTTATTTTTTTTAAATTTATTTTGTTTGTTCATGCGTAGGAAAGGGACCGTAAAGTGACTTTTTCCATCTACACTCGAATGCCGAGTCTTCAGGTGTTGGAAATGATGAATTGCCCGTCGTCGCAAACTCAGGCATTTATGTCGAGTCGCTCGTCTTCGGCAAATCTGCAGACGCCCCCTTCCGACTACATGCAGGAACAACGGCATCAGGAATACTACATTAACAGTCAAGGTGACTGAAAAACGTGTAAACTGCTACCGAGCAATTAAATTGAAAAGGAAAATGATGTTTTTTTTCCCACCCCACCCTCTTGTAATTTGATTCCAGATCACGCCACCTTCATCAGAGCACTCACCGAGTTGACCTCTTCGTTAAAACAAATGCAATCTGAAGTCCAAATTCATGTGAATTTTTTTCCCTACTACTCATCGACTTGTAGTCAAAATGATTAATTTATTATCAATTCTTTTGATTTTAAACAGACGAGGGAAACGAGACTTTTAAGGGAAACTCTTCAAAATTGCGCCGCTTGCAAAGGTTTTTGAAAAATAACGAATTTTAAAAGAAAAAATGAAACTTTGGAAATTGTCGTAGGTTTTAGTGGCTACGACTGCGGCTGCGACGGACCACGGCCGTGTCCCCAGCAGAAAGGATGCGCCGACGAACCGTGTTATCCCGGCGTCACTTGTTATCCGACCGAGCAAGCGCCCGGTTACAGATGCGGAAATTGTCCGGACGGTTTTGAAGGAAATGGATCGGTTTGCATGGACATTGATGAAGTAAGTCGATTACAAAATTCTAATCCAAGTTTTGATCGCAATTCTGATCGGAATCCAAATTGCAGTGCGCTTTGACGCGACCTTGCGACCCGCGAGTGAGATGTCACAATTTGAAACCTGGATTTCGCTGCGACGCTTGTCCCGCCGGTTTCACTGGCAGACTGGTGCAAGGAATCGGCCTGAAACAAGCCGAACACCAAAGACAAGTGATTGATTTATTAATTTAATTTTTTTCTTTTGATAAATTGTTTAATTACAGGTCTGTTCCGACATCAACGAGTGTGACGACGGCAATAACGGCGGCTGCAGCAAAGACGTCCTTTGCGTGAACACGGAAGTACGAATCCATTAATTAATTAATCAATCATACATAAATAAATAAATGTAATTGGATAATTACAACAAATAATTGTAGGGTTCGTTTTACTGTCGGGGATGTCGAGACGGGTACATCGAGAACCAGTCGGGTCAGTGCATTCCGTTCGGGCCCGGAGTGTGCCCCGACGGGAACGTGTGCCACCGAGATGCCGATTGCTTTTTGCCGTATGGAAGTTCACGATACGAATGCAGAGTTTGTTTATATAAAGGATATAAAGGAACATTTTTAAAAAAAAAAAAATTTGTTTAGTGCAAAATTGGTTGGGCCGGAAATGGTAAAGTTTGCGGGCCAGACAGAGATTTGGACGGAAGACCCGACGAGCAACTGCGATGCTCGGAGCCGAGCTGCAAGAAAGACAACTGCCCGCACACTTCCAACAGTGGGCAGGAAGATTCGGACAACGATGGCGTCGGAGATTTATGCGACGACGATTCGGATAACGACAAAATCCCCGACTTATTGGTAATAATTAATTAATTGATTAATTATTTAATTAACTAATTGACCGGTAATTCGCAGGACAATTGCCCACTGGTTCCAAATTTCAATCAAGAGGATCGAGACGGCGATGGAATCGGCGACGCGTGCGATAACTGTCCGTACGACGCGAATACCGACCAATCGGACGTCGATCGAGATGGAATCGGAAATGCGTGCGATCCGGATATCGACGACGACGGTGAGCATTCCGATGAATTAGGATGGCTTACGAATAAAATTCATTCGTATATCTTGATAGGAATAATTAATGCGAGGGATAACTGTCCACTCAATCCGAATCCGGACCAAGCGGATAGAGACGGCGACGGCGTGGGAGACGCGTGCGATAATTGTCCGAACGACTCGAATCCGACTCAAAAAGATACCGACAAGGATTTGGTGGGCGACGAATGTGACACGGACGTGGACACGGACAAGGACGGCATCCAGGACAACATTGACAATTGTCGACTCATACCGAACAGCGATCAACTGGACACCGACAGAGATGGGACCGGCGACAATTGCGACCCCGACATCGACGGCGATGGCATTCTGAACGGCGTCGACAATTGTCCGTTGCGGCCGAACCCGGACCAGAGAGACGAAAACCGTTCGTTTTGCACCTCGTTCGTTCGTTTCCATTTTCTTTTTAATTTCGTTTTTGTTTTTGGTTTGTTCAGGCAACGGCGTGGGCGATTTGTGCGAGGAGGACTGGGATGGCGATAAAGTGCCCAATCACCTCGACGTGTGTCCGAATAACAGTTTAATCGATTCCACCGACTTCCGCTCGTATCAGACGGTGGTTTTGGACCCCGAAGGAGAATCGCAAATCGATCCCAATTGGGTTATTTACAATCAAGTAATTTGATTTGATTTGATTTGATTTTTTTTGCTTTTTATTTTTGTTAAAATGTGAATTTGCAGGGAGCGGAAATCATGCAAACGATGAACAGTGACCCCGGCTTGGCCGTCGGGCTCAATTATTTCGGCGGGGTCGATTTCGAAGGGACTTTTTACGTGGATACCGAAATCGACGATGATTATGTGGGATTTGTGTTTAGTTACCAAGACAACGGGAAATTTTACGTGGTTATGTGGAAACAAACAACTCAAACCTATTGGCAATCGAATCCGTTCAGAGCCGTTGCGGAACCGGGAATTCAATTGAAAAAGGTCGAATCGACCACCGGACCTGGACAGCTCATGAGAAACGCTTTATGGCACACCGGGGACACCGAAACACAAGTAAATAAAAAAAAATTAAAAAATTTTTTTTTTAAAAATTTTAATTTTTTTTCTAGGTTAAATTGCTCTGGAAAGATCCTCGAAACGTTGGATGGAAAGAACGAGTCGGTTACCGTTGGATTTTAATGCATCGACCGAAAATTGGACTCATGAGGTTCAATATTTCGATCTTCTCGTTTTGAGTTGAAGTTTATTCAATTTCTTTTGTTTTGTTTATTTTTTTAAGATTGAAAATTTATGAAGAAAAGGACTTGGTTGCCGATTCAAAAAACATTTACGACAATTCGCTGCTCGGTGGCCGACTGGGCGTTTTTGTGTTCTCTCAAGAAATGATCATCTGGTCGAATTTAGTCTACCGTTGCAACGGTAACTATTTTTCTTCTTTTTATATATTTGTTTATGTAAATGTTTGTTACAGAGGCGGTTCACCCGTCGGTTTATGCGGAGCTTCCACCACGTCTACAAGCACAGGTCCACATCGATCGTTCGAATCCGCCATATGCTTAAGTCACGTGATATCCTCATTTTGTTTTTGGTCTTTTATAAATTTTTTTTCCTGTTATAATCAATCGTTGATCTATTTTTAGTGAAAACACTATTTTTGAGTAATTTGGTTTAAATAATCGTGTACAGTATTTTTGAATCCCATTTTTTGCGGTTTTTAGAGAATTAAAAATGAAAATGTCAAATATTTACAAACTATTATTTTAATCAAAACTTCCGGAACAAATGTTACGTAAAAAAAATTGAAAAAAAAAAAAATTCCAACTTAACTTGAATCGTTAAGCGTAATAATTCAAATTGGCCTTCTTTTTAGCTTGCACTTCCAGAATGGCATCCATAAAGTCTTCGTGCGTCACCATAGTTGCCTCGCGACGCAGAGCGATCATTCCCTATTTAAACGAAATTTACTTAATTACGGGTAATGTTCTTTTGTTAAACAAAACTTACAGCTTCGACGCAAACCGCTTTGCACTGAGCACCGTTGAAATCGTCAGTGGATCGCGCAAGTTCCTCAAAGTTCACGTCGGGACTTATGTTCATTTTACGAGAATGAATTTGCATGATTCGGGCGCGGGCTTCTTCGTTCGGGTGAGGAAATTCAATTTTTCGGTCGAGACGACCGGATCGCAGGAGGGCTGGATCCAAAATGTCCACTCGGTTGGTGGCTGCGATCACCTATTGGAAACGATCAAAATCATTTTATTTTTTTAAAATTTGTTTTCAGCTTTTGTTTTTGTTTTTTACCTTAATGTCGGTATTGGAGCTGAATCCGTCAAGTTGATTCAGTAACTCGAGCATGGTTCTTTGCACTTCACGATCTCCCGCCTTTTCACTGTCGAATCTTTTGGTCCCGATAGCGTCCAATTCGTCGATGAAGATGATGGCTGGCGCCTTTTCTTTGGCCAGCGCGAACGCGTCGCGCACCAACTTGGCTCCGTCGCCGATAAACATCTGCACCAACTGCGGCCCGGCTAATTTCAAGAAGGTCGATTTCGTCTGGGCGGCGCAAGCTCTGGCCAACAAGGTTTTCCCGGTTCCCGGTGGTCCGTACAGGAGAACTCCTTTCGGCGGTTGCACGCCCAGATTCTCAAAGCGTTCTTTGTGGGTCATCGGTAGCACGACCGCTTCGATCAACTGAAATATAATTTTTTAATTTTAATTTTTCAAAAATATTTTTCATTATAAAAAAAACCTCTTGGATTTGTTTATCTAATCCGCCGACGTCGCTGTACTGCTCGGTTGGACGCTCGTCCACTTCCATCGCTTTCACTCGGGAGTCGTATTCGGCGGGCAGCGTTTCCAAAATGAGGTAAGAGTCTTTGTTTACGCCGACCAGATCGCCCGGTTTCATTTTCTCCGCATCGACTAATCCGATTACGGGCAGGAAGTATGTCTGCATTTCGTATTAATTAGGCGAAAAGTTTTCTAAAAATTGATTTTTCTTTTTCATTACTTGTCGAGTGGATGTTTTAATCACGGCGCATTTTCCCTTTCTCAACGAATCCAAATCCACATTGGCGCCGTCTTCTTCGGCGAAATCTTGCGGATCGACGTTCAAAAGCTGAAAAAAAATTGATAACAGTTAGCAAATCTGCGGCCGAATTTATTTCGTGTGTTCGTGCTTCGTACCTCGATCACGTTAGATACTAAATACGGCAAGGTTTTGTTCACTTTAATTTTCTCGTTATTTTCCTTGATTTTTTCGTGCTGGGCCTGAAGTTCGTGCGAGATTCTCATCACTTCGCTTTTCATGATCTAAAAATTAACAAAAAAAAATTAATTACTCTAATACATTTATGGTATAATTTTTAAATTGTCACTTTGATTTCGTTATCCAATAATCGCGTTCTGCTAATGATCTCATCGATCGACATTCGCATAACTTCTTCGGCCAAAGCTTCCTGCAAATACATCAAATTTAGTCGACTCATCGTACGGTGTTCTTTCAAATTTCCCATTATCGTTTCGACGACACCGAGTTGCATTTTACGACACTTTCGAACAATCTAAATTTAAAATTGAGAATAACTTCTCCTTACCTCTCCATCTTCCCAGATAGATTTGTCTTCCAAAGTCGCTGCGGTTGGAGTTACTTCTGCGGCGGCCATTGTGTTATTTGTCTGGGACCAAACCGTATCTATTTAATGATCACGTTTGTGCCGGTTTCTGCGGTGCTTCCATCTAGTGGCGTATTAAGAGTGTGCTGATTGGTGGTTGCAGCCCGCTTCGTTTAGTAGAAAATGGCGGCATATTTACAATAATGATTGGTGATAGTCGGCTAAATTATGTTTCGTGGTAGAAAGCACCGTATTTCGGAAACAAGTCAGAAATTGCATCTGGCGCGGCAGTTATGCGAAGCAATCGAAAATGGAGATATCAAGTAATCGATTAAGTCACAATTCTTCAATTAAACGCAATTATTGATGTTTTTTTTAATTTTTACGCAGGGCGTGCAAAGAATTTTTAGATGTAGGAGGAGATTCGAATTTGTTGCTTCCCGATCGAGCCGTAACGCCTTTTCATTTGGCCGTGGGAAGCGATGCGGCCAATTCAATGCCGATTGTGCACCTGTGCTTGAAATACGGTGCTAATTCAAACATCAGGTGAACATAGATGAAAAATTTTTATTTTATTTTATTTTTTTTAATTTTATTCAATTTTATTTTCTAGAGCTTCGGAAGGTTTAACTCCGGTGCACGTGAGTGCAATTTGGGGAAAGGCGGACGTGTTGAAGGTTTTGCTCCAAAATGGCGGCGATCCTTCGCTGACCGATGAAAACGGGGAAAGTGCGTTGGATTTGGCCGTTGAAAATAATCAGCCCGAATGCGTAAAAACGTTACTCGAATTCGAAAAATGTCATAACATTCGGTTGTCGCTCACATCCCTGTCGCTGGGTAAAATTCGTCCGAATCGATTTTATGCGAATGCAATGAAATAATATAATATTATTTATCATTTGTATCAGGGAGTGATTCAGTTGTCATTAAGAAACTCAACTCAAACGGGTCATTAATCATTCCAAAGGTATTTTATTGTGTTTGTACTTTGTATTGAAATTGATTTCAATTTTCGATTTTACCTCCAAAGACTCCAACATTCTCGCAACCATTTTGCTGCCAACAGTCACCGAGCGAAGAAAATGGCTGCAGCTACCCCGCAGACACATCCATTCGCTTGAAAAGAAGCACGAGCGATAGTCTTTTCAGTAGAAGGTTTTTGATAATAAAATAAAAATATAAAAACAAAATTTTTATTTAATTTTTTATTTTTATGCTTTTGTTTTTCAGTAGTTCATTTCATTTGGACAAATATTTATCAAAATCGAGCTCACGGATCTCGCCTTGTGGTCTGCATTCGAAATCCCTGTTCGATATCGAACTGGAGCCCAGTTATATCGGTAGGAAACGATCGAGTTACAAGAAACTAGATTTCGATCTGAGAAACGCGACCAACTCCGCGGACCTTTCGAGCGCGTACATGACGTGCCTGGAGAATTCGGTGTGCACCCCGAGCGCGACCACCCCGTACTCGCACGGCCTCGCCCTTACCAGATTGATGTCGGACGGCGAAATCCAAACCTCCGGCTCGGTGTTTTCGCCCGCCGAACTCGTGTCGTGCGACCCCAACACCAAAGAGAAGGTGGTTCGCATCCTGGACAGTCCGAGCATGGACGGAGTCGAATGCCGCGCCATCGGCGACTACACGATGGTGCGCAAACATTGTTTTCTCGACGCGAAGCCCGAGGCCGATGACGATTTGGAGTTCCTAACCAGTTCGCCTTTTGCGTCGTTCCGGAACCTCGAGCTGGACGACTCGATCGAGCAGTTGCGCAGCGACGTGAGAATCGAGAGGTGCGAAGACGAGCGAGGATTTGAGGAATTGATTTACACGGACAAAGACCAAGACATCAAGTTAATCCAGAGTCGAAACCTGAGCGCGTCGGCGTGCGAGTCGAGCATGTACGTGGACTGCAGCGCGCACAGCTGGAAGGAATTTGCCGACGTGACGCGAGAGCGAGACGACCTGTCGTCTCTGGACGAGGACGTGATCGTCACCCGAGACATTGAGCGAATGAGCGATTCGCAGCTGCGCGACGAGTTGGTGTCGCTCGGGGACGAGCCGGGACCCATTACCGGATCCACTCGCAGCGTCTATCAACTCAGATTGGCCAGATTGCAACAATACCCCAACAAACGCTCGACAAAAGACGACAATGACTCATTATTCGCAGGTGCTTATTGTTTTGATTTAAATTTGAATAAAAGGAAGCGTGTTAGTCATGCTGAGAAGTAAATGAATGAAAGAAACGGTAAATTTTTCACTTTATATTCAATTGCAATTGCAGGATATTCGAAGGAGTTGCAGCAAATGATCGAAGGGAGACAGAACATGACGATGGCCATGGACCTGGAGGGTAAAATGCGGGAGATTTTCGACCGAATCGAGAATCCGAACAGGCAGTGGCGGGAAGGTCGTGCGAAGAACTGCTTCAATTATTTGCTGCTGGATCCGCGGGTGACGCGCAATCTGCCTCAGCGTGCGCCGCAGATGTCCGAAGAAGAACAGTTGCGAGTATTCCTCGCGTCCATTTTCTACATTGGAAAAGGCAAAAGGACGAGGCCGTACTCGCATTTGTACGAAGCGGCGCTCTTGTTGAAGAAGCGGGGAAAGCAACCGGGCAAAGTACATTTATCTTATTTATTTTTTTATTTTTTTATTTTTTTATTTTTTTATTTTATTTTATTTTATTTATTATTTCTTGCAGGTCAATGATAAAGTACAACACATTCTCAATGTTTGGGCGGATGGTGCCGGTGTGATATCGCTGCATTGTTTTCAAAGCGTTATTCCCGTCGAGGCGTATACTCGAGAGGCGTGCATGTTGGACGCCATTGGTTCGTTGTTTTTTTAAAAAAATAAATAATATTAGTTGTTGATTTGTTTATTTTTTTCAGGAAGGAAAAATGTTACGAATGTGCGAAATGGGGAAGTTTACGGAGCTGTTTGTAGATGGACCGGTCAGAAGCGGCGATTTTTGGGCGCTTACATGTTATATCGAGCGTACAATATTTTTTTAAATGAAGGCGAGAGCCAAATCCGTCCAGCAGACATGTGAGTGGAGAATTGTGAGCCAAACCAGTATTACCGGTAGTTGTTTTCTTATTCATTTGTGTGGCTTGTTTGAATTTGCATTTTCCAATGAATTGATGAAATTGAATTGATAATGAATGACCGAATGCTAATTATTTTTTTAATGAATTTTTTGAATGAGTACAAATTTTCTATTGATCTCATTTTGTAATTTTGTTTTTTCATAAAAAGAAAAAGATTTGACGTCCAATCAATTTTTGCATTAAAACTAAGCAATTTATTTTCTCTTATTTTATACATTCTTATTTAATATACACATTTATATAATATAATCATTAATGATCATCGAACTACTGTACAACAAGGCCAAATTTACGAGAGAGAGGCACTGCATAATTGAATCCACGAACTATGACACGTTATTTGACAACAAAACACGTTGTTGTTGACGACAGAGATATGGTGGTAAAGACAGGTTGATATTTATTTATTTATTTTATTTTATTTGTATTTTATTTGTATTTTATTGTATTTAATCTCCGCTAAGCATTCAGCACAGTGATTGGAGGTTTGCAAGGTGTAAGTTTAAACCGCATTACTTTAAGCTCTCCTTAACCGTACGAATCGGGGGTGTCGCGGCTAATCCTGTCCGGCAATCCCTCGGATTTTCCCCGATATTTCTCCGCCTGTTTTTGAAATGCCAGCGCCGACCGCGTCCACTTTGGCTTTGACTAATTGCACACCTTCGTCCGTCTAGGCGAAACAGAAACAGAAACGAGAAAGAAGAAAAAGAGAAAGAGAAAACACGAATGAATCAATATATCGATTTGCATTATTACATTACATTGGATTGGACCGGGCGGCGGAAAGAAAATGCTGCGTAATTGAACGCGATGATGAGGGAATAAAATAGAAACAGAAATAGAAATAGCAATTAATACCTTGGTCGCAACGGTGTTGGCGAAACTTCGGGCCGTCTGAGCCACGCCCTCCATCATTCCCGTGGCCGTATTCGTGGCCTGCTGGCCGGCGTTAACGGCTTCTTCTTCCACCTTAGTGGCTGCTGCTTGCGCCTGTTCTTGGGCGTTGGCAGCCGCGTCTTGTGCTTCTTGCTGCACCGTATTCATCGTGTCCTTGGCGAACTCTTCCGCCTCCTTGGCAGACTCGGCTGCAGCTGCCTCGGTTTGCTTCGCTGCATCGCTCGCCGCTTCTTTCGCTTTCTCCGTCGTTTCGCTCACCTCCTTTTCCAATTGCGCAACCGACTACAAATGCAATCGCCAAACCCAATCATTTTCACTCACACTTCAGCTCGAATAATTGCTAAACTTTTTACCTGATTCGCCGTCTCCTTGGCCGAACCGAACGAATCTGAAATGCCTTTGCTTAGCTTGCCAAAGAAACTCATGTTGTGTGATTTGTTTGCTGATGTGATAACGCGAACGGAGCGACTGTGTCCTTCGACTTCCTTACTCCTTTCTGCCCTCTGGCATCCTTTTCGCACTTACGTCACTTATTCATCCCAACAAAATTTGATCCGCGACCACTCGTGCAATTTAAGCATTATATAAGCATTTAATATTAGTAGACGGAGCTACAAAAATTATTTATTTATTTCTTTTTAAATAAACGTTTTTTTTTTGTTTCAATCTCGTTTCTACAGAAGCCTCGCTGGCCAACCGACTCGGATGACACGCACTGGAAAGTGCAAACATCAATTTCAGTTGATTTCGCTTTGTTTTTCATTGGACGTCGTTTCCTGTATTAGGCGTTGGTCCGGTGGTAAATATCCTTCTCGTCTTCGAAAGAATTGTCTGATGTTGGCGTTCTGAGGAATAAATGTTGTCGTCAATACGGAAAATGGGTTAGTTGAGTTAAGAAATTATTCACCGGATGAGTGAAAAAGTGGCCGATGTCTTTGGTGATGTTTGATAATTTATCAAAAAATGTCTGCTGGTTGTCAGCCTGTTATTATTTTTTTTTCAATTAATTTTTTGTTTAAGTAAATTTTTTCTCGCTACCTTAATTAAGTTGGACTCGTTTTCGTTTTTTTTCGTTGACGCTGCGTCGCCTTTTTGATCATTTTTTGAATCGTCCGAGTCGCTCGCGTCCGAGTCCGATATGATGAGGTACTCCGTGTTGGTCGACATCCAGGGGAAGAATAAAAGTGAATTTAATGCATTTGGCCGCTCGTCAGGTGCGAAAGTAACTGCTGCGTGTGCACTTGCATTTGCACTTGCAGTTGCGTTGAATACCGGTACGTGATTCAACTTTTCCTTGGTCACCTTGCGGTGCTGCTCTCTTTTCGATTTAGGTGTGCTTTGCTCCAACCTTTTCTTTTTCTGCGTGGGAATTTCAACATCGACGAAGGACATAATGTATAATTCGCCGAGAATTAGAAGGCCACTTTGGGTTTAAGGAGCAATTTGCAGTTTGTTATACTGCGCTCTTTTATAATGGAAAGGAAACTGGATATTTATTTCGTGGGTTTTAAAGTTCGTTTTTTTCTTGGTTTTTTTTTTTTTTTGTTTTGTTTGTTTGAGTTTCGATTGGGAAAGATGTGGTTTAAATTCATATCTTTCGTGTTGGAAGTGTTTTGAATTGTTTTATTTGTTTTGATTTTTGATTGTATAGATTGGTATTAAATTTATACGACGACGAATGTAACGAAATTAAGTCGCTTTTAATGTTTTTCATGCCAGGTGTGCTGAACTAACCCAGAAAACAGCTGTAACATGTGGCTACGGACAAGGACTGCTTAACTTTCATTTTTACGGACAAAAACTTAGTTTTGTCTGGTTTTCTCTATTTTATTTTATTTTATTTATTTTCTTTTCTTTTGTTTTGGGTTTGACATTTTACCTTGATGTTTATTCGGTGCGTGTGGCTTTGCAAAACAGTTTTTATTTACATGGTAATTTCCAAATACGGTAACAACAACAATAACAATAGCAATGATTGTATGTTGTTTCAACGTTCTAAGGATAGATGTCGCCACTTCCGCCCGGGTAACGCCAAAAGGCGAGATGATAACACATCGTGCTAAACTTTGACTTGCCGGATTTTATATAGAAAAGAAATTAATATGTTTGCCGCGACTGGAGCTCGTTCGTTTAAACTTAAAAGCGGTTTTACTTTATGTAAACGATTGTCGTCCTCAGCTGAAACTCGAACGAAAGCGGCATCGCACTCTTACTTCAGATGCATAGACCAGAACCCGGTATACATAGAAACATGCAATTAAATCCACTTAATTTTCTAAATTAATTTTCTTCTTATTTTTAGTTAAATCACAAACTTTGCCACGAATCTCAGTTTTACATCATCCCGACCGAAGATCACAAACAACTGCTCGCCAACACAACCGGCGCGATGAACAAAACGGATTTTAGAAACGTACAAACACGACTAACGATAACAATTAACAATTGGAATTTCACTCATTTTCCAATCAATTTAGATCGCAACTTTCAACGAATTTGCAGTCATGGTTCGAAGACCCGCGCTGGAAATTATGAATTACTTGAATCAAGCGGACTATTCTAGTCCAGCCATTAGATATGTCCTTTGTATCCTTTAAAATACGAAACAATACTGGAAAATATATTTGAAAATTGTGGTTTTAAATTTCCTTAGATGAAGCTAAAGATGGCAAAGTGGGATGCGGCAAATCATTGACCATGGTCCATTTACTTCACTACGCAATGCGTAGAAAATGGTTGATTGTTCACGTTGCTTGGGGTAATTGGCTTTCTTAATTTAATCAATCATGTTGAATTTGTTTGCAAATTAAGCTCCCATGTGGATTCGCTGGTGCCGCGAATACGGTCCGTCTGAAACCCGAGAAGGTCGAGTTGATCAGCAGAAGGAAGCCACTGACTGGTTGAAGCATTTCAAGACGCAAAATTCAGAATTATTAAAAACTCTAAACGTAAATTTTTTTTTTTTTTTTTTTGGTTTTTCTCGACAAACTGAATTTTAAAAATAAAAAAATATTTTTTGCAGCTTAAAACCTCGAAAGAATACACGTGGACGCAGAGAGAAGTGACCGAGAAAGGAAAACCATTAATGGACATAGTTGATCAAGTATGCAAAGGAAAAAAAAAACAAGAAATGTGAAGTTTATTAATTGTTGTTTGATAAATAGGGACTAAATCGGATCAAGTTTGCGTGTGACTGTGTAGCGGTGTTGTTGAAAGAAATCAAGCTGCTGGCTTCAGCTGGAAGGTGAAACATGAAACATGAAACATGATAGAGAATTATTTGGGGAATTTAAGGAATGAGGAAGTGCAGCTCAAGCGATCGCAACGAGCCTTCGTTTTTTTTAGTTTTTTTTTATTATTAAAATGACTATTTTTAATTTCTTTTTTAACTTTTGTATTTTAGTGTTCAAGTATTTGTGGCTATTCACGGCGTGAATGCATTTTTTGGTCCCACGAGACTCCATCACGAGGATAAAAGTCCAGTGGAAGCGGACGACGTCACATTAATCCACGCTTTTACAAAAATGCTCGCGAACGACTGGGTACGAAGTGTTAAACGTAGAAAAACAAAACAAACATGATTTGACAGGAATTTTTGCATTAGCGAAATGCGGCCGTGGTGACGACAGTTGCGGACATCGCCAACCCCTCGGAGATGAGGAGTACGCCGTTCCCCAGATACTTGCTTGGCAAACGAGGCTTTGAAATACTCGATCCGTTCATCCCGGTGCCCGTGTCCAACTTTACGCAACAAGAGGCGCACAGTATGTTGGATTATTACATGGATCGCAACTGGATTCAAACCGAAGGCGCCGCCTCGGAAGAAGGAAAGAAACAACTCATGTTTTTAAGCGGCAGAAATCCCGGTCAGTTATCGACCATTTGCAAGCCTTGGTAGATGATAGATCAATTTTTAATGTAAAATAAAGAAATAAGAAATAAAAAAAGAATATAAAATAGCAGTACTGGTTAAGTGGCGCCCTCTGTTGCGAGCGGAGTGTGTCTGTCACTAATCGTCGCGTACGTCCGAGCCCGAGCTAGGCAGTCGCGCACACGTGGCTCGGGCGATGGCGGGAGTGGATCCCGCTCGCCTTCATTACCACATTCGCGTGCTCTACTCGCTCGTTCTTCTCCTTTTTCTCAGCGTCGTAGCGACGGTGGTCATCTCAGTTTATTTGTATCATTCTGCCGGCGTTGAATGCAGTCGTTGCGCGAACGACAAACAGCATCGAGTGCGAGAAAAGGATCCGCGCTACATCGATCGGCTCGCCGCGCTGCTCGCTCGCCTCGGCCGCATCGGCAACTCGACGACGGCGGCGGCGGCGGAGGGCAAGGGGAGGCTCAAGAGGGACGTCGTCGATGAGGATGTGCCGCAACATTTTTACCACAGACACAGACACGACCACGGGGTAAAGAAACTGGCAGCGGGTGAATATTTAGACGATGAAAGCGGCAGAGAAATCTCGGTGACTTCGCGCATTTCGGTAAGCAAAGCAACAATAATAACATACACGACTAAATCACAAGTGCGAGTCGCTTTTATTCATATTTCGGTGTCAAGTGCTACATGAATATTAAATATTAGATATTAAACATCCACTTTTCAAGAGTTGCGACGAAATAATGTAATTTTGTTGACTAATTTTTGTGTGATCCAAACTCCAAAGTGCAAACATACGAGTACTTGATGCTAATTGAATAATCTCTCCTCTCGCTTCTCTAAACGCACTCGAATTGAAATAGAAAAATGATGAGTTGCATGAGTTGAATGAGTGCAACGGCGATCTTTTCTCCATTAAGGCTAAAGGAAATGTCTAATTGAGTGTTGCGTTAGGTTACGTGACCCCAACATCCACATCAGATTAAACCACTCAAAAAGAAAAGAAAAAAAAACGAGAGAGAGAGAGAGAGTTTTTTGTTGATTTTTTATTTATTTATTTTTTATTTATTTATTTATTTATTTTTATCACATTTTCTTGTCAACGTAGAGAAGATTCGGTTTCCGATCATTCTTTTATCTTATCAGCTCGTATTGAATTGTGGGTGCGGGTCATCGAAGGCAGGAGCCGCAAACTTGTTTATAGATAAGGTCCTTTGAATTCCTGTTCTAAAGTGAACGTGCGTTGAATTGGTGAAAAAAAAATAAAGCAAAAAAAAAAAATGAAATACAACAAAAAAAAGATATTTATGTTAACTTTAATTTTTAATTTTTAATTTTTAATTTTTAATCTTTGATGTTTGATGTTTGGCCATTTTTGACTCGGTTTTCGGTTTCGTTGCTTGTCGGTTGGGGCGCTCATTTCTCTCCCTCTCTCGAGGGAGTGATGAATTACTTTTTATTGTCATCACTCGCTCGCCTCTTTTTTATCATCTCAACACGTAGTAAAAATGGCAACAAATTCACTCCACACGGATCGTTTCGATGATTGACTGTTGTCTCGGAGTCTCCAGAGGGAGAGAGAGGAGAGATGTTTCCATTCCGTTCGTTGCTTTCTTTCACGGTGTCAAATTCTCGCTTTTTTTTCTTTCTTTCTTTGCTTCCTTCCGTCTGTTTTTATCTCGTTGCAAAAAGAATCGTGAATTCAAACGAAGCGGTCGCGCGCACGCGCACTTGATCGGTCGGATAAGGGAATGTGAGATTTAAGGTTTGGGAGGGAAGTAAGAAAAGAAAGAAAGAATGAAAGAGCTGTGGCTTTCGTCACTTTAATTTGTCTTCCATTTATTTCCTAATTTCTTTCTAACTGCTACATTTAAAGAATGGAGGAGCGAGCTAAAATGTTGGGTTGGGGTCAGGGCGCCATTGCTACCTAGCATCCGCTGAGTGCGCACGCATCCGCATCCGCTCTCTCATATCTGGTTCGGCCAGAAAGCGAGAGAGGCAGCAAGTGAGTCGAGCGGCGCGGGCTCAACACCTGGATCAGCTCAAGCAGCTTTGATGGATGTGGGAAATCTTTCTTTCTTGCGGATGTTGTTCTTTGTCACCCAAGTTGATCCTTCGGGTGTACAACATCGGACGTGAAAGCGCATTGGATGTGAGATGAAAAAAGAGACCGGAAATGAATTGGCGGCGAGAAACTGCACTAATTAACTGTTTCCAACGTGTTTTTCTCGATTTGAAATCTATCGATGCAGTTAATTAGTTGGAGGCGGCTCAAGCGGAATCCGCGAATTGTCCGTCTCGAGGGAGGACGATTCTTCGTTCTTTACCCTTGCAAATCTTCCTTTTTTTAATTAGCCAGACTTACGAAAAATGAAAGATAAAATAAAAATAAAAATAAAATAGTTTTTCTTCCCGGCGCAATCAAAGAAGGAAGGAAGGATCTCCTTGATCTGAAAATAAAACAGGAGGCGCTGACTAAATGGGTCCTCCATCAATGCCTCAACATGTACACCTGGGTGATTCCGAGTTGATTTTTTTCTTTCTCCCAGTGGCGCACTCCTGGAAGAGAAACTCTATTTATTCGAATTCATTTTAAAAAAAAAAAGAAAAAAAATGAAATAATCTTAAGACGAGACGAGACGAGACGAGCACGCAGTTGCTGTCCCCACGATGGTTTAGGAAGGGACGGGAAGAAATAAATGAGTGTGCGTATCTTTGTAATGATTTTCATGACAAAGAAATGCAAACACGTTTAATCTTCATTTTCTTTTCCACATCTAATTCTTAGAGCAGTTTCGTTCGCGCCAGCTTTGCTCCGCTCTGCTCTGCTCTATTCCGCTCTGCAGTCTCCAGGGAAGATTTATTGAGGAAAACGGTGGAAAAGTAAGTCGCTTAGCGGAAATGAGAAAGGAAAAATTTGCTCTGCTAATGGTCTGGACCGCGTGCAAATATCGTCTTTAAGTTGAGATGACAGTCGATGATGTGAGGGACGCGGAAAAGGCGGAGTTGATAATTAAAAGTAGTGAGGAGGAATTTGTCGATAAGGTTGGGATGCGGTTGCCTGGCAACTGACTCGAGACCCCACCTTTGTCAACAGCGTTAATTCGGGGCGAATAAATGACTTTTGAGTGAGTCGAGTGATCCGCGCAGAAAGCTCCCCCTTGAACTTCGCTGCAATCCACCTGGAATGAACAAAATTATTTATTCGTACAAATACAAATCGCACTTTTTCTCTCTTTTTTTTTAATTAAAACAAGAAATTGATGACGGTTAAAGCTGATTCAAATTTCATCTCTATTCAAAGCAACCTCGTGAGAATATATCGGCCAAACTCATTTAAAATTCATGTCGTCTCATTAAAAATCATCGCCTTTTCAACTCGGCAACAAAACATTTGAGTTGCTAATGAGATGTTACACGCGACCGAGCGAATCACCCACAATGCGTCTGTATTCATCGAGAAACAGAAGAAAAAAATTAGAAGAAGAAAAAAATCGTTCACGGTGCACATTGCGCGTTGATGATCATCCTTTTGTGCCGCAGCGAATTGCGAATTGCGAAGTGCGAAGTGCGACGTGCGACGTGCGACGTAGTGTAATTAAAGCGGCGCGCACGGCGAAAAATGTCGCTCGTTTATATACGAGCGAGAGCGACGTGATGACGAAAGCGAGATGCAAACAAGGCAGTTTATCAGCGTGTTATCGGCACGTACGTTGCGACTCGAGGGCGCGGGCCAATCAGCGGCGCATTACTCGGGTCGTGAATCGTGATGATGTCAAGATTGCCGACTCGTCATCCCATTGCATTCCATTGCATTCGATTCGAGTTTAAATGTTAATTTCACTTGTTGAACTTTGTTTTTCTCGTTGTCAAGGCGCAAGAGATGAAGCAGTTGTGTCGGCAACACTGCGAGAAAGGAGATGCGGGCCCTCAAGGACCTCCAGGTAAGCGAGGAGTCGGATTACCGGTGCGGTTAATTCGTTTAAAATGACTAAACGCCATAAATGCGCTTAGGTTCTCCCGGTTATGTTGGAGGCAAAGGCGAGAAAGGAGAGATGGGCTTCACAGGACGCCAAGGGGACAAGGGCGAAAGGGGATACCAAGGCAACAAAGGCGCGCAGGGAATCGAAGGATATCGAGGCTTGCAGGGACCTAAAGGTAATTCACCGGAACCGGAAGCAAAAAAGGTGGAGAGTGCATACTGCATAGCAACCCGCAACTCACAAGTCTTGAGCTATTCTATGTATTCTATGTTTTTGTTATTTTAATTGCGCGCAAATGGAAAGAAAAGGAAATGAAATAAATTGGAGGAGGAGGAAGAGGCAAAATGAGACGGGAATGCATTTGTGCGTTTGTGCCATGTGCGTTTGTCAGCGCGATTCATGCTGAGACCCATGAAGGGACCCATGAAGGGAAGGGACCCATGAATGGATCGATCGATGGCTGATGAAGACAAATGCCAGGTCGGCAATTGCGGCGTCATCCTCGCTCGCTCGATCGATCGATCGGATCAATCGTAACTAATCCAGGTTGCATGTATCGGTAGGAAACAAAGGCGAACCGGGCGAAAATGCCGAAAAGGGACTCGACGGCCTCAACGGTTTGCCCGGAAGACCCGGACTCAACGGCATTCCGGGTGACACGGGCGCTGCGGGCACCCCGGGCACGGACGGGAGCCCGGGCACTCCGGGAATGCCCGGTCGACCGGGAAGAAACGGAACTGACGGTAATATTCGTCGACAAATTAATGCGCTGATTGTGTGTAAAATGAAGGATTCGCAGGCAGAAATGGCACTAATGGCATTAACGGCGCAGCCGGTCCCAGGGGTCCTCCAGGTCAGACTCGACACACCGCAGCTTCTCATTTCATCTCATTTCATTTCATTGGATTTTTGTGCTTGTTGCAGGTATTCACGGTCCAAGGGGCAAGAAAGGAGAAGATGGAATACCTGGAAAGAACGGTACGCGAGTCATGCATGATTTCTTGTTTGTCATTTTGTTTTTCGTATATTTTTTTGTAAAGGGGTACCGGGAGGTCAAATTTGGAACGCGTCGATCGACGGCAGTTATTTACGTGCGTTTTATTGAAAAGGGAAATGTATTTTTGTTGACGTAATGCGAATTGAAATTGAAATTGAAGTGCCGGCGAAATTCATCGATGGGTGGAATAAAACGGTGACGGTGCGGGAGGAGGAAAATGTGAGGATCAGTTGCGATGCGATCGGGACCCCGGAACCGAAGGTGGTGTGGCAAATGGAAGACGGCAGCGCAGTTCCCATGGGCAAATGGCACGGTGAGTGAGTGAGTGAGTGAGTGAGTGAGTGAGTGAGTGAGTGAGTGAGTGCACAGTATTTGATATGAAGAAATAAATAAATGTGTGCAACGAGTCGAGATTGATTTGAAATTCGAAATGGCATAATTCGGTCGTTTGCACGCGTGCGTTTCAGACGTGGTGATCGTCGGTCGGCAGTTGAGTTTGACCAAGGTCAATAGGATTCAAGCGGGGACGTACGCATGTTCGGCGAGCAACGCGCTGCCGGAGACCGTCAGGAAATACGTGACTCTCAACGTCGTGTGTAAGTGGGAAAGGTTTTTTCTCTTTTTTGTTTTTCAGTTTTATTTCTTTATTCCTTTTTGTTTTATCAGTTAAACCGTACGTAGTGGTGGACACTTCTCACGTGGCACCCGTGAATGCGTCGTGGGTGGCGTTGAGGTGCCGTGTGGAGATGTTTCCGGGTCCTCTTCGCTATTGGGTTCATCCCAGCGGTCGAATCATTGACTCGAATTCTCGTTTCGTCACTAATGAGACAGTTAGCAATAAATATACGGTCAGTTTGTGCGAGTGCTTTAATTGGAGGATTCAATTTGATCCGTGTTCCGTTCGCAGGTTGAGATGATACTCAACATTAGTAAATTTCAAAAGAACGACGATGATTACGGAGAGTATAAATGCTTCGCTAAAAACGATTTGGGGACTGCTCAGGGGGTCATTCGAGTTCATAAAGAAAATGGTAAAACGAAAAATAAATCGAATTATTAATTTTATTTAATTTTATTCATTTTAAGAATTTATTGATTATGTGGATAAACATCCGACGCAAAAACCGCAGATCAACGGTCAAGGTATGACGCTCATTATTGAAAATGTGATTTAAGAAAGCAAAACACTTTTCTACAAAATTAGTTCCTCCACCGCTCGTGAGTTTTGAGGAATTGTGTCCCAAACACATTTGTCCGGAGTGCGATGAAATTATTTGCATCGGTAAAAAAGAAACGTTGATCTGAATTTGAATTTGAATTTGAATTTGAAATTGTTTGATTTGTTTTAGGGGGTCGACGCATATTTGTTGCCAGTTTGCCTTTACACAATAATTACGACATCGTGGAGCGGAAATTAGGTAGGGTAGTTGAATGTTTAATGAGTTTCGGGAGTTAAGTTTAATCGGTTTTCACACCGTCAGATCCATGCATGATGACCGAGATCGGCAAACCTGTTTACCAGGGGATCATGAACGGATTGAACGTGTCGTTTGGTGCGTGGATGAAGGATGCCGCGACCAGCGACGAGCAAATGGCCAAACGCATTTGGCTAATCCGTCAAGATAATCGCAACGTGCTCTTCGAGTACGACAACAAGGAGGATTTTCAAAGAGCTCTGGTGAAAAGAGAGATCAAACTGGAAAACCCATTCGTAGTAAGTGTAGTAATGTAAAAATTGAAAGTAAAAATGAATGTAAAAATGTAACGAAATCAGGGTAACACGCACATCGTGTACAACGGGTCGTTCTACTACACGATAAACAGCACTCAGCTGGCGAAGTTGGACCTGACAAAGAACGACGTGCAGAAATACACGCTGTTCTACGCGGACAAGAACACGGAGCACTATCTGTACTACACGAACCACAGTTACGTGGATTTCGCGGCCGACGAGAACGGCTTGTGGTTGATCCACGGACAGAAGGACAGCGCCAACACGATCGTGGTGAAGGTGTCGCCGGACAAGCTGGAGACGCAGCGCATGTGGAATTTGACTCTGAAACATCAGAGCGTGGGTGAAATGTTCATCATTTGCGGCGTCCTCTACGCCGTGAGCAACGTGACGAGCCGAACGACGCTCATACAAGTGGCTTTCGATTTGTACCAGAATCAGATGGTCAAGTTGCCCAAGTTGGAGTTCGCCAACCCTTTCAAAGGCACCACGATGATCAGCTACAACGCGAGGGATCAAAAGCTCTTCAGCTGGGACAAGGGCAATCAGTTATCGTATCCGTTACGAACAAATTTGTTGACAAAAAATGATTTGTTGTTTCCCAAAGAAAAAACGAGTTAAACACTTTAATAAATAATAAAGAAAAAAAGAAAGAAAGAAATCATTTCATCACGTCAGTTTGTATTTTTAATTTTTTTTTAAATTTTTAAATTTTATTTTAATTTGCATTTTTATTTTTATTTTTATTTTTATTTTTATTTTTATTGCACGTGCAGCAAAAATCAAGACGTGCGCATAGTGCTTATGTCAGTGAAAGACACAGAGCGCTGAAACAGAATGCATTTGTATTGATTTACTGAATCGGCATACCGTATATACACAACACAACACAGATTTTTTTGTACTGTCAAATAAAAAAAAATATTGCTGTATATCAATATCAATATCAATTTTTTTTTTTAAATTCATTTTTTAAATCTTTTTGAAAAAGTTTCCGAAATGTGTTGAAAAATGAATTGATTTTGGTGAGAATCAAGATCTCACTCTTTTATTGATTTTTCTATTTGATTATATCGATTATTGAGACCGATTTGCATAAACGCCATCTTTGGAGGAAAAGGTAAAGTTCCGATTCGCTAGGCTTGATGGGAACAAACGAGCATCGAGGAGGCGAAGGATCCAAAAGCGACTCGTCCCGTCCTGGAAACAGGAACAACATGCCCGGTTTTATTTCACAAGTGTAATAATAGAGGATAGCGTCGGTTTAGTCATTTTCCGTTCTAACTGCCATGAAACAATGAAAGCTTCGGGAGGAATTCTTCGCGGACACCTTCGTCCAATGGGTGCCCGGAGCCCCCCGTTCGTAGTGATAGGCCTTTTGGTCATTTTGTGCGTCCTCGGCTTCAACTACTGGAACTTGACGTACGAATACGACGCAATAGTGAAGGAGATCTCGGACCTGCAGGACCACCTGCGAATCGCGCTGCTCAAAAAGGAAAGTGCGGACAAACAGAGCGACGCTCTCGAGAAAAGATTCAGGGAGGCGGAGCAGCAGCTGGGCAAGGTGAAAATCACGTCCAACCAAAGCCAGAGAGACCTCGCCGATCTCAATCGCAATTTGGAGGCGAAGAACGGTGAACTGCTCGCCGTCAAAGCGCAGCTCGAAACGTGCCAGGCGGCCAACGTATGTTGCTTGTATTTGCATACGTGGCCATTTTATCATTATCACATCATCAGTTTTTGATTTTGATTTTTCTTTCTTTTTATTTCTTGCAGGCTAAATTGAATTCGAATCAAGAAACAATCGCCGATTTACAAAGTACAATTGTGAAACTCCATTTTGGTGAATTGTTTTTTATTTTAATTTCTTTTTTTAAATAGAGAAAATCGATCAATTGGAGGAAGATAAAAATAATTTAAGTAAACTTAATTCGTTGATGGTTTCCGAAAAGGCGGATTTAAGGTAAAGGGTGGAATTATAAAGGGTGGAATATAATTTGCAATTGACGCCATTTATTTTTTGTTGGACATTGGCAGCTTAAAGGTGGAAGAAGTTGAAAAGAATCTCGCGATTTTGAGCGGGATGAGGACCGAGGTACAAAGAAAAGAATAAAGAATAGAAAAGAGAGTTTGAAATTGAATTGAATAGAATTGATTGATTGAAAAATTGAAATTTTAGCCAGATCCATTACGGAGCATTTCCTCGGCCCTAGTGTCAGGTAATTTATATAATTTATAATTCCCTTAAATTAAATTAAATTAAATTAAATTACATTTACAAGTTAGTTTTGTTTTTAAATTGTTGTGTGTTTTTTTCTGTTTATTTTTCTCTGTGTTGTTGTTGATTTTGTCTTGGCACGTGCAGCCACTCAACCTCCGGGCCAACTGGCGCCTCTAAACCGAGGCAAAGTACAAGTTCACCTGTACGGAATGAACGGCATGAAACCTCATTTTGGAGGACCTCTTTTGCCGAATTTATCCGATAACGAAGAACCCCGAGAAATGCAAAATAACGTGTATAATAACGGCGTCCTCCCAGTGCCGGATGCCGTGCCCGTGCCCAAGCACGCGTAAATTCTAATGTGATATATCTATCTCATCATGTAAATAATTAAATTCTAGCTATTAAATTTCTTTTTCACCGATCATTTGTGTATATTTGTGTTTAGTCGGATCGAAGAAGGGAAGGAAGGAATTTCTTCTCTCGTATTTTTGATAAAAATAATTAGGCCGTCTAACTGCTATCGATCTGTTGCAACAAGTAATCGTTTTATCTTTTGTGTATTTTATCGCTTTTTTTGATTCCACAAATCTGTCGTTGTAACCTGCGAGTAATAAAACTGTTATGTCTTTATCGGATTCCATATTTTTTTTATTTTTTTATTTTTAAATTTATTATTTTTCTATTAATCAAATTTTTATTTTTATTTTTATTTTTTTTTTACAGAGCCCAATAATGTGACGAAAACCGTGACTTTACGCTCTGAAAATGGCGGACAGAAGCAACACGAATTTGTAATCGAGATTTTTGTTTTTTAAAATTAATTTTTAATTTCTTACTGTTTTTAATTTTAGAACGAAGAAAGTAATGTTCTAAAAGCGCCAGATTTGAAGGGCTCGACGAACAACGAGACGAAAAACGGGACGAAAAGTGAAACGGAAGTGGAGAAAGTGGCCGATAGGGAAGATGGCGAATTGATGGTGCCCGTTAACTCGGAAATCGAAATGAAAGAGAAAGCGATGGAGGAAGGAAACGGGATCGAAGATGAAGTGAAACCAAACAGATCGGAATTGAACGCGACCGCGACCGCGGAAGAGGAATTGAAATCGGTCAAATTACAATTGCCCAAATTGAACGACGCTCAACAACTTGCAAAACCGGTCAACTTGTCGGAGCATTTGGCGAACGATTGGCGGAACAACGTCGTATGAATGGAATGGAATGGAATGGAATGGAATGTAATGAACACGTGTTGCGAGTGGGTTTTGTACAATTGTTTATTTTCCTATACAAAATTGTTTAAAAATGACATCGAGGACATCTTCAGGCGTCACCTTGCCCGTTATTTTCGCCAAATGTCGCACGGCTTTTCGTAAGTTCTCCGCGGCCAGCACGACGTCCAGTTTGTGCATTTTGAGACACTGGTCGAGAGCGCTCGACGAATTGACTAAATGTTGTCGATGTCTTTGTTTAGTCAGCGGCATTTCGTCCTCCTTCGAGCTCACGAACCTTTAAAGAACAAAATGAATCATTTATTTTATTTCTAACTTTTAACTCTTATTTGACTCACATTTTCTCGATTTTGATCTTCAATGTCGCCACGAGTTTGGTCAGGTTGTGTCCGGTGAGGCACGAAATTGGGACGACTCGATGCGACAGATTGACGAAACTAACGGAACTTTGCAGCAGATCCGTCTTATTAATCGCGATTAACGAATCTAGTGCTTTTTCATTTTGAATGTCCAACTGTTGGTGCAGACGAACGACGCGTTTGTCAACCTGCTCCGCGTCGAACGTCGACATGTCGGTGCCATCTAACACGAATATAATCACATCCGCTTGCTTTGCTCTGTAATGTTAACCGTGAATAAAACGTTGCAACGATTTAACGATCGCTTACACCGCTCGCGCTCGTTTGACTCCTTCCCGTTCTATCGAGTCGTTCGTTCTTCTCAATCCGGCCGTGTCGGCGAACACGACCGGGTACCCTCCGACGTCGTACGCCGCCTCGATCACGTCTCGCGTTGTCCCCGGCAACGAAGAAACGATGGCGACGGGTCGTCCGCCTGTTGACGTACGAAAAATGATGCTCGCATTCGTTTATTTGCAACCTACTACGAACGGAACGGAACGGAACGGAACGGAACGGACATAATGCGTTGAGCAAAGTGCTTTTGCCCACGTTCGGTTCTCCGATGATGGCGATCCGGATCCCGCTTCGTAATCGTTCGCCACGTCTCTTGTCGTTCAAGTGACCATCCATTTCCACTTTCAATTCGCTCACGTCTTGCAAAACTATTAGCAAACAAAATAAAACAATTCAATAATTCAATTTCATATTCATAAAACAATTGATATAAATAATCACCTTTATTTACAATACTTTCTTCGATATTCTCGTCCTCGCTGAAATCAATAAAAGCTTCGAGACGAGCGAGACACTCGAGTAGGCGTTTGCTCCACGATTCGTATCGTTTTCGCAAAATTCCATCCATTTGCAGAACTGCTTGTTTTCTTTGCGCTTCCGTCTCCGCTGAAATTACATCCGCCAATCCTTCCATTTGAGTCAGATCTAATTTACCGTTGTAAAAAGCCCTGCGGATAACAAAGAAAAAAAGCGACTTATTTAATGATTCGGGACGAACAGACAGATGGTATTGAACCACCTTTTGGTGAATTCGCCGGCCTCGGCCGGACGAAATCTCGCTAGTTTGGCCAGAGCGTTGAAAAGTGCAGCCTGCACCGCGAGTCCTCCGTGAACGTGAAATTCGCACGAATCTTCGCCCGTGAAGCTGTTTGGTTTTTTGAACCATAGCACCAATCCTTTGTCTAATAATTGCTTCGTCTCGGGGTCGTATAATCGGCGTAAATTTGCCACACGTGGGTTTGGAAAGATCTTGAATTTGCAGATTTGAGCGAGTGCTCGCGACGCATCGGGACCCGACACGCGGAAAATTGAAACGGCGCATTTACCTCTGCCTAGAAAACCGTAAGACATTTTTTGTTTAAAAAAAGCATTCGTTTATTTATTCGTTAATTACGAGCTCACCGGATGCCAGTGCAAATATTGTATCGGTTGTTTGAGTGTTCAGACATCGGAATTGACGATAAACCGAGCGCAACTTCATGTCGGACGAATTTGAGCGCCACTAACCGAAGGACGGCACCAATAAGCATTTCTAATAGCCTCGTTTCAGATAATTCTATTTAGTCTTTATTACCATTTTTGTTATAAAATAAAAATCATTCAAACAGTTCGATACATTTCCCCCCCCCCCCTCTCTTCTATTTCAAAAGAAAATCATTACATTATAAAAGTATCGGTACAAAAGTATTTTTCTTGGCTAATTAACTAATTGTTACTCCGATTTGAATTTCTTTTCAGGCGGGCAGAAATAGGAGAAAGAGTCGTTTCTTAGCACATTCAATTTACAATTGTTCTGAACACTCGGAATCTGAGCGCGGAAAGTGGTCGCTGCGAAATTGAGCGACGAAAGCTGATTTGTGACTGGACTGGCGCTCGGATTGTCCAAATAGAAACCGAATCTCATATTTCTGAGCGAAAACGCGTTTTGCTCGTCTCCGCGCGTGAAATCCTGCGATATTGCCACGCTGTTCGACAGTTGGGTTTTCATTTCGGTCATTTTCACTTTGACACAGTTGAGTTGCTCTTCGAAAGCGCTCGATTCCGTCGCGTGAATGTCGTTGAACAACTGCATCACCGTGGAGAACGGGCTGATCAATTCATTGTTTTTGTTGGAGGGCGAGGCGACGTCCACGTCCACGTCCACGACCGAGTTATTATTCATTTGCGATTCGGCTTTGCACATTTCGCAAGTCCAGTGCTCCTTTTCGACGCACCAGTAAGTGCCCTGGCCCTCGCTCTCGCTCTCGCCCTCCATTCCGTGCACACACCACGAGTGGTACCACCGATTGCACTTGGAATTACATCGCAGAGCTTTCATTATGTTCGTTATTAGTTGGTTGCAGCCGTCGCATCGTAATTGCCACATTTCCAAATTCTAACTACAAATTGGCGGCAAATTGCTCGCTACAAACTTTCGCTGCTCTCGGTTGTTGTTTTTTCTTTTTGGAAATGGCGGCGATTGAATGCGATAGATACACTTTGTTCGCACGGGTTGATGAAGATCTAAAAGGGCACGCGATATTAGAGTTTAAATGAATGATTAGTTAATCACGTATTGATGATAAATTACTCAACCTTTTGTTTCCCGTTGCAATCACTGCCGAGCCACTCGCCTCATTGGGTAGGGTACTACTAAAAGGAGGACGAAAGTACTGCGGAAAAAATAAAATTATTTCGTGTTTATTTATTTCAATTTTTTTTCAATTGTAAAAAAAAATAAAAAATAAAAAATGTTACGCTCGTATAATTTTTAGTGATTTTTTTTACGATTTTCATGGAAAAATACTCGGGTCGATAATTATTTTTAGTTTTAGCTCTAGTGCAACGTCACCGTTACTCGTTTCTATAGTCAACACAGGACGCAAACATGGCTGCCAATAAGAGCCAGCAGGTTGTTCAATTAAACTTTAATAACATTTCCGACTTAAATCGTCGCGTTTTTCAGATGCAAGAATTGAAGGACAGTGGCAATGATGCGGTCAAAGCAGGCAATCACACCGAAGCGATCATTCACTACACTTATGCATTGAAATTAGATCCATCCCAATATCAACTATACAGCAACAGATCACTGGCATTTCTTAAACTGCAACAGTATTATCACGCTCTAGAGGATGCGAACAAAACGATCGAATTAAAGCCAGACTGGGCGAAGGTAAAAAATAAAAAATAAAACTGCACTAATTTTGCAAATTTTTCATTTTTCCATTTTTCCATTTTTCCATTTTCTTAGGGTTACTTTCGAAAAGCAGAAGTGGAATTCCATGCGGAGCAATACGAAGATGCATTAGTTTCGTACAGGGTAAAAGCTGAGATTGAGAAAGAAATTAAAATTAAAATTAAAATTAAAATTAAAATTGTAGCTGGCGTTTCAGTTGGAGCCGCAGAATTCGGTGATATTAGAGGCAATCAAAAACACTGCCAGACAAATCGGACGAACTAGGAGAACCGAAAACCAAATTCCGTGGCTCGGGGCAGCGGTCGGCTTCGTGGTCGGAGTTCTCGTCGTTGTCGGCGACCATTTCGTGGCCGACGCCTCCGTTTTGAGCGTACTCTACTTTTTACGCTTTAATTTTGTTTTCGGTTTAAAAAATTAAACTTGTCTGGAATTTCAGCACCCGTTGTTGAAGATTCTCGTTGTTCTAACGATGACCGGAGTTGGTTACGGTTTTGCACGATTGTACAGGTACAAAATGATGCACAAGTTTGTGTTTTCATTTCTTATTGTTTTATAAAATATTTTTAAAGATATTACATTCGCATTCAAAGAGATTCTCTTTTGGAGCCTCCGGTCGATTTACTCGGAGGTAAGCTGTTGTCAGTTTGTAAATGAAAATGTAAGGGAAAATGATTTGGAATTTATTTAATTTGGGAAGAAGAGAAAGTGGAAACGAACGGGGACAACAACGACGAGAAAAAGACGGAAGAAAAGCATCGAAGCAAAGCATCGGCTCGGCAACGTTTCAAAAGGGGAAAAAGATGATCGCGAGAAAACAGTTGTCGAGTTTTTATTTGAATTATAAAATAATTTCAATTAAAAGAGAAAAACAATCACCCACTATCAATTTGTTCGGATAACATTTATCGATTAATGCAAATAGTTGCCAGTAGGGCAAGAGAGGGCGTTGACGGTGCTGACGTCTGGCGGCGGATTTGGTGAGGAGAAAAGGCCTTTTTCGACTAGAATTCGCAAGCCAGCGTCGTCCTCCGAGTCCAGAGTGCTTTTTCTTTTTCTTCCTAGTTTGTCTGAACAGAGAAATGTCTCAAGGAAACATCCCGGGTCAAGCGACCGAGGCGTGGATGGCCAAATTGGATCGTATTTTGCACGAGAAAAATTGCGTTACAGATTTACTGGGCAAAGCGGAAACAGCGACCAAAGTACAACGAGTTTATCTCGTTAGCGGTAAGCCTAACCTTGGCTCAAGGTTGCACAAGCAAGCACAAATTACTCACTCCACATTCTGTTTACTCGCATTTCTCAAATTGGAAAATTGCACAAATTGAACAAATTTTCAATTTCGGAAAAGTTGCGACCGATTGGATTTTTGGATCGGGCTTATCGATATCTATATCTAGCTACCGGTTCCACCAGTTTGAATCTTATCCATTTGTATTTTGTACATGGCACAAATTCCATTGTTGCCGTTGCGACATTTATTTTAGCTCGAGAAAAAATTTCAATTTATTCGTTTGAATTGCTATTGGAGCAGAGCAGAGCAGAGAGAATTCAGCGAATTCAGCATTTCCGTTCGATCAGTCAGACCAGACCAGCTGTTTGAAACAAAAGAAACATCTTTTTTATTTTATCATTCTATCTATTCTATTCAATTGGCATTATAGAAAAAGATAAATATAATAATTACAAAAAAAAATTTTAAAAAAAAATTAAAAATTTAAATTAAGTTTCTTTGCTCGGTTGATTGTGATTGCAATTGCAACAAATGTGTCCAAACATCTGTTGCGTCTAATCAATTTCGCACCAATTTGACCGTTGTGGCTCGAGTTGAAAGCAAAAAAAATGTCTACCCAAACTAGAGATACTAAAGATACGAATGAGAAAAGTGAAAAAACGATTCCTCTCGAAAGTCTGCTAAAAGGTAAAGTGTTGCGCAGGTGATTTGATGGTTCCGCTTGATTTTGTCGTTTCAGGAGGCCTCGTTTTCGTGGCCTTGTGGTTGGTGTTTGGCTACGCGGCCGAATTAATCTGCAATTTAATTGGATTCCTCTACCCGGCTTATCAGTCGTGAGTATTGGTTTTTGGCTTGAAAATTACAAATTAAGAAGTATGTCGCTTGCTATTCCACAGAGTGAAGGCCATCGAATCTAAAAATAAGGAGGACGATACTCAGTGGCTCACCTACTGGGTTGCGTTCGCTGCTTTTAGCATCGTTGAATTCTTTTCCGATATCTTCCTCGATTGGTTTCCATTTTACTGGCTTTTGAAGGTGAAACATTAAAATATTTTTAAATATTTTTAAATTTTTTTATATTTATTCCTATATTTCTATATTGTAGTGTTTGCTTCTCGTGTGGTGTTTCGCACCGGTGCCCTGGAACGGTTCGCAGGTGCTCTACCATCGCTTTATTCGTCCAATAGTGCTTAAGAACCAATCGACGGTGGATAAGATGATTGATGATGTCTCTGACCGAACGAAAGGTTTACTCGGAACGGCTTTAAACGAAGGTTTAACACATTTCTTTCTTTCTTTCTTCTTCATTTTAATTTGTGTCTAATTTTTTGTGCATTTTTTTGCAGCTACTCAGCGTGGCAAGTTCGAGTAATCTGTTAAAACGATGTTGAACATTTGTTGTTATTAATTATTATTATTACTACTACTACTATCTTTTTCTTTATTTTTTCTTTTCAATTGTAAAATTGCAATATTACGAGGAGTGATGAAGAATATTTAGAAAAGTGTTTATTTTGTCTCCTTCCATCATCGAAAATATAATTTTAAGTGCTGCGTTTTTCAATGTTCATGTCGATTACATAAATTAATTAATAATGTACAAATACATTTTTATCTTTTTATTGGCCTTTTCAATTGTATATTAGATGACGATAATCAATTAATATTTAATCAAATGATTATGTACACCTCCGATTAAACCAAATACTTGAATATTGTAATGGATTGTTATTCTTTGTCATTCCAGTCCATCCCGAAGGGAATGTTTAATTGTACCATTCCAAATAAAAAGAACCTAACTCCGTACTCGCTCGTTTTTCATTCGACACGCATTCAAAAACGAAAATCAAATCTATTCAAAATCAAAATCATAACGGTATAGCAGTTGACTAGTTAATTCCACTAGTCTCCGATAGGGCGCGCCACATCGGCGGCGCTTGAGCCGAGACAGCTGGGAAAATGGCAGCTCGCAAATCGTCGCACTCGACCATATCCTAACAACCTCCTTCGGACACTCGCGGCTCGGCAAAATGGACATTTTAGGCAAACTGCAACTAATCACGGTAGAGCCAATTTTATTTCTCTTCATGTTGGGATCTTTCACGCAAATGGCGATCATGCAAGACTTGATCTACACCAAAGTGTGCGCGAACAGCGTCTATCGGAACGAGTGCGCGGCCGGTGCGCGCAACGAGTCGAGCTCGGACTTTTTGCAGACCGAGTCGAACCACTGGCTGCTCTACAGCAACGTCGCTCTCACCGTGCCTGCCATCTTGGCCTGCTTGTACCTGGGCTCGTGGTGCTGTCGTTATGGACCAAAACTGCCGCTATTGTTGCCACCAGTCGGCGCCGTGCTCAGCTGCGCCATCAACATCGTGTTGTCCGTTTACATGGACTCGCACGTCGGCTTTATACTCGTCAGTCAAGCGGTGGCTGGAATTTTCGGCGCGTCGATTTGCGTGATCATGTCGTGCATGAGCTACGTGGCTCTAGTGGCCGCTGTCACGAGTCGCACGACGCGCTTCGTGCTGCTCGAGCTGATGATCGTGAGCGGCGGCACCGTCGGCCCCTTCGTCGGCGGAATATTAAAAGAAAAATGCGGATTTGTCGCCGTTTTTGCCTTTCTTCTGTGCATCAATGCACTTTTGTTGGCCTACGCGTGTTTGAGGATTCGGGACATTAAACCGATTGTCGACTGTAAAAGTGATTCTGTGACTGATCTGTGCGAAAATGAAGACGAAAGCGAAATAGAAATAAGGAAAAGAAAAAGGAGATGGAGTCTTTTCGATGTTCATCACTGCGTGGACACTCTGGTGGTGTGTTTACGCAAGAGGGACGGCGAGAGGAGATTTTTTATTCTGGCCATGCTTTTGTGCGCATTTTTCATCATGGTTTGTACCGCGGGTAAGTGCCTTTTTCTTTGTGAAGGATGAATTTTATTTATTTTTCAGTTGACAAGTTTATAACATTTCAAATGAAAAATGATGAGAGTTTAATGCGCAATGTTGCCGCACTGGGGCGTTTATGTTTTCATCTCTGAAAACAGGCTTTTTATTTTTATTTATTACGGACTTACGGTATTTTAGTTTGAGATAAAGGCTGTTTACATGTTTTTAATTTTTGGAATCAAATTTTGTAACACAAAACTAACCAAGACGAGACATTTAAAAAAAAATAATTTTTTTTATGCTTTCTGTCCTTTGGAATAATCGTAATTCCACACAGAAACAAACTTTAATCTCGTTTAACTTTCGCGTGATAAATGGCGAGTCCACTTTGATAATTTTTTTTTTTTTTTAAATTATTTTACAAATTGTTTATGCTGTAGTTGCTGTAGCTGACTCGCGAAGTGTTGGAGATTGGAGATAGCAATTGGAATGTGGACACTAAAGAGGAAAAGATAATTTTTTTTCGTTTTTTATTTTCTAGCTGAAACGGATACAGCGTTTTTCTTCACTAAAGATGATCCTTTACGATGGAATTACGAAAAGTACAGCTATTACTCGGGCGTAAAACACTGTTTGGCCGGACTGGGCTTACTGCTAACGGCGCCATTACTCCGAAGATGTTTAAAGCCCAGTGACAGCATTCTCGTCCTACTGGGCATTGTTTCCAAAACAGCCGCTCTCACGTTTCTCGCATTCAGCCGGACAACTGCCATGATGTTCGTCGGTAAGTCAGTCTAATGCGGTGCCAACTGCATTGAATTAAAACTACTGTGTTTGGCTCTGGCATTGTTTTTTGTGTTCAGTGCCAATTATCGCCGCTCTGTCTTCATTGCCGATGCCGGCGTTGAGATCGATGATGTCGAAACTAATGGAAACAAATGAACACGGTGAGAGAAATTAAATGAAATGGAATGGGATGGGTGTTAGAGGGATTCAATTGCAATTTGATTATTTTTGATGGCTTGTTTAGGGAAATTATTTGCGTTGGTGGCGACCGTGGAGCAATTGTGTTACCTCGTGGGTTCAGTGGTGTTCAACGCACTTTATCCCGCCACGAGGAATTTATTCCACGGATTTGTTTTTCTCCTGTGCGACGTTTTGCTCGTGATGGCTTTGGCGATTGTCACTTGGATTCACTACGCAGTCAAGAGACGCGACTTTTAGACCTTCGGAAAAAGAATAAAAATCGAATAGAAAATCAACCGTGGGCACATCTGTCTTGAAATTTAAACCTTTTCTATTTATATATTTATACATACCGGTAGATTGATATATTTTTTGATAAATTTGATTTAATTTACTTGCCAGTGAAAAGCATGTCATTCATTCATTTATTTTACAAGAGAAAAACTATTTGTGAATAAAATGTGAGTTGATAAAATTGTTTTTCTGTTTTTGTCGAACACTTGTAAATTAGAGTGACAAAAAATGGAAGCGACTCGGGGCTGGTTTAAGGCTGAACGCAAACAGTCATTAATTCTCCGACGTCGGCGAGTTAAATGTTGACTCTGTTCGTAATTAAGGGTAATTTTTTTTTTATCTCCAAAGTACAAGCCGTTTTTTGCTTGATAAACTCGAGGTTTTGTTGACAGTGAAAAAAGAAAAAGGTTAAGCGTTTCCACGTTAATTTGAATGGTTTCGGTTTTGTGTTAATTAATATTTGATGTCAAATTTTGCCGACGGGTTTTTTTAATGTGCTAAAGTTGAAATTAATGTAGCGTGCTGCTTTTTTTAGTTATTCATAAATTCGGGGGAAATTTGTCATTCGTCAAAGTTTCTGACAGAAATTGTTGCGCTCTTTCATTTAAAGTCGCTGGGCAGAAAAATTGATTTCTAAAATTGTTATCACCGGCAGCTGGAAGCTGTGAGCATCCAACGTCTATAATCCATTAGTGCGACATTTATTTATTTTATCGATGTGCATTCGTAGAAAATACTCTAGTAGAATTTAATTAAAACTTGTATTAATACTCTTATTAATGTGTTGTCTCCGGATCAGCGCCCACTAATTTCCCTCCCAACTATTGAACGAACCAAATGAGTTAATTAGCAAAAATGTTGGAGAATTTGAATTTGAATTTGAATTTGTTTCTGGAAGTTGATTGCAAAAATAAGTTTGGTTGGTAGACTCGCGCATGCGCTGAGGGTGTGTTCGGTGCGTGTGATTTAACAAACTTATCGAGCTTAGCGAAGCAGCAGGAATCCTAAACTTGGAAAGAAATATGTAACTATATTTCCATTTAGTTTACTACTCCACTCCACTCCACTCCACTCCACCGATGCAACGCACTTAACTCTGACTTCATGTGCAGTCAGCAGTCACGTGATAAATAAGTGCATTAAGCCAGTTAGTGCGGTAGTGAAGCAACTAATTCCATGCATCGCACATGTCCGTCCATGGCAGCAGATTTTGCCATTCAAGCTTACGCGACATTAAATTAACGTTAAGTGGATTTAATGACTTTAGTTGCTCCGAACAGCTTAAATTGGTGTAATTTAGTATTTTAGAATGTGGATTACTCGTCTTACGTAGTCAAATAAATGCTGCTGTTAAAATCGCGAACGAAATCGCATTTAAATAACAAATTAAATTTGAGCAGTTCGTCAACTACAAGTGCTCGTAGTTGAGTTCCGGTCTGGCTAATGAAGTTTTATAATGAGCGAGTTGTTCTGGTGTGTGGAGCAAGTGTTGTTGCGGTTAGGTTAGGTTAGGTTAGGTTTGAATTTTAAAAATGGCTGACCACGAGTTACAATACGGTAATGAATAACACGTGGGAGGATTTGATGATTTTTATTTTCAATTATTTTTCCCAATTTGTTTCTCTTTCGTACGAATAGAGAGAGCTACGAGTAGAGGCTGCTAATGATTTTCGCCAAAGGAGCAGACCGAGGAAGATTGGAGAGCCACATTCGTTGTTGTCAAGATTATTAATTGCTACCGTACTACATCCGTTAATTAAAGTGATAGATATCTCCATTAAGAAGTAGGCAAATTTGTTGCATTTACTGTTTAGATTTTGATCGATTCGCGTAAAAAGTTTGGAATGCGAGTTGCGTTCTTTTCTCAATTTTATTCTATTTTATTTAAATTTCAATATTTGAATCCGCAACGTCAAAGTGTGAAGTGAATTTCAATTTCGTGTTTTCCGAAACGATCAATTTAACTCGATGTCAAGCTGTGTCAAACTTAATAACCTGGATGCATTAACACTTGGTTATTAATTGGTTTTAATAACAGCTTTTCAGTTATCTCGTCGCCCGAAAGCCACCATTTAATTAGCATTTTGAATCATTTGAAACCCATCAAAAGCGCGCTAACAATTTAAAAATCAATTTATTTTTTTTTTAATTTTAAATTTTATTTAGACATGGACGCAGTGTTGGAAATTGGACAAAATCGTGAATAGTTTTTGCATGCACGTGATGCGTGACGTCAGGCTCGACGCGAGTAGGTGCGCTCACTCGCTCGGATGATGGGAGTCGGGGCTCGACAGGGCTCGGCTCCTCCAACTCCAACTGGAACTCCAACTGCAGCTGCAACTCCAAGTAGGAGAAAAGAATGATGATGGACGTGAACCGCACGAATGTGTCGCTGTTAACGGAAGCGGCGCCCGCGTTCAACGAGCAGCGACTGGTGAAAAGCGTTGTTTTGGCCGCGATGGCCCTCGCGTCCCTCGTGGGCAACGTGGCCACCCTGGTGAGCCTGAACCGGTCGAAACGGCGCACCGTGTCCACCATGTACATGCTGATCACGCAACTGGCCATCGCCGATCTGTTGGTGACAATTTTCTGCGTCGTGCCCGAGTCGGTGTGGGCGGCCACTGTGCAGTGGTTGGCCGGCGACGCGCTCTGTAAAATCGTCAAATACCTTCAGATGTTCAGTCTCTATTTATCCACGTTTGTTCTAGTTCTCATTGGAATTGATCGTTTTATCGCCATCAGACTTCCGATGGACAGAAGCGACGCTCATAGCAAGTGCAATTTGCTCATCGCCTGCGCCTGGCTCGTCAGTGCCCTTCTCAGCATCCCACAGGTAACAACAACATCAAACCTATAGTAAGCACTATTCAAACTCAAATTGATCGATTATATAAAGAATCTTTATGAATTTATGATTTATGACTTTCTCTAATGTATTTATAACGCGACGAACCGTTTTTCAATTCAATACTAACCTACATATAGTAAACTATAATAGTAAGCTGCTTTTTTATCAGCCCGGGAAATGAAATCGAATTTACAGTTATGGCGCAATCATTTCTTGCGCCTCTTCTTTTTCCCGGTTTGCTAGCTTTGGGAATTGACATTGTTGCGGGCTGTTGGTCTAATCATGGTTTTTGCTTTGGTTGGGCACTGCGTTTTTATGGGTGTTAATTCATCGAACCAAAAGAAAAGAATAACGGAATAGCAGCTTGATTAATTTTGAGACTCAATTGTAAACGCGAACAACACTATTTTCCTCACTATTTATCCGTTCTCGCCACTCGCCATTATTCTCTGCTTATGAAAGCTAAAGAATAGGTGAAAGTGAAAGGGTTCTAGTAGTAAATTTACACTTGAAAGTAGGATTTATGAGGGTACGAGTACAGTGAAAACACGCTGGCTCTCTCTCCAGGTGATCAATCTTTATATATTTCCACTTTTATTACTATACACTAAAGATATTTTATGGAACACTTCACTTACACTTGAGCAAAGGACACGAGAACATCTCCAAACAAACGGGATCAGTAGAAAGTGTAATAACAATCCTTTTGTTTTTAAAACTTCTTGCGTGAGAGAAGAAATGTTCGTGGCTGTCATTAAAGCCAAGCTCAAAATGCAAATGATCGTGTTGAAATATTATCCACTCGGTCATTTCCTAGAGAATAAAGTGAAGTAAGAGTATAAAAAGACGGAAGACGATCATTGTGTAGTATAGTACCGGTAATACGGTAGTGTAATTCTTTGCTTTGCTGTAGACGTTCTTTGAGAATTTGTTGTGTTGGCACTTCTTTTGCAACAACCTGCGAGGTAGTCAAGAGGAAAGGAATTAATAAAGTAGACGAAAGGGATGGGCATTCACCTTGGTCGACTTGAATGGGTTCCGGAATGAGCGATGAAATGAAACCAAACAACACGACCAACTCAAAGGATGAATTCCTACAATTCCTTTCAGGGATTTGAAGCCGGAGAATTTCTTGACAAACAAAAGATTTTAAAGTTGCCGAACTTAAATGTACCAGTAATGTAATTGGTCTAATTGCTACGATCTTACGGTTCTTCGTCATCCGACTTTAAAAGTACAATCGAAGAGAAAGAGCGTGCGCACTGCAGCCAAGTCATACTATCTGCAATTGTTTTGATTTGGATTTCTTTCTACGCGAATTCACTGACTATTGCTATTGGTCGAGTAATTGTTGATTCTTTATAAAATGTACTCGCACGAATGAGTTTTCCAAGTCATTCTAGTGGAAACTAAGATTTGGAGACAGAGACAGAGAGAGAGAGAGAGAAAGTGTGGATGGAGATAAAGGAAAGGGTTGGACCTAAATGGCCTTTTTATGTTGATAAGCTTCTTAGACGATAAGTCATATACTCAGGCGGTCAAGTGAGGGAGACTGTTGAACATGAAATGAGATAAGCTTATTAGATATAAATGAATAAAAGGGAGAGAAGTTGTTGAAATGATAAGTGTCAAGTTTTGCTAAAAAACGATAGTGGTGTCGAGTTTAATCTCAACAACTTGTTCGAAATTAATTTTTCCATTTCAGATTTAATCTGTAAGTAAAAAGAACTCGAAGTAAAAATTTTAATCAAAAAGTGCTGTATGGGTCCCTGAAGGTTTGCCCCCCGCTACTTACAACGCGGGGGGTTCAGCACCCAGTAGTTTCATCACTCTTAATCAAATCTTGAAAAGAAGTGGAAACTAATTTTGAAATTCTTTTTTCTCTTCGAAGTACACGCTGGCTTTAAGTCACGTTTAATCATTCAATCTGTATTGCTCCGCTTTTTTTTGTCGTCGGTGAATGAAACTTTTGACTCGAGTCGTATATTTTGTGTACGTCGCTTTGTGCCTCGGCATATTTTTGACAACGCAAGCAGTAAATTCAAAATTTGGCATAAGAAAATGGATCCTTTGGACCTTTGTTAGAAAGATAAAAAAGAAAATGTACGATACTGAGGTCTAACCTTGTCGTAAGAAATCACCGTTGGTGTTTACTCCCGATCCCGAATCTTTTTCATTCTGTGCACCAGGGTCGGATTGTCGGTGGTGGAAGTTTAAATGATTTATGGCCACCTTGCAAACACTGGCGGCTTTAACACGTGCGAGGCGTCCTTTATAGGAGTCAGTCGGGGACAAATACTAACGCAGTTTTAGCTGTGATCAAATGTCAAACTATTTTACAAGTTGCTGGCAAGTTTAATTCAATTTGAATGCTAATCTGTTCTTTATACTTTGAAGGTTGGTATTTAACAAACGTGTTAAATTTTTTTATTGCCGACTCTGAAATTGAGGTTTGCAGTTCGAGTGAAGCACCTTTAAGAGAACGCGCACGTTTCCTAAATAAAGACAACGTGTCCTGAAATAAAGACACCATAAAAATGTTTTTTGCAATAATAAGATTGCAGTACTTCTCAAAGGCCGTGCTAATCAAACTTGACCAATCTCATCAACAAGGGCGCAGTAATGATGGCCCTGAAGGACCAACCTGATATTTTGAGAAATTATCGAAAGATTATCGAAATAAATATGCAGATACTCGAGAAGGAGCACACCAGAGGTTTCTCGTGATGATGGAAAATGAAAACGGTTCACAAGTACAGTGAAAGCTGTCTATGGTACTAAAAGAAGGAAATTTAGTAGGCAGCAGGTAGTGAAAGTACTGTGAGATGCAGAAATGTTTTTTATTTTAATTTTTCGCAATTTTGGGGCCTCTACAATTTTGGGGACCCCAAACTGAGGCCAACGTGGGGATACTGATTGATTTGACAGCTGATACGGTTAGAAAGTACAGTAGGTAGATATCATAAGTCGTTTCGTGTGAGAATGATGCTGGTGGCACTTGCTATCGGAACATATTTTGACAGGAATTGCTTCGCCTGTCATGTCACACACATTGTGTTTGCATTTTTATTCCCCTGTCCAACCAATCAATTCCACTTTTATTTCATCCTTTCAAACATTTCTCTGGGCTTTAATCTTTCAATCTTCGGCGCTATTAAATGTTTGTGGCGCCTGGTGGCGAAACTGCACGAAACTCAAATTGTCGTGCACAGAAAAGAAAGAAAGAAAGAAAATAAAACGTGACTTTTCGAGATTATCATTTCTAAATGTAAAAGTTGGCATCAGCAGCAGGTGCGTGTTTAATCTAGCGAGGAATTTGGAAATTCAGCATCCACTAAAGCATCACGTGGTTGAGACATTTGTCGTCAGACGTTCGGTTCTCGAGGGAATAGCGCACTAGTACTAGTAATGTGATGTCGCACTTGCACTCGCTGCTAACCTCTGAATCAGCAAATGCTTGATGAAGATGAGTGCACCTTGTCCATCTCTCGCGAACAAAAGAAGGTCGTAAACCAATTTCAAGAGGCAGGTTTGCTAAACCCGAGGACTGAGGCATAAAAGAGAAGCTTTTGCCTCTACTAAGTGAAATGTTAGCGGGTTTTTTCTCTGTAATTGCGCTGTAAAACCCTAAAACCTTAAAACCCTATGGGGGATTTCGAATGTGATTGTGATTCCTTCCGCAATATTATTTTTTTCTTCTTCCCTTTTAGATTCAATATGTAGAACGTGTTTGAAATTGAAATGATAAAAAAGTCATCATTTCTATTTCAAAATGAAACTTTGTTTGATAAAATGGAGCTCAAATTGACACATAAAAGTTGAAAGTGAAATGCTTGATTTTTAATCCACTCGTGTTTGCGTGACATTTTTATGTTCTGTGTAATATAAATCGTAAGTTTTGCCTACATCGACGCTGAATTCCAAGCACCAAATTATGTCGAAATCGAAAATATTTTTCCCATTTTGCCTTTCTTCTTTGGGGATCCATCACACGAGAAAATAAAGAGAAGCTTCTGTGGGTGACAAGTGATAATATATTGCTCCCGTGTTGAATTGTTGGGACACAAAGTGAAGCGTAAATATTCTGTCCTTGACTGTCCACTAAATCGTTTCATGGGTCACTGGTTGGCGAGTCAAATTCCTCCCTCGAATCAAACAGTCGTGTTGTTTCGTACGACGCAGAAATAACGGAGACAGATGGCAGGTGTTGTACAGAATCCAATTCTTCGGATTGCAAAAGCGAAGAGTCTAGATTGACGTCAAAGAAAAAATTCTTCTTTTTTTTTGTTTTCATGAAATTTTTTTTTTTACATTTTTGGGAAAAAAAGACACTTTTCCATATTGATATGGTCATTATGTCGGGAAATGAGAGTGGGTGTTGCGGATCCCGCACTAATGAGTTTGGCAATGATCATTTGTCTCGAAAGCAACAAGAATAGATAGCAAAACACTTAAAGTTTAAATTGAAAGTTTAATCCCAACTGACGCGGGCCAATTAGAGGAGAGGTCATTTGTCACAGTTTGAGCTTAGTGTTGGTAGAAACATAATTTGAATAATGAGCGTTGCAAATCGTAATGTGTTCAATCCGAGGGATGGGAACGGAACATATGTTGAACGTTTATTGTTTGTTTGTTGTTGCAGATGTTCATCTTCCGAGTTCGCCGAGGACCTTTTGTCCAGGACTTTTACCAGTGCGTCACATACGGATACTACACGAGCGAGTGGGAAGAGCAACTGTACACAACAGCCACTTTGGTGCTCATGTTCATCTTGCCCTTGCTCACCATTCTCACCACTTACATTTGCACTTTTTGCACTATAGCACGTAAGTGATCTCCGCTCCTTCAATATACAATTTAATTGTTTAATTATTTAAATTTAAAAATTAAAATTTAATTTAATCGGTAATTAAATTTAATTTGTAGGCAACGAACAAGTGTTTCGGGGATACGACTCAGATAAGCAGATGCACATTTCGCGTCAAAAGCTGTTCCGCAAAGCGAAAATCAAATCGGTGCAAATCACCGTTGTGATCGTGTTGGCGTTCGTCGTGTGTTGGACGCCCTACTACACCATGATGATAACCTACATTTTCCTCGACCCGGAAGCGCAGTTGAGCCAAGAGGTGCAAGCGGGCATTTTTTTCTTCGGCATGTCCAATTCCATGGTGAATCCCATCATATACGGCGCTTTTCATCTGCGCAAACGGGGCGATAAACGCAGATACTTGTCGACCATGTCTCAATCGCAATCGACCGTCAGTGCGAGGAAAAGACAACACGCCGCCGTCGTAGCTACAGCTCCTGCTTCTGCTTTAGCTCCCGAAACCACGGAGGAAGAGGAGTCTATCGATGTGTTTTCAAAAATGACTACCAACATCTGAAAAGTTTCTTTTATTAAGTTAAAAATGCTTCTCGGAGTCGACCGGTTATCGCGGGATGTTTGTGGAATTTGTGAGTTAAGCGTTTTTGATATATTCGCTCTTCAGGTGAGTTTTTGTGGCGATAAAACAAATGTTGGAAGACAAGCTTCGTTTTAACAATGGGGTAAAGAATAGTTGTTTTTTTGTTTTGTACAAAAATAAAACAATTTCGTTAATTTCTTTTTATTCTTCACAATTGTTGGTTGTTTCAAAAGACGAGCTTCTTGGCCGAACTTCCGGCTGCGGAGAGAGATAGAATCATTCATTATTGACTGTTGACCCTTGGCCAAATGAGTTGAACGTCAACGAACCGGGTTCATCATCGTATAATAGTTTTCTCTTGAGTCCTGCGCGCGCGTTTGGTTGCGCATCATCACTCGCTTCCTTCTTATTGAACGACAGCGACGCTGGTTTGGGCAAAAAAGGACCGGGAGTTGGAGCTGGCCGATTGCTAAAGTAAGGCAGTTTCAAGGCCTTCGACAAGAAATTGGAAATACATTTTTAAAAAATTAGAAATTTAAATTTGAATGCCACTTACTTGCGTACAAGTGGCGCGACTCAACGGATTGAGTGGAAAGAGGTTGTCGAGAAGTTGCAGCAAATCTTCCGGAGCAGCTGTGAAAATGTGTTTGAGCGGAGTGCTGGGAAACTGCTTAAATTGCACGTAATCTGGCAGCAGAGTCAATCCCTGCAACACAATGCACGTTAGCATCGAGATAAGCAATTCATTTCAATTCATTTCAGTTTTACGGGCCAGATCTCTTCGTTCGGGGTCCCTAGCGCTTGAAATATGCGACTAAGTTGATCCAAATCAGAGTCGCCGGGAAGAAAGGGAACCTTGATTAAAAAATAAAAATTAAATTAAAAATTGTCTAATCAAATATTTAAATTTACTCTTAGGAGAAGTTCGGCTAAAATACATCCGACTGCCCACACGTCGACTCCAGTTCCGTACATTCGCGCGCCGAATAGTAATTCCGGTGCTCGGTACCATCTGTGATTATTACGTTATATTACAATTCAATTCAAGTTACAATTCAATTTTCAATTACCTCGTGACAACTTGGTGAGTGTACACCCGGTTCGGCGAACCGAAAAACTTGGCCAAGCCGAAATCGGCGATTTTCAACACACCGAATTCATCGACGAGTAAATTGTTTGGTTTCAAATCCTAGAAATTTAAACAATAAGTTACAGTAATATTAAATATAAAACAAACATTAAACTTTGTACTCTGTGCAGGATCCAATTCATATGTAGATACTCCAATCCCTGGAATGCCATTAATATGTACGATTTAATATGCGCTATCGTTAACACGATGCTCGTGTCTTTGACTATGACCTGAAATTGAAATAAAAATAAAATCATTTATTTGAATTTGAAATGTTTTTAAACATTTTTTAAAATCACCTCCAAGTCCGTATCCATGTAGTCAAACACGAGCGAAACGTTGGATTTGTGGCCGAATACATCCAGCAACTGGAAATCAAATTTGAAAATTTGAAAAAATTAGAAAATTAATACCTAGGTTAACAGCTTACTCCGATAATATTCGGATGACTTAGTTCTTGTAGTAGTTTGATTTCTCGTAACGCGGTTCGATTGATTCCGTCTTTCACTTCGGTTTTGCTTCCCAGTTTGATCTGTAACTCATTGATTTGTGTTAATTCGGACAAAAATCACCCAGTGCTCGTTTGTTCGATCCTACCTTTTTAACGGCGACTATTTTACCGTCGTTGAAGGTATCCCGCGTCTTATACACGGTAGCAAATTGGCCTTCACCGAGAAAGTCTATTTTTTCGTAGCGCTTTAATTTATCGTCCGCCATTTTGCAAACTGCGGCAGGGAGATGCGACCGGTAACCACGACAACCGGCTTTTTTTTGGTGCGCGGCACTGTCCTGCAGCTAGAAGGAACGTCGAGTAACACTAAAAGCAAACGATAATTTCCGTTCCGTTTTTACACTTAGCGTTACCTCGTTATCGTTATGTTGTGATTGCTTAGCACGGAGCTGGGGTAAGGTCTATCTTCGCGATAAATTCGATCGCATAACAGTTAATAATAGTGGAAACGTGAGTAGAAAGCTGAAAACAAAAACGTGCACGTGTTTTATGTGAGGAAAAAGACAAAAAGCGAAGGAAATGTTTAAAAATGGTCATTTTGTGCCGATCCCTGTCTAACAAACAAACACTGCTGTTATTGTTATTGTTTGAATATGCGCGAAATGTTTATTGTTTAATTGTTTGGTTTGTTTGCAGATTTCTATTCGCAAGGGTTGGCGGACCATGTAATAGATGCGTTTGTAATTGCAACCAATGGCTCAAATCAAGAAATTGGCAGTTTTTGGAACGAGGACGAAATCGAAAGCGCGAAGGAACGACGACTCTTCGTCCGATTGCAGCGACAGCAACGACAGTTTAATCCGCTACGATTGCGAAACGAATGCTCAGTGCACCTCGAATAATTTAGCCGATTTCCTACGCGGCCGCGAGCTGGGCAATCAGAAAGTGCAACCCATGCTGCTCGACACGGAGTACGGAACGCGGCAATTGCTAATCAAAAGTCTCTTGCAAGAGACCGAAATCCCACTCAAGTACATTAATAAAGTGTTTTGTTCGAAATGGCTGACGGGACAACAAATTATATTCGGCACGAAATGCAACAAAGTAATGAATTAATGGCAGAAATGAAATGAATGAAATTTGAATCTGTTTTGTTTTGTTTTGTTTGCAGCTTATCGTATTAGATCTAAACACATCGCAGATGGTCCTCATTCCCAGTTTGGATAGCAGCAGAAACAGTATTCAGCCGGAGATTGCGTGCGGAATTCATACGATTCAGATGAATCCATCACACACTTTATTAGCCACTGGTGCTGCCAATCCAAATGACGTGGCCGTGTACAAGTTACCGACAATGGACCCTGTGTGTGTTGGAGAGGTGAATTTAGCTGATTTGTTTTCAACAAAGTTGTAATTCAACTTTGCTGAATTGTTTACGCAGGGAGCGCACAAGGACTGGGTTTTCGACATCGCTTGGTTGGACGACACGTTTTTCGTGACGGGTGAGTCGAAGCACAATAAATAAATAAATAAATAAATTGTTTTAGAAATTGATTTAAATTGATTTTTAGGTTCGAGGGACACGTCTCTAGCGCTGTGGCGCGTTGACGACACGCAATCGAATTGCCACAGCAGCGGCGTTCCTTCTCATTACATTATGCACCCACTAATCGTCCGCCAGTGTCAAAAAGCGGAGAAAGTCCGTGCTTTAGCGTTTAATAATAAGTGTAAAGTGAGTTTCGAGTTGTAAAAAATATTTAAATTATAAATAATTGTTAAATTGTAATTTTGCAGGAAGTTGTTGCTTTATCATTGAATGCGTTTCTGCATTTATACGACGTAGAATCTTTTCGCCAAGTAAGTTTCTGCCTTTTCTGTATTTATTGAATTGAATTGATTGTGGTTGTGCTTGTAGAAATTATCATGGAAACTGCCGAACCAACAGGAAAACGTGTGTTTGTCGATGCAGCCGGAAGTTAGCCTTTACGCGGTGGGTTCTAAATCTCACGTGACGTTAATAGACACGCGCACCCTATATCCGATAAAAAATATTCCGTCCGAAAACGAATCATGTAGTAAGCATCAGTTCCGAACGAAAAAAAGCACAAATTATTCAAAAGAACTGAGCACTTTTTGTCAAAATCAAATTCTTTTAAGATGTTCGATCCGTGAGTTTCACCGGAAACATTCTGACCATCGGCACCGGCGTCGGACTCATATTGTTCTACGACATTCGCGCCGACAAATACTTGGGAGTACCAGCTACGAATAACAATAACGGAAAGCAAGAAACGAAGCAAATTATATTAAAAGCGACCAAAGGATGGGTGGTAATTACTAATTAGAATTACATTGATATTGAAACTAAAATGAAATTTGTTATTTGTTATTGTTCAGTATCAAACCGACGCATTTAGGGAAGTTTACAACGGAGCGGAATATTCACCCGCGATCTACACTCACTGCTACGATCCTTCGGGAACGAAACTGTTTGCGGCCGGCGGACCCCTTCCCGCGAGCGTGCAAGGAAACTACGCGGGTCTGTGGCAGTAGTCTGACTCTCGTCTGGCAGGAGGATGGAGCTGAGCTGAGGCGTTTGCATTTAGTTAGTTAGTGCATTTATTAGGTTGTGATTCACTAGTTTTGTTTCTTCCATAAACGACCGTGGTGTAATTTAGTGTAAATAAGTGGGAAATGCATCGTAAAGCGTTTAGTTAATTGTACAAAAAGTGGAACACAATCAAAGTTGCCTTTTCGAGTACCCTAGGTGTGTGTATTGTAGGCACTTTTTCCTATTTATAATTAGAAAGATTATTATTTTTATTTTTATTTTTATTTCTATTTTTATCTTCATCATTGCGCAAAAAAGCCTACCTATCATTACATTACATTACATTACATTACATGACATTACATTACATTATATGACATCGAAATAAGCATTTCAACATTCATTTTGTATAGCAATATTGCACATACAATTAATTAATTAATAAAGTAATGCAAAGAAAAGAAGGATTCGTTTTAAAATAGTGTTGGTGTAAGTAATCTGTAAATGAAATGTTTTAAATCAATAAGAGAAGATAAGAGATAATATTATTGAGAAAGAAAAGTAATTGCTTATTTTCTTAACTCGTTTTTAAGTCATTCCTGCCACTTCCTTGAACCGTTTCAACGACATCATTGTTAGTGATATTAAGACAAATGCTCATTTTGTTGTTTCACCTTACAAAATATGTATATGGAAATAACTAATTATAATATACGAATTATTTGATGAATGTTCAGATTTTACTCAAATGCAATCTCCATGTTGATTTTATGACGTCGTACAATTTCAAATGAATCTCGGGCCTTTGGGAGTGAGTTCTATCATAATAATATAATAATAATAATAATATATAATATAATATAATACAATACAATACAGTACAATTTATGGGTTTTTCGTTTTTGTGTAATTTTTAAAAAGAAAAGAAATGTTATTTAGCATATCTGGGGACAAGAATAAACTTTTGTTGTTGTTTTCAGCTTAAAAATTAAAAATTAAAAGAGAATAAAGAAATAAATGAATTTATTTAAAAACTGAGAATGTAGCTTGTGGTTTCTGCCGACAGACGACGTGGGTGTCACGTGTGATGATTACGCCATTGCTCGTTCAGCTCGTTTGCATAGATCGCTGGGACTGGGATTTGGCCGAAGAGAGAAAAAGACGAGAGAGAAATCGGGGCAATGGAATTGGACGCGCTGGCGGAACGAATTCTGACGGATCTGTGCGCGGTTTTCAAGCGAGACCCGTTTGTGTAAGTGAGTCCTCGTCCTCGGACGGTTGGTTTTCTGATTACATAGGTAACCACCCTGAAACGTAAAATGTCCATTTGTCCTCAAAATTGTTCTCAAACAGGCATGAATTCGATTTAGTTGCCGTCGTCGAGGCTCAGAACAAAAGCCCCGTCATACACATCGGACACAAGTTGGCCTTGGAGTCGTGGTGCGTCAAGCATCTCTACCACCACTCGTACAACAAATTCTTCGACTGGAAGGAAAAGAAGAGAAAAATCGGTAAGAAAACGAAACGAAACGAATACAACGAATACAATTAATACTCGTATCGGTAGCTCCGGACTCGGACAAACTAATAAGATGGACAACCGCTGTACTGCTACTCAATCCGGAGGTGACGACGGCCTGGAACGTGCGAAAAGAAATGATCCAGGCTGGAAGTTTGGACTGCAAACACGAGCTCACGTTTGCTCACGCCGTTTTGACGAGGAAGCCCAAAAGTTCCGAAGTATTTGCTCACAGGTAAAAGAAATTATTAAGAAATTATTAAATTAAATTAAATTAAATTAAATTAAATAAGGAAATGGTTGCTGACGTCCATAATGAGCAACGACGGATTGGCGTTTGACGGCTCGCTGGACGTGATAATCGACCGAGAACTGGAATTATGCACCCTAACTGCATCGCGGTATCCCAACAACTATAATTCGTGGAGCCACCGAATGTGGGTTTTGAAGAATCTCGCGAAAAATGCAAACGAGGCAAGAAATTGTTTGGAAAAAAAACTTTATTGGTTAAAACTTGTTGTTAAATGTTGTTTCTACAGGTCCTCGCGAAGGAACTGGCGACGAGCGAAGAATGGGTGTCGACGCACGTGTCGGACCACAGCGGGATGCAGCATCGGCAATACGTGATCGAGCAGCTAATGAACCAGAACGGCGAGAACGAGGCGAGCGTGAAAAGCAGCGCCCAGAGTCGGAACAACAGTCAGCTGCTGAACGCGGCCAAGCTGTTGGGGAAGGAGATGGAGTTTTGCACGGAACTGATTTGCTTGTACCCCGGCCACGAGGCGCTGTGGTACCACAGGCGATTCGTGGTGCACACGTGCAACAAGTTTGGTCTGCTCGGCGACAGCTGCTTGCCGAGCGTTTCGGTCAAAAGCTGGTCGCTGCACAAGAAGACCAAGCTGTCGGACAGCACGCACGGCTTCGTGCTGCTCACCCTCGACAAGGAGTTGTCCTTCCTCGAGCAGTGCGCCACTCAGTTCAGGGACAATTCGTTTCAGCTGACCAATGCGAATCGCTATCGCAAATGGTTGACCACCAGTTTGGGCGCCACGTTTTAATTTTAAGCCCATTCATTTTCATTCGCGTTTCTAAGTTACCAGATTACTCAATCTAGTTTTTCGACCTTTTTAGTCCACTTTTACTTTCTACTTTTTAGTTCGGAAAATGCTCGTGCATGATGTTGAAAATTCGGGCGGTGGTGCGCAACTTACTATTAGAATCTGGATTTTAATAAAAGAAATGTTACATTTTTGCATGAAAATTCTCATTATAAATTGCAATTATTCGATCAAGAGTCAAGACGTGGACGATTCGGATTCGGGCAGCTTGTGCGTGTCTTGCGCTTTGTCCTTGGCGTTTCTTTGGTTCGTCCACGCGGTGTGGTAAGTTTTCGGATGGATCGAAGTGAATCCGGCCAAACCTGGAGCGCAATTGCGATTAGTAGCCAATCGACTTGTGGACTTATTGAATTGAATTACCCAACAATTGTCGCACGGGTTGGCTCACTTGGCTTCCGTAGCCGATCCAATAGCGAAGTCTCTCAAAGTTGAAGCTGACAATTTTCTCGTTGTACACGTTGGGCATGGGGTCGTAAACCCCGAGCTGCTCCAGGGGTGGGTCCTTCATTTCCAAGCCCCTCTTCATCACTACGATGTGATAAAACGGGCGATTAGCGCATCCTTGCTGCTGCAGACGAATTGCCATCACTCCGAGCGGATAGTGCCGACGCATTTTTGCAAGTAATTCGCAGCTTCACTCTGGTGAGAGAAGGTGGCAGCAAAAGAGAGCAGAGCAGAGGATAGGATAGGACAGGAGCGCCGCCGAGGCCGACCTACACTGTCATAGCAGGAAGTATTTTCTTTTTCGTTCCATTTTTCGGTTTCGCATTTTGGAAGAAAGCTGCTCGTGATTCTATTTCTGTTACGTATTGCCGAAGTCGCGCCTGCGAGATACACGTTGGAAAAAGAAGAGTGAGTAGAACGTTTGAGACACAAATCAAAATTTGGGGAACAATATTTGAAAAGGATGTCGGTGCATGCTAGACAAATGCATAGGAATTAGGAATAATAAATAAATAATGAGATAGAGTAGAAAAAAAGTGTAGATGTAAAGCAGTTCCCTTCACCTACAAATTAGTTGAGAGGTGAAATTTGCCCGTGTCGAACGGAGTGAAACGAATTAAGTGTTTGCTCTCTCTCTTTCTCGCTCGCAGATTTCCAGCCGAAAATGCCAACCATCTCGACAGAGCGAACGCCCGGTTCGACCGACTCGTTCGAGACGGGCGTCGGAGTTTCGTCCGAAACGTTCGTGGCGGACGGCGCCAACTCTCACGAGCCGCTGGACAGCAATCAGAACCTTCACCTCAGAGCGATGGCCTTGACCTCGTCCGAGTTGGACCTGTTTTCGAAAAAGGACTTGACCGCCAGCACCGACACTAGCACCACGGCCACCGATGCAGACGCCGAGGCCGACGAGCGCATCAAACCGACTCCGTCGCAAGTGGAGCGCGTCCAAGTGAGCGAGAAACTCGAGCAGATCGCGGCCCTCGACCCGTTCGTCGAGCACGACATTTTCCACAGTATGGAGAACGCCAGCTTGGAGGACATCGAGCTCAAACCAAACGAGATGGCTCAGGGTCTAGGTCTAGGTCTAGGTCTAGGTGCTCAGGTTCAGGCTCAGGCTCAGGCTCAGGCTCAGGCTCAGGCTCAGGCTCAGCCTTCTCCTACTGTTGAGACTCGAGTGGAGACCGACGCGCAGTGGGTCGATGTCATCGGAAGCGGCGACATAATGAAAAAGGTGCAATTGAAATTGGAATTGGAATTGGAATGAAAATTGATTTTGGTTTTGCAGGTTGTGGTGAGCGGCATGAAGCACACGCGGCCTCACCGTGGTCAGGTGGTGACGGTGAATCTGAAGGGTCAGTTGGAAGACGAGCTGGAGGTGGAGTGTTTTGAGGATTTCAGTTTCACGCTCGGTGACGCGGAAGTTGTGCAGGGATTAGAATTGGCAATTCCTTTGATGGATAAAAAGGAAACGGCCAGCATTCTAGTGAAAGCTCGATTTGCGTACGGCGAATTGGGAAGGTAGAAATAGAAAGAAAAATCGAAGCTAAATCGGAATTGGAATTTTAATTTGATTTCATCGATTCATTTCAGGGAGCCTGACATTCCAGCAAACTCGAATATTAAATATACCATTGAATTGATCGAAGTATTTGACGAGCCCACCGTCGAATCGCTGTCCATTTGCGAGCGAATGAGAATTGGGTATTTGAATTGGGTATTTGGTTTGCAATGACTCGTTTGAAAATGTTGTTTTCTTGTTTTGAGATCTGGAAAAAAAGACCGCGGCAATTTTTGGTTCACGCGAGGAGATTTTTCACAAGCTATAGTTTGCTACAGAAGGGCTTTGGAATTTTTGGATGACGAAAATAGCGTAAATAAAAAAAAAAAGAAAAAAAAAAAAGAAATTTAAAATTTGAAATGTGTGCGATGTTTAATTGAATTTGTTTAATTTCAGGTTATTTCAGACGGATCTTTGCAGCAGTTGTTAGAAGATCGCCTCAAAGTTTATAACAATCTGGCGTTGGCGCAGTTAAAGGTTGAACACAGAGCGCAGAATTGATGAATTGAACGATTGTTTTGGTTTTCTAGGTCGATGCTTTCGATGCAGCGATTATATCGGTAGATAATGTGATAAGAATCCAGCCCGACAATGTGAAAGCATTGTTTCGTAAAGGGAAAATTCTGGCTGCACAAGGAAACACGGATGAAGCTATCGCGTGCATGAGAAGAGCTCTGAAACTCGAACCAGACACCAAAGTAGAAAAAACATTTTTATAAATAAAAATTGCAAATTAAAAATTGGCAATTGCAGATAATTCACGCGGAACTCGCTCGTCTCCAGTCTCAAAAGACGCAGGAAAACGCTTCGGAACGAGAATTATATCGAAAAATGTTGGGGGAACAACGTCATTTGGTTCGATCGAAACGCAGCTCAAAATTTAAAGTGTGGGGTTCTTTTCTGGGAGGATTGGCAGCCGTCGTGGTTGGCATATTTGCGTACCGACAGTATCACGGTGGGTGGTAAAACCGTAAAACGGAATGGTTGTTCTCAAACAGCCTCTTTATTTCGCTGCTTTTGTTTTCATTTGATTTGATTTTCATTAATCATTAGTTTTGTGTACATTTGATTAATTTTTTCCAATCGATAGCTTTAGGGAGAGAGTTTAACTTGATTTTGAACTCGCCCTTCATTGAAATGGTTAAAGAGAAAGTGACCGACTTAATTAATACTGTGGCTGGCAAGTTGGAGCAAGAGCAGGTCGAACCGACTACTGTGATCCCGCAAACGGCTACGGTCGAGTCTCCGACTCCGACCTTGTAAAAAGTTATCATATTACGTAATCCGAAAGAAATTGAAAACGAATTTTTGTACTAGAAATTATAAAAAAAGAAAAGAAAAGAAAGAAAAGAAATTCTATCCAGTTAAAGGATTAACTCACTCTCAATTTGTTTTATTTTCTTTTTATTTATTTAATTTGTTTAATACGTGAAACTTCATTTTGATTTAGTTCTCGGTTTTGACAAAATGTGTGACGGCTTTCTCATTCTCATTCTCCGGCACGTCGCCGTCGCTGAAATATTCGCCGTCGCTGAAATATTCGCCGTCTCGCCCGTTTGCCACTTTGAACTGCGCCGGCGGTTTGTGCAGCGTTTTGTAGATGCTCATGGCCTGCGCGACCATGTTTGTCACGTCGCCCGTGTTGCTCGGCAGAATTAACGTGTTGCTTCGTTTGGCCAATTGTTCGAACGCCTTCACGTATAGTTCGGCGACGTTCAACGAAGCAGCGTTCGGCCCGTTCTGAATGGATGAAAAGAAAAAAAGAATTAATTTTTAATATTTTAAATAATTTAAATAATATTCCTTTAAATTACGTGTTCGGATAGCGAAGTGGCGATGAGTTGCAGCGCTTCAGCTCGTGCTTGAGCTTTGGTTAGAATGGCCGAGGCTTCGCCTTGAGCTTTGTTAATTTCTTCCGTCTTCAGAGCTTCGGAGTCTAAAATTCGCGATCGTTTCTTGCCTTCCGCCACGTTGATGTCCGCTTCCCGGATCCCCTCCGACTCCAAAACTGCCGCTCGCTTTTTCCTCTCGGCCTCCACCTGCATCTGCATCGCTTCTTGAACTCGTGCGGGCAATCTAATGTCACCTGGACGAAGAAGGTAAAACGAAAAAATGTAATTCAAGTTAGACTAAAAACTATTCAATTTTTCTTACGAATTTCATAACGAAGGCACGTGATACCCCACGCGTGGCTCGCTTTGTTTATGGCTTCTGTAAATAAATAAAGACGTGAGTGAGCGAGTGTTGGGTTTTTGTATGGAAATTGAATTTGTCGCACCAACTATAGCGATGTTGAGAGACTCTCGCTCCCTGAAAACGCTGTCCAATGCGATTTTTCCTAATTCCGATCTCATGGTCGTTTGCGCGAGTTGTGTGATGGCGAACTCGGGGTCCTCCACACCGTAACTCGCTCTGTACGGGTCCAATATCCTCAAGTAGAGCACTCCGTCGATGTTTAAATTGACGTTGTCCAGCGTGATCGCCGACTGTTGCGGGATATCGATGGCAATTTCTTTCAAACTTTGAACGTACTTCACTTTGTCGATAAATGGAATCAAAAAATTTAGACCCTGCGAGATGATAATAAATATTTGATTAATTAATATTTGACAATCGGGTTCGGTTTTACGGGTTGTAAAATGCTGCTGTATTTGCCCATTCGTTCGACGACCCACGCTTCTTGCTGAGGCACGAACAGAATAACGGTGTTCATGGGCGTCGTGGATCGACATCTCAATTGTAAAGGTAGAGCCGAGCGCTATAATTTAAACAAATGGGATCAGAAAGGTGCCGTCATTTTTTAGTTTGCTGTCATACTTACTTGTATTTTTATGTAGTTATTCGAGTTTAAACCGTTTTGACGGAGGCTGATGAAACCAGCGCTTCTTACCAGCGACCACATGTTGGGTTCTTATAAATGATGGATGCGAGTTGGAAATCTTATAATTTAAATAATTCTTCCACGGCCGCTTGATTTTTAAGTTGTTTTTTAATCATCGGTGTGTTTAATGCCTAGTTTAAACGAATGAATAATAACGCAAATTGTGTGTGATTTCGGCGTGGGTTGGTGTCAAGGTAACAAGGTTGGTGTCGCGTTTTCTGTGTTTCCACCGAAAACAAAATGGAGTCTTGGGAAGATTCGTTGGAGGAGCAGCTAAAATCATTGGAAATTCGCGTGTTTGGTGGAGATGACAGCAACGCCACGGGGTATAGCAAGGTGGGACAATTTTATAGCGAAAATAGTTCGTGTAATAAAATGCAATTGATTCTACTCCTGACAGTGCATCGACCGAGTGGCGTATTTCAACAATCGTTTGAATTCGGCGATCACGGGACGGGACAAAATCACCAACATGTTGAAAAAACGTAATTAAATTGGCCGAAAATTAAACGAAATTTCTTTAATTGATCAATTAATATTCAATTTAGTGGACGATATCGAAAAGTACCTCGATCCAGAATTTGTGGACTACCTCACGTTGCCGGATGATGCCAAGTTGCAGCTGATCAGCGCTCAGGAGAAAAACATTGCGGACACCGTTGCCAGATTAGAAGAAATCGACAAGTTGAAACCAGTTCTCAACAGCGAACACATCAAAAGTATTTTTTTTTATAATTAAAAAAAAAAGATACTGTTTATTTTATGCATTCCGTTTGTTGCAGATACTCCAAATTTGTCGACTGAACTGTTACGGTTGAGCGAAATTGAAATTAAGCAGCAAGAAGAAGTGAATTTGTTGTGCTCGGAAGTCGAACCTCTCGTTAAATCTTATAATTCGATCGTATCCTTTTAAAAAAAACAAAAAGAAAACAGACGCGTGGTTTTTGTTTAAAATAAATTGCTATTGTTTCTTAACTCGTACTTGAAGATCCAAACTCTAACGAAGCAGTTTATTCAATGGGACGATTTGATAACCAAGTTGGAAGTGAAAGCGCAGATGGTCAAAACAAAACATTAAAAAAAATCAAATACGAATTATATAGTTTGTTGTATTTATCGGCTTGAATAAAATTGATGGACCAAAAATTGCAATGTTTGACCAGAGACGCAAAAACTGAACACCTTTAATTACTATTTTTTATTACAGTTGACTGGCATCTCGAGGGATATTATCGAGTGGAAAGTCCTTCCATCCCCAGGTCGGTGGACCCAAACTGTTGCAGTGGTCGGAATGAATCGTCTCCGTCCCGTTGACCCAATACAGAAGGTAATAATAACACATTGCGTCTTCGTAAGTCAGACCCACTTCCGTCACTCTGGAACGATTATTGTAGATCGTACAGCGCGAAGCCTGCAATAACAAAATAGAAATTTTATGTATCCCTCTATTTTCTTATTCTTATTTCTCCTCCGTTGTGCTTACTATGACGTCTCCTTTTTTAATGACGATGTTAGCGTCGACGACTGGATAGAACATCTGAAATGGTATTTTGTTGTTGTAATTTCTAGTTATTCGGTTTATTAGTTTTGATACTTGGGGCAGTTGCGGGTTCTTCTTTCCCAGTAGCGTCCAGTTGTAGTGCTGTCCGACTCGAGCGACTTTGTAACCGGACACGAGCGTGCCTTGACCGTGCGTGTGCGCTCTGAACGCGATCGGGTGCACAGCGACATCTTGCTCGATGGCACAAGCTGCTTCAAAGTGCCCTTTTTCAATAGAATTTCACAATTCGATCAAGGATTTTTTTTTAATTTTTTTTAAATACCTTCTGCGTGGGCTGCAATGGATCCACCGGAAGTGAGCATGTAAATCCCGGCCGAATTAGGCGTACTGTAAAAATGGCGTAAGTCGTGAAGTATTTCTAAAAGGCAGTTTGATATTTGAATTACGGTATTTCGGTATAGGTTAGGAAGACTCCAGAATCGTCGGTCGCCCCATCTGTTTAAGAGATTTTACTCGTTTACGCGTTATTTGTTATTGAATTTATTTTGATTTTGAGTCAACGGCTGTATACCGACAAATTTGCTGACGTCATGATAGTGAACTTGAAGGACGAGATAATTAAACGCGGTGTTTTTTCCTGTTTGCAGCCCCACACCTGTGCTGTCACGAGGAAAGTGAAGAGAAAGACGCAATGAGGAAAATGAAGAGGAAGATGCAATGAGGAAAATGAAGAGTAAAACGTGGCGTTTACCTGGAGGAAATTGGAGTTCGGGAGCATCTTTAGCCCACACGTAAACGACTTGCGAACTGCCCGTGCACAGTTGACCCTTTTTGTAATTATGAGACGAATCTTGCGTTTGACCGCAATCCCTGATTGTATCAAAGCAACAAACTAATTTAATTTGTAAATTGAAAAATTAATTAATTAATTAATTAACAATTTTTACCAAGATTGATGATGATCAGCGGGTTTCGAGCAACCGAATACAATCATGTGGTGCACTGTGAGCGAACTCGCATTCGGTGTAAACCCGGCTACAAATTTAATTTATTAGCTATTGCTTTTCTTTTCGTATTTTCTTTCGCAAGTACTTATGTAATATGTCTTTTGCTCGTCCAATTTGACGGCGGTGCATAAATAAGTTTCCGTCTGTATGGAAAAAATTGCAAAACTTAAATGTACATAAAATACGATATTCGTATCATTTCTCACCGCCAAAGGTTTAACGTGAGGCATTAACACTTGGAGATAGTCGGACTCGAGTTGAGATGCAGATGCCACTGTGGATTTGGAATCAAAGTGGCAAATGCAGCAAAAGAGAAACGCGATGGTTCTTGGGATAAGGTGTGTCTCCATGGCGTCAATTAATGAGTTTGAATATCAACTGGTGTGGTGAATTTATGTGCGGTTTCAAAAATATTATATTGATAGGCTGAAGGCGCTCAAGTGATTATGACGATTATTCTGCTGAAGCAATTGTTGTGCGACTTGTATGGACCAATCACATGAATAATCGCATCAGCACTTTAGCGCTTACGTATACTTGCCTGAATCTCTGACATGGGCTTTCGAATGCCGTTGTGAATCCCCGAATCTCCGAATCCCGAATCCCGAATCCCGAATCTCGAATCTTTACATTTTATAAAAATTTTGAATTTTTTGTTGAAAATTGGACAAAAGTTAAAATATTTTCCAATTTTTTATTAAAATGTTCATCTAAATCTTTCCGAATCCCATCCGAATCCCATCTGAATCCCACGAAAGATTCGAATCTCTGACACGCAGATTCTGATTGTCGTACCCAGTATCCACTGCCCCAGCTGCAACAATTCCGCAAGTGTGAACATTCAATAGAAACCAGAACAAATGATTTGATGAGTCATCAAAGTCTGTTCTTGTTAACTCTTATGACAGTTGTATTTTATGTATTCTCCCCATAAATTTCATCAAATTGCATCGAGATAAAATTTTAATGTCGGTGTCTTCGTCTATTTCGATATACTCGAATTTGCACCGCTTACTGAAAAACTGAATTCACCTGAATTCACACAAGTTTCGTGGGAATCAGAGTGTAACTATTGAAGAAGAAATTTATAATTAATGAAGGGTTATTTATTGCCAATTTGTAGAAGAATTTTTTGGAAAAAAAAGTTGCGTCGAGTTGACAATTTTTGTTTGCAATAGCCAATAGGTCGCAATTTGTCCAGTTTGGTTTGTTTTTCAAATAAATTCCATTCAAACGAGTTTCAGTGCAGAATTTTTCTCATTTTTTTTTCGATTTGTTTCGCAATTTCACAAACAGGTCATAAACAAAAATTCACGAATTATTTTTCAAAAAGGAAGAAGTTATAATATTTGTCCGTAATTTGCAATTGCAATTACAATTTCTGGTGTGGACTACAAAGCTGGGTGAATTGTCGTCTGAATTGGTGCGATGGGACGCGTGGTCGGCTCCGTTTTGTTATTTTTTGTTTTTGTCCTCGAAAAGCATCCGGGATTCCCCACACGTTGAGTGATTGCTGTTTTTTTTGCCAATTTTTACTTTGATCTTTTCATTTTTTTTCCTTTTATTTTATTTCTATTTAATTTTAATTTTAAATTTATTTTCTAGTTGGCGGAATTTGAGGAATCGCTTGTTTCGCTCGACCCGACGACTACACCGAGCAGTGTAGGTTTTTATTTATTTCTCTTCCGTCTTCTATTTAAATTAGAGTGCCGTTATATTTATTTATTTATTTATTCATATCTCAGGTGCTATTCCTGATTGGTTTCGTCGCGACATGACGTTTCTCTCTTTTTTTCTTCTTCAATAATTTAGCACGAGCAAGAACGAATTCTTAAAATCGCGATCCAAATTTTTAAGTGAATTATGTACGGCGCTACGGCGTCGTTTTCTTTTTACTAGCATCATTATGTAACTTGATACCGTATTAAATTCGTACTGCGCATCCCATTCTGCGCAGACGATTTTCTAATTCCAGTTGTTATTTAAAAGTATTAAGGCTAAATAACAACTGGAATTAGAAAATCGTCTGCGCAGAATGGGATGCGCAGTACGAATTTAGCATCAAGATACCGGGCGCGAACTGTAGGTGGCGATAGTCTCGCTTCGCCGGCACGGTTAAACATGGACATCATCACGGTATTATTATTATTATTATTACAGTATTATTATTATTGTCGAGCCGGACTACGTAGCTAGCGACTAGATCTTCACTTCGTCGGCTTCCGGAAGGAAACGGTAACGACGCTCGAAATTAAACCATCAACTCGTAAAATTATGAAATAAGTGAATTTAATTCCGTTAAACTTGTTCGCAGCTCGTCTCTGTTCGTGTAAAAAGTTGGACGGAAAACTATTTGAATCAAGTTTGAACTCGGTAACTAAAATCTTTTATTGAATATTGAATATTGAACCCACTAATGGCAAGGGATTAACGGATCAAAAAGTGCTTAATATCGCGTGTGTTGTATCGATTTGATGCACTAATTGTGGACAGATGATTTATTTTGTTGATATATCGTTGATGTACGATGACAATGAATACGAAGATCCTCTCGTCTTGTCTCGTCTCGTCTCGTCCTATTATTTTTTCGCTTGTTCTTTGCTCCGCTTAAGTTTTCTGCTCGGATGCTCCGTAATCAGAAAGGTCTTTTCCTTCTTCCTTAACTCGGTCGCTCTCTCTCTCATTCTGTCTTTCTTTCTTTCTTTCTCTCTTTCTTTGCTCGTTGCGTCGTAAAAAGAAAAGAAAAATATAAAAGAATTGCTGAGACGAGCACAAGTGAACAACCATGTGTAAGTGGTCTTCTTTTTCCAACAAAATTCCCCATTTACATTTAATTTTGCAAATAAGTTAGACTCACTATCAAATTGGATTATTTCAATGGCCGTCGTAAAAATAAAATGCTTCATAATTTGGTGATTCACTTTCTCCCCTTCTTTTATCGACTAATAAATAGAAATGAAAATGGACCAGTCAAAAATTGATTTTTAAAACAATAAAAATAATAATTGTAATTATATAAAAAAAAAGGAAAAAGACAAATTGCACAAACAATTTTATTTACTCCAGCTAATTAGTTAACGTAGAAATCGATCAAGAACTTAATGACATCATTAAAAAAAATAATTCATACGCATGTAGCATAACTCGAGTGAAATTTCAGAATTAATTAATTATTCGTCGTACTCGTGGCCCTGCTGCAAAAATAGCTTTATTCCTCATTTGGCTGACCTTAATGTGTTTTTAATTAAGCCAAAAAAGAATATTTCCCGTGTTTTAGTGCATTTTATGATGTTTTATTTTCGTAGGCAAAGTTTGCGTTTGAGTTTGGAAGTTTTGCAATATGATGGGACAATTTGTATGCACACGGTGCGAATGAAAACATTTGACTGTGCAATGTTGTGAGTCGCTTCCTGTTTGCCCGCAGCCGCAGCCGCAGCCGCACTCACTTCAAACTCAACTCGCATTCACTTTTCCTTTCGTTTTCGTTTTAGCCTGCCTCTGCCTGGCGGTGCTTCCCTCTCTCTCTTCGTCCGTCCGTCCGTTCGTTCGTTTATTCGTTTATTCGTTTCGTTCGTTCGTCGTCATCGCTTCTCTTCTCTTCTCTTCTCTTCTCTTCTGATGCATTTTTGATGTTGCTCGCTCTCCAAGCACCGAGTTAAGATTTCCCAAACTCCCTCTTCACCATCATAATGAATTTGCAGTGTGGATTAGGCTTATGTTATGCAAATGTCAGCCCATATCCACGGCAAGGCACTGCACACGCAATCATCTTTTACCTCTCTTAAAAACTAACACTCAACACAGCGATGACGTGTTCGTGAAATAAAAAAATATAAAAAACCTATTTTCCTCGTAACATTTATTTAGAATTGGAAACTTTATTTTTTCGTGCATAAGTTCGTATTTAAGATATTCGTTATTGGCTTTTCTTTCTTTTACTTTCTTTTCCAGTGGGTAACAGTTGCAGCTGCAGCTGCTGCCTCTATTCCTTTGCCTTTGCCTTTGCCTTTGCCTTTGCCTTTCCTTTGCCTCTGCTTCTGCCTCTGCCGCATGGATTGATAGAATATCTCTTCTCTCTCCTTCACCCTCGTGTCAAATGTTCGTGCCACTTTTTTTTTGTCCATTTTCTTTCCCCCCCCCCTTCACTTTGATCCGTAAATCAATCTTTTTCTTTTCAAATATTTTCATATTCTTATATTTCTTTGACACTGTAATAAGAAACAAAGCGAGCAAGGTCTTTATGAAATTTGCCGATTATTATTCGCCAAATGATTATTATTGGTGCAATTTGGATGCGTTTTTCTACCCGCTGTCGAAACTCATCTATCATGCTCAAATTTAGCGAGTAAATTATTCATGGCTCCTCTAGGCCTAATCAATTCTGATAAAAATACGTCAACATTTTGCCGATGCCCAATTGTGGTACGGAGTACTAATTAGGGAATGTTGAAAAAAGTGCTTTTCACTTTGATTTTAATTTGCAAATTAAATTTGTAAATAAAGGGTTTGACTGTCAGCCTTAATATTTCTTTTGTGTTTCTTTTGTTGTCAAGATACGGAGACGGGGACGCGGACGGGGACGGACCGTAGATCACGTCACGCGAGCGAGAGTAAGAAGAACGAGGCTGCGTTGTCCCTGCTGAGTTGCTCTTTCTTCAGTGGACGTGGATGCTCAAGACGAAGGAAAGAAGGAAAGAAAGAAAAAAGAAGAAGAAGAAGAAGCAGCAGCAAAGGGAAAGGAAAAGGAAAAAGGCCGAATGATGGAATGCAAACGCGGTTTGAATGGTTAGTATGCAAATAGATAAGTGGCGAATGCGCTGAAAGGGCTGAATGGGCTGAAAAGGCTGAAAGGGTTGTGTTGGTTGTCAATGCGTTTTGAGCAACAACATTGGCGCCATTGTGTGGTCGGGTGTGATGCGATGGCGATGACTCACTGGGTGTTGGTTCGCGCAACTTGTCAATTTTAGTTAGCGCCATCTACTCGGGGCGGCCGGGCACGATTAAAACGGCAAAACGAAAGTTAACTTTGCTGTCGGAATATTAGATTGGATATTAAATTCCCTTCTCCTCTCTTTGGCTGATGTGTCGTGGGGCTGGGGCTGCAAGGGGCTGTAATATGAGTCGAGGAGTGGGGTGTGGAAATTGCTTTATTGGTCGTAGTGCCAATGCCAATATGGAAGATTTTATGGATTCTGGCCACACAGTGGAATGGAAAGAGAGAGAGAGAGAGAGAGCGTTTCTCGATTCGATATGATGAGAACATTTTGCGATTACTCGAGATTATCCGAAAAACGAGGAGAGGACCGTTGGTGGAAAACAAATGTGAAATTAGAGTTTGCTCGGAGATAAGCAAAACTCGCGCACGGCCAAGATTAATTTGGAGGCCAACTTGGGCGCCGTGTTACGAGGTTAAGCTCGTGTTTTGGCCTCGTTCGCAGATAACGGCTCATTAGTCAGTCAGATAAGGTGCGCATCTTACGGTGGAAACCCATCAAAATTACTCAAAACGCGCATTTGCTCGTTTATTAAAACAAACTGATGCGATAAGACAACACAAGTGGAAACGCGAGACTACGGCTCAGCCATGTCCAGCGGCTTTAAATGTTCTTACTTCTAATCTGAGACCACAGCAGAGACCACAGCAAAGACCGAGACCGAGGCCGAGACCGAGGCCGAGCAACGAGGGGTGCGCCAAAGGTGACAAAGCTCTTGCATTTCGCGGTTTTGTTACCCCGGGTCGGAAATTAACTGTCACGGCGTGTTTGGCTCTGAGCTGAGCTCAGCTGAACTCAACTCAACTGGCTTCAGCTCCAACTCTTTTTCTCCTTTTCCCCTCTCTCTCTCTCTCTTTTTCTTTCTTTCTTTCTTTCTCTCCTGTCAGTTGCAGCCCACGTGTTGTGCTGGTCGCGGCTCACGTTGCCTTTTCCTTTTTCCTTTTTTCGCTTCTCTTTTTTAATGTCGAAAGAAAAAAAGGTGAGAATTCAGTGTTGGCTGATAATTATGATTCGGTTGTTGTGTTGCGTTGTGTTTTATCTAGCACGGACCAGACGTGGAACTCACTTATTTGACAGTTCATTTATCAAATGTGCAAGGGACCTTGTCCACTAGCACTAGCACCACCACCAGACCAGCACCAGTCTATTTCAACTCGTGTTGTTGTTTTCCTTTTTCCTTTTTCTTTTCTTTTCTCCATCAAAACGCAGCAAAAAATTGTCCCTTTTTTCTTTTTCTTTTTTTTTACTTTCTTTCTCTCGTCGCTTGCCTCATTAGAATTGATGGTCCCATCTGGTGTCTCGATATTTTTCTCTTTTTTCTTTTTTTGGCGAAGAGCGTTTTTAAGGTACCCTCCAGGCCTAATCCTCCAATTACATTGTTTTTGCTCGGTGTGATTCGGCTTTCTAAATTGCATTTGGTGGCTTAACAGTTTTCTCTGCTTGTGCCAACGAGGTGAAGTGAGACGCGCGGGGGACGGGAGACATCTTAATGACGGCGGCCTCACCCAGGGTGGGTCGTTTAATAGACCACCACCCACCGATCGACCTCGGACTTAAATGCGCACCAAGAAAAACAATTTATTCGATAGCCGAGTTGGAGGAGGAGGAGAAAGAGAAAGAAAGAGAATGAGATGAGCGCAGATGAAAATGAGTGATTCGACACTGCAATAAGTCGGCGTGTTAAGCGCGCATTAGGCGGTTTTTGGAGGCGTGGTTATCGCCCTATTTTCCCTATACGGCCTCGTTAAGCATCCATATTTTAAACACCTAATTTGTAAGCGCGCCGACCGGCTTAGGAGTGCGACGGCGACTCGCGCTCCCGAGAGATCTTTGCGTTTTGCAAATTAATCCATAAGTTTGAACTTAATAGTGCCGCTGGGAGAAAAACTTTTAAGATCAACAAAACACTAAACACGACACGATTTACGATTTACGATTCACCATATCGATCGCATCGCGTCACATTATTGCTGTTGCGTCGTTTCGGATTCGAAAGGGAAGGCGACAATTAGCAAAAAATGGCGCGGTTATACTCGCCCCCGCCCGAGCCCGAGCCCGAGCACGAGTCGGCACACTCAGCACTCGCGATCGATTAGATGGATCGATCGATCGATGGAGTCTCATCGAACCGGGAAAACCTGGCGCTCTAAGTAAAAGGTGGCGCTGCCGTCCCCAAGGATCAGACCTAAGATTCGAGTGGTCTTTATTTAATTTCCCCTCGCTGACTGACATTTGCCTGTGGGTCAGTCGAGGCCAATTGCAGTCGTGTCGCAATTCGCAATTCACTACCCGCCAGCTGTGCGATCCGATGCCAAAGAATGAAAGAAAGAAAGAAAGAAAGAAAGAAAGAAAGAATGACAGAGTGAAAGAAAGAAGATGATGTTGCTCAACACCCCTATGTCTTTGTTTTATTCTCTTAAGTATAAAAAGTAACAAAAGATGCGTGACAATCTCGCCTTTCTTCGCCAAAATTACTTTTTACTTTTTATTTTATATAATATATATAAAGGATATAAATTGAAGTCGTTATTAAAGCGGCAGATAAGGAAATGGGCAGATTTATGCCGGCGCACAAATATTGGACAAAGAGAATTATGACGCGTGTCTTCGTCATTTTATTCCACGCTCTTTTGTCGTTTGAGTGCGCGAAAAAAATGCGTCGCAAGAAAAAAAAAAGAGAGACTCTTTCGATGGCGTTTAAATATTAATTTGATAAACGAGTAAATTTTAAATGTAATGAAGAAAAACCAATTGGCATTCGATTTTTCGCATGATTTTTCAACTTTGTTTTTTTTTGCGAGTGCGAGTCGGTGTCGGAGGTCAGCTGGCTGCAGGAAAAGCGGCATCGATTTCTGCGCGCCTAATCGGGTTTCGTGAGTCGTGCGGACAGCGTGATGTCATCCACGGCTCACACAAATCGAAATCGGTCTCGATCGGCTAAAATAATCAATTACTATAAGTGATTGATGCGCGCTTAATATTCAGAGCGGGGAGCGGAGAGGAGCGGAGCGGAGCATCGCGTCCGTCCACGTACACGTGCACATGCACACTACTCACTCGGCTGGATTTGATGGGATTGCGATGAATGCGCGCGATCCCGATTAACGAGCTGCTTTCTCGCGAATATCTGGCTAGTGACCCCTAATACAAATTGACACAAACGCCGCTCCGATCCGCGCATCCTCTTTCTCAAACTTGCTTCGATCGCGCTAATTAAAATCCTGCCACGAGGAAAGTAAAAGATTCACGACGTCGGTGACCACACTTTTTCTTGTATTTAATTTTTTTTTTCTTTCATAAAGAATAAAAAAATATATAAAAAAGGATTGAGATTTATAGCGCGCCATAACACATTTCGAGTGGCTATAATTCTCAGCTTCGAACTCCAATCAAATCTATAGAAAACGGCCAGAGTTGTGCGATTTATTACCGTATAAAACATTACTCGTGATAAAATGACTTTTTTTTTTATATTTTCCCGGACGTAAAGATGGGAAAAAAAATTAAAAAAGATAATTTTTTTTTTTTTTGGAATTAATTGTATTAAAAAATTAATTAGAAATGATTAAACGAGGCGAACGTGGAGTTGTTTGATTAATTTAATGAATAAATGATTTTCTTTTTGTCAGGATGCTCGACTCGTCGCGTCTGGACGACTTCCTGCGGTGGATGCATCGCGTCTGGCGAATGTTAGGCGCAGCTCTGGCATCAGACTCAAATGGAGAAATCGCATTGACTCGGGGGCCCCGGCTAACGATCCACTCTGTACCCGCAGCTGCTCCGCTCAGCCCCGCTCAGCCCCGCTCTGCTCTGTCTATGGATATTTGAAAGAACGAAGAGAAGAAAGAAAGGAAGAAGGACTCGACACTCGACACTCGACACCGAGCCAAAACACTAACGAGAACGAGGTACGTACTTGATCACAGTTGAGACAAATTACAGTACCGTTTTTTCGTGTTAAATGTTTATGGGAGTGAACGTTTCCTTTCCATTCCTCCACCGACGAATTGATTTTCCATAAAAAGGCTGATCCCAGGGCGACAAAGTTAAACCGATGCTGCCCTCGCCTCTCTTTACGTCTGTTTAGTCGTGGTTTTCAGATTTGATGCGTCCACTTGTCGACGCTTGTAAATATTGATTCGCGTGCCCGAGATAGCTACATAAGTAGTAGTGTGTTTGTTGCTTTTTATTTCATAAACAATGAAATATCTTTGCTTGTTTAAGGTGGAATCAATGCGCGTGTATCACTTTTATTATTCTTATTATTATTTTCGTTAAACATTTGTTTGTTTTTTTTGTTTCGCTTTCTTTGTTTTACACTTGGAAATTAAATTTCTCAAGTGAAAGCGTAATTAAGTGCCGAGTTTCATCGACGCGCGATTAAAAAACGACGAGAAAACACACACACGTTCAATTCAACTGCAGCATTTGACAACGCGTGAATAAAAAAAGAAAAGAAAGAAAGGAAAGGAAAAACAATGTTGACTCGTAACGGGGAAGGGGAAAAATGAAAGAATAAATAAAGTAAAACTCCTCCTGAGGTTTGGCTTGGCCGCATAACACGCTTGCACTCGGCGTCGGCTTCGTTCTATTTTCCCGGAGCAAATGAAATGAATGGTACTGCGAGTTTGTTGCGCCGCGATCGATCGCGCGTTTAATTTTGAAGAAAGAAAGAAAGAAAGAAAGAAAGAAAAAGATGTTGATGATGATGGTTAAGAAGTTTGTGTCGTTGGGTGTGGTCGTGACGTCACGAAATATGAGCCGGGGACGTGTTGTGCTCGTCATTTGCATCGCAGGCGAGGATTCGTGTAAACAAACGATCATCGGCGGGGGTGATGGTGAGGGAAAGGGGAAGGGGAAGGGAAGGGAAGGGATTGTGCGACCGATAATCTGACGCGGCCTTCTCTCTGATTGGTAGAATTGTAAAGGCACGAACGGCGATAAGATTCTCTCTTTTTTTCTTTTTTTAATGTTACTTCACCCGAGCGAGAGGCAAGATGGGTGTCGCTTGTATCGATTTTGTCACTCGGACGTTCGTGTCAGTTGCCATGGCGACGGGATTCGTTGCATCCAACCATTCAAATTGTATCATATTCCTTTATTTGGGGGAAAGAAAAAAAATATGCTAAAAGTTTATTTCTCTGGCGAGAAGGCGAGAAGGCGAGGAGGCGAAAGGAGGGGGACAAAACGTGGCACTCACTCACTCACTCACTTCTTTGCCTTTCTCTTATTAATGAGGGCTCCACTAGACGTGATTGGACGGGTCAATTCATTAGTGTGGACAGTCCAAGTCGAAGGAAAAGAGGCGACGTAACTTGTTTTATTTATTTATTTATTTCTTATTTCTTTTTTTCCTTGTTTGTAATGAGTGGGGAGCATTTAACTAGAGCAGTGCGTGTCTACAAAAACCGCAAACAATAAAGAAAATAGAAAAAGGGCAGAAAAAACAATTTGAGAAGTTTTTGTGTCATCATCTTTTATTTATTCGGAGCACCACTGGGGGACTGGGAGAAAGGAAAAGTGTGTGTGTGGGGGAGGGGGTGTGTGTGTGTAAGATTGAAAATGCCTTTAGATTTATACCGGTGACCCGAGCCATCGAGGTTGACTGGCCATTGCTTTCCAGTCTGGTGGGAGTAGAATTTTTCGTGCTCAACTCCCAACTCGTTCGTTGGTTGCTTCGTTCGTTCGTTCGTTCGTTCGTTCGTTCGTTCGTTCATTTCTCGGTTTAGTCGAGAAGGGCTAAAAGTTTTGCGACCTTTGCAATGCGGTGCTTTGCAGTCGGTGTCGGTGCGCAATAAGATTGCAAACATGCTGTACACATGTTTGTAGAAAATAAAAAGAGGAAAAAGCAGAAGGAGGAAGAAGAAGAAAGGGGAAAGAGGTTTGAAGGAGGAGGAGGAGCACAAATCCAATTAACGTCAACGAGTGGAAAGGAAGAGCTGCTTAATCGGAGACTCGGTTGACAGGCGTCGGACAGCGACTGCAACGCTACTCAAAACGACCCCTCGTCGAATGACAGGGACACCTCGTTACTGGACACGACGACGGGTCAATATCTCGGTAAACAGAAACGAATGGAGTGTTCTGCGCTGCGCCCCGCTCGCTGCGCTCGTATTCTTCTAATTGACGTTGAAATGGAAAATTCAAATGTGTTCAAAAGTGCTCACATCACGGATTCACAGGCAGGTCGAGCGTGTTGTTACTTGTTTCGTCTTCTCTCTCTCTTTAAGAAGAGAAATTTTTATTTTATTTTATTTTATTTTTTTAAGTTTGAAACCAATAAATATATTTGCGGACCATTGAGCTGATAAGGTGCATTCTTGCTCTTTTCTTCTCTCTCTTCTCTTCTCTTCGTGTGCCATCATTTATATTTTGCTATCGCCCACTCTTTGCACTAAGTCTCTCGTTCTCTCGTTTATGGGCCTCGGTGTAACAGGTCAGCGCTTCTCGCGATGAAAAGTTAGTCGTGAGGGAAGGGGTGCCGGCTGCCGGACCAATGGGATTGTGCTCGTAAAAATGAGTCGTGGCAATAAATGTCCATCCGATGTGATCCGACCACAAAAATCGAATCATTACCGGGGTTTACACCAAAACGACCGTCCTTCCGCGACCCCATCATCAACATAGGAAAGGAGATGCCAAACGCAGATATCGCGCGATTAACATTTTAATCGAGCCCGCCAACGATAAGAACAAGAAGTAGAGGAACTAGTCGCGTGACCCGCGGTCAACTAACTTTATTGTCGACCATAAAAGCCAACCTATTCAACAAAATGTTCGCAGGCGTCCTCTATACTTTTTTCTCTCTTTCTTAATTGAAAAAGAAAAAGAAAGAAAAAATGAGAAAAAGAAAAGAACATTTGAGGTACATTTGTTTAGTTGGAGCATAATTCCGATTTCAATTAGGTTTGAGACAAGCCTAGAGAGAGCAGCAGCGGTCAAATGGAGTCGAGTCGCGAGTGGGGTCACTCGGACCCCTCGACCTCTCTTTGTGACCAGCGTACTTGAAAACGCCAAAGGTAACGTAAACTTAAAACGGAGCCACGTCGACTTACACACGGTCGAATGTGCGAGACCTTTTAGGCACTTGCAAACGGTCAACGAGGACGCCGCGTCCTCCAAACACCAACCGAAACAAGGACACTTTAAAGATGAAAATGTTGAGCGCAAAACAAAATGAAACGCACTATTTTTTTTTCTTCCTTTTTTTTTCGAGCGTGAATTTACTCTCTTTTTTTCCGAGCTTTACCATAAATTTGCATGCAAACTGTTTTCTCTTTCTCGGTCCTCGTTTTTATTCTTTTGAATTCCAATATATTTGGATTTTCTTCTTTTTTTTCTTCTTTTTTTTTTTTTACTACAGATTGTGTTGAACACGTTAAAATATTTTTCTATTACAATATTTTCTTGTCCTTTTTATTTTTTTTATTTTTTAACTCGTTCGGCGTTTTTAATGTGTCGTGCGCTCGATGCGGATCTGTTTTATTGAGTAAATCGATGAGTGATGAAGTCACGCAATGGAGCCGGGAATTATTCTATTTGATTCCTACTGGATTTTACTCGTGAATATCTTTTTAAACAAGTGTCCTTACAACTTACTTGGGTTTCTCTTATTTTTTCCTCCTCTTTTCTCTTTTTCAATGGGAATGATAAATTGAAATTATTCAAATCTTTTTGGCTCGCAGCCAACCAAGTTAAAAATATAAAAAAAAGAAGTTAAAATATCTCGAGCAAAAACGCAGTTTTTTTTTCTCTTTCTTTTTTTTTTCGTCGTTTCTGTTGAGGCTTCACTCAAGATTTTGTTTTTGCTCGTTAAGGGGGTGCTAAAAGGGAAAATTTAATTTGCGTTAACAAACTGTTAAGTCTGCCGAGGAAGAGGAGAAATTTGAGGATTTTCGAGACGCAGAATTTGTTTGAAAATTGCTCGATTAGCGACGGAATTCGGTGCAGTTTGCAAGGTCAAAACTCCGCCTGCATTGTGGCTTGCCTGCATGGCTGCATTGCATCGCGCTGAGAAACGAACGAACGAACGAACGAACGAACGAACGAACGAACGAACGAACGCACGCAGCTGGAGCACCGAGCAACGCGAGCAACGACTCGTCTGGCATTTTGATGCTACGATTTTGTTTTCCTCGTCGCTTCTCTCGTTTCATTATAGGAAACGAAAAGAGCCGCCATTAAATTTATCACTCTCTCCTTCCTCACTCTCTTCTCTTCCAACATTTTATCTATTTTTTTAAATGTCACAATTTATTTAATTAATTTAAAAGAAAAATATAAAAATATAAGAAAAAGGAAGAGAAAGAAAGAAAGAAAAAAGAAGTTATCAAGGAATTAAAGAAGTGGCGAGCGAGTTGATTTGCTATTGCTACACCAATTTCCAGAGGAAGAGAAAGAGAAAAAGAGAAAGAGAGAGAGGGGGGAAAAAGACACCAAAATCAATGGTAAATTGCACGCAGCTGGTGCGAGACTAACGCCCAAAGAAACGCGTTGGGAACGCGTACTGTGCTGCCGCCATCTGGGAAGAGGAGAGGAAAAAAATTGAAATGGGAGGAATTGACTGTTGGAAAATGATATCCTAAAGATAAAAAAGAAAAAGAAGGAAGGGGAAAAAAAAGATGATCGAGGGTTGAATTGCGAAAAAGGAGGAGGCACGATAAAAAAGAGAAATATGTAATAATGCGGAGGTGTAATCAGGTGATATGAATTTTTATTTTCGAAGATGAAAATAAAATAATAAAGAAATGGGATGGGATGAGAGTGAGAGTGAGAGAGTGAGGCGGATCTGATTAGTTTTATGCGATGCCGAAACATTTCTTCTTTTTATTATTATCTTTACACGCGTTTTTGAAGCCATTGGCAGAGGGCGTTTCTCATATCTTTTCCTCTTCTTATTTACATGCAAAATAGTTGAAAGTGTTTTGAATCTACCCTATATTTCTTTTTTGCTTGCACAATTTTCCTTTTGATAAATGGCCTCGAAATTTTCGGAGATGGTTCCAACTCACTCGAGGGAATGAAAACGAGAAGGGAAAAAGAAAGAAAGAAAAGAAAGAAAAAATATATTTGCAATTGAAAAAAAATGAGAAAAAGAAAAGAAAAAAATTGATATTTAAAAGAAATATCCATTTTTCGAAAGGATCGGATCTTCTTGCGCGAACTGCGAACTGCGAGCGCAATAAAGCATCAACTTTAGAATTTCTTTTTCTTTTTTTCTTCTTCCTTCCCTCCCTCGTCTCGTGTGCCTCAAATACCGTGATGAATGTTGATGATTTCATATTAAGGAGACGCATCTGCCTCCACTTGCAAGAGCTCCCCAGCGTTGCTGCGATATTTCTCTTTTTATTCTCCTCTCCGCTTCTCTTCTCTTCGTATCGGTGTGTCGTCGAGTGTCGCAATTCCAGCCGCCCGAGTCGATTTACTTTGACCAAAGATCGCCTATATTTTCTCCCTCCTTTTTGTCGCGTTTGACATCGATTCCAATTCTTCTAATTTTTTTCTTCCTCACAGCGTTCCCTCTCTCGTCTTTTGTTGTTTCGATAGCGTTATCCATAAACCGCGCTGCTGCCCCCCTCCCCACCCTCCCCCCCGTGCGGACCAGCGAGGCAAAAGTATCTCGAGGGATCCATCTCGCTATTGGTCCTAATCTGAGCATCGAATAATTAGCTGCCATTGCAAATTATTCGCGCGTGAAAAATGAGCGCGAAACAACGTCTCTCGTTGACCCGCCCTGGGTCTCCTTCTATAACTCGTCTACCCCCAACTCGAAGGCCCCGCTCTCGACCTCGAACGTAAAACGCGCAGTTTTATAACTCCCCAGATTCATTAACGATATTAAATCATCAAATAACAAGACGAAAAAAGAAGAAAAAAAAACATCGAAAAATGAAAGAAAAAAAAAAGAGTTATTTTTAAAAACGTCGACGCGACTCCAAATATGGTCGCCGAAGAAAAAGCACTTTGAAAAGGCAACGACAACGAGCACCCTTCCTCCTTTTAGCTCTTTACACATAAAATGCTCGAGATTTATTCCTTCACATTTTCCTACTCCCATGTGCGTGGGTCATTAGTCTCCTGGGATTTTTTTTTTATCAGAGAATTTTTTTTTTTTTTTTTACTTTTACTTTCTTTCCCCCGCACATGTGGCGTTCTTAAGTCGCATCCCAACTTACACCTCATCTTTAACCCAAAAAATTGTGCGCTGCGTGTCGGAAGTTTGTGTGATGTATTAGACCTTTCACTCGTCCTGCGTCACGCGCGTCGACTCGAGTTTGTTGAAAAAATATTTTTTGCATTTGCGCGTTATAAAATGTTTTTCTAAAATATATAAATTTGAACGGGGAGTTTTGCAATTTGTGCGCATGCGTGCGATGCGAAGGAGGACAAATTCGAGCGCCATTGCTGCTGACAGATGTGTAGATCGATCCGAGTGGAGGTTTTTCTTGTTTCGTTGATTTTATTTATTATTTCCAAGAGGGGATAAAAATGGCGAATATTTGAGCCGCGCATTTCTTAATTCGCATTTTTTATCCGAAATTTGCAAACGCAAAACATTTTTTTTCTTCTCATATTTGTGCACTAAATCAAGCGATCGTTTCAATGTATAAAAGAAAAGTGATTGTTGAGCGAATCAAAAATATGACGAGACCTGACGGCTTAATACTCGACATTCAACTTTAATGACGCTTTATGAATATTTCATCCAACCACCTTGTACATTACACTCCTTTCCTTCCTCCTTTCTTTCTTTCTTTCTTTTTTTTCTTGTATTTTTATTTTAATTTTTATTTTATTTAATTTTTATTTTTATTTTTATTTTTATTTTTATTTTTATTTTTATTTTTATTTTTATTTTTATTTTTATGCGTCGACTTGTGCCTTGCATTTTTAACCTGCTTTTTATCTCTTCTTCTCTTCTCTCTTTTAAGTGCGGCCCTGGAATTTTTTGCGGTTTCGGCTAAATTGAGTTAAAAGGTAAAACAAAAAGTTGTAGAATAAAAAAAAAGAAAAAAAAGAGAAAAAAAAATTAGTATTAATTAGGAAATTAATTGGCTTGATAAATTGGTGTTAATGTCGTTGGAGCTTTATCAGCATCGAAGCACGTGTCTAGTGTCTTCTCCAAAATGTGATCTTCTGACTGATGTTTCACCATCATCATCATCATCATCATTATTTTAATGAATGAAAAGTGGTAATTTTTCATGCAATTTATTTATTCGCCTCGCTTGTTTTAATATATTTTCCAACCCGTACATATCATTAATCGAGTGCGGTGATGATGATGATGCGTTTGTGTGGCTCGTTAGTGGCAGTGCCAATGATGGACCCGACTTTTAATTAAATTTGCTTCACTGTATATCGACAGAGTGCAACTCTTTAAACAAATTTAATACTCGTTTGACTGTGCCATGATTCACGTCCATTTTTCTCAATTCGACGCCAAAGGGACAGGGACAGAGACAGAGAGAGTGTCAGAGGGAAGGAGGGAGAGACAGAGAGAGTGTCAGAGGGAAGGAGGGAGAGACAGACAAGCTCACTCCGGCCGGTACAGTTGGAGCTAGATTGCATTTGGGCGGTAATGAGAAGGCGAGCGCCGATTGACTCCATCTGCATTCCATTGGTGAAGTGAGCAATGCGCAATAAGCACCTGGTCGAATGCGGCGCCCCTCTCAGATTAGCACCTGGCATGTTTGGGCGCACGCTCACCTGAATAGTAATGCCGTTTGCGATAAAAGAAAGAGGCAGCTTTAATTTTTTTTAACTTTGTCTTTTCGCCACCAGGAAGATGAGTAAGAATGAATGAATGAATGAATTGAATGAATGAAGTGAATTGGTTGCACCTGCCAGGATGGAATTGGGTTTTGGCGTTTTAAAATGGAGAGATTTCTGAGAGAGACATGTCACCTTTGGCCAAAGTCCAATTTCCGTTGTGTGGCGTTTGAAACGGTCTCCCTCATTGACCACCCCCGCGCGATGAGCGTTCGTCGACTTAATTGCGAGGGCCTCGTTTAATTGGTTCGCCCACGCTGATAACGACAAGAGGACCCGAGAGACGAGCGGGGAGACCAAGCGTGACTCACGCTCCAAATGGACTGCGGAATTAAGCATGCCCGCCCCCGTTGGGATGACAAGAACGGGGTAAATTCCTCAAATTGAATTGATCACTCAACAAAGCGTCTGCGTCTTGCGTCTTGCGTCGCCTCTTTTTACTTTGCTTTCTTTTTCTTTTTCTTTTTCTTTCTTTGCGGTGTCGCGTTTCGTAATTAAGTCTTCCCTTTTTCCATCTAGTTATGTGGTGTGTTTTGATGGTGGTCGCACGGTGTTTGTGTATTTTGCGTGTGCGCTGCGCCGCTACTTGTTCATTCCCTCCGCACGCGTGTCGTTGTGAATAATGGAACGCGGTGCGTTTCTCTCCATCTTCATCCAGTTGGCGCGTCTTGATCAGGTAGATCTCATTTCGATTAGAAAAGAAAGAAAGAAAGAAAGAAACGTTGGCCCCGTTATCTTCTCGTTTTATTATTATTATTATTATTATTATTATTATTAGTAGTAGTAGTATTGATGATTTTTTAAAGATTTTTTTAAAAATGTTTCTTTTTTCGTTGTAAATGGAGTTTGGTTTGGTGGACGATGACCGGTGCCGATAAGTGAGAGTGTGCGGACCGAGGTTGGTTGGCCACTTGCAATGCTCCGATAAGACTTGGTGATGGACTAGTCTCCATTGGAGCATTTGCGCTGATAATGTCAGCCACTGTCCACTGAGTTATGGCAGCGTGCACTCTTTGACAACTTTTGCCTCGAAATCACCGTGGTCACGGGCTCACGACTCACGACGCATTCCTTTGTTTTCTCGTGTTAATATCGAATCGATCTAGCCGGTATCGTTTGTTTATTCGCGAGTGTGTAAAAAGAAAAAAAAGGCTCGAGCAAATCTCATTTTGCTCGTTCGTTGTCCGCGCACTCGATACGATAACGCTCACATGTGGTTGCGGCCAAATCCCAGTACAGTAATGAAAGAGAAGGGGGAAAGGGAACGGGAACGGGAAAGGGAAAGGCAGTATTGGGTGTACTATACTATAGTAGTAGGGTAAGGGTAGGGCAGTTGATTCATGGTCCACTTTTGTTTGGTTTAATTAGCATCCTTGAGCATTATAAAGTCGCAGAGAGGGGATGAGGTTAGCACCCTAATTGCATCTGATGAATAATATGCTAATTTCGGGCTGACATTTCATTGATTCACTCGGAGCGCGCCCAACACAATTCGCTCGCATCGCATCGCAACGGATGGATCATCTTACTCATACTGAAGAGAAGACACTTTTTCGCGCGATACGTGATACGCGATACGCGATCCGCGAATTGGCCAAGTGTTAAGTGCCCCTGATTGGTTGACTATTCACAAATGTGTTTAATTAACCTTGCGGTTCCGTCTTTAATTAGGTAAAACGAGAAGGGCAAATAGTTGAGCACTGTGGTCACAACACAACTTATCGATACGATTGCACGTTTCGAGCTCGTTAACCCGCTCGAATCTCGTTGTTAGAAGACGCAACGCGACGCTTTGCGCTTTTCGCATTTCCATTTCATACGGTGTTCGCGGGTTAAGTTTGGTTTGCTTTGCGGGTCATCTCGTTCTCTGCTTGTGATTTGTGGTTGCAGTTTCCACTTCCAGGTCGCTGTGTCAACATATTTTTTTAATTTCATTTACTCGGTGACGTCACGGGCGTTCGCCTCGCCTCGCCTCGCCATGCCATCGCCATGCCTCGCGAGCTTTGTGATGGACGATATCTTTGACTTTGGTTGTTGGGTCGTTTAAATATGGGTCCCTGGGGATGCTCGAGTTGATAACCAGATTAATTAGCCGCGATCTGTGCTGTTCGCGTTCACAATTTATGAGTTGAACGACTGTTACGTTTTGATTACAAGTGCGAGTTGTCGAGTTGAGTAACTTGAGTTTTTTATCGAGCCGAGCCGAGCTGAGTCGAGTGTGCTGGAATGTTGTGTATTTTGCCGTGAGGAGGCGCCCCACTTGCACTTGCCAAGGTCAATATTAGCAGTGGGATGAAGAAGGCGAGTCGAGTTAATAAAGCCCCGGTCGGTTCACGTTCTCGTCGCTCTGACATTCGATTCATTTAAGAATCCCTAATCACGTGGCATCGATCGCGCCTTTTGTTGCAGCCAAATTGGTGGCGGTGACGTCATTTCCGTCGAGGGGGAAGGGAAGGGAAGGGAAGAGTGAATTTTGTAAAAGAGTAGGAAGGGATAGCGAGGCCATTTTGGAGATGGCACAAATCCCTGGAGTGATGCGCTGTCGTTTGATTGGTGAAGCCAATCCCTTCCTCCCTTCCTTTTCCACCCTTGCTCGTACTTGTCACCAATCTCCATCCTCATCTTTGCTATGCCAATAAATCGAGGGGAGGAGGACGTAGAGTAGAGGAAAGAGGACGTAGAGCGTATCTATCCATCTATCGACGAGAGAGAGAGAGAGAGAGAGGAGGAAAGAAGATGGGTGTAAAGGGTGATTGCGAGTGCGAGTCGTAAGCAAAAGATTGCTTCTCGTCCAGTGCCCAGTGCCACTTTTGTGTGTATATATACATAAAAAAATATCAGCCGAGAGAGAGAGAGAAAGAGAGAGGTAAGAGAGTTGAAAAGAGAGAAAGATTTGATTAACTTATAGTTTCTAATTAGTTGTAAGTGAAACTCGAACGGGCTTTTTACGAGGGTATAACGTTGATGGGTTCGTTTCTCGTTTCTCGTTTCTCGTTTCTCGTTGCTCGTTGCTCGTTCGGTGACAGCTCAACTCACACCCTTTTTATTAAATTTTCCTCGCTTAACGTGTTTATGCAGCTCGGACAATTTTTTGCTTTAAAGATGGCCATATCATTCAATTTTTCTATTTTTTTTTATTATTATCGTTTGTGGTCTTCAGGAGAGGTGGAAGGGGAGGGAAAATGCACGTTATCGCGAAACAGCAGGAAGGAGTAAAAAAGAGAAAGAAATGGAGAAAGAAAGAAAGAAAGAAAGAAAGAAAGAAAGAAAGAAATAATAAATAAAAGATGAAAACGGAGAGAAATTTGATGGCGTTTTTGTTTGTACGTTTTTAATGGTTGAAGGTTTGAGTCGGGTTCTTGGTGTATGACTGTGCCTGTGACTGTGAGTGTGACTGTGAGTGTGAGTGAATTACAAACGACGTGTTGATGATTTGCATAACAAACCCCTGGTAATGATGTCGAGGCAACTAAATCACAATCTCGAGTTGCAGAGCCCGCTAACATGTATTATGGATTTCACGGCTCCAGGTACGCGCAGGCGCATCAATTATCAAACTTGTCACTGAACTCGAAAAGTCGAAACGATTAAAGCGAGATAAAACAAATAAAAACACGGGGCGCGTCTGCAAACCGAGTTTGTGTGTATATGTGCGTGGTGCGTGCGCTTAATTAATTTCTGCCAACAGTCTCGGATTGGATTAATCAGATGACGGAACGTTCGTCTGCCGAGCGTTAATCTCGTGTCACCATAAATTCGCCGCCAGAGTGTGCTTTAAATTGGTGGCGGTGGCAAAAAAGGAAAAAAATGAAAGAAAGCAGAGCAGAGCGGAGCAGCGGTACATTCCTTTAAATTAGACAAAGATGGTGTCGCAGGATTCGCAGTGATTGATGACGGGTGGTCTCATTATCCGGATTTGAATGTTGAAGGGAGGCGGAGGTAGATAATCACCCGAGGAACATCCGAGTTCGATGCAACGACACGTGAAACGAGCAAACGCCAAAGATTTGTTCTTGCCGCTTATATGGCGACTCGTAAATCAAACTCAAGGTCTCCGAGATGAATAGATGAATAGATGAATGAAGGAAGAAGAGATGATGCTCTTCTTGACGAAACCAACGGCCAAAATGCGCGCATCAATCACTCGCTCAACTCTTATCTTCGTTTTGTTTACAAACAAATCCACGAGCACTTGATGTCGTGCACTTGTTTTGAGTGCAAATAAGACATGCTAAAGGTTGTTTATTGCTCGAATAACCATAAAGTTTAGTGTTTTAGCCGCACAAAATCAAATCAAATTAGACATGCACATCCGTCTGTGACATTAACCAAACTTATGATTATTGCAGATGGAGAGAGAGATAATGCTGACGCCGCCGCAAACTTTTCGCATTAATATCAAAAGTTGTTGACTCGCTCGAGAAATGTGCTTTTTTAAACACTTATTTGGCATTTCCAAATTTTTTCTTTTTTTCTTTTTCGTCACGCGAGCGGCGATGTGGAAACTTCCAAAAACGTTTGTTTACAACATCCTTCGCGCCACTTCTTGCAGTCGTAAAGCACATCTCAGCTGCATGTTCGATATCTTTTCATCGAGTGTCTTTTTTTTTTCTTTCTTCCCACCACTCCTCTTTTACTCCGCCATATTTCATCTGCGTTTGGAGGAGGAATTTCTCGTGCTGCTTTTTCCGTTTTCCTAATTTCACCCGGAGCAAAGTGAGTCGAGGTGGCGCGTATTTAATGAGAGACGAACACCCAAATCGACGCCATTCGTTGTTTTTACGACGACAGACACGAGAGAGAGAGAGAGAGAGAGACACGCTCCGTTCTCGTTCTCAATCTGCTCTTCTTCTCCCCAGTTTGATTTCTTTTTTTTCTCTACTTCCGTTTTCAAGTTTTTTAGTTGATTTTGTTTGGAATTTGCGAAAGTATAAAGTTGGTTGGAATAGAAACAATTAAAGTGAAGCTGGAGGGGAAGAAGATGATGAGGTGCAAAGTTCAGGCGAAAATGTCATCAATCTTGAAGAAGCGATGAAATGAAAAGAAAGAGACAAGAGAGATGGGTTGGTTTCCTTGGCGACCAGTTTGGATGGAAGGGAGGGAGGATCCGTCTTGATGGATTGGTTGCTAGGAGAAGCAACTTTGATGGCTCGATCTTATCTGCACTTCTTCTTCTTCTACTTCTATGGTTTTTCGGTTTTGGTATGCTAGCCAAGTCCCCTTCTTCTTCTTTTTTAACACCGCACCAGATAAGTTGCTAAAGTACTCTTTTCTTTTTCTCTCTCCATCCAAATGTTCATACTTTTCCTTTCATTCAATTTAACTCTTATTTAATTCTTCATTCTCTTTCGCATTTTCGTCGCACCAAAATGAATGAATATGATGGGAATTTGTTGTTTTTTAAATTTTCAAGGTCGATCGTTAGTTTCCCTATTTTAAATAGTTGTTCAATTTCCGAGCTGAGAGGAGGGCATAAATTTGCGAGTGATTTTGGTGATAAGCGCTTCGTTCGTCTCTAAACTCAACAACTCGAGGTGTGTGTGTTGAGGTGAAGCACGATTTGTCGGTAGAAACGAAACGAGATGAAATGTTGGAGGCGGATTTCTCGAGAACGATTTTTTGTCTTCCTTCTCCCCCTTCGCTTCGTTAAAAGAAAGAAAGAAATTTAAATAAATTGTTGGTATGTATATCTTTCTTTCTTTCTTTTTTTTGCTTTAATTTGTAAATTATTCAAATGCGAACTTTAATGAGATGAAATTGAAAATTTATTTGCGTTGTTTGGAAAGAGATGAACAACGACGCTGACCTTTGTGATCCGCGCTGGTCGTTGTTTTGGAACTGGTCGCCAGTAATTTCACTTGCAAAATTATAGTAATTTAATAACAAGGTGCGAAGGAGGAGTCGTAATTAGCGTCGTCGGGATGAGCGTTTGAAATATAATCGTTGTATATACTTGTTGTCGTTGCACCATCTCGACTCGTTCATTCCGTGTTTTATGAATAGTACATCGTATTCTTTTCGGACGCTAAGCTCTTAATTCTGCTCGTTACGACGCCATCCAAATTAATGCGACGCCACAAACAAGTCGGGGATGGACGCCACTTTTGCCTGAAACAATTGCAATTACAATTACAAACACATTTTTTATTTGCATTTTTATTTTCAACCGAAATCTGATATTTGATTGGGTGTTGGGTGTTGGGTGTTGGGTGTGTGCGAGCTGCTAAAACGATACTTTATCGACGAACGAAAACAATTAAAAGGAGAAAAAAAATATTCCCGGGGAAATTGGAGCAGATTTTATAGATTAGTTGATTTGCGGGCGGAAGTCGGCAACTATTTTTTTTTAAACATTGTGATTTAGTCGGGTGCGTGACACGGTGCGCGCGCCAGTTAACAAAAAAATAAATTAAAATAAAATAAATTAAAATAAATAAATAAATACATCAACATTTTGTGCTCTAACTTGTAAGTTTGGGTAATGGGCGCACAGCACATCACAGTTGATTTTCTCGATGGAGATCATTTTGGGGAATGACGATCGAGTGGACTTAAGCCCACGGTTCGGACACGGTGTAATGCGACACAAAGTCCTCCGCTACACTTAGGGGAATTAAATTTTCCGCTCGGACTGGATTCGACTGTGGGCTCCGTGTTGGCGTCGCCTCGCCTCGCCTAGTCTCGCTTTCGCCCTCGCCCTCGCCCTCGCCCTGCGCACTGCTCACTACACACTACACATACACTACACTCATGCTCGTCGAGCGTGTGTTAATCAAAAGCGAAAGCCAATCGCTATGCCACGTATCCGTCTTAATCCCTTTGCCTTTTACCCCTCATCCCTCGTCCCTCGTCTCCCGTCCCGCGCCCATCCGACCGGCTTTTATTTATCTTTGCCTTTATTTCTTGATTTCCTCGTTAGGCCGCACATCAGATCACATGCATCCTTCAAGAGATCGAAAAGGATTTCTTTCTTTTCTTTTCTTTTCTTCCCAACCCTGATTTATTTTACATCGCCCGCTTTTAATTCGAAACAGAAAAGGAAGAAGAAAAAAAAGAGAGAAAGAAAGAAGAGGAGCTTTTTTGTTTATTGGAATGGACATTTTATTCGCGTTGTTAATCCGGAGGCGGGAAACGTGTAATCCCCGCTCGGGAAATCCCCATAATGCCCTGGGCAGACTGCGAGAGGAATCTCACTCGGCACTCGGCGCTCGACGCTCGACACTCGCACCTGAAAATCGTTTGAATTATGGAGACGAGTGACCATGGTTGGCAGCCTAATCCGGGTCCGGTGACCTGTTCGTGTCGTTTTGTCGGACGAACGCCGCGTTCGATTATCTTTGCCGCGTGTTTTCTTTTCCTTTCTGTTTGCCTGTTTGATGTTTCTGTTTGTGTTTGGGCGCGCGGCAGCGGCAGATGTCGCTGCGACGGGACGGGACGAGACGAGACGAAACGAGATGAGATGAGATGAGATGAGGGGAAAAGAGCTTAAATCAAATTTCATCGGCTCCGTTTTCGTTTCCACTTAGCGGTAACGATAACACACTTTTCTCCTCTTTCTCACAAATTGAGAAATTGGATGCCAAAATAAATCCATTTCATTTATACAAAATCCGGAAGCCGCGAGCTAAAATTGACTCGCTCGCGAAATATTGCTTTTAGCGTTCCTGTCTCACAAATTTCGACAGGGGCCAAAATAGAAAGCACCTGGTCGCTGCCATATTTCAAAAGTCTTTTCATTAAAACTTGCTTTCCTTCTCCCTTCCCTTCCCTTCCTTTTTTTTCTCATTTTCTTCCTCCTTCTTTCTTGATAATATTTGCTAGTTCGGGGAGTGGCCAAAGTGTGACACGTTGGTTAATTATTTTGACGATGGGTTCACTTTCGCCTATTTTTTTTCTTTTCTTTTTTTTTCTTTTTTTTTTATATTATTTCCAAGATGGCGCGTGCCCATTTGGCGGAGGCAGCTGGCGCTTTTCCTTTCCTTATTTAGTGGCCAGCTGCACGAATTAAAAGACGCGAACCCTTTAATTTTCACTTTTGATTACCCTCGTAAAACTCGCAGGGCAATTGAAGACAAACTCGATTTTCCTTGGCTTTCCTTGGCTTTTCCTCTTCTTTCTTTCTTTCGTTTTTTAATAATGAAAAATTTGTCTTTATTTCTGCTGCATTTGACACACGAGCAGAACAGGAAGTGCAGTTGAGACGTGGGTGCATTTGGGCTGAGGCCACACGAAATCACGCGCGAATTTTCTTTGTGCTCGCACCTTAATTAGAGCCCTCGTGTGACAGGTGAGTGCACGATGGGCGTCTCGCAACATCCCCGCCCCCCCCCCTCTCTCTCTCTCTCCTATTGACGATTTCACTTTTTCCACGTAAACAAATATGGACGAGACGAGACGAGCAAAGGCAAAGGAGAGCAAAGGCAAGCAGAAGGTGAAAAAGCAAATGCCATAGGTCGTTCGTGCGCACGTACGCATGTGCGGATTTAATGTTACGACTCGGGATTTTTTTGATAGTGCCATGTCCATTTTCATTGGTCTTTGGAGACGGTGTCCAATCTGAGTGGTTTGCTTTTTTATTTTCTCCACATAGATTTGCTTTCTATTCCTTTACATCTCATCTTCGTCTCGTCTCTTTCCTTTTTATCTCTAGTCTACTTTGGAAGAAGAAAAAGAAGAAAAAAAAACTTTTTCATTTTTTTTTTTCTTCTTCCTTCTTTTTTTTTCTGTTTAAGGAGTTAAAAAGTGGGCACCGAGCCAACTTTGTTATCTTAAGTAGAACACACTTGACTCGAAACTAATTATCGATGCAAATTTTGAACAAACTAAAAGCATAAAAAATTATTTCATTTTAATTTTTAATTCCGAATCGATAGAATGTTCGACCTTGTCCCGGGTCCTCTCTCCTTCCCCGTTTATCCCTTACACCCTTACGGCCACGTGTCACAATTCCATTTGGCTAATGCTTCTTCACGAGATGCATGACTCTCATTTGTTTGCTCGCACAACGCAAAAAGAGTCGAGAACAGTTGTGTTTTTTTCCTCGGTTAGGCCTACCAATGATTTCTCCAGGGACTCGACATTGTGTCGTTAGGTGTATAAATGACACCGACTCGTAATTTTGTTTCTTCCGCCTCCACTTCTTTTTTTATGAAGCGGAAGAAAGGCAGAAAAACGAAATTACCAAACGCGCGAAACGAGTTTATTCACTTTGCTTGGTTGGCAGTGGCACTGCTTTCTGTTTACCGTGCTACGAACACACACAACAAAAAAAGAAAGAACAAAAAAACAAACCAAACCAAAGGAAAAAGGAAAGGGTCACCAAACAATTAGCAATTATGGTTTCTAGCAACCAACCAACCGGGCGGAGTATTTTTTATTTTTTATTATTATTTTTTATTTTTTATTATTTTTTATTATTTTTTATTTTTTGACTTTTGCGTGTCGATGATATCGATCTGGTTTTGTTCTCTTTTTCCTTTCTTTGTTCAAACAAAATGCCTCGTATAAATCTCTCTCTCTAATCAATAGTAAACGGGATGTGGGTGTGTGAGTGTGAGTGTGTGTGTTTGTGCCTTTAGTCGACTTTGCTCGCTACTCCTCCAGTTTTGCATATCTGCGTGTGCCAGGGGAACCTTTTCCCTCGCGAGTGTCTCATATTCTTTATAGCAGCTCGTTTATCAATAATTGCATTACTCTTCTTCTTTCCCATCCGTTATTATAAATTTCGCACATTTTAATAAATCCTCGCCTTTTATTAGTTCCTTATCTTCGTAACACGAAAAAAAAATAGGAAAGAAAGGAAAGGAGCCAGGTGTCTTCGTGTCCACGAGCCAAACGCGATTTCATTTCATTTATTTGTCCTATTTGGTTTGTTTGTTAATTACCGCGACACGTTTTTCACCCGCATCGCATCGCATCGCATCACATGATCATTAATCGGGTCCATCCGCTTTCGAAACTTGTTTCTTGACTTTGATCTTGAACGGAACGCAGCCTATTTTCGTTTCCCCTGCCACACTAGTACAAGTAAGGTCTGCAGATAAGAAAGGAGGAGTTTTTCAGTCAACTCTTGATTGCAAATATTCCCTTCCCTTCCCTTTCCTTTCCCCTCGTGCTCAAAACGTGAGGCGAATTGCGTTTCGCTCCCCCATATATATACAGATAGCGCGGAGATACCCCTATCTATTTACCCTCTTACTCCTACTTTTCAGATACTTTACGATGATTGGTGTATCTGCTCTGCTCTGCTCTGCTCTGCTCCCGCGACTTATCTCAAACCATCGCAAAACGCAATTTCCACTCGCCGTTTTGCTTGTTTATCAGTTAATGCCCGAATAATATATAAATTTAAATGGCGACGGGCAAAAAATTGATATATAATTTTTGAATTTAATTCGACAAACACGTGGCGTTCGCATTTATTTTACACTCGACGCCAGATGTAATTGAAAGGAGCGCGAGTTAAGAAGGAGAAGAGAAAAGAAAAGAAAAGAAAAGAAAAGAAAAGATTGGGCATAAAACGAGATATAATTAACTTTTCTATAACCTCCCAGCTGCCGCCATCTTGTTTTTCAGTTGCTTCTTATTAACTGCGATAAAATAGCGCAATCAACAAATTCGCCACAAACTTTTCTTATTGCAACAAACAGAATGGAAATAATTTTTTCTTTTTTTTTTTTTTTTCTTTTTTCTTTTTGTTCTTTCTCTTTTTCATCCACTTTTCTTTCATTTGACGGTTCACTGAAAACGTTGACACGCGCCTTTTAAACCGTATAATTTACCTGTTTGAATTTTATGCCTTTGCGTGTCTTGTTTTGTTTCCACATTTAAAACACACTAAAGCACTAAATTACCCCCTTCCAGCTCGCCACCCTACGTCTAAAAATAAAACACATTTATAAATAAATATATAGACTATAAATATACAAATATGAAATATGAAATATGGACAAATAGGAAAAGAGGAAAAACGTGATTTGCCGCGAGATTCTTTAATCAATTCAATGTTGAATGACGAAAAGTTAATTACCAAGATTTTGTTTGTAACCATAGAACAGGGTAACATCGTAATTCGATGATCCTATTGGCCTCGTCACATTTTGGCGATGTAGGTGAAGGAAAAAGGGGAAAGAAAAGTAAAGAAAAGAAAAGAAAAGAAAAAGCTTGATTGAGCGATTAAAAATGCAAGTTGAAATTTTTCTCGTCGTTGCAATTTGGCCGTAATTTCAGTCGGATGGGTGTGTTGATTACAGGTGTGCGAGCTCAAGACGCTTCGACAGGGCGGGGCTCGGGTGAAATATCCAGATCGCATTTCCCTCGGGACACGGGGTTCCACCGGCGGAGCCAAGTTCCCACGCCCTGCCTCTCCTCTCCTCTCCTCTCTGTTTCTCCGTTCTCCGTTCTGCGTTTTGCTTTTGCCTCGGGAATGAGTTTTTCTCTTTTTTTCATACTTAATTTGCCTCTATCATTTGTCACGTTGCCATGAGCAGAACATTCATTCGCCATAGCACGCCACCTGCATTGGTCACCGCAAAAAAACGAAGGAGAAGAAAAAGAAAAAGAATTCCATGACCTTTTTTTCCCCCTTTTCCTTTGCAATTTTTATTGCGCAGGAAATAACCTAAGGAGGGCTGTTTTTTTTCCATCCTTCGGGTGTTATTGTGGCTATTTGTTTCTATTTATTTCCTCGGGGACCCTTGCTTCGAGCTCCTGATAAGAAATGGAAAGGATTTCTACTAAACTATATATAACTTTATGCAATAAATTTTTAAAAGAATAAAGTAAAAAAAAAGAAAAAAAGAAAAAAAAGGGAGGAATTTACGGTCGAATTGGTTTTCATTTCGCTTCATTTGTAAAGTGTTCGATTGGATTCGTCTCGTCTCGTCTTGTCTCGTCTCGCTCTGTTGAAGAGTTGTCACTTTGTGTAATGTACGAAGCTACAAACTCGAGTGATATTTAGTTAGGAATGATACTAATTCCACTTTGGGATTGTTGGCACCGCTCGAGTTCCGGAAATGAGTTGGCGAGTTCGAGGCTCCCCCTCGTAAACGTCGCACCTGATTTGATTGACAGCCACGTTTAAGGTGCGCCTTGCGATCGGTTTTGTGCCGATTGATTAGCAATCGGAGAGGGAGAGGAGAGAGAGAGAGAGAGAGACGGGCGGGCGATAATGAAAGAGGGCAGAAAAAGCAGTTGGTGTTAAACAGGTATTAAACGAAGAACAATTCGGAGAAAAAGTTTGAAAGAAAAAGACCAATCAAACGGAATGTCGTGTGACGGGAATAGAAATGAGCTGAAAGAAAAGAAAAGAAAAGAAAAGAAAGATCTAAAAGGTGACCGAGAAAGTCGAGAAAAGGAAAGAAAGAATTTCGCTCCACACTTATTCTAATTCGCGCGATTTGTCCCTCTGTTTTACAATCCCAAATTTTTAAATTAAAAAGAGAGAAAGAAAGAAAGAAATGAAGGAAGAAAGAAAGAAAAAAAAGTGTGTTTTATGTTTGACACCGTGTTTAGCTAATTACTCGATTCATTTTCCCCGCTCGACATTCCAGTTGAGTTATAAATTTATTTTTACTTTCACAAGATGAATGAGTCGTTAATGGAGTTTAATGAATGATTATTTATTTCTCTCTCTCTCTTTATTTTTAATCCTCGCACGGTCTAATTACGTTTCCAATAGACACGGCATAATATTTTATGTCCCTCGTCCTATCGATGTCGTACTTGACTTCCATTTATAATATAATAATAAAAGCGAAATGAGCTGATCATAAATTCTGAGTGAATTTTTCCACTTCGGCGTCGTGTCAACTGTCAACGCACTTGTTTTTATTAATAGCGTTGCGAAGACGGACAAACGACACGTAATGTTGAGTGCAAAGCTGAAATTGGGCCAACTAATTCTGCGCTGGTTTTGTGCCGACCTCATGAATTGCGCTCGTTTTGGGTCCTCTTTTCTTTTCCACTCGAGTTGGAAAGATAAGAAAATAAGAGAAAAAAAAAAATTCAAGTTGAAAGGAAGGAACTCGAGGCCGTGCGTTGGTCTGTCTGTCTCAACACGTGAAATGACGTCATCCGTGTTGATTCCCTTGACCGTTCTTGGAAATGAACTTTTATCAGATGGCAAAGGTAGATGAAATGAAAAAATACTCCTTATCGGGTGTCTGGTGGTGTCCAAAACCGTTCCCATCATTCAACGGGACGAATCCACGCCGACGCCAACGCCAACGCGCAACCAATTACCTTCGATAAGAAGAACGCGAAATGACAACTTCTTAAAAGCTTTTGAATAAAACAAAAGGTCTCGCAGACCACACACTGACACCGGCGCTCAAACGCTAACGAAGCAACCGAGAAAAGAAACGAAACGAAACGAAAAAAAAAGAAAAGAAGAGAAGAAAAGAAAAGAAAAGCAAGTGATCGCGGGGCGTCTGTAAATGTCACGTCAATTTCTTTAATTTCCTTCCAACCAAACCAAGCCATGTTTTCTCGTTGTCGTTGCCGTTGCGTTTGCACTTGCGTTTGCACTTGCCACTCGTCATCGTCATTACACGAGAGCACAGGTGAAAATTGCGCCAATAATTTGCTCCGTTTACCGCCAACTGACCTTGACTCGTGACCCATCCCTGGATTACTAATGCCCGGTGTCGTCAGGACGAGTGGGGCCGTTTGTCCTTGTCGCTGTCTCTCTCGGTGGACCCACCCCGCTTTATTTTATGCCATTTATTTCCCACGTTTTTCGACTTTCCATTTTCCCTGGACGAAAATTATCTTTCTTTCTTTCTTTCTTTTTCTGTCTTTCTTTCTTTCTTTCTTTTGTTGCAATTTGATTAATTCAATTTGCAGTTTGGAATTAAACCGACCATTTCTCTTTATTCTCCCCTCGGTTCGCCACTCATTGTACACAGGTGAGCACTTTTGGATTACCCGCAGAGTGGCGACAAAAAAATCTCGCGACCCCTTCCCCTCCCTTCGTCATTCGTTTCGAGTCGGTAAATCAAATGGGAGGTAACTCCTAATATGGAGAACGCGAGAGAGCGAGAAAGAGAAAGAGAGAGAGAGAGAGAGAGAGAGAGAGAGAGACGCGACTTGTGGCAATTGTCAATAAATTTGAAGAATTTTGTCGAGCAATTTTTTGGTGAAAGAGAAGAAATGAGAGAGAGGGCTCTTTTTCTTTTTGGCACTAGACTCGTCGTCAACGGCAACCGTGGACTGGCCACACCCAGGAGACTGAGCGACGTTGACGGGCGTCTGTGCGCTAATGATTTAATGCTGTCTAGGGACGGCGTGGTAATTGTGCATTTTACAATTTTCTCTCTTTCTCCCTCTTTCTCTCTCTCTTCACGATCATCTCGGCACGAAATTATGATTCACGGTAAAGCCCAAATTATACATTAGAAAAGCGTTTCACTTTTATTTTTAATTTGTGCGTTTCAAATTCCCAGGTGAAGTGCATTTTGGAGATAAGGCAAATTCTCTCTCTCTCTCTCTCGCTCACTCGTGCAAAATTCCAAAAACATTTCATTTTATTTTTTCACATTTTCACTTATTTTATTTATTTATTTTATTTTTTTTTGTTCACTTTGTGTCCATTTCACCTGACAAATTTCGTGACGGTTTTGTGAAACGTCGTGTATCCAAAACAATTTGAAGACGTGTGGCATTTTTTCTTTTCCCCCTCTCTTTTATTCAGCTGAATCAGTAATGGCATTTGCCAAAACGGAGTCGTCTTTCTTTCTTTTTTTCTTTTTTTCTTTCTCTCAAACTCGTTGCTGACTCTGTCGATTTTCCACCGGATGCCTTGTAATGGTCTTCTGACGAATGTCCGTCGTCTGGGTCATTTGTCTTTTTAGATGTACGTGCTCGAGGCCTTTTCTTAAGGAGCTCCTTGCAGCCGAACCTTCTTTCTCGTCTTTTATTATTTTTATCCCCTTTTTGTTTATTTTCATTCTCTTAAAAAAAATGAAACTACAAAAAAAGAAAAGAAAAAGACGAGCACTTTTTCATTTACTTTCTTTCTTTTTTTCTTTTTTTGTGATTTTGCTTTTGCTTTGGATTTGTTGGAATTTGAAGCATTTCCCGCCATTTCCATCCACTCCTCGAGCTCTCGGAAAAGAGATTCGAAGACATTCCGAGTAGAGAAAAGTTGGCGCATTATCATCTTGCGACAATGGCGCTCATCATCTCGTTCAATTCCAATCACGTCAACGGGAAGTGATGATGACGCATGCCTTATGAGTGGAAATAGTCGTTTTTTTATGCGCACCGAGTTGTGGCTCGAAATGAGGGGCCAAAAGAGAGCAATTTGCCGAGGAAAAGGCCAGAATGTGTTGGCATCCAGATGCAGCGCAAGTGAAGTTGACAGTGAGACCTAAGAGCTGAGAGCTGAGAGGTGTGAGGTGTGAGGCGCAGCACAGGTAATAGCAGAGCTGGTAATCGGAGAAGACGAGCGAGATTTCCATTCGTCACATGTCGCTGAAAAAAGGTCAAACTCGTCGAGACAATCGGAACGAGTCTCACTAAACCGGCGTCCTAATTTGATTGATAAATATCCACGAATATCCACTAGGAGAGAAGAGAAGAGAGTTGTGGAGAGGCAGGCTGCCATTACGCTGCGGGGGTGGTTGGAGTTCCGGATGGGGGTCTGTCGATGGCCCCACATTCCATTTCCTTTTCCTATCAGTTGTATCTTTATTGCATTTCGCCTCCCTTCACTCGGCTCACTCGGCTCGAATTCGAATCTCGTCCTCCCATCTACAGGTGCAACAGTCCGATGGACCTAACCTTCCTTCTTTCTCCTCGTACTTGTACTAACAATTTTACGAGGCCGCCCGAATTTGATCGTTTTATTCATCATATCTTTTTCTAGTTTGACTCGACGCGATTCGACGCGATTCGACTCGACTCGACTCTACTAGTACTCGCTTGCCATTTCTTCATTTCTTCCTTGTCGATCGGCGACGTGACATCTTGGCGCGCGAATCCAATTAAATGCGAAAACACGTGTCGCAATTTATCAAGCGCTCAGTCGTCTAACTTATCTAATTAGCACCTCGTAGTCCTAGTCCTAGTCCTAGTCCGTTCTTTCGTCCATCCGTTCAAGACAAGAAGAAGAAATGTCAATTTAAATTTAATGAAATGGACGTGGAAGGACTGCGTGGACGGTTCTCCGGGGAGTCGGTCGGTCGTTCGTTCGTTCGTTCGGTCGTTCGGTGGGTAGCTGCCTGTCACGCTTTGGTTTTTCCTTCTTTTCCTTTCCTCTTTGCTTTTCTCTTGTGTTCGAGTTCGCTGAGTTGGCTGTCGTGTTCGTCCCCTTTGCTGATCTGAACGGAGCATCACGTCGTGCTGAGGCCAGCAACAACCATCCACTGATTGCCCCCTCCTGCCTCGCCACCTGCTCAGTCGGTCTGCACCGTCACTCTTGCTTTTTCGTCTCTCTCGCCATCCAATCAGCGTCCGTGCATCATCGATCGATCCAACGATCCATCGATTCTCGCTGACCGCATCACCCCGACACACAATTGCATCTTCAAAAAATGTAAATTCCTCGATTGAGTGATTAATCAATCAATCAATTAATTAATTATTTAATTAATTCGACGCACGTGCGGCTAATCTGGGACACAGATCGTAAAAAAAGGCCGAGTCGTACACGTGTGCGGCGGCTTTGGTCGGTCGTAGCGAAAAGCTAAAACAGCAGAGGGTCCTGTATTTATTTATTTATTTATTTATTTATTTATTTATTTATGCACTCCATGGGAGCAAAGAAAGAAAGGTTACAGAATTAGTGGTAATGAAGTTTGTCAGTGCACAAAATTGTAGATACTGGTACGCCTGTGAAAATGTCGGCAGTGGAATGTGCAGTTGAAGGCGGGAGAATATGGTTTGACGGATTCCGAGGCAATGTGGTGTTGTGTAGTGGGAGAATGAACCAATGAAGCAGATTGTTTAATGTGAAAATATTAAGACGGATACAGTGGCGGGTAATCGGAGATTTGCAGGGCGTTGCGGCTCAACTTTAAGCCACGTGCGTCACTTGTTTCTTGATGAAGAAACGGGAAAGAGAGAGAACGTGAAGGGGGAGTGGTGAGGATCATTAATTTTTCTCCTTTTCCACTTGTCATTTGTTGTGGCAGTGAAATATGAGTGAAGATTTCAGTTTCGTAATGGGAATGAAAAAGAAAAAGAGAAAGAAGGAGCTTGATATTTCAGTTGATATTTAGTGTTAATTGTAAAAAAAAGGGTTGTTATGAATAATTCAGGTTTGACTGGGTCTGCCTCGTAATATGTCGCCTCTCATTAGTATTGCGCACCGGCTGAAAAGTTGTTCTCCATTCCATACGAAGCGCGGCGATTAATTAACTATTGAATAAATTGAAATGGGATTTAACGCGAGTCTAATGAATCATACGAGTAATAAGAGACAGATAGACGACCACGCCTCCCTCCCCTAGCACTAGTCCTAGTTTGAAACTGGCAGAGCACTCCCTCACTCTACTCACTCGCGGTGCTCTCGCGTGCCAACTACACCCCACCCAGTCGCATTTCGACGCTACTGTGAAATCCGAATCGCCATCACGTCATCTCTTCTCGTCCAACCAATCAATTATGAGCGAAAAATGTTTGAAAAATGTTGCTACTATAGAATACAGAATAGATTTGAATTTGGTGGAGTTAGGTTGGGTTAAGTCAAATCCAATTGCGCTTTCGAGCGGGCAAATAGATACGAGTGGCGCAGTTCGTTCCATTCCTCGTAATTTGCGTGAATTAATAACGGCGCTTCGTAATCCCGTTTAAGCCCGCACCGACGATTTATTTAAACCATTTAAAAGCGTTATATTCGTTTTATTTATTTATTTATTTAATTTTTTCCCCAGCCTCCCCCGCTCGGCGCTTGGTTGCGTCCTCGTTGCGAGGTCGACCGCCATTGCGTTTGGTCACGTGCGATGCGATCGGCCAACGAGAGCAGATAACTGCAGCCTGCTCGTCGGCGTGGTGGTGGTGGAGAGAGGCGCCGCCATCGCTGCAATTTGCAATTTGCAATTTGCCAAGCGAGCATTTGCATTGCCAGTGTTTTGTAGCATGGATGTTGCCATTGCCGTGGCCGACGATCGTGTTGTGCGCAGCACATTCCCAATCGATCGGATTAACCGGATTTTAAACGTTTGCACGAGTGATCGACGAAAGAATAATCATAATAGTAATAATAATAATAATAATAATAATAATAATAATAATAATCATCATCATCATAACGGAAAACGTGGAAGGGAGAATGTCGAACGGTAAAATGAACGTTTGTTTGTGTTGTGTCGTTTCAGATGTTTGCGGTGTGATGTTCTTGGCGTCCCCGAGTGTGCCATGTGGTGGTTTGTGCGTGGTTTGGTCGTCGTTGTTCGTGCAAGGTTGACCTCGTCGAGGTTCGCCTTGTCCACAACCCTTTTACTTCACGTATTGTCCACAACGTGCGCGAGTTGGCAGGAGGATGTTCAGCCCCACAGTTACGTCACACTAGGTAAGCCAAATTTGAAAAAGAATCATAAATAAAAATTGAAATAGAAATACGAACTTTTATTTAAAATTTTCAATTGCAATGTTTGAGAAATGCAGAAAAGTTGCCGCAACGTGGAATGTGTTAAATTGCGGTGCATTTTGGGATTGTAAATTTGGAATGGAGCAAACGAGGAAGAGCAGTTGCAGTTGCAGTTGGGGCGAGTGAGGCGAGTGAGGCGAGTGAGGCAGGCAGGCAGCCGGCGATCGATTCGACGTTGGAGGAGCCTGAGCCTGAGCCTGAGCCTGAGCCTGAGCCTGAGCCTCACCTCACGTAACTGGGAATGAAGGGAAGGGAAGGGAGGCAACAGCCATTTCGCCTAACCGTCTAACTAACATCATCTCAATCTCGATCTCGATCTCAATCTCAATTTCTATTCTTTCCGAGAAATTAAAAAGGAGCATTAAAAGCGCCACGCGATTGATTTTATCTCTCGGTTTATCCCTTAAGCTCATTTGGCTGCATTCTCGATGAGTAAACACCAACGTGCCTTTTTAAGCGCTCTCTTCTCTTCTCCTCTCCTCTCCTCTCCTCTGCTCGTAATGTAACCGTAAACTAAACCTCCCTCGTTCAAAAGGATCAAAACGGCTGTACTGTACACCAAAAAATGTCGACTGCTCACTCCTCAATCCCAGCGTGGCTTCAGCTTTGGCTTTGGCTTTGGCTCTAGCTTTGGCTCTCGCTCTCGCTTTGGCTTTGGCTTTGGCTTTGGCCAGAACGGACTAATCCAAATCTAAATTAAGACAGAAATCTAAGGAAAATGGTGAAAATTTAAATTTTTTTCTTGTTTTTCTTTTTCAATCGGTTTTGATTTTCCCAATGACAGAGGCCAATGGCCAACGGGGTCAGGACTCGAGGTTTGGTGATTTTTTTTTATGAAATTATCTGAGCAGTCAATGATTGATGGTCAAATCAATTTCGGCCCTCGTTTCATCATCCATCCATCCATCCATCCATCCATCCATCCACCGTAAAGTCCTAATGCCCCTAAACTCGATCTTGATCATTGTGAACGACACTCGATTCCCGTTGGTCGTGTGCCCGAGTCTGAAAAAGCTGTCGATTCTCAATTAAGCGATTCGTGATGGATCAAGTCAAGTGTGTCTGGTCTGTCACATTCACATTCACGTTCACATTTACATTCACATTCACAGAAACGAAACGAGAGAGGAGTAGAGTAGTGTAGTACAGTGAAGCAGACGTTTAGTCTTGAATTTGAATTTGAATTTGAATTGTTCTACGTTGATTTGGAGGTCTCGCTCGGAACGACCACAAATTCAAAACGGATCGATGCATCCGAATTTCGTATTCAGCGCTCATCGTCCGACTCCAAACACGAAAACGAGCGCCATTATTGCCGAATCAGCTCATTTGATGGAGATTAAAAAAAAAGAAAAAGAAAAGAAAGAAATGCCGGCCTTTGTGCGATTCAGATTGACCATGTCCGTCCGGTTTTGATAATCTGTGAGAATGCGACCCAAAGTCGAGGTCACATTTCCTCCTTCTGCTTTATTCTGTTTTGCCGCACCTGACTCTCTCTCTTCAATCCGATTACATTTTTTCTTGAGCCACGACCTTGGCGTTTTTTGTCCGAACCGAAAGGATTGAACAAAAATTCAACGACAAGTGTGATTGATGATTAATGATTATTCATATTGTGTCGTGTCGCCTTTATCCCGCTTTATTTATTTATGAGTATCTGTTGTCAAACCATCTGTTGTCTATTGGAAGGAGCGATACGATCGTTGTAACTTGTACGCTCGAGTTCGGCCACAAAGAGGTCATTATTCAATAATTTGGCCCAACCATTTGGGGTGATTGGCACCGCACCAAATGTGAGAGAGAAGAGAATCACGTCGCATGAGCTTAAAGATGGTGGCCGACCTCCGTTTCAAGGCCTTTCTTTCGACCACCACCACTGCGCACCGGAGTAACCGGACCACACAAACGGACGAAAAGAAAGGAAAGGAAAGGGGAAAAAATGGATTAGTAATCCGATCAAGTGGAGATTAGGAAATAAATAACGAGCCAGAGCCAGAGCCAGCGTCGGTGACGTGATGTTGCAATTTAAACATTTTCCCCCTTTTGGGTGGAGTTTGAATTAAATAATAAAAAAGAATGTACTGTATGTCTCAATTAGGCAAATTAAACACGAATCTTTTCTCCTTCAAATATTTGCTCTCTATGATGCCTGGACACACGTGCAAGAAGATCCTTTCTTTACTTTACTTTACTTTCCTTTACTTTACTCTGATGACACGAAGGACGTCACAGTTAGCCTAGATTCAGTCATTCATTCATTCAGTCTCTCTCTCTCATCTCATCTCATTCATTCATTCACGTGGAAACTCGGTAGAGGAAAGAACCATGGCAGAGCCTCTAGCGGTGACTGCTGTCACCATCTGATTATCAAATTTTGAAATGTTTAATCTCTTTTCATTCCCGGCAACCGCAACCGCAAACATTAAAAGAAAAATAAGAAAAATATTCGAAAAATATTGGGGGAAAAAGGGGTTGAAAAATCGTTGAAAAAGAGTGGGCCATCCATCGATCAGAATTTGATTTCTTCGTTATTTAAACACTCGAACATGTCCATTTTGTGACTCACGGCGGGTGAATCAGTTATTTGATGAACCAACCCATCAACCGACCAACGGACCAACCAACTTGTATTCTTTTCTAATTTTCATTCCTTTTGCATCACAAGCTGAATTTCACGCTTAATTGACCACGCAAATCGAAATTTTATTTTTGTTCCAAGGACAAGTTGGTCGAGGGTCACTCACCTGAACGAATAAATAAATAAATAAATAAATAAATAAAATAAATAAATAAAATAAATAAATAAAAAAACAGGCGACAGAAATGTTGGAAATGTTTGTTTTTGTTTCAATTGGCCTTGTTTTGTTGGCCAAGGAAAACTGCAATTGGGGGAGTTTTGCAGTTAAATTCCATGCAAAACGGATTAAAGGGTTAAAGGGCTGAGAGAGAAAGAGAAAAAAGAAAGGAAAGGAAAGGAAAGATTTGGTGAGGTTCGAGGTTCGAGCCGTAGTAAATTGTGGTACGTGATGTGTTGGCTGGTTCGTGGAACCGTGAGTCAGGCAGGCCATGATGATTGATAGTTGTTTGTAAGCGTCTTTTGTTCGGCCTCATTTTTATTACCTCGTACTGCTTTTCTTTTACGCGGAATTACAAGTGTATTCGCAAACGAATACAGGATTACAGGCTGGTCATTGCAATTTGTTGTCCGTTTTTGAGCTTCTTCTTATTAAATAATAACTCGGTGACGCGCTTGCTTGGCTTTGCTTTTCTCAATAAATTGCATTCTCTCCTATTTTGATAGAGTGAAATACGTTGATTTGTTCGTTTTGGCACGAGTAATTCGTCCATGGTCGTTGACAGTTGCCAGTTGCCATCTCTCTCTCTCTCTCTCTCTCTCTCTCTCTCTCTCTCTCTCTCTCTCTCTCTTCTCTTCTCTTTTTTCAACAGCTAAATTCAAATCTCATCCGAAATCCGAAACTAGGTTAGATTTAGAAATAAGAAGCCTTTCAGCTCAGTTTTCAAGAGTCTCCAACATTGCAATTTGAAATGAATGAAAAAGTTGTTTGTTTTGTTTTATTTATTTGTTTGTTTTGTTTTATTTATTTGTTTGTTTTGTTTTATTTATTTGTTTGTTTTGTTTTATTTATTTGTTTGTTTTGTTTTATTTATTTGTTTGTTTTGTTTTATTTATTTGTTTGTTTTGTTTTATTTATTTATTTATTTATTTATTTATTTATTTCTTCATTTATTTATTTCTTTCTTCATTTATTTATCTTCAGCCGATTACGAAGTGAAACGGTTTTATGGCAACAAATCTCATTTCGATTACTTCAAATTGCTGGAAAGGGACGGAGATTCGCTATTAGTTGGAGCAAGGTGAGTGATAAGTTACTGTATAGTATATGGTAGATAGTATATACTATATATACTATGACCCTACGAAGTAAGAAAATGTTGTTTGTCTCGTTGCATTTTTCTTTAGCATAATTGCAATCAGCATTTTAATTTACTCGACACTTTATGTTGTGTGTTTATTAAATTATTTATTGTGTTGATATTAAAGCGAGGGAGGGAATGTAATAATTATTCACAAACGCATTTCAACACTCGTTATTAATTAATTTCTTTTCTTTTCTTTTCTTTTCCTTTCTTCTCTTCTCTTTTTTTCTTTCTTAGGAATATTGTATACAACATTAGTCTTCACAATCTCACTGAAAACAAGGTAATTTTTAAACAAAAGTAATGTTGGTTCGGCTCGGCTCGGCTGGGCTCGGCTCAGCTCGGCTTCGTTTGCGCATTTGCACACTTTTCGAATAAAAATCAGCGACGCACCTTAACACGCGCCTTTTACTCTCGTTTTTTATGTCCATTGTTTGATTAGTGCATTCTTTACTCAAAATATAAAAAGAAATTAATTTTACACCGAGTAAATGGGTAAATGGGTAATTTGAAAAGAACCTTTTATTTAGCGGCACTGGACGGACGCGGATGCGGACGCCCATGATAATTGATAGGTGGCACGGGTGTGTTGTTGGTGTAAAGTGACCGAACTAACAATTGCATATTTAATAGGGAACGGGAGAAATGCCAAAGTGCACTCTCCTCTCCTCTCCCCTCCTCTCCCCATCTCTCCTCTCGGCGCTCCGCATTTGCATATTTATCTAGATCAACTCTAGTATCAAATTTTTATTGCATTAACTGCACTAATTTTTTCTTCCTCTCTTTTCTCAGCCTATTGAATGGTACTCGATAGAAGCCCACGTCAATTTGTGTCATCTCAAAGGAAAATTCGAGGTAAGAAATAAAAAATTAAACTTTTTAAAAAGTTGTAGAAATTGAACTTGTTTCGCCTTTCCTTTCCTTCTCTTCCCATCATCCCCTTTCATTTCATCTCCCCAGTGGGTCCTAAATTTAAGGGAAAGTTTTTTTTAAAAAAAGAAAAAAGAAAGGAAAAAAAAGGGGGAGAGACGTATAATATATAAGAGAGTCGTTCGGCCGACTGTAGGCAGCTCGGGGAAAATGGGATTTTGCGACGTGTTAGAAAATTGTCATTCGTGATTTACACGAGAAATAAAAAATCAAAAAAAATCAAAAAAAAATCAGAACTTTCAGAAATTTCCGTCTTTTTTTTTCTTCTTCAAAATTGACTTATGCTAATCGCTTTTATTTAAATTGCCCGTTTCAGGATGACTGCCAGAACTATATTCGTGTGTTATTGAAACACGATAAGGGACTACTCATCTGTGGTACCAATGCTTACAAACCCATGTGCCGATATTATCATTACCAGGTAAAAGTGCCCGTTTTTTTTATTACTTTTTCACGCAACCTGAGGGAGTCGAGATAAGGAAAGAAAAGAAATGAAAAGAAATGAAAAGAAATGAAAAGAAATGAAAATCCACACGATCGGAAAAGTCGGATTTATTTCTCCAGTGACCCATCAGCCGAAACACCACAAAGTAGAGAAAGAAACGTCACGTCACGTCACAGTCTCAGTCATAACATAAAGAGAGGGAATGAGAAATAATACTGTAGCATTCTGGGATGGGAGTGATTAATGATTGAATTAAAATGTGTAAATTATGATTAATGGCCGTCCAATTGGCAATTGGCCGTGATGGCTGAATGTGAGAGAGAGAGAGAGAGAGAGAGTCTAATTTATGACTTTGTGCGAATTTTGATTAAAAAATTGAAGTCCAATTTTAATTGAAAAAAATTTTCAATTTCAGGATGACGAATACAAGTACAACCGGGAGATATCTGGTCAAGGGTTGTGTCCGTACGATCCCAATCACAATAGCACGGCCATTTATGCGGGTCAGTCTCATCTGAGTGGTGTACATTAGTTTGAAGTGCGCGCAATATTTCTTTAAGTTTGCTACGAGCTAGATAGGACGTACTGTACGTCGGTGCAGTTTGCTTTTAATTGGTTCAATGTCTCGGAAGGAGGACGAGCGCTCGGAGCTGCGAAATTTGCTTTCTTCGTGACTGAACACAAACTCGCGGATGACCATCGAGTTTCGAGCGCCTATTCGCCTTCGGTGGTGTGAAACCAAGTGTGATATGATTTAAGGCGACATAAGCATTAATCAGATATTCCGATAGCATCTCGATGCAAAATCATATCATCGAATATATATATATATATATATATATATATATATATTTTTTTTTCTTTTTCTAAATTAAAGACGGCGAATTGTACGTTGCCACGATGGCGGACTTTTCGGCCAACGACCCTTTGATATACAGAGAGCCGCTGAGGACTGAACAATTCGATCCAAAACACTTGAATGGTAATAAATAAATAAATAAATAATAATGATGATGATGATGACGATACGGAGTAATTGTTTTTGTAGCGCCCAATTTTGTCAGTTCGCTCAGCTTTGGCGACTTTGTGTTTTTCTTTTTTCGCGAGACCGCAATCGAGTACATCAATTGTGGCAAGGTAAATGCATTTGTTAAATGAAATGAAATGAAATAGTTTGAATAGTTTCAATTGTATTTCAGACCGTGTACTCGCGAGTGGCGCGTGTTTGTAAGAGGGATCAAGGCGGTCCCAACAAATTTGGTAGTCGGTGGACATCATTTTTAAAGGCCAGACTCAACTGTTCGGTTGGCGGAGAATTCCCTTTTTACTTCAACGAAATCCGTGAGTAGGTGCAATAAAAGCGACATAACAAAGCAATAAACGAAGGAAATGTCAACAGAATCGACGAGCCAAGTGGTGGAGGGAGTGTACGGCGGCAAGAAGGCGCAGCTCGTGTACGGAGTATTCACCACACCCTCGTAAGTTTGATTAAACTTTAAGTCGTCTTACTATCTATCCTAAGTTGTCACTGTTTGTCGTGCAGGAACAGCATCAGCGGCTCGGCAGTGTGCGCCTTCAGGCTACAGGACATTCTGGCCACTTTCAACGGCGCCTTCAAGGAACAGGAAGGAATGAACTTCAATTGGTTGCCCGTCGTCAGCTACAAAGTTCCTGAACCGAGACCAGGACAGGTTGAAAGAAAACAAACAATTGAAAAATTAAATTTTCAATTAAATTAAATGGTACATTTATTTCAGTGCGTGAACGACTCGCGGACCCTGCCGGACGTGCCTCTTAACTTCATCAAGAGCCACACGCTGATGGACCAGGCGGTGCCGGCGTTCTGGGGACACCCGATCGCCATTCGCACGAGCTTGAAGTCGCGATTCACGCAGATCGCGGTCGACCCGCAGGTGAAGACGCCCGACGGCAAGACGTACGACGTTCTGTTCATCGGAACGGACAGCGGCAAAGTGCTGAAGGCCGTGAACGCCGAGAGCCCCAGCATCGACAAGACGGTGAACACGGTGGTGATCGAAGAGATCCAAGTGTTCCCCAAAAACGTTTCCATTACGAACCTGAGGGTGTACCGCAGCGTGGACCCGAGCACGGGGCTGGAGGAAGGACAGTTGATCGTCGTGTCGGACGACGAAATCCAGTCGATAAAGCTGCAGCGGTGCTACACGGATCGGATCGCGTCGTGCAGCGAGTGCGTGGCGCTCAAGGACCCCTATTGTGCGTGGGACGAGAAAAATCAGAAGTGCACTAGTGCGGGCTCTCCGTGAGTTTTCGAATAAATTGAGAAAAATTCAAAAATTGCGGCGCAAAGTCGAATTTCAATAATTAAGTGTTTTGATCAATTAAATCAATGAGATTCATTTCCTTCATTTTTAGACGATGGAGCGCTGGCCAAAGCTTTCTTCAAAACGTCGCTCTGGGCTACCACGCGCGATGCCCTGATGGCAAGTGTTTTACAATTACCATTTACCAATTACAATGACCAATTTTACAATTACCAATTACCAATTACCAATTGCTAACTTATTAAAATTGAAATTAAATGGATTAAAGGGATTTTGATAGTACGGGATGGCGAGACGTTTTGAAGCATTTGGCGCATTTGCGCATTTCGTACGAGAGAGAATTAACCGAAACGTTTCGTTTGACTGCAATAGGTCATGCATTCAACACGCCGCAGCGTTCTCCGCAACAGAATCCCAGTCGCCCAGGGAGACACAACGACCTCATGGGCAACACGATACCCACCTCCCTGGCTGAAATTGACCACAAGGGTGAGTCTGCTTTCCCGTCTGCCCACCTACTGCTGCCGATTTTACTCACGACTTTACTAACGACATGAAAAAATATTTTTAAAAAAAATTTAAAATAATACATTATTTTCTTTCTTACTTTCCTTCCTATCCAATCGCAATTTGCATGTCCGCACGATTGTTTTGTTTGTTCTAACTCCTCCTCCCTTTGACCTTTTCCTTTTTTCCTCTTTTCTTTTCCGCTCCTGTCGTCTGTCTCTCTCTCTCTCTGTCGTCCCAGTTTTGTTTCGTCTCGTCTCGTCTGTTTCCCGCACCTTTCAAAGCAAGTCGATTTTGTGTGGTGTGTCGATCCGAATCTTGGTAATGTTTTCTATCATTTATTTTATTTTATTTCATTTTATTTTATTTTATTTTATTTTTTGTGTTGTTTACTTAATCATTGCACAGAATCGTTTAAAATAAACACACGAAAATAAATGAAGAAAGAAAGTAAAGAGATTTTTCATCTGCCTGTCTGACTACAGTATTGTATTGAATTAAGGGTGGGCAGACAGGTGCAGACTTACCGACACACCCTCGACTGCGTTTCGTTTCGTTTCGTTTCGTTCCATTCCGTTCCGTTCCGTCTTGTCTGGTTTTGTTTTGCTTTGTTTTGTTTTGTTTTGTTTTGTTTTATTCTGTTTTGTTTTGTTTTAATTTGTTTTGTTTTGATAGTTAATGTTGTTTGTTATCCGACAGGTCCGGCATTCGGCGCGTCGCGGGACTCGGAGCGCATCTACACGGCCGAGACGCTGGCCCTGGCCGTGGGCACGTCGATCGCGGCGTCGCTGCTGCTGGGTTTCATCACGGGCTACTTCTTCCGGCAGAGGTGCCGCTCGGACGAAGTGGACTCGCCGTACGGCGGCGACCCGTACCTGGAGCAGCGCCGGAGCGTGCCGCGTATGTCGCACGACGCGCCGCCGCCGCCCCTCATGAACCACGCCGACGCCTTCTTGCCGCCATCTTCCAATAACAAGACCATTAATCTGGTGCTGAACGTGAACCCAAAGAACGGGAAGAACGCCAACAGCTCGGCCGACAACAAGCCCGTGCAAAAGGTGAAAAAAATCTACTTATAGCCGTTGAGCGACGAGTCCGGTCGTGGCTCCTCGAGCGACGTTTCTGACTCGGGCGACGACGACGACTATAGTCACGAGGCCACCACCAAGATGTGAACGAGCTGGAGGCGCTCGCCCAACCGAGTGAGCCGAGCGTCCAACATGTCTCTCTCTGTCTGTCTGTGTCTCTCTCTAGCTCTTGAGTCCGAATCTCATTCACAACAACATGTAAATATTTGATAATTACTGACGAGAAAGTAAATCAGTAATACTCCGTAAGAATTAATTAATTAATGATTATACGACATTTGTTTTCGCCTGTGGTGATGTGGACTCATTTTCGTCCCATCCATCCATCCATCCATCTCTACATTTAATCAACTCCCCATCCCATCCCATCCCACGCCACGCTCCATACCCACAGGATTTAATAACCTAGTCAGCTTTGTATCCCTTTCCTTTCCTTTCCTTTCCTTTCCTTTCCTTTCCTTTCCTTTCATCTCGAGTTGATGGTACCGTAACATTGGTTGATCTCGCTCACTAACTCGACTGCCACAGTGCCATCTGTGTCTCAGTCTCACTGAACTCACTCGAACTCACTTCTCACTCCTTCATCTTTTTAATGTTTTCTTTTCTTTCCAACTCAAGGTTTTGCTATACAAAGACAAGCGGGGAGTGTTGCGAGTTGCCGACACGACCAGTTGCTGAAAAACGTTGAGAAAAATTGAGTGATATGACATTGTGGCAGTCGAGCGAGACACAAAAGAAGATAGATAGATAGATAGATAGATAGTTAGATACAATACTCCGTTTTTATTTCAATCCGACTCGAGATGCTCAATTCGTTTTGTTTTGTACATAGTGCACGAAAAAAATGAAACAAAACAAAAAAAACAAAACGGAGACGTCGCATACCTCTACATCCCCTCTACATCCCCTCTACATCCCCTCTATATCCTCTCTACACTCCCTCAATACTCTCAGTTTTTTTAAAATGCATTTCTAAAGCAAAGTAAGATGGGACTCAACTTGTTGATTTCTTTGATTTCTTACCTATTATATATTCATATTGATCTTCCAATTGTTGAATTAATTTTCCCATCTTGCATTGCTTCCATTGCGTGATACAAGTTAATAATAAAGAAAGAAAGAAAGAAAGAAATGATTGGAAAAAGAAAAAAAAGTGGAAGCAAGCAAAAAAGAAGATTTGAAGATTCGAGTTTGAGATTTAGCCCCGCATGTCTTTCTCTTCTTCTCCGTAATTGAACTTGAACTCCCGACTCCTTCCATGATGGTCAAGTGAGAAAACCAAATGTGGGTGTCATCGAAGACATCTGTCTATCTTTATATAGCCAACGGACTGACTCTAACTCTCTCCTTTGATTTGTGCTATGCAATCGAATTATGGGTAGGAAAACAAAACGTGGCAAAAAATTGCAAGCTGCGTTTTGTTTTATAATGTAATTAGCTCGTGTCTAGTTCAACGTAAAATACAAAAATACAAAAAATACAAAAAATACAAAAATACGAAAATACGAAAATACGAAATACAGTGTACGTATTTGATGATTGCCTGAGTGAACAAAACAAACCAAAAAAAATTGAAAATTGAAATGGAAATTCATAGAATAGATGAAAAGAAAAAGCAAAAGAAAATATTTAAAAGACACCTGTCTGTCTCTGCAGATATATTTGCCCTTGTCAACCCTTCCTTTTTTCCCATTGAGTTTTTAAGTGCCAGCCCAGCCCAAGAGCCGCGAAAGAAGACGACCATGTGCATGCCTAGTTTACACACACAATTCCGCACATATTTTCTACTCATTTGATACGAAATCTTTTATTTTGATTGTAATTTATTTGTAATTTAATTGTAATTTATTTGATGACTGGGCGTTTTTTGTCAAACTCAATAAGTTGAAGTTGCTTTGCAGACATTACCTACCGTGAATTAACTCTTACAACAGAATCAATTAAAACGATAGTCATCAGTCAACAGTCAGTCAGTCAGTCAGTCGGTCAGTCGAGTGAATGTGTGTAGAATCGATTAACAAATTCTAGAAAGTGGATAATAACAACATCTCTTTGTCATATTTACGAATGAAAAAAACAAAAAAGGTTCCAAGTCGTAGAACGTGGCAGCAATATTATGGAACAAATTGCCCGTGAAATAAATAGAAAGAAACAAAAAAGAAACAAAAAAAAACAAAAAACAATTTTCACTTCTATGTTGGTCACCTGCAACAAAATGGCGGGAACGATTCGCAATTTTTTTCTAATATAAACGGCAAGAAATGAGAAATGAGAAATGAAACGAAACGAAATGAAATGAATTGAATTGATACATTTTCCCCTCCAAATAAGATGATACAATTTATTCTACAATTATTTTTTTCCACAATGTTTTGTGATATCAACAAATGCCCGCCATTTTTCCTTTCCTTTAACTTATATATTTTGCGTTCATATATTTTTATATATATACATTTTTTGTTTTCTTTGAAATCTCTTTATTTCTTATATATTCCAATCGAGTTTAAAAGAATTTAAAATGTAACACGAATTTTGATGATTTTTTTGTTGCATTTTCTTTTTGAAATGTAAAGTAAAAGGTGAACTATTAAATCCACCGCAAAACAAACAAACAAACAAATCATTCCTTGTGTTGTCTCTTGCCGAACTCGAGCGTCAACTGATGCTCGTCCTCGCTCGTCACCCTGGCGTGTTGCTTGAGCGTCTCGTGGCCGGCCGTCACGCCCCAGCGGTCGGGCTGCGACATGCTCGCCGAAAACGGACGTCCCGACGCCGGCTTCAACTGCTCCCAGTAAGTTCTCGACGCCCTGACAATTGACAATTGATATTTCTTAATTCTTTCCATTTGTATTTACTATTTAGGAGTCGCTATTCGAATTTCGTACCTGGCGCGAACCCACGGTTTCGTGTGCATTTTCAGTCCCTGCGCCCACATGTCGTGTTTGTCGCTTCCCGCCGGCAGGCGACCTCGTTCGGGCGCCAATTCTTCAGCCACGGCGCGGATGTGGTAGGGCTCCGTACCGCAGCAGCCTCCGATGTACCTTACCCCCGCTTCGAACGCTTCTCTCGCGTACCTTTGCATGTCCCAACGCGTGCACACCCGCGGCTCCAACCCTGAAATGGAATGACGAGTTGTACAAGTACTCGTAGATAGGTAAGAAATGTGATTTTACCGAAGGGGAATTCTGGGAGATCGATGAAGCCTTGGCGACCGGCGTCCGGCGTGTGGTAACCCAGCGGTTGAGTCATGAGGTAGCGCTCGAGGCCCTCGTCGTGCAGAGCCGCCTTCATGAGTTTGATGGTGTCCAACATGACGAACGGGTCGAAGTGGCAGTTGAGACCGACGATGTCGGCGCCCGCGCGCGCCATTCGCACGGCGCACTGGCCGGCGGACACGCCGTGCATGTCCCCTTGCGGCCCGATGCACATGGTGGCCGCCACCGGTTTGCCGAACTGCTTGCACGCCTCGATGGCCCATTCCATTTCCTCCACATGCTCAAAATACTTCAAATACAATTGAACATTGAACAATGAACAATTCCTTTTTATTTTATTGAATTTCAGTTACCTCGCACAGCACGAAATCGAGATTGTGGTCGGAGAAGACTTGCACCTGTTTCTTGAATTCGGCCTGCACCGCCTCTTTGCCCAAACCCGACAGGTAAGACGGGGTCTGCGAAAGACCGCCCAACGTGAGGGCGTCGCCCTCGGCGGCCACCTGCTTGACGATCTGACAAGCGGCTTCGTTGATTGCCGAGCCCTGGCAATCAATCGAATCGAGTTAGTTAGATAACAGAGAATTTAGTTAGTTATCGTCTTACTCACCGTGTACTTCTGATAAGCCGTGTTGCCCCTGTTCTCCAACTTGTCGTCGCTCGCGTAAAACGTGAACGCCTGCAGTACGTCCGCCCCGGCCCGCAGAAACTCGCGGGTCAATTGAGCCACTGAAAGAGAGAGAGAGAGAAAGAAGAACTCAACTTGATCTTGAATTTATATTTCATTTTTTTTTTTTACCGGCTTGAGGGTGTTCGACCGTGGCCTCTGGTGTCCACGGTCCCGCTTTAACGTAACCGCGTTTTTCCAACGCGAACACATATCCTCCGTCGCCTATGACGACGCCTTCTGACAGACGTTCGAGAATTCCCTGGAAAAATGAACAAAAAGTTGGACGTAAATGTCAATTAGATGTGAACGCTCGAGCGAGCACCTTTTTGTTAGCGGCCATGGCGTCGAGTTGAGACGAGACGAGACGAGACGAGACGAGTTGAAAAAGAGAGGACAAAGAACGAGTGTGTGCCAACACTTATTTATATGGGAAGGAAGGAGGTGCCAAAGTGCAACAGATAAACACACTGATTAACGCTTTCTTTTTCTTTCTTCTCTATAATGTCGGTGTAAACGGTGGTATCTTTCGATTGATTGCTTGACAAGATAAGTTCAGGTACTGGTATAATGCAGTTTCGCTATCAGTCAAACTTGAGTCCTGAGCATAAGCTACAGTACAAGTAGGTTAGCAACTCGGGATGAGATATTTATTATTTAGAATTTCGATATTAAAATGCGAATTTCGATATTTTTTGATTTTCAGGATGAATTTACGACGAAAGAAGTTCACCAGTGACGTAATAATCGGGGCCCACGAGCCTAGCAGGTCCATGGACGATAAAAATAGTGACCCTGTATCTCCAGGGCTGGCTGAGGCAACGGTTTTTCAAGCCTCGCTCGGTCTGAGGCACTTTGAAATTTCTAAGGAAATATGATGATTTTTTCAATAAAAGAATTCTTTTGTTTCCGAGGCCCTGTGCATCTCGCCATGTATGGAAAATCCTAGTTTAAATAATGCTTAAATGCTTAAATTTTTCAATTTTGTACGATTTTAGCAAAAACCTAAAGGCTAACTAATCTATGGAGAAATGGCCAAAATCGACTAAAAATTGGAAAGTGCCAAAAACTAGCGGAATCGACGTGAAATGACGTGAAAAATCGTTTAATTATCGCGTGAGTATGTCTGTCTGTCTGGCTCCTTTGCTGAGTTATCAGTCAAAAAAGACTTCGCCAAAGACTTCTCCATCCGTTTTTGTTCTACGTTCGGTTGTGACTTGTGAAGCACACTTGTCACGAAAGGGTTACATTTCATATTTCAAAGTGCGTGGGATTGCCAGGAGATGTCGATGCAACTTTTTTCCAGATTGATGAATTTTTGAAAGACGAATTAACCGCGGGCCGAATGAATGCAGTCGTGCGTCGACAAACTTAATTCTTTTAGCCGAGTCGTTACAATTGCGATCGAATGGTTTATTCACGACATATGAGCGATGAGTCCACAAACTGGCGGGATCTTTTAAAATTGTATCGGTGTCTCACAATGACGCTCGTCACCGTAAGAATTTAAAAATTAAAATTTAATTTAATTTTGGTGTTTGGGATTTTTATTTAATGTTTTTAATGTTGTTCGCTCGATCAATGTGCTGATCGTTAAGGTCGTGGAGAGGAGAGATCGAATCCGACCAATATTCTCACAGCGTTGATTAAATTATTATCGGATTGTGTTGGCAAAGAAACTTGTTCCAGTAAATTCACAGAGTTAGTGATGAAGGTATGTTTAAAATAGCTATATTTAATTTAAGTTAATTTAATTTAATTTAAATTTAATTTATTTCAGTGAATGTGGGAAATTCGAAAATTCGAAAATTTTACTCGAATTACATTTACAGTGTATTTCTTAAAGCCTGTCCATCCGCTCAATGGAAAGAGCGCAGTTCAGACACTCCATTAAAGACAATTAAAACTCATTCACACGTTGGTGCTCCAAAAAGGGAACAAAGTAAGATTTGCCAACGAGAAATGACTCGTGTATTGAAATGTAGACCTATATTTATTTTATTTTATTAGATTATGAGTCATCTAAGTCTGGTTGAAAATCTGCACGAGTCGGAATTAAAAGCGTATTTGCAGAGATTTCTCAAGAGCGGAATCAAACATCGAACGTCGGATTCTTCGAAAAAAGGTGTAAAATTTGGAATTCAGTGCGTTTGAAAGGAACAACTATTTGAATTTCAGTCGAAAAGCCCAAAAACGTCTATCGAAAAGCACGCATGAAATGCTAGCTGAGATTTTTAAGAAAATTGGATCGAAGGAATACACCAAAGAAGTGAATTTGAATGAAAATAAAAATGGAGAAATATTGCAATGTAGTTTTGTGTGTCCGTTCACTTTCAGGCTCAGGGCCTTGCTGATTTGTACGATTTTAAGAGGAATCATCCCGAAGCCGACTTACAAGTTAGAGCCGTTCCTTCGCAAATCTTCACAGTTCTACATCTTCCAGAACTACATCGAGCGCGGACTGAAAGGGATCGAGACTTAGCTGGAATGAATCTCAGTCGAGTAGCGCAACGTCGACACCCGTTATTGTGTCGGAGGACAGTGCGAGCGATTCGCAAGAGGAAACAATGGGGGTCTACATGGAACGGCTCAAAGCACTCAAGAGCTCGTTGCTCGTTGCGGTTATGAAAATACAACGGTAGGTGTTATTTTTGCAACGAAGACGAGCATTTATTTACATTTTTTTAATGAATTTTGTGCGGTACGAAAAAGCCAACACGGGAAATTTTAAAAAGGGATCGTCAACTCCACCTGAGCCATTATTTCATGGCGGAGATTCGAAAAACGAAGACCTGGTGTTGACTTTCTTTTTTTTTTTATTTATTTTAAAAATGAATTTTGTTGTATTTAAATTTGTTTTTTGGTTTAGTCGATGAGTTTTTCCATCGGGATTCCAAGGAGTGAAAGTTCGGATGCGGTTTCGACGCATCAGCAAAAGGAGGAAAAAACGGTAATTTCGAAGAATAAAAACAATCGAGTCGTTTGATTGCAATATTCAATGCACGATAAAACTATGCACAAAAAGGTTCCACTTTTCTGCACCCACTCTGCATGGATTTGTGCACAATTTTCTTGTGCATAATAAACTGTTTGCATAATTTGATTATGCATAAAAAAATTAATTAAATTAAAAACCAATATTTTAATACAAAATGCTTTTATTTCAGACAACTACTCTATTTTTTTATCTACTTCTACAAACTTTTTGCACTAAATAATAAGAAATATTTTGTTTTATTTGGGTTTGGATGCAATTTGTGGTAAATTGTCATGAAATATTGTGTTTAAACACAGAAAAAGTGATTTTTAAAAAAATTGCATTGTTAATTTTGATTATTCGATGCATTTTAGTGAGTAAACGTGTACAATTTCATGCTGTGTTCCAAAACATATCGGCTCATAAGAGGCAAAAACAGCTGTGTGTACCGCGTATAATTAGCTACATTCAAATAATTAGAAAAATATTCAAAATTACCTGAAATTAAACCTAAACAATAATTGATTGCAATGATGTAGAAAAACGTGTTGATCGCCGAAAAATGGTTGACTATGGTCTCTGTCACTTTGTCCCAGGTCACTTTACAAAGTCCATGCACTTAAGGACCAATCCGTGCTGTTGTTCAACACCACGGGGATTGACCCCCAATTGTAAAGTGACCACGGATTGGCCCCTAACTTCAAAGTGACCATGGTTATTGACCCCAATTTGCAAAGTGACCAAGGTTGACCCTTAAGTGCAAATAAAGTGACCTTTGGACCCCATGTTGGTCAATTGACCCATAACAAACCATCTTTCAACCAAATCCGGGCACACATACACACGTTGTAAGCCTTAAAATTGCTAAAATTATTTAGTATTTGTACTTTTCCAGTGTGAAATCATGTGATTTCGCTAAATGTAATGAAAATTTTCATAAAAACTGGATAGGTAATAATTAAAAATGGGTGAACATTGACCCGAATTTGTATAAGGTATAGGATTATAATCTGACTGGTGTAAATTATATTTGTGCAAGATATATATGTGCACGAAGCTTTTGTGCAGAATAGGTTTGTGCACAAAGTTGTTGTGCAGAATATGCTTGTACACACAAAGTTTTTTATGTGGAATAAGTTTGTGCACAAAATTGTTGTGCAGAATATGCTTACACACAAAGTTTTTGTTCAGAATAAGTTTGTGCACAAATTTTTTGTGCAGAATATGCTAACCACAAAGTTTTTTGTGCAGAATATGCTTACCCACAAAGTTTTTTGTGCAGAATATGCTTACCCACAAAGTTTTTTGTGCAGAATAAGCTTGTGCACAAAGTTGTTGTGCACAAATTTCATCATTTTTCTGCAGAATTATGGCGTCAGGCAGAAATTCTGCACAATTGTGCAGAGGTTTTTGTCTTGGGTATGGAGAAATGGCCAAAATCGGCCAAAAATTGAAAAGTGCCGGAAATAGGCCCAATCGACGTGAAATGAGTTAAAAAATCGTTTAATTATCGCATGAGTATGTCTATCTGGCTCCTTTGCCGAGTTATCGGCCAAAAACAGACTTCTCCAAAGACTTTTCTTCCGGTTTTTTGCCTGTAGCAACGCAATGGAGCCAGATAGGCATACTCATGCGATAATTAAACGATTTTTTACGTTATTTCACGTTGATTGGGCCTATTTCCGGCAATTTTTCAATTTTGGACGATTTTAGCAAAAACCCAAAGGCTAACCTATGGAGAAATGGCTAAAATCGGCCAAAAACTGAAAAGTGCCGGAAATAGGCCCAATCGACGTGAAATGAGTTAAAAAATCGTTTAATTATCGCATGAGTATGTCTATCTGGCTCCTTTGCCGAGTTATCGGCCAAAAACAGACTTCTCCAAAGACTTTTCTTCCGGTTTTTTGCCTGTAGCAACGCAATGGAGCCAGATAGGCATACTCATGCGATAATTAAACGATTTTTTACGTTATTTCACGTTGATTGGGCCTATTTCCGGCAATTTTTCAATTTTGGACGATTTTAGCAAAAATGGCTAAAATCGGCCAAAAATTGAAAAGTGCCGGAAATAGGCCCAATCGACGTGAAATGACTTAAAAAATCGTTTAATTATCGCATGAGTATGCCTATCTGGCTCCATTGCAGAGCTACAGGCGAACATCCAGAAGAAAAGTCTTTTACCTTCGCATAAATTCCAACTTAGGTTCTGGATGTTCAAATTTCATCTACGATAAAACATGAACAATAAAACATGAGCAAAAATGAAAGATTTCAATTTTTTAACTCTTAAAACTCTTTATTTCAGACGATAACAAAATGCGTGGAGCTGGAGACGAGCGGTTCAGCATCGTGTCAGAATACTGCAGGAAGGAAGCTTACACGGCCAATGGATAAACGCAACAATTGTTGTTAATTTAATATCCTAACAAGTGTGCGGAATTAGTATCAGCAGGAATTAAAAAATTGTTAGTTTTTTTGCTTAAAAAAATGTATCAAACACTAGGCATTTTATCTTTATTTCCATTCCATTTTATTCTTTCTCTTGTTTTTCTCCTCACTTGTGGTTTTTGTGCTCTCACTCGTTTATCTTCTTTCACTCGTTTTTCTTCTTTCACTCGTTGTTTTTCTCCTCTTATTCGTTGTTTCTTCTCTTATTCGGTGTTTCTTCTCACTCGATTTTCTTCTCACTCGATTTTCTTCTCGCTCGTTTTTCTTTTCTCATTCGTTGTTTATCTGCTCTCACTCGTTGTTTTTCTGCTCCCACTTGTTTTTATTCTTTCACTCGTTTTTCTTCTCTCATTCATTGTTTCTTTTCACTCGTTTTTCTTCTCTTATTCGTTGTTTCTTCTCACTCGTTTTTCTTCTCTTATTCGTTGTTTCTTCTCTTATTCGTTGTTTCTTCTCTTATTCGTTGTTTCTTCTCTTATTCGTTGTTTCTTCTCACTCGTTTTTCTTCTCTTATTCGTTGTTTCTTCTCTTATTCGTTGTTTCTTCTCTTATTCGTTGTTTCTTCTCTTATTCGTTGTTTCTTCTCACTCATTTTTCTTCTCGTTTCGTTTCGTTTCTCTTCTCTCGCTCGCTCGTTTTTTTTTTTGGAATTAAATTTTTTTTTTTTTATTAGATAGTGTGTTTAATTTTATTTTGAAGTATTATAAAAAAAACTAAAAATGACGCTATCTGGTGGCGAAAGCGCAAACTAAAAATAACGCCACCTGGTGGCAAAAACACGAACTAATGTAGAATGAAATTTCTATTAGTTCTTGTCATTGCCACCAGAGGGCGCTGCTAAAAAAAAGTAACTGGATCTTCTGTATATTTTGCCGTGACGTCATATGACGTCATATGACGTCACCGTAATACCGCCACCAGATGGCGCTGTTAAAAAAAGTGAGTGAATCAAAAATATATATTTGGTTGCGCCATCTGGTGGCGGTATTACGGTGACGTCATATGACGTCATATGACGTCACGGCAAAATATACAGAAGATCCAGTTACTTTTTTTAGCAGCGCCCTCTGGTGGCAATGACAAGAACTAATAGAAATTTCATTCTACATTAGTTCGTGTTTTTGCCACCAGATAGCGTCATTTTTAGTTTTTTTTATAATACTTCAAAATAAAATTAAACACACTATCTAATAAAAAAAAAAAATTTAATTCCAAAAAAAAAAACGAGCGAGCGAGAGAAGAGAAACGAAACGAAACGAGAAGAAAAATGAGTGAGAAGAAACAACGAATAAGAGAAGAAACAACGAATAAGAGAAGAAACAACGAATAAGAGAAGAAACAACGAATAAGAGAAGAAAAACGAGTGAGAAGAAACAACGAATAAGAGAAGAAACAACGAATAAGAGAAGAAACAACGAATAAGAGAAGAAACAACGAATAAGAGAAGAAAAACGAGTGAGAAGAAACAACGAATAAGAGAAGAAACAACGAATAAGAGAAGAAACAACGAATAAGAGAAGAAACAACGAATAAGAGAAGAAACAACGAATAAGAGAAGAAACAACGAATAAGAGAAGAAAAACGAGTGAGAAGAAACAACGAATAAGAGAAGAAACAACGAATAAGAGAAGAAACAACGAATAAGAGAAGAAACAATGAATAAGAGAAGAAAAACGAGTGAGAAGAAACAACGAATAAGAGAAGAAAAACGAGTGAAAAGAAACAATGAATGAGAGAAGAAAAACGAGTGAAAGAATAAAAACAAGTGGGAGCAGAAAAACAACGAGTGAGAGCAGATAAACAACGAATGAGAAAAGAAAAACGAGCGAGAAGAAAATCGAGTGAGAAGAAAATCGAGTGAGAAGAAACACCGAATAAGAGAAGAAACAACGAATAAGAGGAGAAAAACAACGAGTGAAAGAAGAAAAACGAGTGAAAGAAGATAAACGAGTGAGAGCACAAAAACCACAAGTGAGGAGAAAAACAAGAGAAAGAATAAAATGGAATGGAAATAAAGATAAAATGCCTAGTGTTTGATACATTTTTTTAAGCAAAAAAACTAACAGTTTTTTAATTCCTGCTGATACTAATTCCGCACACTTGTTAGGATATTAAATTAACAACAATTGTTGCGTTTATCCATTGGCCGTGTAAGCTTCCTTCCTGCAGTATTCTGACACGATGCTGAACCGCTCGTCTCCAGCTCCACGCATTTTGTTATCGTCTGAAATAAAGAGTTTTAAGAGTTAAAAAATTGAAATCTTTCATTTTTGCTCATGTTTTATTGTTCATGTTTTATCCAGAACCTAAGTTGGAATTTATGCGAAGGTAAAAGACTTTTCTTCTGGATGTTCGCCTGTAGCTCTGCAATGGAGCCAGATAGGCATACTCATGCGATAATTAAACGATTTTTTAAGTCATTTCACGTCGATTGGGCCTATTTCCGGCACTTTTCAATTTTTGGCCGATTTTAGCCATTTCTCCATAGGTTAGCCTTTGGGTTTTTGCTAAAATCGTCCAAAATTGAAAATTTGCCGGAAATAAGCCCAATCGACGTGAAATGACGTAAAAAATTGTTTAATTATCGCATGAGTATGCTTATCTGGCTCCATTGCGGAGCTACAGGCAAAAAACCGGAAGAAAAGTCTTTGGAGAAGTCTGTTTTTGGCCGATAACTCGGCAAAGGAGCCAGATAGGCATACTCATGCGATAATTAAACGATTTTTTAAGTCATTTCACGTCGATTGGGCCTATTTCCGGCACTTTTCAATTTTTGGCCGATTTTAGCCATTTCTCCATAGGTTAGCCTTTGGGTTTTTGCTAAAATCGTCCAAAATTGAAAATTTGCCGGAAATAAGCCCAATCGACGTGAAATGACGTAAAAAATTGTTTAATTATCGCATGAGTATGCTTATCTGGCTCCATTGCGGAGCTACAGGCAAAAAACCGGAAGAAAAGTCTTTGGAGAAGTCTGTTTTTGGCCGATAACTCGGCAAAGGAGCCAGATAGACATACTCATGCGATAATTAAACGATTTTTTAAGTCATTTCACGTCGATTGGGCCTATTTCCGGCACTTTTCAATTTTTGGCCGATTTTAGCCATTTCTCCATAGGTTAGCCTTTGGGTTTTTGCTAAAATAGTCCAAAATTGAAAAATTGCCGGAAATAGGCCCAATCGACGTAAAATGACGTAAAAAATCGTTTAATTATCGCATGAGTATGCCTATCTGGCTCCATTGCAGAGCTACGGGCGAACATCCGAAAGAAAAGTCTTTTACCTTCGCATAAATTTGTATCGATATTTCTTTCGTGGCCGTCTCTACAAGCGCAAGTGTACGACTCGATTGTGTTTTTGCAAACTCCTTCCGCACAAATGTTAGTAATCGCATCACATTCATCAATATCTAATAAAATGAATAAAAATACGACATCAGTACAGCATATACACAAAATTTAAAAAAATAAACCTTGGCAGTCGGTGCTATGAATATTTTTTAAAAATCCCGTACAGCATTCCAATTGTTTCGTGCATACCGAGCCGACCAGCTGTGACTGACAATTGTTGTTATGAATCCTTCGGAAACGATGCCAAGTATGATAATCTAAAAGAAAAAAAATTAAACAATTCCGATATTTAATGAATTAAAAAAAAATACCTGATGCGCATCTTCGTCCAGTAAATCCGCACATGCAGGTGCATCGAGTAGGGTCGATGCTACGTCCACCGTTAAGGCACCAATCAGTGCACATTGCTAAAAAAATTAAACTATTATTTGGACTTTACATTACTTATATTTTTATCGTATCACGTTCTTCGCAAAATCGTCCAGTAAAACCCGATTTGCAGATACATTTCTGGCGGTTCGAATTGTGACACCATTGAAGCATTTGATTTCGTCGTCAATATCCATGCAATACCTATGCAACACTACTCTGTATACAACACCTATCTACATGCACAATTGATTGGTTTGGTCGAATAGAAAAATGAGAAATGATGTCGCGCGACATTTCGAAGCCATTTGAAAACGAATAAACAATAGATAATAACAAACTAATAATTTATTTAAGTAAATGTAAACGTTAGTGATTATCGTACTTATCATACTTGTATTTTAATAACAAGAGAAGAAATGGAGAACAAATTGATAACCTTAATTAAGAGTCAATAAATACAGTCACAAACTCTGTGTCAATCAATTTGGCACTAGGTGCAACCTGCACTCCAAAAATGAATCGAGTGCACCTAGCGATTTATCACAGTTGCTCATTTCCGCTTGGTCACAAACTCTGCTTCCGGTATCAAAAAGGAATCCGCGCTTCGTTAGATAAACCAAAACAAAACAAAAAAATGTCATTTCATGAGATGTTTATATCCTCATCGTTAGCGTCGTAAATGATATTACAGTAACAAAACAGCCTGAGCTGCGGGTCGTTAATGCACAATGACTGATTGCCATACTTGTTGAGCCGGTCAATATTCTTCTCCGTCGTGTACTTGTCCGTCATGTCCATGTGATTAAACAGCGCGATCCCCTGGAAAATCGCCATGCTAGGCTTCACCACAAACGTTATTAGAAAATTCGTGTACAATTCCTTTTTCCCGCGGTTGATGGCCACTTCGTGCGCCGACACTTCGACGATCTCCTCCAACTCCAACTCTGCGCACGCGTTCCTCATGCCTGAAATCATCCTATTAATGTTCCCGACGAGCAAACTGGTGCCGGTCTTTGCCGAGTCGCTCTCCACCGAGATCTGCTTGCGCTGGAAACACGTGCAGAACTCCGACTGTATATTAGCCGCCCCGCAAGTCCTGTTGAGCGGCACCGGCGCGAACAAACTTACGCTGCGACTGCTCGGATCGGGCGTACTCACGGGCCCCAGCCCGCGCACAATCTCCATCTGCGTCGCGTGCATGTCAAACGGCGTGGTCAGCCGTCGCTCGTTCAGCTACATGTCGGCGTAGTGCTCCGGGTGCGTCTTGGGGAACCACTTGGGCAAAAGAAAGAAAAAATACAGGTGTCCCACGTAGGTGGTGCGGACCCCTCCGAACCGATAGCCGTGGTCGCTGAAAAAAAACACGACGGTCCGGTTCAAGTGTCCGCCGTCTCTGAGCGCGAGCAGGAGGTCGTAGATGGGTTTGTCGTAGTAAGCGACCGTGTTGTAGTCGTCGTGGCTGAGTCGCGTGAGAAAAACGTACGCGAACAACGGATCGCTAGAAAACCGGTTGAAAAAGTCGACGATCCACTTGTAGACGGCCCGTGGTAGCAGCCCTCGGTCAAGTGTTTCTTCATCTCCGACTGGTCGACGGCGATGGAGAACGGACGCATGTAGTAGTCGGTCGGCTGGTCTCCGAAGCCGCGCTTGAGGTAGTTGAACTGTGAGTGTTCGGACGGACGCCACGTGGTCGGGGGAGAGCCACGGAGGCGCTGGACGCAACACACACGATAAAACAAACCACGAAATACACGGAGACACAATATAGTTTTAGTTATGGCTTTATTAGATGTCTAGGGGTATGATTGTAGTGTCCCATAGTGTATTTCCCAAGGCGGCGGTTCCTTCGAACCGTCCCTAATCAGACCGCGTGGCACGGCGGCCATCGGCCGCCATGACACACGAGGTCGGTAATCGGTTTTGGGCCACGCCGCCGAAGTTACGGTTAACGTCCGGCGGACGTGGCGCAACTGGACGCTCAGGTCCCGGCGGGCGACAACGTCGCCACGCCGATAGTTCGGGTTATCTTTGCAGCCAGTTTCGGAGGCGGTCGCGATGCGACCGTTCGCCTTGCTGGTTGATCAACAACTCTCTTGTCCCTACGGGGACCAACCACTTCCGGAAGGGCGACTTCCGGGGCCCGATCCTGCTTGACCAAAGGCCCGCAGCTCCACCTGGTTGCGGGGGACCGCAACAGGCTGCGCGAGATACGAGAGGCGCTGGAGCTGCGCCAAGTGCATTGCCGTTGCAGTGCAGCGACCCGTGCGCAGGGGCAGCTGGTCACATTTCCCCCCCCTGGAAAAAGGTAAGTACGAGGGGGTACAACGCAGTCACTGAAGTGGTTGTTGAAAGTTAACACATCGCATTACTTTTCTTTTTTCAGATTATCAGATGACCATATTTCGGACGAGCCATCAGCTAGAACGAAGATCACCGGTAGGAATGCACTTGGGAAAATCAACACTACAAAGGAACACATACACACTTACCCCCAGGATGGAAACTTGTACAATTTAAACACTATTGAAAAATAAAAATGTAAAATAACACTTGTAATTTAAAAATATATATGAATAAAAAACACTTTTTGAACTTTAAAATCTAACATTTGTAGTTATTGAATCCATTTAACATTTAAAAGGTAAGTATGCTAATTTTAACACTTTGGAATAATAATAAAAAAACTTGTTTTGACAATAAAAAAAAATTATTTCTGGCACTATAAAAGTCTTAATAGGCTTGGCCAAAATCTCCTTTAAAACGACGGCGAAAACTTCACTGCAGCGATTTCCCCGGAGTGGGTGGCGTATCGTCGTTTTTTGGCTCTTCTTCAGTTTTGTCGTCGACGAATTCTTCTGCTAGCTTCTTGCGTGACTTCTTATTCGACTTCTTTTTCACGGCGGTAGCTTTGGGCTCGGGAACGACTGGCGGTGGTGGTGGCGGCGTGTGCGACTCCTCGTTCGATGCGCCGTCAATTTGCATCGCGGTCTCGATCGTTGCTTCGGCGGTGACTACATTGTTGCCGCAAACTGGTGGAGGATCCGCGAATCCCTGGAACACGACGTTCGTCGGGCGTTCTCCAACCATCGGCGGCATAATGACAGCCGGCGTCGCTGCTGTATTGGCACCAAACATCGTTTGTGCCGTTTGCGGTAGTTGGCAGGCCGCTGGAAAAGCGATTGCGGCCGCCGTGGCTTTGGTCGGGATCAGGTTCACAATACCTTGGATTGGTTGAGGGCCGTACTGTCCCGCCCAAGCTGTTCGTAGCTCATCGGGAGTTTTTTCCGTTTGAGCCGGGATTTTTTTAACGAGTGCGCGTGGCGCATTCGATGTGATTGTGGCCGATGGCGCAGTCAATTGCTGATGAGCCGCTTTCTCGGCGTCTCTTTTTGCCATTCGGTCCTTATGGTCCGCGTGTTTTTTCGCTCTGTACCGAATTTTTGCTTCGGTATTCACGCTTCGTTCACTCAACGTGGGATTTTCGATCGCCACGAGCCGTCGCATTTCCAGCAATTTCTCCGAAATGTTTGGACGGGCGGTCGGTGGTTGGTGAGGAGTTGGGGCGACGATACTTTGTACGGTCGCTTTTGTCTCCTCGGCAGCCTTCTTTTTAAGCACAAATGGCTTATGTGGCGGACGAAGAACCTGCTGCGACGTCGTCGCTGCGGTTTTCTTCGTCGAAATATTAGTAGAGGCAGTCGGCGGCGGTTGAGAGCGTACGCTCTTCGTTGCCGTTTTCTGTCTTTTCTTTGGGGGTTCTGTCGGTGCGGCATTCGCCACACGCGCTTGTTCCCTGTCTGCGATTTCCTTCTCGCGTTCTGCGCGCGATCGGACGCGCATCCAGTTAATATGTCGGTGGTGCAGCGGAATCGGCTGACCGGGCAGCGTCATGAACATGACAAACCATTCCTCGAGTGGTTGATCCGTCAGCACGATTTCGTCTCCGCCGCAGTTCATGCACGGGATTCGCGACAGATTCCACAGCGTGATGTAGCCGAAGCCGTTACAGATTGGGCACTGAACCCATTCGTTGTTTCGGTGATTTTCCATCGTTTTTCCAATCTTTTCGTTTCGATTTTCCAGAGAAGTTCCACACGACTGGTCAGTGGCGATCGCAGCGAATAAGTGATTTGGACAAAGAATGGTGGTGGCTAAGTATAGAACCGGAAGACGTTTCGCGAACGTTTAATTGGCGTATGGACCGCAGATGTTTTGTAAACAGTCTGTGATTGGTCCAAATGGGTCTCCCGATTTGAAGTGTCACCTAGCGGTCAATCCCGATATCGGATCGGTAAAACGTGATTTCTCGAAGGTCTATTTGAGTCCGAATTTGGTTTTGGTCGAGCCGTCGTGGGTTTTTGTGAATCCACTTGTGGCAACAGCAAGGGTTTTATTCTTTTTGGTTTCCCAAAAGGTTTTACTGGTGTTGGCAACTTAGTTGCGATACCAGATTCCGTTGGTCGCACTGGAGTTGGCAATATTGTTGCTGTTCCAGTGTCCACAGGTTGGTTTTCAAGAGCTTCTTCATCTTCCTTATCTAAAATGGGCCATTCAGCCTTTTCTTCTGAGGGGATGAATCTCCTGAGTTTTACAATGTTGTGTGTACCCCTCGCTTGCAAAGTTATTGGTTTCGCAAGGGCATACGCATTGTTGTTAAAGACTTTAGTTATTACATAAGGTCCTTCAAAGCGATCCTCAAGGGACGCAGCATATCGATTAGCAGCATTGGACAATGGGTGGGTCTTTAGCAGAACCAAATCTCCAATTTCGAACTTATCGTCGCTGCGGTGTTGATCGTAGTAAGTTTTCTGTTTTGCTTGGGCCAGACTCTTATTTTTAAAAGCTGCAGCAATCAGAGTACGGTGTCTAGCGACTAGCATTCTGACAGCGTCGTAGGGCCTATTTGGGTCGAATGGGGTGTCATAAGACACATCTCGATTATCCCAAAATGGTCGTAATTCCCTGCCATACGTCAGTATTGCTGGTGTAAAACCGGTAGACACATTTGGGGCAGAGTGCAAAGCAAAATTTATCTGGTCAATGCATCTGTCCCAGTGATCGTGCTCAAATGTAAAAATTCGAAGCATAATCTTGATATTCCTGTTTACGCGTTCAGTCAGGTTAGTCTGGGGATGGTAAGGCGTTGCTTTAATTGGTACAACCCCTGCATCGTCACAGAGAGTCTGAAACACGTCAGAAATGAATTGGGGGCCATTATCGCTCAACATAAAACGAGGGCACCCATGACAGCTGAAAAATCGTCTTAAAATTGGTGCAATTGCAGTCATTTTAGCGGATCTCAGCGGTGTAGCTTCCATCCAGCCGGTGGCATAATCCACCACAACTAGAATGAAGCGATTTCTGTTCGAGGTTCTAGGTAATGGACCTATTAGATCGATTCCTATCTTCTCAAAACGACCAATTTTTGGAGAAGTTGGGACCATCAATCCCTTTGGTTTTCTCTGAATCGGTTTGCAGCGTTGGCAGCGATTGCAGCTTGCTACATGAAGTTTTACTTCTTTTTGCATGCCAGGCCAGAAATAAACTCTTTTCAATCGCTCTAGAGTTACTTCAACTCCTCCGTGACCAGCCATCGGATGGTCGTGAATTAGTTGAAGTGCTGCGAGTTGCAGAGATGGTGGAATAAAGATTTTAAATCCAATTCCCAAATCCTCTTCCTCCACAAAGAAATCAGTCGGGTAATCGGTCTCATTGGTGAGATATGCCAGAGCAACAGGCTCTATAATCTCAGTTAGAGTTGCTTTCCCTTCTAATGGATTGCCATTATCAAGAGAGACTCTGGATAAGGCATCTGCGACTTGATTGTCGGTGCCTTTCCGGTACTTGATGGTGAAATTTTCATTCTGCAATTTCATTGCCCACCTAGCCAGTCTTCCAGCTGGATTTTCCATTGTCATGAGAAATCTCAGAGCATGATGGTCAGTCTCAACTTGGTATTCAGAATATTCAATGTATGGCTTGAACTTATCAACCGCCCAAACCACAGCTAAACATTCCAAATCGGTGGTGCTGTAGTTGTTTTCCGCGCCTTGCAGAGTTCTGCTGGCGTACGCAACTGGTCTTAAAGCACCATGGTCATCAATTTGCATGAGGACAGCTCCGAGCCCGCCGCCACTAGCATCTGTATGGATGGTGAAGTTGCGTGCGAAATCAGGCAGAGGCAGCATAATTCCTTTTGCAAGTTGATTTTTCAAATATTCGAAGGCAACATTGCATTCTTCAGACCATTCCCATTTTGTATCTTTCTTTAGAAGGGCAAAGAACGGTTTTTGAGTAATACTCAATTTTGGAATCAGAGCAGCATAGAAACCCACCATTCCAATAAAACGCTGAAGTTGTTTTATACTGGAAGGGGTTGGATAATTTAAAATTGCTTCCACTTTGTCGTTGTTTGGGCTGTAACTCCCATTTGACATCGTGAAACCAAGAAAACTTAGTTCTTCTGGGCAAATAAATGACTTTGACGGACTCGCTGTCAATTTATTTTTGTCTAATTTTGACAATATGTCATCTAAATGCTGAAGGTGTTCTTCAAATGAGTCGCTAAAGATGATAATATCATCGAGGTAAGCGAGTGCCCACTTGTGTTGTGCAGTTCCAAGAACTTGATCCATCATTCTCTGAAACGCACTGGGTGCATTGCACAGTCCGAAAGGCATACGAGTAAACTGGTATGTTCCATCAGAAGTAGAAAAAGCAGTTTTCTTCTTGTCACTTGGTTTAAGTTTTATTTGGTAATAACCTTTAGTTAAATCCAAAGTAGAAAAGAACTTTTTTCCACCTAAACAGGCCAAAATCATAGAAATTGAGGGCATCTGATAGACGTCCTTAATTGTGATTTTATTTAGCCAGCGAAAGTCAATACAGAGGCGGTACCCTCCGTCTTTCTTTGCAACAATCACGGGGGGATTTTTATAACTCCCCTCGCAAGGTTCGGCCCAACCATCTCTCAGCAATTCGGCAACCAATTCGCGATAAATCTCAGCTTTCTTGGGATTCATTGGTCGGTCTTTGCATCGAAATGAAGGCGCATCTCCAGTCGGAATTGGATGTTCCAACGTGGGGTGGCAGCCAGCTTTGTCACTAAACACATGTCTGTATTTTTCTACAAGAGTTAAGATTTGAGATCTCTGCCTTGGTGACAAATTGCTTTTTGCTAACAGTCTCTGGCTCAAATCAGCCGTGGAGACAGAAGGTGACTTTGATTCTGCAACCAAAGCATCCCATCGATCCATTATTGCATTTCCAAGTTCTTCAGGCGATGGTGGGTCGTCGAAGGGAAATGTGTCATGTGGAAAATCAAGAAAGAAATATTCTCGATCTGTTAGATTGAGAACAATCCTATTTTCGATAATCCAAGAGCAACCTAATAATATAAATTTGGAAGCTGATGGAAGAACAGTAAATGTCACAGGGATTTCGCCACCCCGCCACTTGAGTGACAGCGTGATTGTCCCGATTGGACGTGTTGGCCTATCGCCAGTGTATACAACTCGATTTTCTAAAAATGGAGTCATAAAGTGCAAGAGGTTTAGCTTTTTAAGCATTCCCCCGCTGATGTACCTGTGGGTTGCCCCAGAATCCATCAGAGCGGTGACCTTTAAACCGTTTAGTGTTGCCTTGATGTAAGGCAGGGGAGTAATACTCTTTCCTGTCTTCAATGCAACGTTTACATGGTCGATTTCAGGTTCTGTGGAAAAAACCACGCGAGGATCTGGCTCTGTGGATGAAATGTCATCAAATAGAGCATCCTCCATGTCCTCTTCCATTGGAATCAACACTATAGTAAGAGCGCAGTCGTCAGTTACTCGGGGGTTTCTGTCGACTGCGACTCCTCGTTTCCCGACATTTCAGGCCAGCCACCAAATTCATTGGCTGCAAGCATAGCCTGCATCATGCTGTGTTGGGCAGCGGCGATTGTTTCCATTGCTGCTTTAGCGGCTTCCACTTTAAGGGGGCAATCCCTTTCAAAGTGTGCGCCACCGCAGCCCCAGCAACCGCCAACTCTTGGTTTGGTCGCATAGTCTTTGAGCCTATTGCTCGGGACTAGCGCCTTCTCGTTGCCTTCTGCGGCCTTTGTTGCTGCTATCGCAGCATTTTTAGGCGCAGGGAACAGTGTTCTATTGTTTGGATTTCTCAATCCAAACGGAACAAATTTCGGTTTATCTCCACCCGCAGCATTTGGTATTGTTACCATTTGCTGGTTGGATTTTTGAATTGGCGTAACAGTTTCTGTTTTTGCCGCCTCAATGATTGCTGCATTTGTCACAGTTTCCTGATTTATGATCGCGGCCTCCGTAGCAATGCAGGCTCTCCTGAGCGACGCCCAAGTGTTCTCTAAATTAATGGCATTTGCGACCATGTTCTTGGCCGCTGGGCGCAGAATTGCCAGCACTTTTTGAATTTGCTGGCTCTCGTGCACAGGAATAGTCAATTGAGCGTATAACTTCTCGAGTCTTATCACCACTTGGGTGGCAGACTCATGAGACAGTTGCTGTGTTTTAGCAATTTCTGCTAAAAGCAGCGCATCGCTCGGACGAAAATGGGTGATAAATTCATGTTCGAATTCCTCCCAATTCGTTTTGGCATGAGAAGAGAACCATGTGGCCGCATCTCCTCGGAAAAACTTAAACAAATGCTCAGCAAGCACTTGGTTCAGATAGGGCAAAGCAAAGCGTAGAGAACGTTTTAAATCAATAAGGAAAGACTTAGCTTTCGTTTTGTCCCCTGCAAACGCTTCAATTCCAATGGATTTGACTCGTTTACTTAGCTCTACTTCATCCATTGGTCTGGGAGCAGGCATAGCCTGGTCAGTTTTGTGAAGAAACTTTTCTCCCCAAGCCAGAAAAAGAGGATTTCCAGTCGTAGGCGTTGAGCCTGTGCTGGATCCAGAGTTTGGTGTTGTCACGGTGGGAGAAATCGTGTTTGAGATTGCAGATTGTGCTCTCAAATTCGATTGTCCAGCCGCCACCACGCTGTCAACGATAGCTTTTTGACTAGCTATCATCTTCAACAAGCTTTCATTCGATAATTTCGTAGAGTCTAACTCCTGCAAAGCATGAGTTAACCGGTCGCTAATATCACCGAATTCCGTGCGCGTTTGCGTTAATTGACGCATAGTGCTATCCGATTTGTCTTGGAGTTCCACCAAGTGATCGGCTACTTTCAGAAGCGTGTCTTCCCACACTTCGTAGGTTGTCATATCATCGATAACTAGATTAAAGACGTTGCAAGTCGTTTCAAGCATCGCTTGATCCAACAATTTAACTTTAGGACTTGACATATCGTCGTTTGAAGAAGCAATCGAATTGTTATCCGAGTCGTTCAAATCTGAATCCGTTGCGGGTGTGAAAGAATTAGGTGCAGGAGAGTCCCACGTGGTCTTACCAGTTCTGGTCGCTGGCATTGACACAATGTGACCAAAAGCAGGACCGCAGCTTGCAAGGTGAACAAGTGGAATTAAGTCACGACCAATGAGGAGACAGGAGATTAGGCTCAAGTAGCCATTCTTGGGAGAGGGATTAGTGATGTCACTTCCCCCCCCTGGTTTCCCATTGGTAGAAAAATTAAATTAATTCATGGAATTGATTTCCCAGAGTTCCAAGAAAATGTCAAAATTTAAAATTCCAATCATTCTCGAAAATTCCGAGATTTCCACATGTTTTTCTATTGTTTTCAGGTCGCCATCTTGATTTTTTGACAAAAAATAAAACTTTGACCAATATAAATGCCGAATTTTCTCCATTTCTGAAGAGAAACAACATTTTTTTGAAAGCAAAATAGAAATTTGTTTGGAACTAGAAGTTCTGAACCAGATCAAAATGGTCTGATTCCACAAAAACATGACTTTTGTGCTTTCCTAAAAAAGCACGAAATCATGTCTGTAGAACTTCGAAATTTTCAAACCAGTTAATTTTATCATTGTTGGCAACAAATAACAAAATCAAACCGCGCTAGCGCGCAGACAAACCGATTCTTGATGCCTCGCAAGAAGAAACAGAGGAAGAAAGATAAGAAAATAAAAATAAAAAATTACAAAATACTGGGTGTTTTTTAATCTAAAAGACACTCAAAAAGTTCCAATTTTTAGCAGAAGGTTTTTGCAGATATTTACACTACGGGGATATTGTTGCAATCTCTTCTTCTGCCCCAAGAGACCAACAAACGCGCCCGCTCACCCCTTTCGGAGACTCATTCCAGTCTGCACGAGGCTGCCTTTCGACAGAAACGTGCCTACACTGAGATGTCTGTTCATCCCAATGAAATGGTGTTTTTTGTGGAACAGTCAGTTGCACTTAAAGTAAGAAGGAAATGCATCTTCTGTCCCTAGTCGCCTTGGGTCCCACCCTTCAGCCGCCATTGTGAAGCCATATCGCCCTCCATTTGGCGCTGTATACAACCCGGCATTTGAGGTGATTACTACCGCTGTCAGGTGTGGAGTCCCAAGAAAACCATGAAAATCATAGATAGGGAAGTTTAGAGAAAAAGTAAAAAATGAAAAAGATGTAAAAACAACTAATTTCCAAATTACAGAGATTGCTCCAGACTGTGGTTCGAGCACAGTCCTTTAACAAACTGCAGTAGCCCAGAAATCAAGCAAGAGTGAATAAAATTCAGAAACAAAAGTTACAGGCTAGATTCCCAATCTTTTTTCAAAGTTGGTAGCTACCTGAACGCACAGATATCGTTCCTACGCCCTAACGAACTCTCTGTGCCATTTGAGCACTTCACCATCGGTATCCCCGTACCTCCGGCAGCTCTCCCTGCTGTCCGTGTCCCAATTTCAGCAACTCTTGGGTTAAATACGTTAACTTGCAGTTGCCTACCAACCAGTACACGGGACAGGGTAGGATTATGACCGATGTGAACCCGGATGAGCGCCTTGAGCAGCCACAACGCAACCCATAAATTATGAGTCGCAACAAAAATCAAGGCAGTCTTCCCATGTGTGCGGACACTTCGCTGCTACTCGGGTCCAACTACACGCCAACTCACCGCACGTGACTGTTCCCGCGCCAGCGACCACTAAGCTAGCAACCTGCATCCAAGCGACTAAACGTCCTACAAGAAATTTGGTGTCACTCAAAGCTCAGTTCAACATCGCCTCCTCGCCCGGCCCATAATGGAACCAGTGATTGCAGCGTGGCACCTGGAATATGACCGCTTCTCCCCCGTGGGATTTGGTTTGCTGGTGGCCACCAGCGCGCCTCCTCCACGAATCGAGTTTGAATACGCTGCAGACTGTCCCATTACTTTTACTTGGGCTGCGCACCAAGAAATAGAAATAATAAAGAAGGTTTGGAATTATATTCCCCTCCCAACCACTCAGTTTTTTAGGCTAAGCTAGAAAGGAATAGAAGACCGTTGGAAAGTGTGGCTAGTGTAAGTCCCGGCTTGCCAGTACCCAGGCAAGCTGGACATGCAAAGCCACCAATTTTTGTCTGATCAGGGTCCAATGGTCAGCGATTAGCGGCCGTTTCGCCTGCTGACCCCCTGTCACAATCATGACCAAGGAAATTTCCCCCTCTAGTTGAAAGAAAAAATTCATTTAATATTGTGCTTCGCACAATCAGTAAATTAGAATAGTATTCGCAAGAGAATTCAAAATCCTGGACGGGCCCACAATTGTGAGTGTTCGGACGGACGCCACGTGGTCGGGGGAGAGCCACGGAGGCGCTGGACGCAACACACACGATAAAACAAACCACGAAATACACGGAGACACAATATAGTTTTAGTTATGGCTTTATTAGATGTCTAGGGGTATGATTGTAGTGTCCCATAGTGTATTTCCCAAGGCGGCGGTTCCTTCGAACCGTCCCTAATCAGACCGCGTGGCACGGCGGCCATCGGCCGCCATGACACACGAGGTCGGTAATCGGTTTTGGGCCACGCCGCCGAAGTTACGGTTAACGTCCGGCGGACGTGGCGCAACTGGACGCTCAGGTCCCGGCGGGCGACAACGTCGCCACGCCGATAGTTCGGGTTATCTTTGCAGCCAGTTTCGGAGGCGGTCGCGATGCGACCGTTCGCCTTGCTGGTTGATCAACAACTCTCTTGTCCCTACGGGGACCAACCACTTCCGGAAGGGCGACTTCCGGGGCCCGATCCTGCTTGACCAAAGGCCCGCAGCTCCACCTGGTTGCGGGGGACCGCAACAGGCTGCGCGAGATACGAGAGGCGCTGGAGCTGCGCCAAGTGCATTGCCGTTGCAGTGCAGCGACCCGTGCGCAGGGGCAGCTGGTCACAGAACGAAGCCATCTTGGAGCAGTCCTCGGCGAAGAGCGTGCGGTAGCCGCGCCTCTCGAACTCCTTCCAGGCCATGGGCAGTTGGTTGAGGTCCGTTTTTCGGTGGTCGAAACGGAACTCGTCCTGCATCTTGCCCGTCTGGAAGGGCAGCATGTTGGGGTAGGTGTTGAGCCCCACCTTGTTGTAGCCGTGCAGTTCGACGAACGTCAGTTCTTTGCGGATCAGTTTGTCCACCAGTTTCATGTGGCGGATGTACGAGTTTTTCGACACCGAGTCGAGGCCCAGCAGGAGGACGCTCAGCGTTTCGTTGCGCTCGTCCCGTTCGAGGATCCGCCGACATCGTTCCTCCACTCGGGGTTTGTCCAGTACGAAGGCGAAGAAATCTTGGTTGATCGATTGGTTGAGTTCGTTAAAACACTGCGTCGTGACGAAATCGTTGGTCATTTTGGTGGTGCCGTTGGCATCCAGTAAATGTGGTTTGGAGAACGCGGTTTTGTTTTCGTTCACGCGGAAGATGTTTTTGTAGTAGCATTTGGTGTTGGCCTTGTAGGACGGGTGATTCGTGTTGATTTTGAGCGCTTGGTCGTCGGTCGCGAGCACCATGGGCGTGCTGTTGCATGCGAGGTGTTTGTCCTTGTAGTCTTTGATGTATTGGAGGACCGACGAGTGGTAGGGGTCGAGTTTTGGGATTTTGCATCCGGGAGTGAAGATTGCAAACTCTTCGGGCGAGCCTGGGGTCACGGTGTTTGGAAACTGGCTGCTCGAAGGGTCGTTTTCGATGTAGATGTTTATGCAGATGATGCTGAGGCCCATGACTGTTGTGAGAATGCCGATTAATCGGAAGCCAAAGTTGTTCATCTCAAATAGAAAATATCTGCTGTCGAAGAGAAAAGAAAAAGTGCTCATTAGATAGACAGCAAATATGAATACTCGTTACCGACGTTTGTACGAGATGAGCCATAGAGACCTGACGATTTTGAAAATGTTTGAAAATAACTAATTAAATTTTTAATCATCAGGTCTCTCTGGCTCACCGGTAGTTTATCAGTTTGTTTAACGCAGTGGTTGTTAACCTTTTCGCAATCCCTAGATTCTCAAATTATTTTTTGTACCCCAATGTTCAGTTGTTACGTACAAGTTAAACCGCGCTATTACGAACGGGTCGGGAAGCAAAACACACGGTTAAATTTATTTATTAAATGTTATAAATGTGAAATTATATATTTGATTTCCTCACCAATATCACAGACAGCGATATTACACTGAGAAGTGTAATATGTAATAATGACGAATTTTTCGATGTTTGTAGAATTTTTTTAATTATTTTTTTTTTCGGGATGAAATTTGGAAAAGAGAAAAAAAATGTTTTTTAACAGAAAATGTTTGTGATAAGGAAATAAAGTTTACATTTCCTGTTGTATTTCTGCTTCTTTTTTTAAATCAAAATTATGTAATTAATTTCTAATGTGAGAAATAGGGCAGGCAGCAATCTGAAATCAGAAATTCATTACAACGAGCAATTCCTTGTGTACAATGGTGTTCGTAATAGCGGGGTTCCACCTGTAACAAAAACAATAAACATTGCACATTCGTCACTGCAAAAATGCAAAATAAGCCATGAATAGATCAAGAGTTACAGAACTCAAAAAATAACCCTAATTAGTTCTTTACTATAAAAGTTTAGTAAGGAGACCTCAAATATATTTTTTTTCCACTTCTTATTCTTTTTCAATTATTCGATAATTTAAGATTGATGCTGTATAAATAACCATGGCTATGTAAAAGTTAATACCTGCAATGCTGACCACTTTTGCAAAGTCGAATAGTCAATTTTGGAAACAAACATCACACTTGTGAACACTCAAAAAAAATAAGGTAAAATATTACCCAAGAGTCGTCGGCTATGGTCGACTGCCGAAGATGTTCAATCAACATTATAACTATAATTACCTCGGTCCGAAAAAAAACAGGCTCAAATGGCAGGCCAAAAAATGTAAATTGAGACAAAGGCGGCCTGAAACACTAACACTTCAGTTTTCATTCGTAATTTCTAAGCCGAAATTTAGTGATCCCTTCCCTGTCCATTTGCCAAGACAATAACATTCGAAGATTTGTACGATCCATCAACTTACCAAGTTACAACCTCCGAAAAAATGACTCGAGCGATTGGTTTTGCGAATATCTAAAAAAAATATGTATAAAAATCACTCAACAAATAATAAAAACAGAAAAAACTTACACGATTTACCAACGACATAATGGTACGGACTACGGAGTCGCTTCAGATCGGCTTTAATTTTCTGTGAAAAAATACTACTTCTCACAACGTAAACATAAATTTGAATGTGTAAAACCTCTGGCTTGTGTCCGTAATTCCGTATGTAAGTATGGACATTATAGTTATGACAGAATACAAAATTTGACACTCAATAAGTGTTATAAGCAATTTCCTTTCATACTCGAGCATTTATTTAAGTTCCGATTCAGCAAAATAACCGATCAAACACATTTCTTTCATTAATGTTTCACTCTTTTTGAATTTGTTTTTGACGAATCGTTCTTTGAAATTTCATTTAACCGTTTAAACGTGGCCGACGATGATAAATGCGTCTTCTTTCTGTCTTTTATTTCAGCCTTTTCCACTTTATTCACAAGTCCCTTTAGATCTGTCTCTTTATTCTTTCTGTTCCTCGTAGGGTTAACATTAGCGATCTTCTCGCGAGCCTCCCGCTCCTTTCTCCGACTGCTCTCCCTCAACTTATCCGTTTTGTCCTTTTCTCTTTGACCCTTTTCCATCGACGGAGCCTGGAAAAACCAAACCAAATAACACGTTAAAACATTCCTCTCATTTTTTCCCTCTAAAATCTCATTTACCATTATTTCGGCAGGTGACAACAGAGTTCCGCTCGCCGCCAACGTGCATCCAACTTCCTCCAGAACAATGGCCGGCAAATTATTCACTATTTTCAATTCCGGCATCGCAGGTTTGGGTGTAAAATGGAAATTGGACAGAATGTCCAACTTGTAAAACAAAGATGTCATCATCTTCTTAATTTCCACGTGTGCCGGCGACTCCTCCTCCTCACTTTTCTCCGTCTAAAATTAAATTTAAAAACAATTAAATAATACAAAAAAGGTGATAAACATTTGTTTTATTTCCCAACCTGCTGCAACTTCTTGTATTCATTCTCGTAGACCTGAGCTAAACTCAATTTGCTTTTCTCTTGATCCAACACGATCCTCCTCTTGTATTCAAACGGCTCCTCCTTGGGCTTCACTTTGCGCTCAACGTCGTTCCAAACTTGATCCTTAATCCTCTGCTTGATTAAATCTTCCAGCTTTAACGTCGTTTCTTCCGTAATGACGGGAACTGCCAACAAAAACATAAGCAAAAAAATAACGTCAATAAAGCGAGCATTGATAATCCGCGAGCGCAGACCTTGTCTTTGCACGTGCTCAAACACGGCGTGTTCCTGCAGCAGACTGTTCTCCGGTCGTGCGGAAGCGGTCGCCTCGCCCTTCAATTGCCACGGTTTTTCCGCCATGTTAATCTCCTCCAAATCCCGAATTTTTTCCTTCAACTGCGCATCAAAATACATAACAAACACAAATTAATTTCTCCAAACTTTCCTCATTTATCCGACAATCTGACAACTCCACCTTCTGCTGTCGAATTTCAATTGTGGATTTGCTTTTATCGTCCTCGTCTTCATCTTCGTCTTCGTCTTCTCGTGGCTCTAATGTGTCGTTTTCATTTCTGAAACACAATAAAACACAATAAAAATGATGTGTTGGCCAACGGATCTGCAGCCAGCATGATGAATGTGAGCATGACACGAGCCAATAGTTCATCGCGCGCGGTTTATCTTTTCTTTGCAGATGATCGCATTGCACACATGACGGATGAGTTGGAAAAAAAATCAGAAAATAAAAGAAAAGAAAAAAGAAATCATCTTATCTCTAAGCTCCCGCCCGCCCGACAAAAACAAGGATTGCTGCAAATCCGCAATTCCGATTTTATTCAATTAATATTAATGTTTTTTTTTTTGTTATTTTGTTATTTTGAAGAAAAAATCGATTCAGGAAGCTGCAGCATTAAGTTCCACAAGAGCAACATTTTAAAAACAACAAGAAATACGATCGGACGGATCACAAAGTCTCGAGTAAACAATTCAAAACGAAAAATAAATTGAAAACTTTAAATTACTGTAATCAAACTTACAGCGACAAAAACTCAAATTTCTTACCCAAATCTTTCATCTTCGTCGCCGCGTTATCGTCCTCGCCAACATCATCGAAAAAATCGTCGTACTTGTACTTTTTCTTCGTAAGCTTAAAAATAAAAAGAAAATAAAAATCAAAACTCTTTTATTAATTTACCCTGAATTTATGCCATCCAATAAAAATCCCGTTCCCTCACACGACTAATTAAATCAGTCGAACTCTCGACTCCACTTGGCGTGCCGTAACAAAAACAAAATTGACCATAATTTACCTGCCCAATAACAAGTGTCAGCTACAGCTGCTTTTTATGAACAACTTCAAATTGGATAAACTCCACTAATAACCAAGAATTAATAACACCCAAAAAAACAATTTCAAATTTAAAAAAAAAAATTTTTTTCGATTTTTTTTCTTACATCGTCATCACTATCGACATCTTCATCTTCAAAATCTGCAGTATCTTCAAAATAATCGATTGATTCGTCATCACTCGGCTTTGCACCTTCCATTTTGCTCTCTTCTGCTTCGTGGAACTCCTCCATCTCGGACAACTTAAAAAAAATGATCGTCCACTGCGGATTTCCTTTCGGGTTTGCGACGAATTATTTTCTTGTTAACGTTTTTTGTCGTTTTTATTTCTTCTTCTTCTTCTTTGCTTTGGAGTAATGATTCGTTTTCGCTTTCATCTCGTGCTTGTTTTCTGTCGGTTTGACGTTCGGACGATGTTTTTCTCGTCGCTAATTCCACCACACGTTTGATGAGTCGATTTTTGCACGCGCAATTATCGATTTCGATCTGCTGCCAAATTTGCTCGTCATCGAATCCATCGATCATCAGCCGAGGAAGGATCTTTTTATCATCGTCATTTTTTTCATACAAACCGTAAACTCGTTTAGCGATCTTCAATAACCCAATGCCAGTTTTCGTTCTGCTTCTGATAAATATCAGTTTTTTTTTAAACATATAGAAAAAATAAAAAATTTAAGACAACAATTCTTGCAACAACAAAAAATAAGCACATGTCCTTGTCAATTTTAAAATGTAAAAATATAATTTGGTTTGTTTGCTTCGATTTTTTCGTTAAGACCGCGTAAATTATGGCGCTTTTTTTTACTTTTAAAATTATTTGTGCTTACTTTTGCGTTTTTAAATCAATACGTGTTAAGTTAAATTACTTTACCCTAAAAACAATTCCGGATTTTTGGTGTATTTGCCGAATTTTGCTTCGGATTTCTCGATCTGTTCAAGACGGATTTCTCTTAGCAATGCGGTCGTCGCCATTTTGCAAACACAACGAGCGGCGCCCTCTAATGTCAAAAACTGAAAGCTAAATTTAACAACGCTAGCAACCTGCGTCTTTGATCCATTACAGTTGAACTTATTTATTTTTTAAATGAGGTAAAAAAAAAAAAACGAAATAAAAAGAAAAAGAAAAAGAATCCATATCATTAGAATGAAAACGATTTCTTTTTCCAATTTGAAAAAATAAAAAAAAACATTTTGAATAAACCAAATAATTAAACGACTTAAAAAAGCCAGAAAGCGAAAGCAATGGCGAACAAAGTCATTCACTTATACACAAAATCTAAGATGGAATGGTGAGAGATTGATGAAGAGATCCCAGAGGAAAAACTGTGAAAGAACATGTCCATCCACATTTGAAATGAAGATGAATGACTCATCTTCTCAGGCGCTTCTATTTTAATGCCATAAAAACCATTTGATAAATTCCCATTCTTTTTGCCATACTCATAAAAAAAAAAAAAAAATAAAATAAAATAAAAAAAAAAAAAAATTAAAAAAATAAAAATCCAGAATAGATGGAAATTGAAAGAAATGCTCAACCACAGAAAATTTTTCTCAATACAACTTTGTGAATGCAAATTGTGTCTCATAAATTTTGAATCTTGCAGCTGCAGAGAAGAAAATGAAAACCAATACGATCAAGTATTTTTCTCTTTCTCGAATGAAGTAATTGCATTTAATCACTTCTCGACCTCTTGACATTTCTCTTTACACAAATTAAAAGATCCCTTCATTGAAATCAAAGGGCAAAAGTGAATATTTATTTAATGTAATAACTAGCACGCACGTGCTGAGTTTTCGCACTTGGAGGCGCGCCCCACTGCCAGTTTCATCAATGTCTTGCATTTCAAAGCATTCTAGGTCCCAAAAATATTGGAGGGTCCCTAAATCACTGCTATTCATTGTTATTTTCATCTTTTCCAAGAGAAATCTCCAAGGATCCCCCAAGAGAAATCCCCAAGGGTCCACCAAAGATCCCCCAAGAGAAATCCCCAAGGGTCCACCAAGGATCCCCCAAGAGAAATCCCCAAGGATCCCCCAAGGGAAATCCCCAAGGGTCCCCTAAAGAAAATCTCCAAGGGTCCCCCAAAGATTCCCTAAGAGAAATCTCCAAAAGCTCTCCCCCCCAAGGCGAATTCCCCAAGGGTCCACCAAGGAAAATCCCCAAGGCTCCCCCAAGAAAAATCTCCAAGGGTCCCCCAAGGGAAATCCCAAAAGGTTCCCCAATGGAAATCTCCAAAGGTCCCCTCAAAGAAATCTCCAAGGTTCCCCCAAGAAAAATCTCTTCGGGTCCCCCAAGGAAAATCTCTTCGGGTCTCCCAAGGAAAATCCCCAAGGGTCCCTCAAGGATCCCCGAAGAGAAATCCCCAAGGATCCCCCAAGGGAAATCCCCAAGGGTCCACCAAGGATCCCCCAAGAGAAATCCCCAAGGATCCCCCAAGGGAAATCCCCAAGGGTCCCCCAAAGAAAATCTCCAAGGGTCCCACAAAGATTCCCTAAGAGAAATCTCCAAAGGCTCTCTCCCCAAGGCGAATTCCCCAAGGGTCCACCCAGGCAATTCCCCAAGGCTCCCCCAAGGAAAATCTCCAAGGGTCCCCCAAGGGAAATTCCAAAGGGTTCCCCAATGGAAATCTCCAAGGGTCCCCTCAAAGAAATCTCCAAGGATCCCCCAAGAAAAATCTCTTCGGGTCCCCCAAAGAAAATCTCTTCGGGTCCCCCAAAGAAAATCTCCAAGGGTCCCCCAAAGATTCCCTCAGAGAAATCTGCAAAGGCTCTCCCCCCAAGGCGAATTCCCCAAGGGTCCTCCAAGGAAAATCCCCAAGAAAAATCTCCAAGGGTCCCCCAAGGAAAATCCCAAAGGGTTCCCCAATGGAAATCTCCAAGGATCCCCCAAGAAAAATCTCTTCGGGTCCCCCAAGGGAAATCTCTTCGGGTCCCCCAAGGGAAATCTCTTCGGGTCCCCCAAGGGAAATCTCCAAGGGTCCCCCAAGGAAAATTTCTAAGAAAAATTTCCAAGGATAATCTCTAAGGGTCCCCAAAAAATGAGCCTGCAATAACTCTGCAATGCTTCCGAAAAAGGGCGGTTTTTGATCCGCTTTCCGCCCGCAATTGCGTCGTTTTAGGCCCCCAAAAGTAGCAGCTTTAACGATCAGACAGAAGATCATTTACAACGCAAGTTTCTTGTTGAAACATAAAAAAGTGGGAAAATAAATGATCATTGCTTATGGCAAGTCTTCTTAAACTGAACAAAAATAAATTTCATGGTTGAAAAGGGTCGCGAATGGAAAAAGTTTTAGAAGCCAACCAAATTTTGAAATTTGGGAAAGCTTAGGTCTGCTTAAACATATGAAAAATGTTTTACTTTGTGTATTTATCTATAATATAGCCGGGGTCGCGTTAAAATCTCATGGGCGAAAAGAGCACGAGCACGCAAGAGGAGGCACAGGATGGCAGAGGCGCAGCCGGTGCGATCGGACTGGGTGTTGGATAGGGCGGAGCGCGCGACCGCTAGAAGCAGCGCAGGCGGGCGCCGGAAAATAAAAGAGGGAGAAACGAGCACGAAAATTGGTTTTTGAAGAAGAAAAACTACACGCACAACAGAAGAGGCTGCGTGAGCGCGGTCAAGGGCGATTGGCCGATGTGGTCGCCGAACGTCTAGACTCGAGATCGAGTAATGTCGCTGAACTGAACAACTAGACGGAAACAAGAAAATGTTTCATCAATTTTGCCCTTTTTACATATCTTTTTCTTTTCCTTTTCTCGCGTGTTAAATTGGAAAAATGTACATTGTTAAATTGAACAGTGTTTCAAGTTATCTAGGATTTATTTGTAGTAAATGAAAAAAAGTAACAACTTATTCGCACATCAACAAAAAAACGGGCAATTTTTATTTCCTGTCGCGAATAATCAATCGTTCAAATCAGCTTTGATTTAACGGGCACAAAAACGTTACATAGGTTTGCGAGTTGGTCGTTGTGGTCGCCGCCGCATCTGAGCCGAACGTGCAATCTGCGTTGCAAATCAAGATCGCGGATAAGACTCGCGAGAGAGACGACCGGGTTGGGTGGGCAAAAAGATCTCACCTTATCTCGTCGTGCAACAGTTGGGTGAAAGTGGAACCCGGGGAAACGGTACGATCGGGATTGACGTAAATGAGAGCGTGGCAGAAGCGCTGACCCATTTCTTCTTGTTGCTTGATACCTAAATGCATTCCCTGAGAGAAAGAGAGAGACGCGAGCAAGCAAATTTTCATAACTGCGTTACTGCATAAATGCACATCAAACAATCCATTCGAATGTTCTCTTACTTCGTACAATCCCTGATCGCAGCCGCAGTAGCTGCTCTCCATCGTGTAGCTGGCGCCCACTTGCATTTGGCGCCACACAGTCACGCGCGCCGTCGCTTCGCGGATCTTCTCCACGTTGTACACGCAACTTTCCACCGAAAACGCCGGCGCCATGTGGTGCAAGATGCGAGGCAGCAGCTGCAAAACGACAAGTTGAAACAACGCCAATGTCTCCAAACTACTCCGACCTCCAACCTCGGGAATCGAATCGAAACTTTTGGCGCGGTCCGATTCGCTCCACGACTGGCTTTTGCAGCAGCCGTACAGGAAAATGTTCTTCTTCCTCGAGTGACCGTGGAAGTCGCAATACACCTGAATGAATGAATGAATTAATTAATTAATTAATAATAATTAATAATAATTAATATTATACCAAAGGACGTTTGGAAATGGAGACTAAATAGAAGAGCAGCGCTTTGGTGTGGTAAATGGGCGGCTGCAACGCGACCGAGGGCTGCATCCAGCACCGGTTCATGTCCTCTGCGGTCAGGTCGCAGCGGTGGCAACCGTTGATGACCCCGTCCGGGTTGAGCATCGGCACCACCTTGAAAATGTACATCTCGCGGAGACTTTGCGCCGCCGGTTTGTTGCTGATGAGGAAATCGATGCAACCTGGTGAGAAACGATTATTATTATTATTATTATTATTATTATTAGTTTGCATTGGTCACCTTTCATCACCCAGCTGGCGTTACTTTCTCCGGGATGCACCCGACCAGTGAGGAAGATGTAGTGCTTGTTGGCGGTGCTGGCAGTATGACCGCTCGACGTTATGGTGAGCACGGGCACCGAGTTGCCTCCGAGACTCGTGCAGAGTTGTTCGCTCGTGAAGTACACTTGACTGGCGTCGCGCGTTTTCTCCCACACGTAAATGTCCGTCTGAAACGAGACGAACGAGTTGTTGGCGAGCGAATTTAGTTGACTGACAAGTGAGCTGAGCCCACTTACCAGCAGCAGCGTGTGCGGGTACGGGTAGTGGTACGCGAGGTAACACACGTCGTAGGCGTGCGGAAACGCGAGCGTGAAACTGGCGGTGTAGTAGCATTTCTCCTGACTCTCGTCGCTCGGCGGCCGCTCTCGGTAGTAGATGTTTTTATAGTAGCAAATGTCCGTGCCGATCCGAACCCAGCCGGGGCGTCCCAGCATCGCCTCTCTGACCGAAAACATGACCGGCTTCATTCCGTAGTTGAACTGCGAGTTTTGCTTCTCGCAGTTGCTGATGTGGAACGTGTAGGGAACCTGAGCCTTCATGTTGCTCATCTCGAAATAGAACCACTGAATGTGGGTGCACGAATTGATGTCGGGCGACAGCAACAGCTCGTATTCGTTCGATCCGATCTATAGAATAGAATAGAACATAATGCAATGCAATGCAATGCAATGGTTCGGGGGTTAATTAATTAATTAATTTCTTTATTATTACTTGAAGGGCTTTGCGCAGGTTTCCACTCTCGAAGCGGGACTCGAATTTTAAGTGCGAAACCGAGGGGTCTTCGACACCGATTCTGGCTTCGTCGTCGTTCGTCAGACTTTCGTCACATTTGGCGAAAGACTTGTTAACGCAATCGTCCAAATCGAAAACCATCAAGTTATCAAATTGAAGCGGATTGAACGCTCGGTTTAAACTTTCGAGAAGTTTCACTCTGCAAAAACAAAGAAGAAATGAAAAAACAAGAATAGATTACTGATTTACTCGAGTTTGTTTTCATTTTCACCGACCTACACACCGCGGGATCTTTGTCGTAGAGAGGCTCCAGTTCCTGGTAGATTCCGCCGCTGCACATGTCCGGATAGGCCAGCTTGATGAACTGCGCCACGTGCAGCGTTTTGATCGACAATTCCCTGTAGACCGCCTCCCGGTTCACCCACTTGTGCGGACCGTGGCCGCACCATTTGTCGTCTAAAACGAAACATTAAAGCTCGACATGGAATGGAAATAGAAACATCGCGCCACCTTTCGATCCGATGCTCTCCTGCATCAAAACGAAGGCGAGAACGTCATCCTTTTGCACGTGGCTGTCGCTGTCGCTGTCGCTGTCGTCCTCGTCGAGTTCCTTGAAAAAGCTTTTGTACGTTTTCAATTCATGTTCGCTGATCGTGCTTCTCTCCATGTCCTCAGCATCCAAACTTGTGCACTAAACACACAGTAACGTACAGTAACTAACTCACAAGTCAGCCACTTTTGAATAAGCCAGTAATACTTCGGACTTTGTTCTTTTCGGCGACTTGGTGCGCGCCTCCTGGCTGATGCTCGAATCCGAGTCGGTGTCCAACAGATCCAAATTATCATCTGAAACTGAAGAAAACTCAAGGTCATTTCGAGTGGAAAGGGAATGGGAAATGAAAATGTAAACCGACCATTGAGGACAGCAGTCGAGGGCAGCGAGTGCGCGCGCTTGATGCACGGGATGTGGAAATTGTAGGGCCCGTCGCACGAAATGAGAGGCAACGACTTGCGTGGCAGACATTTCTGCAGCACGATGCTGCTCAGGATGAGGAGGTTGTCGTAGTCGCTCGACTGCGGCAGGTTCATGCAGAATTTGTAGAGTGAGGTGATGCCGCTCGCGTTGCTGATGGCCCGAACTCCGCTCGCTGCCGCATGTCAATTGAGTAAATTGAGTAAATTAGTAAATGTATAAATATTTGTAAATTGTTTTTTTCTTTCGACTCGTTACGGTAATCGGAGAGCAAACCGATGACCACCAGGTTGGCTTTGCATATCTTGAGTTTGTTTTCGCCCTCGTATTTGTTCCAGTTTTCCAAGATTTGCAGAAATTTCGTGACTCCGTGGTGACGTATAATTCGAGTTACGTTATGTTCTTTTAGTGGAAAAGTAAAAATAAGCATGTTGATTTAAGAGCCGGAAATAAGTGAATAATTGGCCGCACTATTTTTAGCCAGCTGCCCCGTAACTTCGAGCGCCAAACGTAGAATGAAGGTGGTTCTGCGGCCGGTAAACGTAATCACCGTCAACATAGTTGACACTAAGCCCTCTTTACCTAAAATAGCGCAATTGGTGGCTGCACAAAACACAAAAGAAATGTTGTCACATCAAGACGAGAATAAATCAGTTACATAACCTACAATTCCGCATGCATAATTTCAGAATTTGCATCAGATATCTCAGCAGCATCGAGTTTCTCGTGTTCGATTTGATGATCGACATGATGCTGGTCAAGCCACCCGCGTGCCGAACGCTCACTGCAAACTGCGGATCTAAAACCACAACAAAACAGACAATCAGTCACAATTATATTTTATATAAAAATACCGATATATATATTTTTATATACGGTATACCGTTGCTGGCCAGTTTGAGTAAAGTGGAGAAAATGGCAGGCAGAATGTTCTCGGGGCAGTAGGCGTCGCGAGAAAGCAGAGGAAGTAATTGAAAGATCACGTTCGACGAACCATTCGCTTGAAGAGATGTCAAACTTTTTTTCCTAGCTGATAATCGATAATTTGCATTTTACTTTTTAATTCATCTATTTCTTTCGCTTACTCGTCTTATTTTCTAACATGTCATGTAAAATCAAAGCAATGTTCCCGATCACGGAAATGTTTTGGGTCGACTGCGGTAAAAAACGAATTCAATTCAAACGAATTCAGTGGTGAACAATTTTGAAAGATAAATAAAATTAAAATACTTGTAATATTGCCGTGAGAACGTCCAAATTGTTACAAATCGTTTGTTTCGTCACCTTTTCTTTGACGCAATCTGCAAATTTTCATTTAATATTGTTAATCTATTCATTGTTATTTATTTATTTATTTATTTATTTATTTGTTTATTTATTTATTTATTTATTGTTACCATTTGACTTGATTTTCGATAATAATTTAGCGGTTAAGTTTTTAATCTGTTCTTCATGATCGGTTGGTTTTTGTGAGTACACTCGCAGCCGTTCCAAACATCTAATTGATTAAATTGATTTTGATTAGTGTTTTGTTTATTTTGCTGGTATCGATCGTTTCAATTGTTTGTTTACGTACGTGTTATGATCCATGATTATGTGCTGACGGGACAATCGATCGGACGGAGAAACAAACGCATTTCGAACGATTTTGTGTGTTCTATCAAAGAAACAAACTGCTCGACTGGATCAACCACTTGCCTGAACATCGAGGTAAACAAAAAATAACTCGTGAGGATTTTTTTTTTTTTTTTTTTTTTTACTTCCATACGTGACTCCAATACACCGAACCAACCAATCACACGTCGACTGTGTTGTCGTCCATTTTGTGCCGAGTTTGCGAGCCGCTCCCATCGGAGGTTACGTCACACGCGTAATTCAATATTTTCGCCACTGGAGGGCGCAAATCGTCTTTGGATCGTACAGCGTGGTGAAAGACGATTCGTAAACTGCGAAGATGAGGTTGGAACGTTGTTATTTCTGTTCTTCTACCGTCTACCCGGGACACGGGATTCAATTCGTGCGCAACGATTGCAAGGTGAGGTTTGCTTTTCTTATTTCCGATTCTCGATTTGACGAATGGTTGTGTTTTGTTGTAGATATTTAAGTTTTGCCGGTCGAAATGTCACCGCGCGTTCAAGAAGAAACGAAATCCCAGGAAGGTTCGCTGGACCAAAGCGTTTCGGAAAGGTGCCGGCAAGGAATTGGCCGTCGATCCGTGCTTCGAGTTTGAGAAGAGGCGAAACGTGCCGATCAAATACAGCAGACAGCTGTGGCAAGAAACACGTAAGAATAAGAATAAGGCCCAAAATGAAATGGAATTAATTGAAAATGAAATTATGCAATGATGAACTGTTTTAATTCCTGAATGGCATTTATTATGTAGATTAATCTTCTCCCTGAGCGTAATTTCATATTTTCTATATACACATGCATGTACTCACTTGTAGTCAATTAATCGTTAAATTTTGGAAAATTTCAGTCGAAGCCATGAAAAAAGTGGAATCGATCAAAGAAAGGCGCCAAATGGATTTCCACGACACGCGATTCTTGAAAGAAAAACAAGTTGAGAAGGAGAGGGATAGGAAAGAATACGAACAGAATTTGGGTTTACTCAAATCGCCAGCAGGTGAGTGCGAAATGCGAAACGTGCATTCCATACCATTTTATTTCACTTTTATTTCTCCAGCCGTGGTCACGCGATCCTTGAAAGAAAACAATTTGGCTTTACTCAATTCGCTAGCTGGTGAGTGCGAAATGCGAAACGTCCATTCCATACCATTTTATTTCATTTGTATTTCATTTTATTTCTCCAGCCGAGCGCGTCGAAGAGAAGACAATTGCGCAACCTGTTTCGCAACAAGAGCTGCAACCGATGGAGACGGCATGATTTTCTTATTACATTTATTCCGGCGTGTACATTTAGATTTTCGCATTAAATTGGTTTTCCAACTGCAAATTCGAGTGTTGTTCGTTGAGTCCGAGCCGTTCACACGTCCAGCGGAAAAAATCGTTGGGTTCCGCACGAATCACCACCTCGTCCGAGCCCTTGAGCCGGAATCGCAACTCGTGCAAGTGTAAATGGAGCGGTACGTGCGCGAAATTGTTTTCCGCCAGCGATAACTTGCTCGCGATCGTCTCGGGAATTGTCTGTTGGAAAATAGAGGAAAATAAATTGATTTTCAAGGATAAAATCGACGGGGGAAACTTGCGGGAGGATTGTAAGACGCTTGGTTGTGTTCGCCGATGAGAAACGGCTTGCCGAACATCCACCGTACTCGCGGACCGAACACGTTGTCCCCGAAAACGGGAGCGCCTTTGTGCGCGCAATACACGCGTACGAAGTACCATTTTACTATTATTAAACAAACAAAAATTAAACAAATAAATTGATTATTATCGGTATTAAAATTTACATTGCGTTGATGAAATGCGAATCAAAGACATGTTGGTTTGGTGGTCGGTCGCCAGGGTTTCCACTTTAACGTCGGCGGGTTTGACCACGTCCTTCTCTACTTGTCGCTTGGAAAACTGGTCGAGTATGACCGAGTGTTTGGAATGGTCGCCTTCCTTTTCCGATTTCTTGAGCATGATTCCGACGCGCTCGTCTAGTCGCGGAGGATGCATTCGACCGACCGTCACGCTCAGGTACTTGAACGGGGATGTTTTGGAGCGTTTGACTGTCGTTATGGCCGCCCGAATCTTGTTTTGGAACTTCTCGTTGGTGGCCAGAAGGGTGATTCCCGACGTGAACCTCTCTGCCGATTTGACGACGCGTAAATCGTGTTCGTTTAATTCTCTTTGGAGAAAAGGAATCGCTTGGCTGATGCTGTAGTTCGTGTCGTACGCGGAACTCGTCAGCAAGGTGGCCGTAATCGGTCCCGCAGTCTCTCTCTCTTGTTCTAAAGGAAAACATTTAAGGACAATTATGCGTTCACAAAATCATTTTACCTTGGTAAATTTTGACACCGTAGGGTTTGTTGATCGCGATTAATCCATCTAGGAAAATGAATCAACAATTTAATTGACAAGAATTAAATTTTACAATTTTAAATCGTTTACTAGAATTGTAGATGATCGAATCCAGGATGTGTTGACTAAAACTTTGTAGGTTGTTCCAAGGATATAAATGTTTATAAATAAAGTCTGCTTTTTTCGCGGCCATTTTGAAGTTTTAAATATAGCGGCTGCAGCGCTTTTGATATTGAATTAATTGCACTTTCTGCCGCAGAGAGGCGCGAACCTAAACCTAACCTCGAGTCAACCACGTTGTAATCTGTGTTGGTTCGGCTGTTGAAACCACGATGGCCAAGAGTTTAAGAAGTAAATGGAAAAGGAAGATGCGAGCGATTAAGAGGGTGCGATACGGGGCTAAGGAATTGATCCAACTCAAAGAAGTGTTAGCCACGGCCACGCAAACAAGAAAAAAGATTGCTGAGGCTACGGCTGCGAATCCTCCTTCCGTCGAAATGACAGGTTTGTACTCTATTGATTTCACACTTTTAAATTTAGTTTAATTTAAATTTAACAAAAACAGTTGCAGATGTTTCGATAAATGACGATGAAAATAGTGGTAATGCTCCTTTACTTGTTTATTCCTTGGAGTTTATTAATTAATTAATTTTTGAAACTGATTCTAGTGACGGAAATGCAAGTTGACAAAACTGTGCGAAAATTTAAAAAGAATTTAAAGGACCAATTTGGCAACTACCCGATTTGGATGAACCAGAGAAACGTGAAAAAGCAGAAGATGAAAGAATCGAAACGAAAAAATAGTCGAAGCAAAGGAAAAATTGTAAAGAAGATGAATAAAAAATCGAAGCATTAAAATGTGTGCATTTGCGTATTTATTAGTCCTTTGTACTTTGTACTTTTTACCAAATAAACGGAGCTCGTTCACGCAAAACCTTGACGCCGTTGCGCGTCCACTCTTTGTGTTTAATCCACAATTCCTGAGCGGTGTCGAGACAGCTCATGACCGCCGCCCCCTTCCAACAAGTGATTCGCGGATCCATGTCCTTGGGCCGCGTGATTACGTCGATTTGTTCGGTGCGGTACATGATGGGTATCTGCACGGACAGACGGTTGCGCAACCAAGTGTGGATGCCAGTGAACATGATGCCGCCGCCGACGATCAGAATGCAACTGTACATTTTACGCTTCATGTCGTCGCTTCCTACAAAGGTAAACGTGACAAACTATCAACAAACAGCATTGATTGCATCGAGAAAATAACACGTAATTTACCGCATCGGTCGATGCTTTGCAGTATCGCTTGGTCCAGACTGAGCAGTTGGTCGCATTGAAGCTCCTTGTCGCCCGCATCTCGCGCGGAAATGGCGGCGGCGCCGTCGCCATCGCCGCCCATGTCCTCGTCCATCTGCGACGAGCCCAGCTGCCCGTCCTCGGCCAGTCCCTCGGAGGCGGTTTGCAAACTCGAGTCCAAGTTGTCGCGGTTGGCCCTCCGCTGACTCGTTTCGCGCAGGTAGTTCTCGTCGTGCGGGTCCTCGGGGTCGCCCTGCGACCGCTGTTGCGTGTGCGTCTGTTTGTGCCCGGTCAGGTTGAGCAGTTCGGGGTGCAGGAAAGAGAGAGCGGCGATGGTGCACTCGTCGCCGAGCTTGATCGAATATTGATACGACGGTTGGTTCGGGCTTTTCACTTGGAAACTTCTCGATTGCGGCCCATTAATGTCCTGAAATTAATTTAATTTAATTTAAATACATTAAATTACACGTATGGTAATTTTCTACCAAATTAACGTGGCAGAAGTTCTCTTTGAGTTGTTGCAGGAGAAGCGCGTCGATGGTCGTCTTGGGATTGCACTGTTTGTACGGGAATCCGCTTCTTCTTAATAACCAGTGAAATATTTGCGTGATGTCGCTTCCACCGTAATCCATTCGAAGACTGGAAAATAATTAATTTAAAATGTGAAAAGAAAAGGAAAGGAAAGGCGAATCAATTAGTTGTTTACCGCGAATTTCGATTGGAAATTCCGTCTTCCACGCAGGACACGCTCGTTTTTTGGTCACCGACGTCGACGACGCACGCGTAGCTGAGACCGGCACCGAACGTCGCGCACACCGATTCCTGTTTGAATTTGAAGGAATAATTCGTGGACGACATTACACATTAGACACGAGTAAAGAGTAAAGCGAGGAAGTAGAAATTTGATGCGCACTTGGTGAACGAAGCAGGCGCCGAATCCCAGTCGGGCGAGAAGCAGATTGACCATCTCTTTGACGTGCTGGCGGTTGTAAGTGTCCGGCACCAGCAACACCGCTCTGAAATGCTGCGTGCGAGTTCAAAAGAATATTCTGTAGATTAGTCATTTAGTAATACACTAGTGAAAATTACTCGGAAGTTTTTGGCCGGGATGTCCAGGCGTTGCTGAATGGCCGTCCGCCAGATGGTTTCGAGGTCGGACGTGACGGCGGTCAACGATCCACCCGTGCCCGCGTGTAGATTGAGTTGCCCCCGCCGGAATGGCCAGTGCACGTGGAACTTGTCTTTGGGGTTGAGATAGAGCGCCTCCTCTCCCACCACGTATTCTTGCTGCGCTTCCACTTGCGTCCACTGGAAATCTGCACTTCCGCGCATTAATTCCGCCTTCACTTTCGTGTTGTAGCCAACCACCTCTTCCGCCAAAGTGGCACGTCTTCGCGTTCCGTCCGACGTGATGCACGACGCCAAAACATCGCTAATGCTCTTACACGTACTTTTTAATATGTTTTGAGACTCTTGCGGCTGAAATACGTACAAGTATTTGATTTATTTTATATTGTCCAACTTGATCGAGTAGTCCGTACTAATTTAACGTCGAATGTGAGCGTGGGATCGTGATGGACGGCCGTCGTCACCGCCTGTTTACATCTGCGAGCAATTACGTGCGGAATTGTGTGCGGGTATGTGTCCGATGCTCGTCCGACGCGCAAATAAAATGATCCAGGATGGATGATGACGATCGCGGTACCTTGGATGGGCTAGAATAAGAAAAGTGATCGATGATCGGTAAATGGTCATGGTAAATGATTGCAATAATACCTCTGAAACTGTTTCTTGATAGTTGGGAACGACAGATCGTTTCGTCTGCATGGGCGCCATCGCTGTAGTTGTTGTGATGGCTGGAGGGACCTCTGTCGGCAATTGTGAAAATCTTTTAAATATTCATTACGGTATTTAAAAAAAATAGACGTATTATTGTTGCCTTCGAGTACGTTTTAAAATCAACAAATTTCAAATATAAATAAGAAATAATAAATGAAATAATTTTTGAAAAGTAAAAAAAAGAAAAGTTTTTGTTCACTCACACCTGTCACGACCTGTCACGAGTTGCATTGGTCATGAGTCTCCGCGATTGACTTGTTGTGGTATTATCTTGTCCTTGATATTAGCGCAGAAGCATGTGATTGAGATTCCCACTTCCAATGGCTGAGCACTCGTTCAAACTGTGTATAATTGTCTTTAGTTTTGTGCTCGCAACTATCGAAGCACTTGAGAACAGACAAGTAGTTTACATATTCATTTATCTATTTTGTAAAAATTCATTTTCTCTTATTTCATAGTTGCTACTTCCGGATGTAATAGAATGCGATAATGGGTCGATCGTGCACATTCGAGCGAACGGGAAAAACGATACATTGCATCGTGTGTACAGTTCTGCTGGTAAAAAACGAACAGAATTAAATTTGTTGAAAGCGATATAAATGTGAAAGCTGAAAGAAAACATTACCGGTATTGAATTGTTCCAGGCTCTTTCGTGGTGCTGACTGCGGTCACTTCGAAAAATGCCAATCTCACGGTCAACTGTTCGAATCGAGCCGGGAGTGCGTTTTTTGACGAAAATCCTTCGTATTCGTACGCCCTCGTTTTCACGGAGGTAATGAAATGACCAAACCAAAATGAATGTGTAATTTTGTAATTTTGTTTTTCATATAAGATGTATCCGTTCTTCGACGACAGCGACGTGGCCGACGTGAATGAGGTGCCGGCGTCGAACGTGACGAGCGTTCCGTTTCACGAAATGAAGTGGTCTCCGGTGCACGTGGAAGAAAGTGAAGATAATCACTCGATTTCGGCGGTGTTCAGCTTGCAAGAATCGAGAAATTTCACAAACAACACGCTACGAATCAGAGTGAGCGAGTGTTTTTGCATTTTGTTGTATTGAAAAATTAACGATTGCGAATGCGTCGTTGCAGTTGAGGGCGTTTGATTCACAAAATCGCGCTTCCGTTCTCCCCCATTTGATGCACACGATCAATTCGACCGAAATCGAAGTGATCCTCGACGGCGCTCCTTTCACCTCGGACAAACCTCGATTTGCGATCCAAATGCTTTTGATGGTTACGAAAAACGATTCGGACTTCGAGTTGGAGCACAGTCGCTCGTTGGACGACGAGTTCACGCCCGGCGTCTTCAAGTTCACGCAGATCAAATCCGCGTTCGTTCGTGACAACAAACTCGGAGGGTTCGCCCAGTGGAAACCCATCGTGTACACGAGTTCCGACTCGGTCAGGCAAAACACGACGATTACCCAAGAAAATGCGATGAAATCTTAGTGAGCTTTCACTTTAATTTATTCTCAACTTTTAGATTGTTCAAAATTGTTTGAATTGTTTCAGTAACGTGACAATGCCGGACGAGCTTCTTCTGGACAGTTTGGCAAACGCCCTCTACGGCGGAGACCTCGAAAACAGCTGCGCTCGAATGATCAACGTCACGTTCGGAGCTAAAGGCGACGAGTTCTATTCCAATAGCAACTACAGCTCGTGGACCCTGTCGACCGGGTATGGCGTCCCGCCCGAAGACCAAATCTCCACTGCAATAATAATCGTTCTGGTGGCCGGTTTGGGAATTCCCATAGTGTTACTCGTTAGCGGAGGAATTTACGTGTTCATTAAGCGGTCACGACAAAAGGACGATCTCTTACTCAGCGGTTGATGGAATTGTCAGAAGTTAGTAATTTTCCAATTGCAACGATCAATGCACTCACTAAATAAACAAAAAAAACAACAACAATAAAAGATAATTTATTTTTAATGACCATGTATGAATATTAATTGTTTAAATAAACTTTAAATGAAATTAAATGTAGGTATTTGTACAAAAAAATAGGAATATATACGATAGGTATAAGTAACGATTAATTAAACTGTTGGATTTGCCGATCCAGTTCGCGGATGATTCTGTCGCCGTCCGTGTAAATGCCCATCTCCAAGAGCGTCTCTCGCTCTTTCAACAGTCTGCTCAGATCGTCCGACGTGAACGTCGTGTCTTCCGTGTCCGAATCGAACTCTTCGCTGTCCACGAACGAAATTTGCCGCGCTCCGGGTTTGCGATTTTCTATTCCCTCGCTGGGTGCGCGTGCGATCACGTGGTGCGCAATCCTAAACCAAAAAGGTAAATTAGTCATTTAAAAAAAGAAAAGAAAAAGAAAAGAAAATTACTGATCGATTTGTCCCTTCATTTCCTGCAGCGCCCTCTTGTCGGCGTTGCTTTTCGCCCCGGCGTTGGTTTCCGACTCCAGGTACTGCCTCTTCATGCCTTCGAGTTCCTGCTGCTGCCGGAACAGTTGAGCACGCGCGTCCGTCTCCAACTTTTGCTTGATGCGCGCCAGTTCGGCGAGACAGCGACGCCACTGTTGTTTGTAATGTATTTTGGATTTGGTGGCGGCCTCCAGTTTGCGTTCCATTTCTGTTTTCTCGATGCCCGCCAAATGCAGTTCGGACTCGAGGCGCAGATCCTGCTTGTCGCCGACCCTCTGCTCGCGCAGCTTCTCGAGTTCGCGGCTCCCTCGCGCCAGTCTCGTCTCCGCATCCGTCACCTGCTGCTTGAGTTTTTCGTTCTGCTGTTCGGCTTCCGCGAGTTTCTCGCTGAGTAAACAGTAAACAGTAAACACACGGGTCATTTTTACTTTCTACTTGAATTGTACTTTTCTATGAGCAGTCGGTGGGCAAATTCGTCTCGAAGCCGCAGGTATCCGCTCTTCACTTCGCTCTGTTGTTGTTCGTGTATCCGTTCGAATTCCTTTTTCCTTTGGTCCAACTGAGAAGGCGAGGCGAAACAAAACAAAACAATCCAAACATTCGAAGCAAACAAACTTAGGCCACTTACTTCAATTTCTCTAGCGGTTAACACTTTCTCGCGATTGTCGGCGTCGCTCAAAGCGCTTCTCAGTTTGCGTTCCAGCTCGACGCATTCCCTCATCTTTCTTTGGATCGTCACTTCTCGCTCGGTGTCTCGCTTCCGCCATTCGTTCACCAGCGAGTCCATGTAGTATTGTTCCCTGCCTTTCAGCTGTAAACAACGGAAAACAACGTCAAACAACGAGTTCAAAGCGAGGAGAAAAAGCCAGGCCGCGTCCTACGGTTTTGCGAAACTCATCCTCCTGCGACCTTTTCCACTCTTCCAATTCCATGGCAATTTCGATGGCCATCTGACGTTTTCGCTCCCTCAACTCGTGCCCGATGCTCATCGGTTGCGTTTCTATCGGCGATGGCGACGGCGACGGCGATGGCGATTTTGGCACATCGCTGGCTAAGTCTTCTTCGAGTTCCGTCGGAGCGTTGCTTTTGTATTCCTGCAGGCATTTGAGATCCATTCGATTTAATTTAATTTAATTCAATTCAATTCAATTTACCCGTTTCGCGATCTCGACTGGTACCGTGGTCGGTCCGAAGTCGTCCAAACCGATGACGGTTTGTGCATGACCGATGAAATTGACTTTATCGCTCAGAGAATGGATGGGCGTTTTGACCGACAGCACTTGGCGCACTCCGCTCCTATTTTCCGCATTCTATTCGGATAAGTGGTTGGATTAGGACGCTCGAAAATGTGCAATTCGACTCAACCCACCGTGACCCTCGATTTGCCCGCTTTGAGCAATTCGGCCAAATCAAAGATCAGCATGCCGACGATCGTCTCTTCGTCCCTGTCGCGATCTCGCTTGACCACTTCCACGCGAAGAGGAACGGACTTGAACGCTTCAGCCAAGTTCTCCGGTGTGGTGGCGAAAGTAAAAGCACAAAACCCGTTCGGAATCGACAGCTCCACGTTCCGGCGCGCTTCCAAAAGAGGATGGGTCACGATGGCCGACGACGTGCCGAAAAACGAATAACTGTATCTGCAAATCAATCGATCGATTAATTATTGAAAATAAAAATGAGAAGGAAATCGAAAATGTAGAAAACCTCAAAAAGCAATAAAAAGCGGCGTCTGCAACGGTGAACGTCAAGTGGCGCATGTCTAAGGTGAAACAATAGTGGTGCAACGGCAACCGAGGATCCGAATATTCGCTGCGAACCACCGATTCCGAACGAAACTCGTTGGGTTTAGAGTCGGAGCGACTTTGTTGCAATTTGACGGGTGGCGACGGCGGCGTGGGTTTCTTTAGCCTCTGCTGCGGCGGCGGACTGCACGGCGGCGTCATTTCTCGCAGCGATTCCGCCGAGTTGATGACCGACGGCTGTTGCACCAACACTTTGGGCTGCTGGTCTTCGAGTCGCAAAGTGACTGACAAACCGACGAACGGCGCCAACTGTTCGGACGAATCTTTGGCCACTTTGTCCAGCGGTTCCAATTCGAACATTCCTTCGATCGACACGGGTTTCATGAATATTTCCGTGCTCTTTTTCACCAGTAAATCGTTCAAGGGCACGCGAGCGCATCCGAGCGAGATGTCGCCGGTGCACAGGTGCACTTTGAGTCCCGGTTGAGACGAAAAGAACTGGCGCAGCAAGTCGGTGGAACTGCGAATCCGAACGGTGGCCCGTTCGGCGGCGAACGAGGGCTCCGCGAGGTCGTGAAACGAGTCCGTGGTCACGTCGTTGCCGACGAGCGAGTAATAAAAATAAAATCCTTTTTCCTCGTCGGTTACGTGGATGCTCGACGGTAACAACTGACAAAACAAAGAGAAAGTAAGTCATTAATTTTGAGCTCCAATTCTGCTTTTGAAACCCAATTAAATTCCACCTGGTTTAAATTGGCCGCAAAAACGATGGTGACGGACAAACTGAAAATGTCTCTCGCCGAGTTGGGTCCGATTTGATAAAAGCCGTCCACGTCGCTCAGTACAGGTTGTAACATTTCAACGCCGACATCTACACCGACACCGACATCGACGGCCGCTTTTTTCTCTTCTTTTTGTTTTTGTTCGTAACTAGCATTGGTTTCTTTACTTTTAGGACTGGAACATACTGAAAGCAGAGACGGGGTGCTCGACAGCTGGAGCCCGCCAGTGTCGTTCTCGAGGGTGACGCACAAACGAATTTGCGGTTTCATCCAATAGTATTTGGGATTGAGTAGCGTGTGCCATTTGGGGACCTGAAATGTCCAATCATCGTGACAAATTTAATTTAATTTAATTTAATTTAATTTAATTTAATTTAATTTATTGTACTTGAGGTTTCGGGTGAACCATTCGCAAATCGATCACTACAAATCCTAATAATTCTTTGGCGTTGAGGCCCGGCTCGACCGCGAAGCACTGAAGTTTGATCGGAATCCTTTGCATGCGAAACATTCGGAATCCTTTCCTGTCCACTTCCCACGCCAACTCCGTGTTGAAATTTGGATTTTCGTCGTGCGCCACTTCGTCCGAACTGATCGTTTCGCCGTTTAATTTTGCTTCGATCACCACTTGCCATCCTGGTCTCTTTTGGAGGTTTCTCGCTACAATCGAAATTGGATCGTTTCAAATAAAATGGTCATGTCGCTTGATATTAGCATTACCTTCGAGTATTCCAACGACGATTAACATCCGATCGTTTTTTCGCGATGCCATCTTTTCAACAACAACACGCACGTTTTTAAATCTTCAAACCGAAAAGAGGAAGTCGACGTTCCGCCCTCCGACGACGAGTGGCCGCACTTGCATTAAATTCAAGTAAATTAGATTAAACTTTTCTCTTTTCTTTGAATGATGCGCACATTTTGACGAGTTTCTAAAATGAAACGAAGAATTAACGAGTAAATTTGAGCGATATATTAAACGATCTGGATCGCACGTTTTAAATCTTCAAGTGCAGGGTACGGGGCCGCGTTAAGATAGCACGCCCTAGGAAAACGAGCATAGAAAGGTAAAAATATGTGATCGAAGGTGTTTTTAAATTGAAGAAAAAATAAAGAAAAAAGAGAAAAAGCAAAGGAATAATAGTGGTAATATTTTTGAGCGTGATATAAATATTTGTCCGTTGAGCGCTCGACTCGATCGAGTGTGTGGTTCAGCTGCTCGGCTCTCTCTCGCGTTGTCGTCACTGACTCCTTCCTCTCTCCATGCGTGACCGTGATTATTAACTGACCTGGGACCGAGCGAGTGAACGAACGGAACGAAGCTAGGGATAGTCCGATCCCTCCTTCCTTCCTTCCTTCTCTCCCGCACTCGATAGAAGCAACGCACAATTGAATCAACGGCGAAATAATCGAGTGTTTTGGAAATGTACTCGCGGAGTGGTGAGAAGTGAGAAGAGAAAAGCGGTCGGCGGTCGGAAAAGTGATTTGTCAGTGCATGTGTGTATATATATATGTCGGATCGTGGTTGAATGTGGTTCGCCATTTTCTCGGCCCGAACCGCGTCGAGTGTGGATGGTTGGCGTTAAACTATGCAAAAGCGCGAGGAAATCGAATACAACAGAGAAAAAGAGAGGTCGGATAACCATAAGGAGCAGGCTTGTTCCTACCAAAGAGGCATCCCTCGGGTGAAGATGTACAGCGGCATGCGGCAAGGACAGTCCAGTAACGCCGGAGTGTTGATGGTCGGGCCGAACTTTCGAGTGGGCAAGAAAATAGGATGTGGAAATTTCGGAGAACTCAGACTAGGTACAAAAGCGAAGCGAAGCAAAGCATCCACGTCGTTTTAATCTTTTCAGCCCGATCGAGCAGATGGGCGAGGGCGAGGACGAAACGAAACGTAGTTGGTAAAAAATGGCAGGAATCGGGCCAAATTGGCAGATAGGAGAAAGAAATTGAGAAACTGAGACACGTTTCGTTCTATCCTCCCTGTATGTTTGTGCGAGGCGAAACTAGAAGCATTGTTGAATAAGCCTAATTTCGACCTAGATTAAACGCACATTTGCTTTGTTTTGCGTCGGTCGGGCTCTGGCCTGCCGTGCACCCAAACTGGTTTTACCCCTCTCAACTCCCCACTCCCCACTCCCCACCCCTCGCTTTAATTTCTCCCTCTTTCCCTCTTTCCCTCCCCGCTACGAGTCCCAACACGAGTCCCAACACGTAACAAATCGAAATGCATGTTGTCAAATCTAAAGCCATTGATCGCGTTTTTGCGTTTGTTTGTTTGTTTTCAGGGAAAAACTTGTACAATAACGAGCACGTTGCCATCAAACTGGTAAGAAAGTGATTGAAGTGAAAAAAGTGGATTGATTTTTAAACAAATCAATTGAATTTGTTTGTAGGAAGCGATGAAAGCGAAAGCTCCTCAATTACATTTAGAATATAGATTTTACAAGCAACTTGGAACACATGGTAAGCGTTGAGTCGAGGTCATCGATCCGACTTCCTGGTAAGTTGATTAATTAATTTTTTGTTTAAATGTGCACAATTTCAGAAGGCATTCCCGAAGTGTATTACTTTGGCCCGTGTGGTAAATACAACGCGCTGGTCATGGAACTAATGGGACCTAGTTTAGAGGACTTATTCGATTTGTGCGGCCGCAAGTTCAATTTGAAAACAGTTCTCATGATAGCAATACAATTAGTGAGTTTTGATTTTAATTTTAATTTTAATTTAAATTTAAAATTAAATTAAATTAAATTTTTGTTTTAATTTAATTAGTTACACAGAATAGAGTACGTCCACTCGAAGCACCTGATCTACAGAGACGTGAAGCCAGAAAATTTCCTCATCGGCAGACAGTCGAATCGTAAAGAAAAAGTCATTTACATAATCGATTTCGGCCTTGCCAAAGAGTATATCGATCCCGAAACCCATAAACACATACCGTATCGCGAGCACAAATCTCTGACCGGTACGGCTAGGTACATGAGCATCAACACACATTTGGGAAAAGGTTGAAAAGAAAGAAATACCCCGTAATCAATTTGAAGACTGTATATTGAAATGTTGTTTAGAGCAAAGCCGGAGAGACGACTTAGAAGCGCTCGGCCACATGTTCATGTATTTCCTTCGCGGCAGCTTACCGTGGCAGGGACTGAAAGCGGACACGCTCAAAGAACGCTACCAGAAGATCGGCGACACGAAGCGAGCCACTGCGATCGAGGTTCTTTGTGAAGGCTATCCCGGTAAATACCACGATTCATGATGTGATGTTTTTAATGTGTTTAATGTGTTTAATGTGTTTGTACAGAGGAAATGGCTACTTACTTGCGTTACGTGCGTCGGCTGGATTTCTTCGAGACTCCAGATTACGATTACTTGCGCAAAATGTTTCGCGATTTGTACGAGCGACGTGGATTTCCCGACGACGACGAATTTGATTGGACGGGCAAAACGATGGTAATTAATGCCAACTGACACGTTGTCGCAGTTGATTTGTTCCGGGCTTGTACTTTGCATTAAGTTATTGCTTTTTCCCCTCAAACAGCTTCAATTTTTGCAAAGTTTTATGTCCTCAATGCTCCGATTTAGTAGTTCTTGGATTTGATTTGATTTGATTTGATTTAATTTGATGTTGATGTTGTTGTTCAATTAAATATATGCCTATCCGTCGATTGATTTTTACATTTTTTTAGAGAGAAAAATGAAAGGCAATGAGCGTTTGCTTGCATGTATTTTAAGTTGCTGTCCATGTTCACAGGGGCAGAGCAGACATAAAAGCGATCGTGAAGTATCAAGAGGCCAGAAAAAGAAAAAGCACTGACCCTTAGTCCATACAAAATGTACATAGACAAACTATACATATATTTCAATTATTAAGCAATGAATAATTAAATATATGTATAACATATTATTCGAGATGATGACGATGGCTTTGAATATTTATTTTTATATTGTATACAATCTTTTTATTTGTACGATTATTTATAAACAAAAAACAAACAAAAACCAACAAACGACGAAAATCGCAAAATTTAAATTTAATTTCTTGTACCCCAAGCAAAAAAAAAAAACCCAAAGTTGCCCTCTGTCTTCGATTCGTGGGTGCCCAACTAATTTTTTTCTCAAAAAAATTTGAAATAAAAAAAAAATGAAAATGTGGCGTGACTGATTGATTCTTTAATTGATTTCTTAATTGATTTCTTAATTGATTTAGTCCACACCCGTCGGTTCGATACAAACCGGACAAGAAACTATAATTTCACCCAACAGGGAACGCCACGCAAGTACTGCCGACCGAGTAAGTTGACACTTAATCTTTATTATTGCAATCAAAAATGCTTGGCCTCCTTTGTATTGTTACGCATTCAAAGGATAAAAAAAAGAAATGGGGCGAAATAAAAAGAAGTTGCTCATATTTCTTTATTTCTTTCTTTCTTTCTTATCACTATTACTGTACAGGCGTCCAAGTTGAAACCACCCATGTCGGTCACCTTGGAAAGCAACCACCGGATTTCGCCCGGCGCCGTCGAAGCCATCAAAGCCGGTGCGCTGCGAGCCAACATGCCGGCCACCGACAAACACGGCGGCTCGGTGCAGGTGGTGAGCTCCACCAACGGAGAACTGACGGTGGACGACGTGCTAGCCGGTTGCTCCAATCTCCCCATCACTCATCAGACCGACGTAGCCGTCATCGAAGAAACTAAGTATAACTTAAGCAGAGATAGAATAGAAGACGAGGTGGAAAGTTGAGGAAACTGATCGTTTGTTGCATTGCAGGTGTTGTTGCTTCTTTAAGAAGAGAAAAAAGAAGCCTCTGCGTCAGAAATGACTGGCCGTTATTTGCACTCCCGAGCAAGAAGCCGTGACCGTTCTCCTTAGGCCTTCGCCTTCCGACTCCAAAGAGACCGTAGGTGGAGGACAGCAAATTAGAAGCACCCCAGAAAACTAACTAATCATGCCAAATCTAATTTACTTTTGTCATTTTTGTCTCGTGCAGCTTTTTACTATACTTTGATTTTATTTTTACTTTCCTCTTTTTTCGCGTCAATCATGGTTTAGAATTCGTGATCTCTTTATATTTTTATTCTCTTCTATCGAGTGTGACTAAATTTGACTTTTTTTTTTTAATTATTATTATTATTATTATTAATTATTAGTTATTACGGTAATCAGGAAATGGAAATTTTGTTCATTTTTGTGTTTTTCTTTTCCTTTTCTTTTCTTCCGCTGTACTTAAATATTACCAACAAAGTGCTACTAAAAACCAATTGTGACTGTCATTTTCAGTTTTGTTTATGTAATCTAGTCACTCAGGGGTTCAAACCATTAACGATTTATCAGTTTTGTTTCGTTTCGTTTCGTTTCGTTTTGTTGATTGCTCGTGCACCGCTTTCTCTATTCCCGCCCCAGTAATTTGGACTTGTAAAAACAGGAATTAATAATAATCTATTTTTAAAGAACGTTTAAATTAATTTGAAATGATAACTAGCTTCCTTCCATATCAAGCTTGTCATTTTCCCCCATTTTGTGGTTGTGACGAATGATTATCGTTTTGTTTTGGATTTAGTCGCGCGAATGAGATGTGGCGAAATTTATTATTTGTTGTGACCTTTGTAAATAATGTTTTAGGAATGGTTTTTTCTTTTTTGTTTATTTGTTTGTTTCTGTTTTTTTTTATTTTAAATTTCCTTCTCGCGAGGTGATGTAAATAACAGGTTTATTCTGTGATCGACTTAAGAATTTCATTTACTCGCTTTGCTTTTATTAGTTGTGTATAATCTGATTATTATTATTATTTTTTTTTGTTCTTTTTCTTTTTCTAAATTGTGATTGTGACTGGAAAATGAGATAGTTTTTAGTGGATGATGATGATGATGATTATTATTATTATTATTATTATTATTAATATTGTTTTATAAAAATTAATGAATGAATTAATTAATTCCAGTTGTTAATTGGAACCATTTCAATGTTTGCATTCCAACTTTTGACAATCTTGTGCTTATTTTTTCTTTTTGTTTGTTTTAGAATTAAGATGAGAAATTAGTAAATAAAAAGAAAAGCGCTTGAAAATTTGGTATCTTAGAGATATTTTTTGGATCAATTAGACCGTTAATTGAATATTTGATTATTTGACCACTTTTCTTTACTGACCGCTGGACTGTTGATTACAATTTTCCTATCATTTTCTTATTTTTTTTTCAACCGAGAAGCCGTTAAATATACTGTTATACTGAGCACTGTTGATGTTGGACTTACAATAAAAGCTAAGCTGTCCTAATTTACACGGTACCGAGCAAGCTTATCTCGTTTCTCTTCCTTTTAGGTTTGAGCTTGCCGCTTTTAGTTAAACGCGGAAACTTGCGCCCGTTGCTACGGGCTCGAGGTGCGCGCCCTCTGTCGGCATCGAATTTAAACCGATGTCAGCTGCGCTGGCGTTTATTAGCCGCAAAGATTTTGACCGTGATGGACGGAAACAACTTGTCGTTTAAAGGCAGAGTGGTGGTTGTGACAGGCGGAGGAAGAGGTGAAACTGATCTTCTAGTTTTATTTTCTATTGAATCTATTTTAGTTTTTATTTATTCCAGGTTTAGGAAGAGAATACTCGTTGCTATTGAGCAGTCGCGGTGCATCGGTCGTAGGTTGGTTGACATTGTACATTGACAATTGACTAGTTGGTGTAATGCCGATCGAATTTTGAATATTCGAATATTTTATTTTTAGTGAATGATTTGGGCGGGGGTAGGAAAGGCGAAGACAAAAGTTCATCAGCTGCAGACAATGTGGTTGAGGAAATAAAACGAGCAGGAGGAAAAGCCGTTGCAAATTATGGTAGAATTCTATCTGATTAAACGCACACTTGAATATTATTTTTTTATCTTTTCATGATACTCTGTACAAAATAGACTCTGTTCTCGATGGCGATAAGATAATTAAGACGGCTATCGATTCGTTCGGAAGAGTCGGTATATGCTTATGATTAAAAATAAAAATATATTTTATCATTTTCATTTCTTTCTAATAATTTTTTTGCAGATATTCTGATCAATAATGCCGGAATTTTACGAGATAAATCGTTCGTTAAAATGTCCGACCACGACTGGGGTAAAGTGAAATGATGTTGAATTTGTCAATCATTTAAATTTGATACGTTCGTGTAGATATCATATATCAAGTACATCTGCTCGGAGCTTTTAAAATAACTCGAGCCGCTTGGCCGCACATGAGAGATCAAAAATTTGGAAGGTTTTTATTTTTAAAGTAAATTAATCGATTAAAACTAATTTTCTATGACGATAACTACTTCAGAATAATTATGACATCATCTGGCGCTGGCATTTATGGAAATTTCGGCCAAGCCAATTACAGTTCTGGTGAGTAGAATAAGTGTAAATAAATGATTGAATTTGTTTTACTCGCTTTTTCTAGCTAAAATGGCCCTGATCGGATTGAGCAACACACTGGCGATCGAAGGTGCTAAGTACGGCATTCACTCGAACGTGATCGTACCCGTTGCGGCGTCCAGGCTCACTCAAGATATTTTACCGCCAGGTAAATAACATGTCGACCGATTTCACGTTGGAAATTAAATGATCGCTGTAAATCGATTTAGATCTTTTTGAAAAATTTAACCCGCGGTTCGTGGCGCCCGTCGTTGCCTGGCTGTGCCACGACCAGTGCGACGAAAATGGTCAAATATTCGAAGCCGCCGGCGGATGGGTTGGAAAATGTAAACGAAAAATGAAAATTTATTCGATTAAGTAGGCGCGAATGAATCTATTGGATCCATTCGTCTTTAGATGAATGGAGACGATCGATGGGCGTCGCCTTACCCGCGGACGAGAAGATGACTGTTGAATTGGTCAAAGAGAAGTGGGGGGAAATCAGCGCCATGGACGATGCCGCGCATCCCCTAACTGTTCAAGGTTTAGTTTAATTGAATTTAATTTAACTTAATTTAAAATAATTAAATTTGTAATCGACAGACGATATGGCGTTTCTGGTCGAAGCGTTGGCCCAACCGATTCCGATTTACGTCGACAGCACTCCAACGACCAAATACGACGCCGTGAGTGATTTCTTTGGTTTTTTCCCAACGAATTTGTATAAATCGTTTTTCTAACTCGCAGGACAAGGCAATAGCCGCCAAGATTAAACCCAGCAAGTTTGAATACACGTCCAAAGACGCAATACTCTACGCGTTAGGAGGTTCAACGTTAATTATTTTGTCGCCAATTGCGCTCTTTTGTGGAGTTTTCTGTATTCTTTTTTAGTCGGGTGCAGCGCGGAAAAGGATCTCTGTTTCGTCTACGAAGGTCACGAAACGTTTCAAGTGTTGCCAACATTTGCCATCATTCCCGCTCAACAAGCCTTGGTTGGAATGATGACTGGCGCAGTGCCCGGGTTACCGATCGACCTAACTAAAGTCCGTTCTGCTTGTTCGCACATTTGTTAAGTAATTAATTAATTAATTAATTAATTAATTTTGTTAACTTTGCAGTTGCTTCACGGAGAACAGTACCTAGAGGTTTATCAACCGATTCCGGCCGCGGCCAAGCTCAAATCGCACATGAAAGTGGTCGACGTGCTCGACAAAGGATCTTCGGCCGTTGTCATAGTCGACGGTCGGTTTATTCGACGAATTCTTGTCGTCTTAAGACTCATTCTTGGCTATTTTACTCTTTGCAGTGGACACTTACGACGAACACGGTACCTTTCTTTGTAAAAACCAATTCACCACTTTTATCGTCGGTGCGGGAGGGTTCGGCGGCAAAAGAAATTCGGATCGAAGCACTTCGACGCAAGATCCACCGAAACGGGCGCCAGACGCGGTGACCAAGACCAAAACGCATCCGGATCAAGCGGCTCTGTACCGTTTGAGCGGCGACTCCAACCCGTTGCACATCGACTCGAATTTTGCAGCCATGGGCGGTTTTTCGCGCCCCATCCTGCACGGCTTGTGCACTCTCGGCATCGTGTCGCGCCAGGTGATGGAACGCTTTGCCGCCAACGACGCGAGCAAGTTTAGGAGCATCAAGGTGCGCTTCATCAAACCGGTTTATCCCGGCGAAACGATCGAAACGAAGATGTGGCTGCAAGGGAACCGAGTGTTCATCGAGAGCAGCGTAAGAATGCGATGAAAAATTGAAAATTGAAAGTTGAATATAACGAAAAATAATTAAATGCCAGGTTGTGGAGACTGGAAACGTTGTTCTCAAAGGAGGTTACGTGGACCTGGTCGAGGTGAAAGCGGCCCCGCCCCCGCCCCCGCCACCGATGAGCACAAACGCAGCGTTGAAAAGCGAGGCGCTGTTCGTGGAGTTGGGAAAGCGCGCGTCCAACGAGCTGGTGTCCAAAGTGAAGGGCATTTTTGAATGGATCATTTTGAAAGATGGGAAAGAGGCGGGCAAATGGAGTAAAAAAAATTCGACGCATTTGACGAGATTATGCAATTCGAAATAATGTTTTCTTTTTAGCTCTGGACTTGAAGAATCCTCCAGGAAGCGTTTACGCTGGTTCCCCAAAGACCAAAGGGGATGTGACGCTCACTTTGGAAGACGACGACATGGCGGACATCATTTCGGGAAAACTGAATCCGATGAAAGTGAGGATCAGCATCCAATCCAATTCACCGTCAGATTCAAACTATTTATTTATTTATTTATTTATTTATTCTTTCTTCACATTTCAGGCGTTTATGTCGAAAAAATTGAAAGTCAAAGGAAACATTATGCTCACTCAAAAGTTGCAGGAACTTTTCAAAGTGCACTCCAAGTTGTAATCGTGTTTGTAGCACGAATAAAGCGATTTGTGTTTGTAGCACGAATAAAGCGATTTTTGTTTGTAACACAAATTTTTATTTTTATTTATTTTTCTTTCTTTTTTTAAACCACCAACATTTTCAGTGTTTTTTTGTTGGTTTCGTCAAACATTCGTATTTAGATTTGCTTTTGTACCACAAGAGAAATGGGATGCCCAGCGATGGCAACGTCATGACGGCAAATGCGATCCAATCCAGCTAAAAAGAGCGCGAGATTACACGTTTAGTATGCAAATTTGTTTAAATGCGCGTGGCAACAACTGACCGCGTGAGGAGAGAATTTTCTGTTGTAATCTTTGAAGGGAACGATTCCACCCTCTCCCGGTTCGCTCGAAAATCCGACCTGTAAGTCGGATTAAAAGTAGAATTAAAATGAATTAAAATAAAAATTAGTCAAATTTGAGAAGATTTCCTCGATTACTTGTTCTGCCGCGGAACTCTCGGAGGAGCGGAAACGGATTTCTGCCGCGGAGAAGTTCAAATAGCCGTACTGAGTCGGCCGAAGCACCACCGTGTGCGAAGTGTTTGTGCCTCTTGAGTCGACCGATTAAGGTAAATTACGAAACTGGAGAAAATTGTGTTTAACGTGAAACATCATTCATTTCATTCGATTAGGATACGGTGGAATTCGATCAATTTTCATCTTTAAAAGGCCACTGATTACTTCGAAGTGATTAGCATCGAAACTGCTATCTGTTAGCTGCACGTTGTACGCTGCACTGAAATGCGACGAGAGAAAAGAACGGGAAGGGTCAAATAAGCGTCATCCAATTTCCTCCGGTGTGATTACCTTCCTCCTACGTTGTAGATCGTGTATGCGACCAACACGTCTTTTCCTTCCACCAAGTACTTGTTTAAAATTTGCTTTGAAACGAGCAGACGAGCTTGGCTCGCCTCTTCGTCCGCGCCGTTGCAAGCGAATAAGCAAGCGACTAAAACTGCTAGCAAATAACGAATCTGAAAGGATCGCAACAACCTAAATACGCATCTTTTTTGAAAATAAACAGTACAGAAATATGAAATACCATAGCGAGCGAGTGTGGACGTTGTTTTCGGCGTGAGTGAGCGTGGCCGGCGGAAACGGAAGCTTGTTTCCAGCGCGACCTGGTGATCCCACCAAGAAATAAAATTACTAAATTAAAAACAAAAAATAATTTATCTCCTGTACATTTTATCTGTAGAATCAAACCTAATAGTCCTCGATACATTGCCTTATTTTTCTTCTATTTAGCCCCTTTAAGCTTCTGTAGTTTCTATTAATAACTTTCTTTCTTTATTATGCGTAATAAATTCAGGCATTCTTTCACTTATTTCTTAATAATATTCACATAGTACAATCAAAGGCCGCGCTTATTCAAATAGAACCCTCGATAAAATTATTACAAATTTTGATGGAATTATGCAAAAACAGTTGATGACATTATTTTATTTAATAAATTTTCCATTTTTCAGTTTTCACATCGATCGATTGAACCAATCCTTTGCCCAATATCTTTAAATCTTCCACAATTGCTTCGACATCGACCGCGAGTGTGCGATCATCCTCGTTCTCCACAACCGCAGGTTTTTTACAGTTTACTCGAGACACCTGACAAAAGAAAATAGGAAATAATGGTTAGTATAGTAAGCGGTTAATCGACTTTTGTGACTAGCAATTTTTACTTTAAATTCAACAGGTTGAAAGTTCTTGCATTTCCACAAAACTGCAATCGTTCCTCCGCCGTACTTATCATAAAAAAACGCGGCGTAATCTTCGAACATAGTCTGCAAAATTGCGATGCAATCAATCGATTAAATATGATCAGAAGTCAATCGATGTAAAGAAAAGAAAGGAACAAAAACCGACCCGAAGTTCCTTCAAGTAGCAACTGGTGGGATCGTGGTCAACGATGGGAATCAATTCGTATTTCTTCGGCTCGTAGACGTCGTAGTTGAACGGTTTCATCCGCTCCACCGAACAATGGTTCAATGGAGTTTGTTCGCGATTCAAATGAATCAAAACGTCGTACGGTTCGAACGAAGGACGAAATAGAGGCTGTTTGAAAAACGTTGTTGAATTAATTAATTTTTTTTAAAAATTTTTCTTTTTACCTTTAGATCCGGCGATTGCGAGTTCTCCAATTCCGATTCCAAAACGCGCAAACCTGCGGCGCCGAGTTTGATGAGTTGGTTGATGACGGGCAAACATGGCGCATTTCTAGTCCAGCACGATGAGAATTTATCGTAGGGCGTGGCGATGAAGATGGGCGGCAGTGTTTTTCTATTATCAGAAAAGTATTTGGTGATTTCGTCCAAATCGGCTAGCGTCAATTCATCGTTGAAATTGAGAAGTAGCGGCAAATCTTTCCAATTGTGGTGAGTGATCAAATGGAGCCATCGCTGAAAAGCAACTTGCGGACTCCTGGCGAAAACAACATCAAATTATATCAAATTTCTATGTTTATAAGGTTATTTATATTATATACTTTGGAGGAGTGTAAGGGGCGGGCGATATAAAAATGTGAGCCATGGTCAATTCGACGGCCATGTCGGCCACGTGATCGGCTAAAAGCTGCGCGGAAATCCATCGTTTTGCCAAACGACAAGCGCAGCTGAAAGACCCTTGTTGGAGCTGCAAACTGAACTCGAATTTGTAATGATTTATCAATGAAAAATTGAGCAAATTAGAAATTACCCGTGCAACGTGCTCGTTATTTTCGGTAACTGCACGATGTCTTTTTCCAAAGCGATCGATTTCTCGTTTTCCAGAAACTTCAACATGCCGTCGGCGGATCTTTTCATTTTCATGAGCACGCTTTCTCGTTTGTAGCCTATACAGATGGAAAACAAAAAGCCTCCCTAGGAAAAAGTAAGTAAAGTTGGAAAAGATTTGGATTTGAAATTGTAATTTTTACTTTGAAAACGAACGCGCGCTCGGTCGTGGCCGTGCAATTGAGCGCGTACTGTTCCTTGAGCAGAGTCGCCAATTTGATGTAGAAAATGGCTTTAATTCTTCGAACCGCTTCGGCGTCATTCGGCCATTTGTTGCTGCCTTCCATCGTTATTAAAACGTCCAAACTTTGGAAGAACTTCGGAGCGTTTTCGGCAAAAGGGTAAGGCACTTTGTAATTGACCTTTTTGCGTCCTTTTTGAATCCTCGAGTTTAACGGCAGAGGCGGGAAAACCTGAGACGAAACAACAATTGACTAATTGATTAATGATCCTTTTGATTGGCATTTTGGAGCGAATACCTCGGTGTAGCGGAAGCTGGGGCTGACGCCCTGCACCGACGTGACGGCGAGCGGGAGCCCGTCCACCTTCTGGATTTGCTGTCGCAGTTCGTCGAGAACGGCCACGATGTTGACCGTGAGCTCCTCGCCGGTGCCGTTCTGCGGCACGTCGCGCGGCACCGGCTCGAATTTCAACGCCACGAACGACTCCATTTGGTCCGCGATGTACGTCAAGAGTTTGTTTTTTATATTCAGGTGCCTGAGCAAAATGTATTTGACCACGTTGACGCAAACGGCTCTGCGTTCGCTCACGGACGAGCCCGGCCACGTGACGGCTTCGCATATGCTCGTGTCCTGAAATCGGCGCAACTCCGACTTGGGGCCCCAAAACTCTCGGAACTCCTTGGCCTCTTCCGTCTCCGCCGACGGACCTTTGTCCAGAATGCTGCAATAGTGTTCCGGGTTCAACAACAATCCGATGGTTATTCTGTGGTCGGGAATGGACGGCAATTCGTCCATTTTCCACTGAAAACATTTCAAATTAGTTGCCAATTAATCACGAGTCACGACGACTTTTCGCTCGATTATTCACCTGTGGCGGTGAATGTAATTTCACGTCCAAAAGATCGATGCGCTCGCCCAAAGCTTTGCATAAAACGTCAGTTAGTATCGGTAAAATGATGCGTTTTTCGTCACCGATGTAGTCGACATACTTGTCTTTGAGCTTAAACTTCCGGATTACAAAACTGGATTTTATTCCAGGTTCAATACTAAAATTAAATTTAAATTTAAAAATCAATTAAGCAAATAAGTTAAGTAGGTAAGGTGCAATTCTTGTCAACTTACTGAAGGACGTGGTCAAATTTTCTGATAAACGGAACCGGTTGCATGAATAATTCGTCAAAATGCTGCGCGCGGTCGGCTAGTTTGACTGCCAACTCGGCTTCGTGTTTCAACTAGAAAATAATTAAATTAAATTATTTCAATTATTTGAATTAAATGTGCAATTAATTGTGCGCCTACCCTCAAATACGTGTTTCTCGCAACGTTCGAGCACAGATTCAACGTACTCGTAGAATCGACCAACACCACGGGAAAGTGTAGGAAAAATTCGGCCGAGTCGAGATTCTCGGAACGCGCGCTCGTCCAATCGGATTGAGCTTGAAACGAATGTTAAAATCAGGCAGATTATTTATTTTATGTCCTTTCCTTTGATTGAATTGTATTGTACTACTCACATAGTGCGAGCCACGTGTTGCGGGCAATTTGGTAGCTGCTCATGAGCGGATGAAGTTTCCGATTTTCAAGTAAATGAGCGACGAACGAAGTGAGAATGAAATTGCTGATGCATCCAAATCCGCGATCCAACTGTCTTTGATGCAGCCACACTTTGAGCAGTATTATCCCACCGGAAATACTCTTGTTGGTCGTCAAAACACTTTGCAAATATCCGAAGCACGATTCCATCAAAATGTCGGACAGAAGACAACTGTTGTAACGAGGAGTTGCGGGTTCGGTTTCGCACGTTTTGCCTCTCATCCATTCGTGGCGAATGTTATTTCTCGACGGTCCGAGTTTCGACAGTTTCAAGTGATTGCTGGGCGGACACGGCAGAAGTTTGACGAGCATCCTCGACGATGCACCTGAAACTGAAATTAAATTAAATGTTCGTTAATTTAATTGCATAGAAAATTGCACCGTTTCGAATCGATACCTTTGGGCCTGATCACCAGGATGGGTTTCAGCTCATCTCCGTGGTGATATTCGTAATGCATCTCCGAGATTAAATCGTCGGCTTTCGCCAGTAGTCGAGCTAAATGCGTCGTGTACAACGCCCGCTTGTAAAAATATTGAAGATTCAAGTTGTCGCTGTTGTGGAGACATTTCTTCGGTATTCGAACCATCACGTCCACCGACAGTGTGGATTTAACGGCCAAATCCAACGGAAAACTGCCGATCAGTTTCATCTCTTCTGGCGCGTGGTACATCATCTTTTCTTTTTTCACTTGGCCGCCGCATCGTGACAGGACTGGCCCGAGTAAATCGCAATCGTCGTTCGATAGATCCACCTTGAAAATACGAGAAAGAAATATTTCAATTTTGAATTCTACTTTTGTTTCATTTTATTTTAGAATTTTACATTTTCCTGCGAGGCGTCACGAACGAACCGCTTGAAATCGGCGAACCATTTTTGAAAATCTTCTTTAGTCTTGTCTCGGACACGAACTTGAGACAGCAACTCTTCGGTCTGCAATTTCGGTAAGAGATTTTTATTGATTAGTACGCGATGGGGATTTACGTTGTGTGTACTTTACTTGCAAACGGAAGAGACTGGACGGAAAGTGAATTTCGTTCTCTTTGAGATGATTCAGTTCTTCTCTAGTTATGTTCACCGTCCCGTCGTTTCGTTTGCTTTTTTTCTTCGGTCGATCTTTACCCAAATCCATTTTTTTGAGGCGTTTTACGTTTTAAATATCAACATGTGCTATGGCGAAAAGCGTGCTGAATTGTCGGCGTCCTCTGGCGCGCGAATGTAGAAACTTTAGCGAAAAAAAGATGGCGCTCGAAAGTCAAGTGGTAACAATCACTTTAATCAAATATAGACGTAAACAAATTGTAATAAGAGAGAATCAAAGACGAACAAAAACGTGTAACTTTGACGATCAATATAAAGGCTAAAAAATAATAATCATAATAATTATCATTAATTATCATTTTCTTCGTATAAATAATTCTAACGTGGTAATGAAAATACGAAATGATGTGTAGACACAACAGCCAAGTTATTATTATTTACATTACAAATGCTATCATTTTCAAGTTCTATCACAGAAATATACCTGCAGACTAATCGATTATTCTAACTACGTGTTGTTAAGTAACAATCCGCCATCATCACTTCACTTCATATGGTCGACATCTCAACTCAAATGAATTGAGAAGAAAAAATAAAAGTGTGTAGAAAATAAAGAAATGAAAGGGAAATATTGTGCATAAGTATAAAAAACTTGTAAGTAGTTTGGCCTAGAAGACATAAGGAAGACACGTCCAAAATTTGGCTCGATTGTAAAAGAATGTGACTAGAATTGTGCTATAATAACTGATCGATGACCGGATGGAGCAAAGACATGTGCTCCGCTCCTTTGATAGGAAGCTTGTAGATTGAATAATGACTGATCATTTCGGGAATGTCGTCGAAAGGTTTGCTGAATTGGCCCAGAATGTATTTCTCGTCCGCATTCACGATTTTCATGTGCATGAACCCACGAGCACTTCTGTAAATTTGATTAGATTTAAAAATAAGATTTAAAAATTAAAAAATTAAAAAATTTAAATTTAACTAACTTGAGGGAAAGTGAAAAATCGTGTTTGTTACTTTCACTGTTCCGAACCAAATAACTGCCCTCTTTGAGCAGCCTCAGAACATTCTCGGCTTCCACGCGGGTTATGGAACCGTGAAACCAACTGCAGAACAAAATTATGAAAAAAAGTTTGATTTGAATTAATTATTCAAAAGTTTACCCTTGTTTCTGTAAAGGAATGGAGGCATCGACTTTCTCGCCGACAACGCTCAAAGCGGCACAGCCGAAATTTAACTGCAGCGACTGTTTTCTCGATTGACTCTGACTGTCGAAGCTCATGCTGAGAGCGGGGCGTTTCGAAGGCCCGTTCGCATTGGCATTGGCAACCGCTGGAGGAAAACTCTCCTGTTTGTTCAACGCCAAACTCAGAGTGGGTCTCTTTTTCTCGGGCTGTTGCTGTTGCTGTTGCTGCTGTTGTGGTGTTACTAGGGTTAGTGGTTTGGCGGCCTCAAGGAGTTGAGCGGAGTCGAGGCTGAAACTGAAGGGCAAAGTTCTCGTCTTTGGTCTGTAGTTCCACGGCACGTCGTACTCGTCGTCGGGCCTGCGGTCCTCCTTCTTCTCCGTCTCCGCCTGCAGGATCTCGCTGCTGTCCGTCTTAGTGGACGCGTCCGACAGCAGCGAGTCCGAGGTGGACGGCTGCGTGTCGCCGTCCGAGTGCAGCGAGAAGCGGCCTTCCGACGAGTAGGAAGCCTTGAGCTTGCACACCGCGGCCGGCACCACGTGCAAGCCCGACGCGGACACCCGGGACGCGGAGCCGAGCGTGAGGTCGCTCAGCGGTTTGCTTGGCACTTTGACTTTGGTGGATGACATGTAGTGGGTGGGGGTGCTGCGCGCGCTCGACGCGATCGAGTCGATGCGTCGCAGCCGGTGCGCCAGCGACGGCGTCGAGTTGGCACTTTTGGGAGGCGCGTGCACCGTCGCCTCGGTGCTCATGCGCATCCTGAACGCGGGCGCCGGGCTGCATTTCTCCCCGCTCGCCTCGCCCGCCTCGCCGCGGAACAGCGTCACTTTGCGCTTCTCCTTGGGCGTGAGGCAGTCTGCGGGGCTGGGCACTTGGCGCCGCGAGGTCACAGCCCGCACGGCCGTCTTGGGCGTCGATGTCGATGTCGATGTCGATGTCGATGTCGAGCACTCGTTCCTCAGGATCGGGTGGTTCATCATCTCTTCGTCGTGCGTATCGCGTTTCACCATGCTGTCGAAAGCCGTCTCGTACATGGGTCGTTGTCGCTGGCGTCCACTCATCGTTCTCGCTGGCCGACTGCTCAGATCAGCCGACGCCAACTCCGTGCCCGTCCATCCCCACGGAGTGTCGTAATTCGCGTAATCCACATGTTCGTACGTGTCGTCGGAGTCGGAGGTTATCTCCTCGTTGAATTCTGACGTGAAAACAAAACAATCGTAAAAACAATTGTACAATTCAATTGAAAAACTCATTTTATTTCATTTTATTTCATTTCATTTCATTTCATTTCATTTCATTTCATTTCAATTCATTTACCTCGCTCACACGGCTCCGAATAGACATCATTCGGTCGACCGGTCGCCGATTCCGGTTTCAGATCGGCCGGACTCGTGTAATTCGCGCAAGAAATGTGCTGGAAAAAATGGGTAATGCGGTGGGGTGAAATCGGCGATAATTCGGGGTGAGGAAAAGCAAATTACCTTATTTACATGATCGATTTTGCATGTTGGCAAATAGCTTTGCTTTTGCCACTGCAGGCTTCCCTGCGCGTCTCTGCACGCAGAGGTCGCTGCTCGTCGCGATCGCGGTGTAGCAGACCGAATCTCGTAAACATTCATCCTCGGCTCTATTTCCGTCTTATTGATCGCTTTCGGATCGCTTTCGTTCCGAAGGTTTGTCATTAAATGTATGAACTCGTCCGTGCTGTATTCGCTGTTCGAAGTCACTTTTTTCCACTTTGTTTTGTTGCTGCCTTTCGGAACTCTGCTCGCTTCCTCGCCGCCACCCGTCCTTTGCGATTGGCCATTGTTCGCGTTTATTGCGTATTTTTTCGTTCCGATTCCGATGTTTTTCAGAATCTTGGCCATCCCCGTGCTTCGACGAGTGCCAAGAAGAAAAGAAGATCAAGATCCAGTGTTGGTGGCCGCTGCTGACGAGGCTACGCTACATCATTACGTCATTGTGTCGTCACCTGCCAAGGAATCCTGCTACTGCCAAGTTTGATGGATTTTCATGAATCTAATGGAATTTAATGGAATTCAATAAAATTCGAGACCGTTGCTTAAAAAAATGTGGAAAAACATGAAAGATTGTTTTATTTGGTAAAATTTATTTTTCGCCAGTTTTTGCTTTTTGCCACCACGCGTCGACACGGGGTCGAGTGGAGACAACCTTGATTCAATATTTTTAACGGGCGCGATGTTAATTGCTTTCTCTCTGACACCTGTAGCACGATCGAAGGAATTTCTCTCGACCAATTTAACGCGTGCTATTGGTTCTTTCTCCGCAGAAAGCGCGACAACAAATGTCGCGCTACAAAGTGGTTGCTGAATTCAGGTAATATCAACAAAAGTCGCGTGTTAATATTAAAAGAAGAAAAAAAGAAATTCCGATATCTTAAGTGATAGTAAAGGATCTTAAAAAAGAAGGAATATGCCGTGTGTTTGAAATATAAAATGTGGGCAAGTCGGTTAGTAAATGGGCGAAGTGAAACGTGAAGAAGGGCACGAGTAAAACCAGTCCAACCTTAATTTATTCAGGATTTTTTTCTTCTTTTTTTTCTTTCAATTTCAGATGATGATGTTGGAACGAAGAGGAGAAATAAATGAAGATGAACGGATCAGTGCATCATCGGCACACGCTCAATTTGAGTACGGTAAGCAATTCGTCGGCCAAAGCGACGCCGAAGACGAACCAATCGCTGAACGAGTCGAAATTGAGCGCGGCCGCGGCCGGCGCCGTTTTGGACACGACGACGACGGCAACGGCGTCGTCCGCGGCGACGGCCACCGCGACGACGAGCAGCGGCAACAGCGTGACCGTCACCGGTGCGAACGAATCGGTCATTAAGAACAATAATAAATCGGTTATCAATTACGTGGCGAATCATCACGTGAGCGAGAAACTCAAGCTGCTGTCCATGTTGTCGGTCGCGTCGGTGCTCATCGCTTTTTTGGCGATCGTTTTCTTTTTGAAAATAACGCCTTACACCGGTTTGCAAAGCGTCGAGAACTCCAAACGCTTTTTGAGTCAGGAAGAGTGTAGAATAGTTCACGAAGTGGTCGTCGGGCTGCTCATGTGCACGGTTTCTTTGGACTTTACTTGTTTTCTCGTGTGCGCTGCACAGAGTTTGTTTACTGCGAAGTTACTTAAAGTTGCTCAAGGTGTTTACAGGTGAGGATTTTAAAAATAAGAAAGAAAGAAAGAAAGCAAAAAAATGTAAATTTAATTTAATTCAATTTTGTAGAGCCAGTCGTTATTTGCACTGCGGGTCGTGCTCGAGAGGAATCGCGGTGTGCGGGTTTTTCATATCCGTTCCAGTGTTTTTAACAGGTGAATCAAAACAAGTGAAGCCTTATAAGGTTTAGTTGAATTTAATTAAAGTGTAAATTTGTTTTGTGTCTTTCAGCTCTTATTTTATACACTTTTATACATTTTCAAAACATTTCGGCGATAATTACGACTTCGTTGTTGGGAGGAGGAATTTTTTTTAGCGGGATCACGATCATTTACAACGCGCATTTGTGGCAACGGGAACTCGCTCGACCGTTTCAGCCGACGAAAAGCGAAGCGCAGCTCGACGGTTCGTTAAGTACAAATCAGGAATCCACGGCGCAAGTGGCTGCTCAGATGGAACTCTCCACTTTAGTTTAATTATTGAATTGACGATTATTAACAACGTGTATTTTTGTACAATCTTTTTCTTCTAATCACTTTATTTTTACTCCCGGTGAATTTTTTATACATATTGTTATTTGTATGCAGTTATTGAATAAAGCCATCGTTTTCGTTGAACTGCGTTTGTGTGTGCACATTTACATAGCCTCGTTTCGAAATGAGAACAACAACATCCGGTACGTGACATCAACATCGATCAAGAATTGAGCCCCTGTGCGCATGCGCAGACGGGATTTTTGCTCGATTATTTGTCGGAAACAGCAACCGAAGTTCGTGTCTCGTCGAGCCAGTTGTATTTTGGCCCTAAATTCGCGGAATTTCAACATGACTCGTAAGTAACTGTGAAAAATGGATGGTTTTGCGCTATAAATGCGAACGTTGGGTTTGAAACGAACGAATGAACGAACGAACGACCTCGCTGCTTAGAACGGTCAACAACTGGATTTCTTAAAGACGATACTTGCTTTCTCATTTCTCTAATAAATGTAGGTGGAAACCAACGGGAATTGGCGAGACAAAAAAATCAGAAAAAACTCGAACAAACCGGGAAGAAAAAGACGGCCGAAATGAAAGATGGCAATCAAGGCATGTCGCTTGAGACTCGAAAGCACAGGTCTGTCTGCCTCACTCGAATGTTTGAATAAATGTACAAAAATAAATGTCGTTTTTTTTTTTCTTTTTTTTTTTTAGAGATGCCGAAGCGATGCGAGAGAAGCAGAAGAAAGCCGAGGTGAAAAAAGGACAGCAGGCGAGCACGTCCACCGCCACTTGATCATCTGCTCGCGCCATTTTTGACGATAGACCACTGTTTCGATTTTATTGAAATTGGCAGTTTAATTCAAACTCGATTTGCAATAATTTAGTATAAAAAAATTGAAAAGCAAATAACTTTTTTGATTTTCTCTTCCTCTCCTCCTATTTCCATTTTTAAATATTTTTTTTATTATCAATTAATAGCTTGGGATTTCAACATTGTACATTTGAAGCATGAATTTCTACATTAAATATTTTTCAAGCATATGCGTAGAGCCCACTGAATGCCTCCTGCAAGGCGCGCGTGCACGCCAAATTGGACTCGAATCCGCCGGCCTTCTCGGCGCCCGTCGCGCACCTGATGTGTCTGAGGAAGCCGTCGCTTTCCAGTCGCTCGTCTTCGGGCATCGGCGGCCCGCAGAACTCGAGCTGCACCGCCTCGTACTCGTAGAGCGGCGTCTGGTCCTTGGGAAGCGGCAGGAACGCGTCGCGAGTGGTCGGTTTGAAGTTGACCGGGGCCGGCGCTTTGTTGTCCAAGGAGTTATCTTTCTCTTTCTCTTTCTCCTTCTTCTCCTTCTCCTTCTGGATGTTGGCGTGCGTGGTGAGGATGTGTCCGGCCGGCGCGTCGGAAAAAGTGAGTTCGTCGATGAGATTCTCGCGATTTTTCACTTTGAGCCGTTTGTCCTCCTTCTCTTGCTGCACCAGCTGCTTTTGGCGCATGGCCATCTTCATCTCCTCTTGTTCGATGAGCTCCTCGAGTATTTCGTCGTCGCGACTCAGTTTCGACTTGTTTTTCTGGATGAGGCTCTTGTTGTCTTTGCGGTACTGCTCTATCGTCTGTTTGGTCGTCTCCACGCGGATGTTGTGCGTCAGATTGTAGATGATGCTCTCCACTTCTTCCAGGTAATCGTTGTACTCTTGCAAACTGGCGAAATCCTCTTCCTTCTTGTTGTAATCGCGGAGAATTCGTTTTCGGATGTCCACCTCTTTCTCCACCACAGCATCTTCGAATATTTGCGTTCGGAAATTGTTCCTTCTAAGGGGGATGCCGCAGATCGGACACGAACCGGACCCCTTGACGAAAAGTAATTCGACGCAGTTGTCGCACAGCGCGTGCCCGCAAACGTTCACCAGCAACTTGAGCGACGGATTTCTGTATTTCGTCGTCTTGCATTTTGGGCACGCTTGGTCGTCCATTTTCTCTCGCCAAACTGGAACCGACTGCAAATAAACCACGAAGGTGATTCTCGCAAAAACAGATATCGTATTCACCTTCCTTCGTATCACCGCCGGATCTTTAAAAGAATATTATTAAATTTTTGGAGGTAAAACGCTCTTCTCTTCTCGGTTCGCGATTCCAACAACAGAGGGCGCGATTGCCATCACCGCGCATGCTCGTACGTTTGTGTTTTATAAAATTAAAATTAGTAATTTCGTCGGAAATAATTAAAATAATTAAATTGATTTAAATTTTGAAAAACAAGCGTTTATTTGCGAAGCACTCGAGACAACCGCGCGTCGAAAATCTCGCCAAAAATCCCCGCAGTTCATTCGCGGTCGCCCCGCCGTTCACTTATTTTTCACTCTACTCGCTCGCCGGATCCACACTTTTCCATTCTCTCCGTGTCCGAATCGTTTTATCTGTATTCATCGTCACTTTGATCGTTAGGGTGAGAAATGTTTGCTCAAATTTCGTTCGAGTTGTATTCTTTTATTCTTTTCCTTTGTAGCTATTGATTATCGTGCCAAGATGAGTTCCAAGTCTAAAAGAATTGTCGAGTCTGGTTCAGATTCGGATTCCGGACCAGAAGACGTAACCGCCAAAATTACATTGAATGCATAATCTTTCTTTCCAACGAGCAAACTAACGAGTAAATGAACCGTTTTCTTTCTTGTACAGCGTCGTGAACCGCCCCCGAAAAAAGGGAAAAAGGATTTTGGCGGTGGCAACAAACACAAACCGGCGCCGCAAAAGGCGAAGGCCGGCGCCGCATCGTCCGACGCGGCCGACGACGAAGAGCCCACATTTCAAGTAAACCGTTGGAATTTCATCCGAATCTCATTTTTGAACCTTCTCTTTTATTTTATTTTATTCACAGATTGGTCGGATGCGTTTCGTCAAAGTGCGCGAATTCCGTGGTAAATTGATGGTGGACATCAGAGAGTTTTACAACGACGCCGAAGGAGAACTGAAACCCGGAAAAAAAGGTGCGCAATTAAATCTAACACGAGAGAGAACGAGACAGTAAATGTGAGAGGTAAATGTGTTGTCTGTTTGTTGCAGGAATTTCATTAAACACGGAACAATGGAATGCATTGAAAGAACACATCGCCGATGTGGACGAAGCGCTGAAAAAACTCTAGGCCACAACAATTTACGTTTTTCTCTTCTGATTCGGAAGTTCTGAGCTTAGACGGTTCTCTTAAACAACTGAATTTCGTCCTTTTCTTTTTTAATCAGTTTGTACTGAATATGCGTTTTATAGTTACGATTAAACTCCTCATTAGTAATCACTACACTTTTTATTAGAAAATCATTTCAAACTCAAAGCTCGAACAATTCGATTGATTTATTCATTTTATTTATTCATTTTATGACTCGATCGATTCTTTTTGAACGGAGGCGTGTGTGCCCGCGAATCTGCTTTCTGCAAATGTCGCATGGCTTGATAGAAGCCGGTGTGGTACCCGCTCATGTACCATGATATGAGCGTTGACGCCAGCACGTCGTCGGGTGTTTCCGCGTTCAAGCACGGTACCGGTGGCGGCGGTATCGGTGACACGCTCGGCATGTTCTGAAATGACTATTATTAATTAATTACTACAGTATTATTATTATTATTTTTTAAATTTTTAACATTTGTAAAACTTACAAATCTTTCCCACATCGAAGGCTGGTGATAACTCATTCCGGACCAAGGAGACTGCAAATATTGAGAATGAAATTCAGGAATGAATGCGAGCAATTTGTCGAAACCATTTACCGGGAAGCAGAATGGCGGGAAATGGCCGCTCGAAGCGGGCGAACGAGGCGGAGGGAAAACCCAGGGCTGCTGTTCGCTGCACTGCGCGTTGGCTCTGAATCGCCACGGGTTGGAACATCGTCCGGTGGTGCTGCCGTTGTCGCTGTACGCGCTCGACATCTGAAACGAGACGAGCGAGATTTGCACGTTTCACATTCCATTTTGAATGCTAAAGCATTTAGCATTTAGCATTTAGCATTATTTACCTGCTCGCCGTCGGATTTGTGACCGGCCGAAGACTTTGTGCTTTTCATGTGCCGTTTTTTGGTCGTGGTCAACGCAGACACGTACACGTTCTCCTTGTTCCCATAGTCGGTGAACTCGACGACGCACGTATCGTCCTCGTCGTTAATGCTTTCTATGACGGCGGTGTAGGGCAAGCCATCGCCGCTGTACACGGCCTTACATGTGTCTCCGATCTTCCACTTCTTAAGTATTCAATTCAATTCAATTCACGAGTCAGTTGGATTTGCAATCATCTTACCCTGGATTTTCGCTTTGTCGTCTTGCTTTTGCTTTTCGAGCGCGGTTTGTGCTTCTTGGCGCGCTCCTCGTTCTCGCTTTCGAACTCCCGCTGCTTGTTGCTGATGCCTTCCTGCAAAGCAATTCCGAATCGAATCGAATCGGATCGGATCAGATCGAATCGGCACCGCGGCTCTTAAGTTTACCTTGGCCAGAGTGACCGCTTTGTCGTACGCTCTGATCAAAGCTCGGTCGTCCCAAATGTTTTCGTGCTCGTTCATACTCTGCGGGTGAAATGAAAGAAATTCGTCTTAAATGCATCAATGCAGCTCCCATTTGATTTTCCCTTATTATTCCGTACTTTTACCTCACTCCCTCGGAAATAAACGAATTGGTCTGTGGCCATTTGACGAAATTAGCGCACAGACAAACTAAACTAACTTGTAAACAGAGAAAACGAAAATCGCATCCAATGATCCAATGCCCGCCTGGATTGTAGCGACATCTGGTGGATTAAGTCATTTTCAAAATTGTTTCAGAAGTGTCGTGTTTTTTTAATTAATTTATAACTTTTATTTTTTTGTCAACGAGTGTTTTTATTTATTATTTTATTTATTGATTTGTTATTAATATTATATTCAACAAAGATTGAAGCGGCGTGAGCCTGGTGACGACAAACTACACTTTTCACAAAAATGACGTCATTTATTTCTTTGAAAAGCAGTAAAGCTAGGACAGCAGTAAAGTAAAATCACACGACGATTAATACAACTTTAGGCGAAATGAATTGAGAGGTTAATTAACGAAATGAAATTTAAAAAGCGAATAAATTTTTTAAATTGGTAAATTTATGAATTTAATTTTGTGCTTGTTGGTTTTCGTGATGTCATTCACAAGGCTTTTATGGCGGCGCCAATCCCGCAGATCACGTGACCTTGCTGCTTTGTGAGCGCATTTTACAGGTAAAACTTTGATATTACAATTTTCCTTTCTGTTTAAATTAAAGCGAGGTTGGTCGATCAGTTAATCGCACGCGGATGCTCCAATTACGATTGGGTCGAACGTTTTTCGTGCAATTTTGAACGGTTTATCGAGAGTTTAAAAGTAATAGTTAGGCCTAATATTTGGAACGAGTTTTATGGCGTCGTCCAATGCACATGTAGATTTTGGACTGCAGTTTACTTTATTCGAAAAAGGATGGATTTTGAAGGAGAATGTGAACGGCGTAGAAATGTAGAGGAAAGGATTGCAAGCGGCTAGGTGATATTGGCAGTTGTAATGAAATGAAGTCGCGTAGCAACTGGTCGGTATCAACAGGAAATTTCTCTCTTTCTCTCTCTCTCTCTTTCTTTCTTTCTTTCTTTGATTCTCTTTTTTTCTCTTTGGAGTTTCGACGCAAATCGTCGGATGTGTAAACAGCCTAAACACGATGAGCTCGTTCTAACGCTTTGTGTTGTACCATTTCAGATTTTGTATTTTGTAAATACACCACTGTTTTGTATATATATATATTGTATATGATGAGTGTGGCTGGCACAAGAACACCGCGAGCTGGCAAGGATAAAACGACGAAATCTTCACTCCAAAATGCGAAATCTGGAACAGAAAGTAAAGTTGTTGATATTCCTAATCCGAAAATTCAGGTGAGTTTGAAAAAAAAGATTTTATAGGATTGAAAAGAAAAATGATTGATTTGCATTTTCGTTTTCATTTTCATTTGCATTTGCAGCCGACAGCTGAACAAATGAGATTAGCTCAAATTATCAACGATACAAAGGAATCGGACGACCCAGACCTGAACACTAAGATCGACCAGGTCGTCGAGTTGACGAACAAAACGAAAGATGAGGCGATCGTGGCGCTGCACGACTGCGACAACGACCCTCACAGAGCCATCGACATGCTCCTCGAGGGCAAGGTGGCGCAGGGCGAGTGGGAAACGTCGACCAAGAAGAAGAAAAATCGACAGGCCAACAACCCAGTCGCGCCTGCCGAGTCGGCGCAGCCGTTAGCCAATTGCGCCAACAACAAGGAGAACAGGAACCGGAGCGACAAGTCTCGCGACCAGGAGCGGGAGCCGCAGGACGCGGGCGGCAGCAAAAACCGCGGTCCGCCCCGGCTCAATCGCGGAGGAGCGTCCAACAGAAGCTGTTAGTATAGTCTATCGACAATTTGAACCACCATTTGAGTGCCACCATTTCAGGGCGGGGTCGCGAGAGCGAGAAGAACGAAAGGAATCTCGAGGATTCGAAAAGTCACGAGCGGAACGCGGAGAATCGTGGCCGCGGACGTAAATTTATTTACAATTACAAATTACAATTAAAATTAAAACTTATTTAATGAATTTGTTTCCTCTCAGGCGGCATGATGAACGGACGGGGTCGTGGACGGGGCAGCCATCGCGTCCGAACGTTCCAGAATCGTGGAGTGAGTCAGAGTGCGGGAGGGGGTACTCGCGGAGGAGGAAGTGGCGGTGGAGGCGGTGGTGGTGGCGGCGGCGGCGGCGGTACTGTTGCCGGAGCCGGTCCGGGACCCAGCCCGGGTCCTGGCGGCGCCGGCACCTTTCCTCGTTCGATCGACACGTGGACCAACAGCACGGCGGAGCAGGTGGAGGCGGGCGGCGGCGACACGACGATGAGCGTGGGCAATTGGGGCGATACGTTTCCACCCACCGAGGATTGGGATAACGACGATTGGACTGGGAATTTGTCGGAGACCACCGTGTTCACCCCGAGCGCTTCGGCGGCTACGAACGTGGCGCCTTTGCAAGACGCCACAAACACACCGCAAAGGTACGGCTCAAAAGTTCGTTTAATTATCTAATTGTCTAATTGTGTTGATTGGTTTGCAGCCTTGATTTGTCCGCGTTGTTGCAGAAATCGGTTCCGACGTCGACGGCGTTGACCTTGACGGAGTCGCAGCAGCATTCTCAGTTTCTCACTCAGTTTAACCAGCAGGCCACCGAAACGATCAAATCCGCTGTAAGCACCCAAGCCAACCTTTTTTGCATGTTTTAGTCATATGATGCGTTTAAACTTTCGTTCTCCTGAAGAGAGGATTAATTGAGTTCTCTTGCGATGTTAATTTGAATATCTGATGACTTTAATTGCTAACATTGAAATTGTTGAATTGAATATTTTTCAAATGTGCTCATCATTTTAAATTTTAAATTTGATTGCAGATTGGCATGTCTTCGACTATTTCGTCAAATCAGTCGAGTAGCTTTCAAGGACTGCAGCCAGCCTCGTTTGCCAGCTCGGCCAACGCGTTTACTTCGACTTCGGCCAAGATCGGATCGTCGCAGAGTTTTGGTGGTACTTCGATGTCGTCATCGTCGCCGTCGCAGGTATTTATTTCCTCGTTGAATTGAATCAATCGGTGCATTACTCATTTTCCTTTTCTAGTCACTCAAGACCGCTGGTCTTAACGTTTCGTCCTCTGTCGCTATTCCTGGCATGCCGTCGAGCGCGCAAACTGCGGTTCCGCGTTTGCCGTCGTCTTCCGGCGCGGGCGTGGCGTCGCAATCGTTGCCGCAACGGACAAAACAACAACGGGCCCGGTTACCGCCCCCGTCAAAAGTGAGACACGAGAAATGTTGAAGAGAAGTTTTTAACTTTTTTGTTTGTTTGTTTGTTTAGATTCCTTCGTCGGCCGTCGAGATGCCGGACGATGCGATCGCGCAGCTTGACGTGCAGTTCGGCGGCGTCGAATTCGGTAGCGACCCGCTATTCTCCGAGTTCACGTCCGTCGATCGGAGTTCGTATCAGGCGGTGACGGGCGGTCAGCCGGCCGGTTTGAGCGGATCGTTGGTCGGGAATAACTTGGTGAAACCATCGTCGGAAAGCTCGGTGCATTCGGCTTACGGTTCGCCGAAGGATCTCGTTCAAGCGGCTTCGCTGTCGCAGTCTGCACTGAATCAAAGCGGTCTTTCGCAGAACGCGTTAGGCCAGTCGGTATTGGCGCAGGTTCAAAAGGTATTTCCGGTATTGATCCACGTTTGATCGTGGTCAATGTAAATTGAAATTCTCACCTTTTTGCTCTCTTTTCCTTTCGCGCAGAATTCGACGGTCGATTTGTTACCGTTCTCGAGCGGCGCGCAACCCGAGAGAAAGACGGCGATACCGTTTGCCAACCAGAGGTCGTCGCAAACGTCCGGCCTGGAAGGTAAAAGAAAGAGTTATAAATTGAATTATAAATTAAAATATAAATTAAATATTTTGTACAGCCGTTTTGACCGGTGCAAAGAGCGACAGTAGTAGTCTGTCGTCGTTCAGTACTCCGAACGCGTCCAATTATCAGTCGGCATACCAGAACCCGAAGTCTTCGGCCGCTGCGTTTTCGACGCACCAGTCGGGCTTGTCGTCTTCGAGCGGTTTCGGCGGCCACTCGAGTTTAGGACACCAGAACACGCAATCCGTGTTGAACGCGAACGTATCGCAAAGTAGTTTTAGTTCGTCGGCACAAACCGCGGTCTCGTACAGCTCGGTTCCTTCGGCGTACCAGTCGCAGAGCCAGAGCAACTTTGTGACCCCGGGAGTGCAGGCGTCGTACCAAGTGCCCGGCGGCGTGTCGTCCTATTCGTCGCAGGCAACCGGCGGTGGAGGTGGCGTCGGAGTCGGAGGCGGAGGCGGTGTCGGTGTCGGCGTCGGCGGCAGCGGCAGCACGTTTCCTTCGAATCAAAATCAAACTTCGTTCGGCTCGCACCAGAGCTCGAGTCTGGGCCAGTCGTCGCCGTACTCGGCGTCGAGCCAGGCGCAGTCCGGCTACGGCGGGCCCCAGTCCAGCTACGGCTCGTCGTCCGTCTCCACGGTTCAAACACACACATCGTTGCACGTCTCGTCCGTGCCCACATCCAAACTGTCGAGCACGTTAAAAGATAACGTGTTGGATCCATCTAGTCAGGTAGGACGCGATTGTAATGCGATTGATTGTAATGCACACTTTTAATGTTTTCTGCGTAGCATTCGTTCGACGGCTGTCATATGACTTCGAGTTCGGCGAATCAGACGTGCACGCCGGCGCTGACGACCACCTCCAACTCGCTCGTCTCCGGAAACGTGTCGGCGCTGGGCTTGACCACCGCCGCGTCCACCAACGCCAGTTCGATGTCCAAAAGTTCTGTGTCAATGGGTAAGCATTAAGGATTAAGGAAGGCCGATTGTTTGTTTGTTTGACGATTCTTTTTCGGTTCGATTGTTGCGAATGATGATTGGTAAAACTTTCGTTCTTCTGAAGAATTGATTTCGCAGGATGTTAACATTAAATTTCTGACGCAACAATTGGAAATTGGAAATGCATTTGAGAAAAAGATAATTAAATGACTAAACGTGCGTGCGTGTGTTTGATTGCAGGAAAGTCGGCCGTGCCCAACATGCCGCCCGGAGTGACGGCCGTGATGGGCCACCAGTACATCATGAGTCAAGCCGGATTGCCCGTCTACGTGAGAAAGAAAGAAAGAAGTGACTTACTTTTTCTTGTTGCTTTGTTTACACGTGTACGTTGTTTTGGTTTCAGTCGCAACTTTACAGCTACGACGACGTGCAGATGTTGCAAAGGATACAACCATTCGTGTCGTCCGGCTATTACGACATGCCTTTGCAGCAGGCGACCAGCATCACGGGACGGGAGAATTCGCTGACCAACGCGTACTCGACCGGCACCGATGCGAAGTTCAGTCGCGGCGAGAATTCCTCTCCGATCCCCACCACGTTGTCGCAACAGCAGACAACCCAGCAACAGTTCATGAACCCCGCCACGTTGCCGCCCGGCTACAGTTACTACTACACTCCCGGCGGCATCATGCCCGGCACTTTTCCGCAGTACGGACACATATTCCCAGTAAGAAATCTGATGAGAAATCTGAAAGGAAAAAGTTGTAATTTGTTGTTTGTTTGTTTTTCTCTTTGCTCGCTAAAGGTGCCTCCCGTGACAAACGCGACAAACAGCTCGTTTCAGAAGCCTACCGGCTACGCTTCGCACACGTACAGTTCGGGTGAGTTTGAGTTTGAGTTTGGTTTTGAAGTTTTGAGTGATGGCTTTGGTTTTGCTTGCAGGTTACGACGGATTGAGCCAAGCGCAGGACTACAAAGGATGCTACGGAACATCGTCGCAGAATACCAACAAAGGTAGACATTTTTTTGTTCGATTTTTGTCATTTTTGTCATTTGTTTGTTGCTAGCTTCGAGCGGCAGCGGATCGAATTCGACGGCCGACGTTGCGGCATCCGTATACGGTAAAAATAGCAGTCAGCTAGGGAAGGTAGAGGACTTTGAATTATTGAATTTTCATGTTGCTGCTTTTGTATTTGAACGTACCATGTATTTATTTGATTCGTTGTTGTTTGCAGTCGTTTGATAAACCCGGTTTTCCTGCCGGTACGCCGCCACCTTTCAGCCTGACGGGCACGCAGGCGGGGCCGATGGGCGCGCCTACCACGCCCTACCCGGGGCCGTTCATTACGATGATCCAACACCCGTCGACGATGATGCACCACATGCACCAGGAGTCGACCACCGGAAGCGGGCAGCGTAGCAGCCAGTCTGGAGCGCAACAGAAACCCGGGTCGGGTTCTAAACCGGCTTATTCGCCCAATTACTGGACCTCCAACTGAATGAATTCGGATCGGAAGGATCGACGTCGATAATTAAGCATTGATTTATTATAATTTTCTTTGTCGTTATATGCAAAATGCCAATTTTTCGTCGTGTTTGTGAAGGAATACAGAGAGTCTGACAAATGAAAATTCGAATATTTGTATCGATTTATTTCTATTTCTATTTCCCCCATGTTTAATTTAATCTCGTCCACGAGGGGAAAATACAAGAACCAGAATTTGGTGCGTGCGTGTTTGTTTGTCAATTGAGTACGCTTTTTTTTCTCTTTCTTTTCTCGCTATTCTGATTTTTTCTTTTTTCTTTTTTTTTTCTTTGTCTTTTTTTTTTTTTTTTTTTTTTTTTTAATTGATTGATTAATTCCTTTTGTTTTTCTGTTCACTATGAAACGATATTTGGTATGTAACTGGAATTAACAATAATAATTAAATTTTTAAAAGTGGTGGAATATTATTATTTTTATATAAAATATATTTTTTTTTCTTACTTGGATCGATTTGTTGCTTTATTTACTTTGTTTTTGAAACTCGTCTCAAAGATTGAGGAAAAAAATCACCATTTTGTAAAAACGAGTTGCGATTTTTTTGTGGTGTGCGTTTTTGTAAATTGCTTAGAAAAATAGCATGTTTAGTGAATTAATAAGTACGGAATTTAACAAAACAAAACAAAAAAATATATATTAAAAAAAAAAAAAATATTCTTACGTAATGTTTTCAATTTCATCTTTTCCGCCACCACTCAAACATTGAAAATTCTGTATCAGAATTTTCCCCGGTTAGAGAAGAACTTGTGTATAAAAAGATTGAAAAATTTACATAAAAAAGTACACGTGATTTGTGTTTGTTGGTTAATATTGGTATCTATTTTTCGTTTTTCAATACTGAACGAGTCATTTTCTCGCAATCTGTACGTATAATCAAATCAAATAGATTGCTGTTTATTAATACCAAATTTATTCATATTCTCTTGTTATTATCATGTTCGTTTTTTGTTTTCGAAAATTTCTTTTTTCCTTTTTCTTTTCTAGTATATACCGTAATAGATTTCGATGGATGTTGAGAAAGCAAAAAATAAAATAAATTTCAAAAGAAATTATTAATTTTTTTTAAAAAGATGTTGTAGTTACTCTTTGAACACGAAAAAAAAAATCGTAAATGTAAATGTATTTCTTTCTTTTATTTTCTTATTATTTTTCGCATTTTTATTTTTTTATTTCTTGGGTTTTACGATGGCAAATTGAAAGTGATGATGATGATGATGAACGTGTTTTTGTAGTAGTAAGTATATGTAATTAATTTGTCCGAAATGTGCTCACTGTTTTTCTACTAGTTTTCTTCGTATAGATCTGATAGTTTTATGATCACCATGTTTCATTATAATTTCGTATTCGTTTTTTTGTCAATAAATGTACAATGTAAAATTTTATAATTCTCACAATTTTGTACTGTCGTTGCGTTTTGTCTATGGGAAATGCCGTATCGCATTGTTTGACATTTTCGAGAAAGAATTGATTTAATTAATCGCGATTCGCCGCAAAAATGACTCATCGCATGAAACGAAAATGGTTGTCATGGTCATGGATAGTCACATTTCCTGTTTTTCTGTCCTATTTTATTTATTTATTTATTTCGTTTTTTACGTAAAACTATTAAATAACAATTAATCACGCAGGAAGTGGGAATTAAATTGGAATTAGCACATCTCGAAAAAGATAAGAAAAATAATCAAGGTATAAGAGTAGCGCGATGAAAGTCGTACAGGGATTAGTATAGTATACAGGGAGTTCGACAGGCTGCTTAGAAGAGATCGCGGTCATCAACCGTTGCTAGTTACGTCATCCAGCCGAGCCAACCCGCTTCCAGCCGCTCGCACTCCTGCTCAAATCCAAACCCGACTTACTTCAACGTGCGCCCTTCACCCTCCATCCGATTTTTACCTGTTCTGCATTCTCGTCTCTCTCCCGCTCCACACTTCCCGAAAGTTGTCTACGCCGAGCTGCGAATATTTAAAAGTGAGTAATTATTATTATTATTAGTATTAGTATTAGTATTAGAATAATTTATTTTGGTTTCTTCCGGGTTTTAATTTGGTTTTAAAGAAAAGTTGAAGTTGAAACAAAAAGAAAAGAAAAGGAATGGGTTTGGTTCTGGTTTTGGTTGTGTGGAAGTAGAAATCCGATAGCCAAACGGGCGAAGAAAAATGTTCTTTGTTCGAGCCAAAAACGCTCTTTTGTTTCTCCGGTGATTTTAAGCTGTAAAACGAGCAGTAAAAGGGAGAAAAGGAGGGAAAGAAAGAAACAAACCAGTTTACTGTTTGCCGTTTTGTCCCATCACACGCCATCACATGGGATTGGAACAAAAAAAAATTCCGCGACCGTTTGCGAATATTTGAATAATTTTCCAGTTCGGAAAAGAAAAGGAAAAGTATTTTCGCAGGAAAAGATTGTGTTTTCCGAAAGAATTTTTGGAATTATTTATTAGGTTAGGGTTCGGTGTAATTTGATGAGATTTGAAGGTCAGGGAAGTTGGAAACGAAACAGGTTGCCGGTTTGCAAATGGAGTCGAGTCTAAGCGAGTCGTTTAGCAAACGGCCAAAACGCATCCATCCATTTGAGCTCGGCAAAAGGAAAAGAATGAAAAGATGAAATATTTCACAAGCGCAACGCAATTACGAGTTGTTTTCACGCGTGACCGATATTTGTTTCAACTTTTCTTGATGCCGCAATTTGAAATTGGTTCAGGGTCTTCCTTTTCTTTCCTTTCCTTGCCTTTCCTCCGCGCGACATCCTCAATCATCGATCGATCGATCCATCCATCCATCCATCCATCCACCCATCCATCCCAACGTGACGCATCCACTGGATTTCCCCCGATTCAGCCAATTATTTATTTCATTTGTTTTATTTATTTATTTATTTATTTATTCCTGTAGCAAAGTACCAAAATGAAGCTGCTGCTCCTGTGCTGTTTGTTGGTGGCCGTGGTTTATTGCCAACACGAGAATAGTTCTACCGCCGAGCCGACCACGGTCGAAGCGAAGACGATGTCGACGATGAGTCAACATCATCAACACGGGAACGACTCCAATAGCGTTACGTCAGAAGACACTTCGAAAATGGAGGAAAAAACTGCGCCCACACCAGCGCACGGAGGTAACTGGAAACGAAGAAAAGAAAAGAAAAGACAGATTTTTTTTTGATTTTTTTTTGCATTTCAAGATTTAGGATTTTTTTCATTTATTTTAATTTTTTGTTTTCAGCTTCTATTAAAGGAAACGGAAACGGCTCTAATCTCATTTCCATCACACCATTCTTGTTTGTTTTGAGTGCACTCGGCTTTGTCTTTTAAACAGTTTTATGGTTTTATTTCTAAACAAGAAAGAAGGAAAAAATTGTTTACTACGAAGATACAGATACCATTCCATTTGTTTTTGCACCGTTGCTCGGGATCGAGTTTCACCTCAAGTGCCTTAGGTGAACTAATCAAATTATTATTTTCTTTTTTTTTTTTCTTTTCTTTTGATTTAAAAAGGCCAAAGAAATGGTTCCAAATTGATGTTCTTCCAAATATACATGTATGCTTCCAATATTCTTTCTTTTCGTTTCAAATGTAATTGCTTATGTGAATGTGAATTTAGTTTTATTAAAATCGGATGATAAACAAGTTTCTTTTATTGCGATTTATTAATTTCGAGATTAATTTCTACAAGCAAACGTCATCTCTCGAAGTTTACTTTTGTTTGTAAACTTTTCTGTACGGGTTTTGGTGGATGTGGGATGCGGGCAGCGGTGGCATCTGGTGTTGAAAAGGCGAAGAAGGCACGGTCCGACTTTGCACGGGTTTTGTGGGTATTCCTCCCGCTGGTGGCCAAACTGGACGAGCCGGCAATTGATGAAATTGGTGAAAATGATGAACTTTACCAATCGGCCACTGCTGTGTCGGACGACGCCCGTTACTTTCGGCTACAGGGGGGCATTTCTGACCGATCGGAGTAGGTTGGTGCGTGGGCCATGATCCCGATCCGGAAGGTTTCGGTGGGTAACTCGGCAATTTCCCGTTCGGATAATTGGGTAAGTGGCCAGTTTCGCCCGTTCCTGGTTGGGCACTCGGCATTTTCCCGTTAGGAGGTGTAAATTGCCCGCCGTTGGGTAAGTGACTTGTTTCTGGTTGGAAACTTGGCATTTTTCCGGAAGAAGGTGCAAATTGTCCGCCGTTGGACAACTGACTCGTTCCTGGTTGGAAACTCGGCATTTTTCCGGAAGAAGGTGTAAATTGTCCGCCGTTGGGAAACTGACTCGTTCCTGGTTGGAAACTCGGCATTTTCCCGTGAAATGGTGGAAACTGTCCGCCGTTGGGTAAGTGACTCGTTCCTGGTTGGAAACTCGGCATTTTCCCGTGAAATGGGAGAAATTGTCCACTTTGAGGTAAGTGAGCCCTTCCTTTTTCTGGCGTATTCGGATAAGTAGGTAATTGACTCATTCCAGGTTGGTGGGTTCCTCCGTTGGGGGATGGAAATCCCGACGACGATTTGTGAAGTTTTGCAAACAGTTGGTCCGCATTGACCACGTATTGACGACCTTGGTAGATGATGACGGCGTTGTGAGGAGCGATTCCTCCGATACCAAGATCGGTTGCCTGAACGGGATGAGGCGAGACGACGGCGAGATTGTTGAGTAGCACGATCACCTAATAAACGGCAATGATTGCATTAGTACTTGGTATATGGGGATTAGTATCGTCAACAGCGGAATCTCGACTTACCGCGCAGACAAGAGTGAGTCGCGATTTCATGTCCATTGGTGCCAATTGTTGCGATGATGTGCGATGAGCAGATACAGAGTTGAAACTGGTTTGGTTTAAGGCCGCGTAATTTGATACGAATTGTGACAAAACAAAAAAGAAGAGAGCGACTTGTAGACTTTCATTCGCAATCGTCTTTTACGACGTGTGTGGGTGTTTGAATTTGATATTATGTATGTTTATAAACCACTTGAACTTGCATTGGACGAAACAAAGAGGAATTGATGACACAAAATTGAAATACATTTTGAAATTTTGGATTCTGTTTCATTTTCTATAGCATTTTTATTTCTATTTTTGTGCTGATGAATATGCTGGAAAAAAACAAAATTTTGATGAATTCGCAAACAGTGCACGATTGCGTGAAAATGTCAACAGTCCATTGACTGAAAATGTAAATTTGTAAATTTGACTTTGGAAACTACACGATGCTTTTTGAATAAATTTGTCAAGGAAATTGATAAATTTATTAAAGGGTAAGTTTAGTAAATTCGACACTAGGTGGCGTCGCGTCCTCCACTCACCGCAGGAAGCGGAAATACGTTTTCCGAACACGAAAAACAAGGTGGTGGTGACTGAACGTGGAATCGGTAAGTTTTCTTGTACTTTCATCGGACATAATCTTCCACATCCAACCCATAAACGTAGTTTGGAATACACTTAAGCTACAATGTACATGTTTACTGATAAATGTTGTTATAAATCCACAGAAAATGGCTCCGCGCTACGAAATTTGTGTCGGTTTAGGAAAAGGTCATAAAGTGACGAAAAATATAACCAAACCCAGACCATCTAGGACTAAGGGCGTAAGAAATTTAATTGTACTTTTATTACGAATCGCTAATTCAATTTTGGGTATGCATTTACAGAAATTATACAAACACACGAAAGTGATCAGAGACATCATTCGTGAAGTGAGTGGGTTTGCACCGTACGAAAGACGCGCGATGGAATTGTTGAAGGTGTCGAAAGACAAACGTGCGTTGAAATTCATCAAGAAAAGGGTAAATAGAAATTTATGAAAAAAATTGGTAAGGAAATGGCTGAATTTGAATGTATTGCAGTTGGGAACGCATTTGCGAGCCAAAAGGAAGCGTGACGAGCTTTCGAACGTGATCACTCAGATGAGGAAAGCCGCGGCCGCTGCAGCGCACAAAGAGAAATAAATGTGTAGAGATGAATAAAAAAAACAAATTGGCATTGCGAATAACTTACGTAACATGATTTAATTTATACAGAAACATGGTTAAATATATTTTACACACGAGATGAAAAAAAAATCAGAATTTAAAATGTTCATTTTAAGATGCTGAGCGTAATTGTTTTAACAAGTTTACGTCTTAATTTACAATTTGAGATTGGAGAATCGCACCACCTTTCATTTTATGGCCACTCGGGAACTAATGTACAATTAAATAATGGGTTTCAAGCTGTACTCTACAAATGTATAACTCAGAAGCGTTGAAACGACAATGATGAGTTTGGATGGAAGATCGAACGACTGATTATGGCGAGAAATTAAGGCCACTTCGTGTCTCGCTGTTTTATTTTGCTTTTCATTGCTGTTGTTGCTTTCACTTCCGGTACTTTGAAATGTAGGAATTTGAGAGACGTATCGGAGAAAAATTACATGACGAATAGATAAAATAGATCACGAGTCGTGATCGGAAAACAATTTGTTAAAATGGAAAAGGAGGTGCTTTCAGCTAACCCTCTTCTTTTTGGCTCGATTCCTTTCCAAATCTGCCGAATTACCCGCCGGTCGAAACTCTCGAATGTCGAGCTGCGAGTGAAAAAAGAAAAAGGATTGATTCATTCATTTATTGCATTCGAAAAAGAACGAGTTTGCAAACTGCACCAAAAGTTCGTCGTCGGGCACGCGCGATAGAAAGTCGAGTAGTTCGTTGTTTGGAATGGAATGAGGCGCTCGCAACTTTCTCGTAAACTTGTTAATTCCTGTAAGTACATTTTTAAAATAAAAATAATAATAATAATGCTAATATACTTATTTCGTATTAATTTTTTCAGTTTTACCCCAAGCTAAAATGAGCCACCGAAGAGGAACGTAGTAAAGAAAATATGCTGCTAACATCAAACAAATGATGGCCAACCACGATAGGAATGGCTCGGTGAAGTTGAATGTGCTGCCAAGTGAAATGACGTCATTTTAGTTTTAGTTTTAGTTTTAGTTTTAATTGAATTCAATGCAATCACTTTTTCACACTCTCCGCTATCGACGCGATGTAGCCTAAAACGTTTTGTACGGATTGCGTCACTTCTTGAATCGCGTGTAATCGTTCTTTTAAGCTTTTCTTTTCTTCCTTGCCATCCTTATCTTCGTCGTCCATGTCGTCGTCGTCGCTCGCGTCGTCCTCTTCGGAATCGCCGTACGCACGGCTGCCCGCGATCGATAAAATGATAAAATTTCGCAAAAAGAGCAAAAGCAAACAGATTGGTGTCATGTACAACTCAAAATTGTACACGGCTAAAATAAAAATCTGCAAATAAATAATGCATTAGTAGGCAATTTCTTTATTCACGCTACTCGTACAATGAGAGCCATTATACTGCGCAGTCGACTTTCCCACTCGAAACAGCTTTGTACGTATTTGGCCACGTCCACGGACAACATGATGAAATATTTTATCCTCATGACGTTCTGAATGAACACCTGAAAGAAAGAAAGAAAGAAAAAAAGTAAAACAAAACTCGTCCCAAAATGTGTCGTCACTCTACAAGTACTTGTCTTTTAAATTTCTGATCGGGTTGCATATATTTTTCTTCTTTCGGGTTGAACGTTCTAATACTGGCACGTAACTATTATTAATGAATTGAATTATGAATGAATGAATGATTAATTAATTAATTAATTAATTCTGGTTAATCAATAGGATTAGGAACGATGTGCACTAACGGAGTTATAATGAACTTCCATTTCCAAAAGAATTTGGCCTTTGACTCGGGACCTGAGTTTTTTATCTTTGAGGACGTACCATCTGCGCTCTCCGTTGCGGATCTAGCAAACAAACGGAAAGGTAAAGATAAAGGTAAAGGTAATGTGCAAGAATCAAATCAAATCACTTTAAGCAGAGGGATAGCCACTTTGCCAAGGAACTCCACTTTGTGGTCGCGGTCTTCGTCGTAGACGGTAACTTCGAGCACAGAGTGAATATCCTTGACGTTACTGCGACGAAATTAAATATAATTAAATATAATTAATTGTCATCAATTAATCAATACTTTCGTACAAAGTGAATATCTTCTGCCACTCCGGGCTGAGTGTTTTGTATTCCGTTTGCGTTTGTAACCTGGCGTTGACTAACTCTAAAACACAAAATGGATCGCTTTTCCCGCCAATATCTGCCGACGCCAGACCTTGAGCTTTGAAAACTAATCGAACGAAACGCGTTTCAAATGATTAGTCTCCCCCATTAGTGTATGTAATTAATAAAATAACGTGTACCTTTGATCGTCACATGTCCGACATCTCTTACGTTGTTAAATGTGCGCCACACGCTCTTTTGAAAAAATGAAAGAATGAATGTGACTGAAAAAAATGTTTAGTGCTTTGCCCTACGTATTTGGAAACGAGTATCTCTCTTTCCCTGGGGTTGGGCTCGAACGAGGTGAGGTCGGAGATGGTCTCGGCGCTGGTCGTGCCACTCACGGTGAGCAGCAGGAAGATGGATCCGCACTGATCGTCCAAGTCTTTCCATATTCTGTGCGTTTTCTCTTTTTCCAGCGTGGACAGATCGATGTTGCACCTGCACAGTTCAAAGTTATTAGGGGTTTAGGTAGGGGTTAGGTTAGGTTAGGTTACGCACTTGCCCATCACTTCGTCTTTGCTTCGCGCGTCGCAGATGACTATTTCTAGGATGTTGCTTTGGTCGTCGAACATGTGAAGATCAAATTGCTCTAGCCATTGCGGATTGACAGTTTTCAGGACGGTCTGCAAATTCACATTCTCGAATCATTTCTAATCGTTATTTTATTTTTATTTTCATTCAAGTTTGCTTTTCTACCTTGCTTTTGTATTTCTCATTTGCAAGTCTGAATTTGGCGTACGGATTGGCATTGCAGTTCTCGGCTAGAGTGATCAAGTCTTTGGATTCCACCAGTACGATGGTGACGACGCTGCTCCATATTTGACTTTTCAGTTTGCGGCTGGCGTCCGCCAAACGGACGTTTCGGTGGAAATACTGGAAAAGAAAAGAAAAGAAAAAGAAAAAATTCTGTTCAAATCCGTTTCCTCCCACCAATCACTTATTCTCAAGGACACGTGTTTCTGTTTTCGTTTATTTTATTTTATTTTATCTATCTATCTATCTGTATTTATTTATGTTTATTTATCTTTCTTTCTATCAGAGAAATAGAGATCTGTCTGACCTCGATCGCGTGGTGCACCCTCCCTTCGATCCACTGTCCCATCTGTTGTCTCACGTGACTCATTTTTTCACTTTCGCTGTTCTCGTTCTCATTTTCACTCATTTGAACAGATTCGTCCTTGACTGCCATTTTGACGGATAAGTATTTGCGCGCGGCCATTTTTCTGGAATTCGTTCGTTATCTTATCTGGAATAAATTCTCCTCTGCCTCTTTCTTTCTTTCTTTCTTTCTCTCTGTTGTTTGCACTTGAAATTCAGAGCGAGGCGAGGTGAGGCGAGGCGAGGCAGGTGTTTCTGTTTGATGCGCACCTGTTGGCTATTAAAGTGTCCGCTAGACGATGATGATTCACACACGTGCGATCTAGCTTCCTTTCATTTTCTCCTCCATTTTGGACGAAACAATTTGTGTTTGTTTTTGTTTTGTTTTTATTCTCGTGCAATTATTTTTTGTTTGTTTTAAATATGAGAACGGAAGCGATTGCGCAAGTTGGACTGACTCACTTGCTCTTTTTCCTCTTGAGTGCGGGGTATCAAATGAATGAGTAAATGGATTTGTCCCATGTTGTCGTTTTTGCCGGGATCCGAGAGGGTGAGCATTACATCGCTGGGCCTGTGAGGCTCCACGGAGGTTAGATCCAGGTAGGCCGATCCCATGAAGTCGTCCTGAAGCCCCCAATCGTAGTCGAAGACTTTTACGTGAATGGGCTCAAAGACCTGAAAATTATTAAAAATTTAGAATTAAAAATTATAAAAAAAAAAACATTTTAAATTACGTCTTCGATGGGCAGCGTGAAACGCTCGTCCCACTCGGGGTTGAGGGTTTTATTGATGGTTTTGCTCTTGTACAGCAATCGACCGCCCACTTTGAATTTGACGTACGGATCGCTCGTTCCTTGCAAGAATTAACAAGACGATTTAACCGTTGATTTGATTTAAGTGCCAATGTCACTCTTACCGCACGAATCTCGCGCCACGAGTTGCCGTCCCTCGCGCAAATGGATGGACACTTCGAAAAAGGCGTGTTGTCGTAGAGCCACGTGCCGGTTTCGGAGGATGGACATTTCCTAAAATCGAAACAAGGAGTGCAATCGGTTCAATTGATATCGATCAGGCGTCCAGGCGTTCAGGCGGGAGCGGGACGAAGCGAAGAGGAAGATAGATGGAAGGAGATAAACGAAAAAGCCTGGGCTCATAAAAATTTCAAATTGTAACAAATTGATCGGAGTTGCATTTGAAAATTAACATAAAGTGGAGTGGGACGTTAAATTTTTAATCAGCCCATCAACGTAATTATACTCGATCTTCTCGCTGGCTGGCTGTTTAGTTTAGTTTATTGAAGGAAATATGCACGACCACTGGACAAGGGAAGGGAAGGAATTCAATAGTTAATGCCACTTGTTTTCTCCACACTGCATGCGCGTCTTTGGTTTGACCTTAACAACTCATGCGCAATCATTTCAAACTCGAACGCTTTGAAAGGGCGAGGCAGCAGTCCAGCCGTTTGAATTCTGCAAGTGGTTAATTGATCTGGGTTGCCACGGTAACTTACCAAACTGTCCGTTTTCGTTAGAGCGGAGCACAAGTCGGATTTGACTTTGGGACCGTCGTCCGATTTGTTTTTCTTGGACGTGTCGTCGTTAGCCATGTGACCGCGGCTGGTTCTTTTCGGACTGGGAGATAAGGAAGGAGTTGCGCTGCGCGACGCCTCCGGTTCGCTCGAGTCTCCGGCGTAATCGGTGGAGTTTGCTCGGGACACATCCGGGTGACTAGTGCTGAGCGCTCGACACGAGTCGGCCAGTCGTCGCTTCTCCGCCACCGCTTTCTTTTGATCTTTGCTTCGAGTGCGGGTCAGACGTTGCGGAGCGAATTTCTTGAGCGACGCCCACACGCCGCTCAGCTGAAAACCTCGCCGCCGAGCACCGCGGTGCGTCGGCGTGTTGGAGGCGGTCGAGTCGCCGCCGCCGCCGCCGCCGCCGCCGCCGTCACCGAACATTTCGTCGTCGTGCACGGCGACTGTTTGCGACGCCAGATCCGATGTACTTTTCGATAGTTTTTTCGCGAGGTGGCGATGACCATTTCCAATGTCTTTATCCACTGACCCTAAAATTAAATTAATTTTTCTGTGATTTTTTTCCTATTTCTTTTTTTTTCAAACCAAATTCAGGATCGAATTAATCCCAGGCACAGCGAGACTCGTGGCCCAATTACGTAACTTTTGAGCAAACACTTACTCGATAACATTTTCGAGCGGAAAAAATAATGTCAAGGTCGGTATAAACGTGCTGCTACTTACAATGGTAACGTACGTGTTTCACCATGATGCAGAATGCAGGAAAAATGGGAATTTAAATCGAGTAAATAAGTTTGAGATCTTTTGTTCATAACGTAAGGCTGCCACCTGGCAGTAAACATCCGATTAGAGTTAAGCGTTAATAATAATCATTGCGGGCGATTTCTCTTTTGGAATTTCGATACGAAAGAATTTGAAAGAGAAATCGATGATTTATTGGCAAATTTGAATATATATATATATATTTATCGCAAAACTCGAGCGAAAATAAAATAAAAAAGAAGAGCGAGAATAATAAAAAAAAGTCGAGGTCAAGCTAAAGGTGAAATAAAGACGAAAATAAACAGATGCAGCAGAGGTTGAGCGGAGCCGTTTAAATATCGGATGGAGGAATGTGTTAAATGCTACGAGATGAGTTGACACGTACCGGCGGGCGTCAAGCAACGACACCAAGCAACGTAACACGGCACTGGTTTGTGTTTGTGTTGTTTACGTTTCGTCCGATCTTTAATTTTTCTCGTCGCGCCCATAACTTAGCAGCATCAGGCGGAGCGGAGCCAAGTGCAGGTGCGGTGCGGAGCGGAGCGGTGCGGTGAGGCGAGGTGCGTTGCGGTGCGAGCGCTGTTTTCTCGCACTTTCGTCACTCACCACACCTATTCACTAATTCCACAATTCCCAATTAAGGCTCACTCGCACTCGCACTCGCATACAGACACAGGTGCAAAACGTGTTGCATTGCGGAATAAAAACCATCTCTGGGCATTCAATCTTGCGATAACGGTCGTAAAAATAGCGTAAAGTTTAATTTACTCGGACGGTGTGCCTTGCGCCGTGTGCTTATTTTCGGCTCCCACCAAAGCGCTCTTGGATTTTCTCCACTTTGCCAAATTAAAGTAGCCAGCAAATAAGTGCAAGAACAAGAAAGAAATGGGCTTACCCTTCTCCATACTTTTTTTTTAATTCAAGCCATGGAGATAAGGAACTAGGATGTTTATGTACATTTGTGGTCAAGCGGAACGTGGCGATACTGGTTCCGCTGGATCAACGTAATTAGAGAATGAGATCATTATTAATTCAATCTAAATTTACTTGTCGTTTGATATTAATTTCGTCGTGGGGCTTGCCAGCATGGAAATTCGTTTCGTTCGCGTCACCCTCCTCCCGTTCTGCGCCGAGAACGAGTCTTTCATCTAAATTAGGGTTTTTACACAATAAGTGTTTTGTTTATTTCATATCGGTTTTCGATCAATGACAATCTCCATTATCTTTATTAGTTCAACCGATCAAAGTGTTGATTGGATGCGAACACACGCGTGCATCGTGGGCTGGCTTTGGGAGTCGGGGCGGGGACGGCAAAGGATTTGTTCTTTGCGGGTTGTCGATCGGGAAAAGGCGACGCGAATCAATTTGCGCACCTAGGGTAATAACTCATCCGATATTACATTTTTATTTATACATTCGAGCGAAATAAATAAAATATTTTCGATTTCTTGGAAAGTAGTCGCGGCGCAAAGAAGCGGTGAAACATTAAGTTTCCGCGCATCGCCTTTTCGCTTAACCCACTGCGGCGTTTCCTGTCCCGAAGAAAGCGTGCTGCTTTTTGTTAAGATACTTCATCATCGACGAAAATGTTTGGCGGTCAAGCGCCCATCCTGGTTTTGAGTGAGTAGTAAGGAAATTTTGGGTGTGATATTTAATGTACACGGTGTGATTTTTCAACCAGGCCAAAACACGAAGCGAGAATCGGGGAGAAAAGTGCAGCTTGACAATATAAGTGCATCCAAGGTAAGCCTAATCACATGGCCGACATTTTTCTATTTTTTTCACTTGTATTGTTCCGCATTTTTATAGGCGATTGCTGACGTTATACGAACATGTTTGGGCCCGAGAGCGATGTTGAAAGTACGCAGCGATTGAAATTGAAAAGAATAAAGAATAAAGAAATAATAATTGTTAAAAATTGTTTAATTTGAAAAGATGTTGATGGACCCGATGGGAGGAATCGTCATGACGAACGATGGGAATGCCATTTTAAGAGAAATCACCGTGCAACATCCGGCAGCGAAGTCCATGATCGAGATCAGCCGAACTCAAGACGAAGAAGTCGGCGACGGAACGACGTCCGTTATCATATTAGGTTGTAGGATTTTTTTAAATCTCTATTTTTGTATTCTAATTTTAAATTGAAATTGTCAGCGGGGGAAACGTTGTCGGTTGCCGAACAATTTCTGGAGCAGCAAATGCATCCCACCGTTATTATTTCGGCCTATCGCCAAGCTTTAGAAGATATGATCAACATCTTGAAAGATCAAGTCAGGTAAACGAATCAAAAGGGTTCTTTTCAAAAATGGTTGTAACAAATGTAACGTTGCAGTATGCCCGTTGATGTAAATAACCGAGAACAGATGTTGCAAATCGTGAAGAGCTGCATCGGCACCAAGTTCATCGGTCGGTGGTCGGACTTGGCGTGCCAGATCGCGCTGGATTCGGTGGCGACCGTGTACGTGGAGGAGAACGGCAGAAAGGAGATCGATATCAAGAGATACGTGAAGGTGGAGAAGCTTCCCGGCGGAACCATCGAGGAGTCTCAGGTTCTGAAAGGCGTGATGCTGAATAAAGACGTGACTCATCCGAAAATGCGACGACGCATCGAGAACCCGCGAATTTTGCTGCTCGATTGCTCGTTGGAGTACAAGAAAGGCGAAAGTCAGACCAACATCGAAATGTTGAAGGAAGAGGATTTCACGAAAATCCTGCAGTTGGAGGAGGACTTCGTGCAGAAACTGTGCGAGGATATCATTCGCGTCAAACCCGACCTCGTTTTCACGGAGAAAGGAATTTCGGGTTTGCTAAATATTCACTTTTTGTTCGCAAAAAAAATATTTGATTTTACTATTTGATTTGTAGATCTCGCGCAACATTTCTTGGTCAAGGCAAACATCACCGCCATTCGACGTGTTCGTAAAACCGACAACAACCGCATCGCTCGGTAATTCGGTGTGATTTGGTGTCATTTTGTATTTCAATGTTTTTGAATAGTGCTTGCGGTGGTACGATCGTGAATCGTACGGACGAGCTGCGCGAAGAGGACATCGGAACCGGAGCCGGTCTGTTTGAAATTCAGAAATTCGGAGACGAGTACTTCTGCTTCGTGACCGAGTGCAAGGAACCCAAGGCGTGCACGATCTTGTTGCGAGGTGCCAGCAAAGACATCTTGAACGAAGTGGAACGGAATTTGCAAGACGCGTTGCAGGTTGCGCGCAACGTGACGATCGAACCGAGATTGGTTCCCGGTGGCGGTGCCGTGGAGATGGCCGTCGCGAGGGTACGTAGTTGAAATGGTCGCAATTGTGTTTCCGGCACTTACTCGTCCACCTTGCAGATATTGCAAGAAAAGTCGAAGAGCATCACGGGAATTCATCAATGGCCCTATCGTGCCGTGGCGCAAGCGCTCGAAGTGATTCCGAGAACGCTGATTCAGAATTGTGGCTGGAACACAATCAGGACGTTGACTGCGCTTAGAGTAAGACCATTTTAGATTTGCATTTTAATTTTAATTTTTAAATTGTCGATTGCAGGCAAAACACGCGGTAGCTGGCAATTGGACTTGGGGTGTCGACGGCGAAACGGGAGAAATCGTCGACATGAAAGTGCTCGGTATTTTTGAGCCGTTGGCCGTCAAATTGCAGATTTACAAGACCGCCATCGAGGTATACAATTTGTTTGTTTGTTTTTGTTTAAAATTCATTAATTTTTTTTTTTTTTTTTGTAGACTGCGATTTTGCTGTTGCGAATAGATGACATCGTGTCGGGTTCGAAGAAGAAATCCGGAGATAACGACGGGCCGAAACAGACGGCGCCTCAAAATCCGCAAGAAGAATAATTAAGAATAAGATTGTCGCCTGTCTCTTCTTTTTGTTTTTTATATAATGTTGCTCTAACTTGAAAAAGAAAATGTCACCGAAAAAGAATTGGTTTAATACAAAAAATATTTGTGCTTTAGTTGTTTTTGCTTATTTATTTAGTTATTTAAATAGTGACGATGTGAATTGGAGATTCCTGAGGTCCGTGTGGTCGATCTGTCGGTGCTAGCTTCGAGCAGACTTAAACATGGACGCGTCGAACATTGTGGTTTCTTCGTCGTCGCCGCCTTGGCCTAGCGGAGTCATTTCCACATCGGAATGTGACTTCAGTAGTCCGTATAATTGCAGTTTGTTTTTCTTGCGGCGCAATCTAAACGAGTTTTGAAATGTGATTAGACGAGTTGGGAAATGTGTTGACGCGAACGAACCTTGTCATGATTAAATTGTACAATATCACAACGACGACGAATCCACACGCGACGTACACGCCTCTTAGTATTGCACTATTATTTTTGAATAGCTCTGGAAAACCTTTGACTTTTGGCAACGTGGTCGTGGACGAGCTATTGCTGGAATTGTTTGACTGCGTTTGAGTGGAATTCTCGAGTTGTGTCGAGATGGACGAATCGGTTGTTGTCCAAGTTCCATTATTGTCGCGAAGACTAGTAGTAAATAGCGGTACTTCAGTGACACATCTTGTCAACCACACAAAAACTACGATGATCTGTAAAAAATTGCTGGATGAAGTTGGATTCGTCATGTTATCACATTCAATAAAGTATATAAATAAAACGAGTGTCGCCTAACTACGCCGCTTCTCCTCCATGTCTAATCAACAACCCACAATACAGCACGGTGCTCGTTGCGACGCCATTGCGGAAATACATTTATTTATCTATTTGAGAGAAAACTAATTCCTGTCTTCTTTACAAAAGTAAATCTCATCGGTAAAATTAATTTCATTAGTGAAAAAATGCCATAAAATCACAATTTTTATATTTAAATTTATTTTTTCATATTTAAAGGACCAATGGGAACTGCACGATGGCCGTGCCATCTGGAGAGCGGAATGAGAGGATGCCTTATAATCCGTATGTTGTAAATGTCGCGCAGTCGATCTCACGTTGTAGATAAAAGAATGGTTTAGGTAAGAATTAGACCGTTTTTTTCCCCTTCCCAACGGACTAAATTGCAATTAAATTGTCTAAAATTGTGGGCACTCGCATCTTTGATCGGTATTTCAGTGGAAATCGATCGCTAATCGAGCGATGAAAATGAATTCCGCAAACAACAAAAGCAGTTCCGAGTTCCTGGCAGCGATTGAAGCGGCCGCAAAAATAAACGCCATCCTAATTGCTAAGGGGAAACTCAAACTACCCGCTGCGGCCAGTAGGCCTAAAGTGAGAGTAAATTGAATTTAATATTGTTCGTCCTGAAAAATTGATTAAAGCTTAGTGATTTATTTCTTCTTTTCTTTTTTTTTTTTTTCCCAAATGTTTTTCGCAAGCAGGTCGTCGGCACGACGAAAGCATCGGGCGATCTTTTCACGGCAGAAGTGGAAATCAACGATGCTCCAATCAGTGCGAGGAATATGTTGACCAGGGGCCACACGCAAGACGAGGTGACTAAACTTGTTGTCATTTTTGAAAGAATAAATTGGGACAATGCTTCACTTTGAACTAGGTTAATAAATTTAGTGGAGCGGCAGTTTCCACTCGCGGCCGATACATGTCGTTCGAAGACCGTGCTAAGAATAACATGGGGTAACTTAACTAGAAATGAATGAATGAATGAATGAATGAATCAATAATTGTGATGATTGAATTTGAATTTTAGCGAACGGCCTCTCTATCTGCACGTGCAGGCCTCCAACAGGGAAGCGGTCGACCGTGAGTTTTGATTATTATTATTCTTTTTTTGTCTTTTACGTTTTTTGAAGTGGTGATATTTTGGTACGAACAGTTGCGGTTCAGCGGATACGAGAAATTATTCAGCAGCACGTAAAAACGGTTCCCTCGTCGGGAGCGAAAATTGCGACGACCACCTGCACGAATACGGCCGTGACGATCTCGCCGCCGCCGCTCATGTCGATCAACACGTCGATGGTACATGCGGGGGTTCGTGTCGAACGCGAGCGGGATTTGTGCGTGACTTTTATTGTACAACTTTTATTGTTTTTTTTTTTTTTTTTGCAGTTACAGTTTGTGCAAGACAAAGTATTTATCGGATTGGAGCACATCCCCGAATCGTTCGGCGTTCGCGATAAAATTCTCGGTCCAGGAGTAAGATTCGAAAGGAGTTAGTTAGACGGAAGTTGGTGGCTAATGTCCAAATATCCGAATGATTTAGGGTTCGTATCTTCAACACGTGAGGACCGAAACGGGGGCCACCGTGACGCTCAGAGGAAAAGGATCCGGTTTCGTCGATCCGATCTCGGGCCGAGAAGCTTTCGAGCCGTTCCACGTTCACATAATGTAAGCAATGCTGTAATAATAATATTATTATTAATAAGTTTAATTAATTAATTAATTAATTAATTCATCAGCCATTCGAAAGCGGAAGGTTTGCAGGCGGCCAAGGAGCTGGTGCTGAATTTAATTCAGACGGTGCAGCAAGAATACAACCAGTGGCAACAGCAGACGTTGGCGGCCGCTTTCGCCGTGCAAACTCGCACGGTTCCCGTCAGTCTGCAAGCGTCGACCGCTCTCGGGCTCGGCACGGTCACCACGAGCATTCCGAACCTGTTGACGCACTTCACCGTTCCCGTGACCACGTTGAGCACCACCATGCCTAACCTGACGGCCAATTACGGCCAACTGACCGCCAATCAAATCGCGTTCAACGAAGGATCGGCCAATTTGATGGCGCACACTTACGCCGTGTCGGCACTCGACACGCATCCGTCGACCACGATCCTGAGCACGCAGCCCACCGCGTCCGTCGTCAGTCCCAACAGTTTTGCCTTGACTCAGCCGCTCATGACCAGCACAGGTGACAAGAGCGACAATTCGCAGCCACGAATTTCTACTTTGCCATTTGTTTTCAGTTCATTTGTCCGGAATGGCGCAACAGCTCGTGCAGCAACAGCAGCAGCAGCAGCAGCAACAACCGACGAGTCTGTCGCAGATGGTGTCCACTCATCCGAGCATCGTTCATCCTGCGACGGCGCACCTTACGCAAGCCGCGCTCCAAGACTACCAACAGACTTTGTTGCTCATGCCTCATTTGCAAGTGAATAATCTGACGGCGGCGCATCATCATCAGCAACAGCAGCAACAGCAGCAGCAGCAGCAGCAGCAGCAGCAGCAACAACAACAACATCATCAGCAGCAGCAACACCACCATCAGCAGCAGCAGGCAGCGGCTATTTTTCTCGCCACGACGCAGGCGAACTCGCTACAGCCTCAGAGCACGGTGCTCGCGCAGGCGCAGCCCACCACGCAGATCCTTTTCACGCAAGCTCCGCAAGCGGCCTTAGTACTTCCGAATCAACAGCAGACGGCTCTGCTCCACCAAGTAAGCTTTCAAAACTTATTTAAAAGGTTGATTGATAAAAAGGTTTCGTTTGCAGTCGCATCAACGCTCGACCAACGAGTACATGGCGTCGCAGATTCATCACACGAATCAACTGATCAACGCTGCGAACGCGACGAGTTACGCGACGACCGTGAGCAACCCGACCGTCACGTACCTTCCGAAAGAGACTTTTGTGCACCAGCCGACGAGCGGCGCTAATTTGTTGTCGCAAACGCAGCAGAGCATCATGGCTCAATCGATGCTGAGCTCGCCGCAGCATCTTGCCACGGGCTATCAGTATCAGGTAGTGAGTGAAGGCATTTGGAGTTTAGTTGGCAATCGTGGATTGAAGGCGTTTGATTTTTCAGCTGTCCGCGCATCAGTCGGTCGCCAACAGTTTAAACTTGTCGACCGCCTATCCCACTTACCGGCAGGCCGAGCAGACGCACAAACGTCACTTCAGCGAGGAGCCGTGTAGGAAAGAGGAAGAAAATCGATTGATGTTAGGCTATCAGGTTCAGGTATTGGTTGTCGCGCATTTGCCGATTGTGGATTGTGAAATTGTGTCTATTTCTCAAGCATCAGAAATCGATGCATCTTGCAGGGTTGGGGCAAGCGAGCGCGATGGTGACTGGCGACTACTTGAACAAACAAGGCGGGTATGTATCGTTCGACCAAACCGAAGCTGAAAAAAGAGAAAGAAAGAAAGAAAGAAAGAAATAAACAAGTCATTTTATTTTTTTTTCGTTTCTTAGAGCGACAGAATTTTAATAAATAAATTAAATGCGCTGAAAAGAAAAGTTTGTCAATTTGTTAATGGGGGGGCTCTCGAAACTCGAAAGAATAGATAAAGTTGATTGATAGACAATTTCTCGAATTATTTTGTCTAGAAAAGGAAAGGGCGTTTGGATGGCCTTAATTTATAATCCACTCTTTTTCTATCCTTTTTCTTAGAATTTACTTCTGAAAAAAGAAATATATATTTATACAGTATATGTATATTATATACGGTATATTGATTTTCATTTTTTTTTTTTTTTTTTTTGTAAATTTTTTATTTTTTATTTTTATTTTTATTTTTTAAAACAAAGAGTGACTGACTGTTAATGAATTGGTTTAACTTTGCAGGAACAATTTTGTTGGGGTATTGTATCGTATTATGTGGGAATATTAAAAATGAAGCTTGATTTTTTTCTCGCCAGAGTTCTAGGATGGGTGTGTGTGTGTGGTTGATAAAATAAGCATAACTAATGTTGACATTGATGATTGAGTGCCAATAATGGACTCGTGCTTGCTTCAATAGGTTGCAGTGTACTTCGACATCTTCCGGTTTGGTGATGCCGCCTCCACCACCCCCTCCTCCCTTGTCCTCTGGGACGCTGCAGAAAGAGCGTGACAAACAGTTAATGCCGCCGCCTTCACTTCCTCCACCTTCACTCCAATCGTGTGCGACAGGTTTGTATTGGTGACATGACATGATGACTAAACTATTGTTTTCATTTCACTTTTTTCAGGAAGCGCAGTTCAAATGAACAATTCGTTTTGCATTTTTCTTATTTTTCTTATTATTTCTTCTTCTTCTTTTTCTTTTTCGAATCGAAAGACGTTTTTCTAAAAATTCTTTTTATTTTTATTTTGCATTTTTCGTATTTTTGTTTTTCATTTTTAATCGTGTTTATTTTTCATCTCTTTCAGCCCTATTTGTTTTTGTGTTTTTTTTGGTTGGTTTTTTTTTTTTTGGTTTTTTTTTTAGTTTTATTTTAAAGACAAAAAAAGGAAACATTTATTGTTTATTTTTGTTTTTATCGAATGTGTGCGGACATTTTTTTTTTGTTTCAGGTCGATGACTTTTTTTAATGTTTCGATTATAACGAAATTAAATAATTTTTATTCGTTTTCAGATGATTTTTTTAAGTGATATTAATGGCTCGATTTGATTGACTGATTGATTGATTGATAGATACGTATTTTTTGGCGGTTGTCTGATGAGATTTTTTCTCTTTTGTTTGACATTCAGTTAGCAAAGCTCCTGCCAGGGGAGAACCGGATCGTAAGAGGTTAAAAGGAGCGTTGGGGTCGGTTGCGAGTAAGTGTCAAACGAGAGATTGTTTTCAATTTGTTTTCAATTAGTTTTCAATTTGTTATTTTTTCAATGTGTTTTTAGTGTACGGGAATTCGGACGAGGACGACGAGGACGCCGTGTGTCTGTCGAGATTGCGACAGGTTCACCGCGTGGTGAACGCCAAGAGTTACATGCCGGGCGGAGCCAACAAACTTCAGGGTTACGTGACCGCGGGGATGTCTCATCAGCACGTGTTCGGCGCGGGGGCAGCGGCCAAGAGCGGCCAAGCAGTATACGGGTCAAATCACCACCTCGCGCGCCACAACGCGCCGTTTTGGATGGCGCCCAATTGACACCTAGCCCAACCGAGGTGACCAAATGTTTATAATAATATATTAATTAATTAATTAATTAATTGATTAATTAACCGATCTGTATATATAATTGTTTAATAATTAATATAAAGAATTATTAAGTAGTCATTTAAAAAAAATAAAATTTATTTTGAAATTATCGTATGAAAAACTGGTAAAATACGCAATAAATTGCTCTTCGTGTTTTGACGCGATCGAATATTAATTTTTCTCTTCGTTCTTTCTTACTTCTCTTCTTCGTCTCGTGACCTAAATTCTAAAATTGCACTTGATTAGGGTCAATGAAAATGATTGGAAATGTCACGTATTTAAAAAGTGAAGGAATAAAAATTGGCGCGTTCTAAATTACATATCTAATCGACTAATGCTAGCCGATATAGTTCGAACCGATTGATTGTTGTCGATGTCGACGTCGACGTCGACATCCACCACGCTCGTGTTTAGGTTTAGATTTTTAGTAGTCCGAGTCGCATGAATGTGAAATTCCAAAGTGTAGTAGCTGATCATCGCCGCCAGGATCGCGCCGGTCAGGATGTAAATTTTAACGGAAACGCACAAGTAATAACTGTAGCCGAACGATACGCACAGACCGACACCGTACCAGAAGGTCTGACAGGAGTAGGCCACTTGCGACCGGTCCTCGTACAAGGTGCCGTAGAGCGCTGTAAATATAAGGAAATAGAAATAGAAATAAATGCGAGAAAAGTGAGAAAACTGACTGGAGAGATGAGTGCTGAGGATGCCGTCGGCCATGCCCCAGACGGCCGCCACGACGTAGAGCACGAGACGGTCGTCGTCGCTGCCGCCGGTCGGGTGCCAGTAGAGCAGTACGAACATGAGGCTGACCAGGAGACTGCCGCCCAGCGTGACGACGGGTATTCGGCCGAACCAACCGCTCAACGTCTCCTGGCACGCCGCGCTGAACCCGTTGACGAGCCCGTAGCAGGTCATGACCAGACCCACTTGCGAGATGCCGATCGAGCAGCTCACATAGGCCTGAAATGAAAGACATCACTCGTTTGAAAAAGAAAGAGAAAAAGAAAGGAAGAAAGTACTTGAGTGAAGTCGCCGAAAAAGAATCCCTCGGCCATGCCGATGACGGCACTGAGCATGACGAGCAGGATCTGGTGCGGGTGGCAGAGCAGTTGCGCCGTTTCCGTGACGATGTCTCGCAGTTTGGGTGCGCATTTGGCGCTCACGTGCGAGTAGTCGTCCAGGAAGAGCGTGACGAGCACGGCCAAGACGCCCATGGCGCTGAAAATGCCGCAGAGCGTGTAGACGCGCCACTTGTGCGGGCTGGCGATCGTGTGGTTGTGCCAGCTGAAACTGTCGGGGCAGAAGTGGCGGCCGCACAAGGCCACGTCGTCCGTGCGCTCCAGCTCGCTCGAGGTCGAGTTGTCGAACGTCCACAGCTGGCTCGTGTCGAGGATGGCCCAGACGAGCACGTTGCCCAGGATGAAGCCCGACTGGAGCACGACGCCGCACAGGCCGAACATTTTGAGCAGGAAGCTCTCGCGCTGGCCGTCGAAGTGCGTCGAGTAGTAGGTGGCCAGGTCGGAGTAGTAGACGCTGACCGCCTGCGTGATGAAGCAGTCGCCGAGGCCGGCCAGCACGGAGCCCGGGATGATGGTGGCCCACACCACGTGGAAGTTGATGAGCAGGTAGGGGATGATGACGATGCACGCGACGAGGATGACGCGCTTGGAGCTCCAGCGTTTGGTGCCGTACGTGCAGAGCAGCAGGCTGCCGAACATCATGATGCCCGCGTTGATGCTCTCGGACGCGACGCCCTGGCCCTCGTCGCTGAGCAGCGAGCTCATGAGGTTCGTGTAGGTCATCATGGGCGAGTGGTAGAAGAAGATGGCCAAGTCGAGCAGGACGATGTTCTTCCACAGCTTCACTTTGTCCGCGCGCGACATCTTTTTCTCTTTCTTGTCGAGCGAAAGCGAAAGCTCGTCTTTCGACTCCCTTTTATCTCCGTTCATCATTTTCTGTAGGAAAAAAAACAGAAAGAAAAAGAAGAAAAGAAAGAAAAAAAAAGCCAAGGGTATTAGCAATAGTTTTGGTTTATGTAACGATTCTAACGAATGTGGACGTGGACGTGTTTATTCACGTGACCTCGAGTGCGAGATTGTACGAGGTGTGGACCTTTGCAAGAGTGTTGGGCGAAGGTGAAAGTTCTGAGTGTGAGGCGACACAAGTTCAAGGAACTGACTACTGACCATGGCGATTGACGAGACCGGGGCCGGGGCCGGGGCGTGCTGGTGCTGGCAGTGTTGGCAGTGTTGGCCTTCGAGCCCGCGCTCCGCTTCGTGCTCACGGCAGCCCATTGAAATTACCCGCCGATTCACACACGCATTCAGCTTTGTGCTTCCACCCCGGAATGCACTTCAACTTGACTGAGTTTCCTGCCCTCGAATATCTTTTGTGTGGACACGAGGCTGAGTGAGAGCGGCAGAGAAAAATAAAAAATTAATTTGATTGCGCTTTTAGCGTACAGACTACAGAGTTCCGTTTCCTCTCCTATCCAAATGAAGAATGAAGAATGAAAAATGAAAAATGAATGGGATGAATGAATGGAATGGATGAAATATTTATTCAAAAGCGTTTAATTTGAATTATGATTATTATTTATTTGAATACGAGCCGAGGAAATGTGCTTGAATAAAATTATTTACTTACATCGAGTATTGGTGCGGAGTAAGTTAAGTGTTTTTCTCTTGTCATCCCGCTGGGACGACAAAAAAATCTACTCTACTAGTTTGCCTTGAATCCTTATTATTTTCAACTTCTGATTTTTCAATTTATTCTACAGCTGGCTGCGATTCGATTAGAAATAATAACGTAACACGTAGATAAAGAAAGAATGAAATAAATAAATAAATCCGTTGATTTTGTAATTTCGTGTATATTTATAGGTATGATTTTGATGCGATAAATGGAGTGTGGTAAACAAAAATTGCAAACGCTAAACAAACTCAACAACTTTATTTCGCGTAATTAGTTTGGATTAAATCATCATTAAAGTTAATTTTTCTTCAAACGTAATGACCTTCAAAGGGTAGAAGTGAAAAACCCCGAACTGAAGCGGAGAGAGAGTAAACAATGCCTGTAATTTCACTTTAATTCATTAATTGATTCTCATTAGTTTGTATTGTTTTACCTGCTTTTTCGACCGTACGCGAGTTGAACTATTTTTGCCCGCGGCAAGAATGGAAGAAGGTCTTGTAACACGTAATCACACGGACAACAAAAAATGAAACAAATGCTAAAACTAAGGTCAAGATTACGCCACTGTCATTGTTTTTTTTTTATATCGAGTAAAAACCGCACAGACCATCATAAAATGCATATATATATATTTTTTAAATATTTTATTGTTCTTTATTTTATTATTATTATTATTATCGAGCGTCACAATTGACGACGACATAAACACCTGAACGGCAGCGGCGTTGAATTTATACATGTTGCAAACAAACCACAGGTGGTCGTGGAGCAATTTCCGCGCGCGTGATGCCCTCTACCAGATTAAATTTCAATTACTATTTTTAAAAAAAAAGTTTAAAGTTTAAAAAATGTAAATTTGCGTTTGCTACTTGCGATGGTTTCCATTCCAGCGGGGAAAACACGTTTCGAAAGTGAGCGCGACGACGTGAATGAAAAAAGATGTTGTTGGGCTTTTCATTTCCCATGTCTGCCCTCGAGCGGCGCTGCGTTTTCGTATGGACGACTTACCTTGTCGTACTATTCCTCCCTCGAGACTCGTAATGGACGAGTTCCGACGAGTTCACGTATTTTGCACCAATCAGCGCACGGTGATGTTTACAAGTTGGAGTTGGTACTCGTCGTGTCGTAAAGATTAGAGAGAAAAACAACGCAAAATTTGAGCCCACGTTTGTGCAGCTGATTGTCACAAAGGAAAATCGATAGGCCGTGTTTTGTCGGAGCGAAGAAGAAGAGTGACAACAATCGCTGCCGACTGTGGCCAGCAGCGAGAAGGTTTTTGACCCGAGCCGAGCCGAGCCGAGCCGAGCCGAGCCGAGACGAGACAACCTCGCGTAGTCAACCTCGCGTAGTCATTCACCGCCATGGATTAAATGTTGGATCACAGTTAATAATCTCCTCCCCTCGTTTTGTATTTGTGTTTTTATTTTTTTCGATTTTTTAATTTTTTTTTATAAAAATTATTCATTATTTGTTAGAAATGACACGATGAAATGTTTAATCACCACGAATCGGTGTCTTTTCCAACTTGGGATTTGTGTGGTGTGCGTCCTGCTCGTCTTAGTCGGATCTCACGACGAGGAAGAAAGTGAGAGCAAAACAAAAATGTTTACGTCGAGATAAATTTATTTATATTCATTTTTATTTTTATTTATTATTTTTATTTTTATTTATTATTTTTGTTTTAGTTTGTTCGGATAAAGATATTCGAAACACCGTGACAAATTTGTACAAATTGGAGAATTGCACCGTGATCGAAGGATTTCTTCAAATTCTGCTGATTGATAAAGCCGAAGCGAAAGACTTTGAAAAGTTCTCTTTCCCTCGGCTGCGCGAAATCACGGGATTTTTCCTCCTCTACCGGGTTGCCGGTTTGAGGAGCTTAAGGAACCTTTTTCCCAATTTGGCCGTGATTCGCGGCGCCAAACTTTTCCACAATTACGCTTTCGTTATCTACGAAATGATGGGATTGGAGGAAGTGACACTGCCCAGACTTACCAACATCGTGCGCGGTTCGGTGCAGATCAACAGGAACCCGCGTCTGTAAGTATAATAAGCTCGTACGATCGAATCGAGATTTGAAGTTGGACTAAGGAACGGGAGCGCACTCGCAGGTGCTACGTGAACACCATCGACTGGGACCTGATCGCCAGCAACGGAGTCGGGGGCCACAACATCAAAAACAACAAGGAGAGCAACGAGTGTCCCGAGCAGTGCCCCGCGCACCTCGCCTGTCCCACGCCGGTGGGTCGCGGCAGCAGCGTCTGCTGGAATCAGGACGAATGTCAAAAAGGTCAGAGAAATAAATTGTTTACAAAATTCGAGAAATTCGTCGATCGTCGATCGTCGTGCGTGGACGATGCAGCCGCAACTGCAACGATAATTGCCTTATCGGTTTACCTGATAACTGTTTATATCAATTCAGTGCAGCGACAGCAGGATAAATAAGTTGCGAAATAAATAAATTAAATTGCGATAAATTAAATTGTTCACCACTCTTTGTTTACCGAGTGCGCAATGTTTATTCTCGTGTCTGTGTCTGATACTCTGATCCCGATTCCCGATGATGGTTGTGTAAGTATAATAAGACAGCACAGACACGCGTTTGTTTATTTTTAGAAGCTCGAGCGCCAGCGCGTGTATATCAAACAAGTTCCCACTTGGAGTTGCAGACGAGACAGACGTGTTTCGAATTTGAACCTGACTCGCATTTGCAATGTTTTTTTCTTGTTTTGATTATGGGGATTGAGATTTGGGATTTTAATCCAAGGTTAGACGGCTCGATAAGGTCCCTGTTGAGTGTTGACACACTTGGCACTTTAAAAATAGACGCTACACATTGAAACACGTGCGTGTGCTGATTACGCGTAAACAAGTGGTGCGGTGCGGCCGATTGATTTGATCGAAATCGAAATTCGATTTTAAACGATTTTAAACGAATTAACTTAGTTGAAACGCGTGTGCTACTACAATTGGAGTAATTACTCGCACTAATTGGATTAAATATTTGTAATTTTTAGTTTGCGAGCCCAAATGTGGAAACAGGTCGTGTAATTTGCTCGGCGATTGCTGTTCGGAGGAATGTTTGGGAGGATGCAACGATGCGAGCAGTTCCAACTGTTTCGTTTGTGCCGGAGTGAAATATCAAGAGAAATGCTCAAAGACGTGTCCTCCGTCAACTTTCGAGGTTGTCTTTGTTGTCGTTGTTGTTGTTCTTATCGTTGTTTTGTGGCCGTGCTCGTGGTCGTGGGCGAGATTTACTGACGGAATTCGATTATTCGATTTTCAGTACGCCGGTCGAAGATGCTTGACCGATTCGGAATGCATCGGTTTGCCCAGAGAAGTTTGGAACGGGCACTCGCTCCTCGACGTTCGTTGGAAGCCTTTTGATCAAAAATGCCATTACGAATGCCCGTCCAGACACATGGAGGACGAAACCAACGTGCACTCCTGCAAAGTTTGCGACGGCAATTGTCCTAAAGGTTTCTTAAAAGCAGAAATTTGTTTTCTCATTTCCTAATTTTCGATTCGACTGGTGTTGTAAACTAATTGATTGCAGTTTGCAACGGGATAACGGTCGATAGCGTTGCCACGGCGCAATTGCTGAGTGGATGCACGAGAATCAGCGGATCACTCGAAATTCAAATAAGCGGAGGAGGTGAAACTTTAAACTCTCTTCTTTTCTTCCATTACTGGTAATATATATATATGTTTAATTTTTCAGAAAATATTGTTCGCGAGTTGGAGCAGAATTTAAATTTGATTGAGGAAGTGGACGATTTCATTAAAATTGTTCGATCTCTTCCACTAATTTCTCTGCATTTTTTTAAAAACTTGAAAAAAATTAACGGAACTAGAAAAGAAAACAGCGAGTAATTAATAAATATTAATTTGCAATTTTGCATTTAATGCAAATTGATTGAATGTTTTGCAGTTATTCGCTCTTGGTCTACGACAACATCAACCTTCAAGAACTATTTGACGAGAGTACGACTAAGAAACTGGAAATCGCGTCTGGGAAAATTTTCTTTCATCTCAACCCGAAGTTGTGTTTGGGAAAAATCAAACAACTCAGCAAGAACTTGGGTTTGTCGGTTTCGGACGAACGCGACGTTTCGTTGCAAACGAACGGGGATCGAATATCTTGTACGGCTTGTATAACGCGTGTAATGTAATGTTTTGTTGACATCAAATTTGATTTGATTTGATTTCTCCAATTAGGCAACGTGAGCAGAATGATGGCGAACGTGAGTAATGTCACCTCTAAATCGGCGCTCATTTACTGGGAAAATGTGCAGAGAAAGTTCAGCGACCACCGCTCTCTTCTGGGTTACGTCGTGTCTTACAAAGAAGCGTAAGAAATTAATTAATTGTATTGCAATTCCCGAATTCGACGCAATTTGTTAATTGAACGCATTATTTGTTTCCCTCATTTATTAGGCTGCACCAGAACGTGTCGGTGTTCGACGGTCGCGACGCTTGCAGCATCGACACGTGAGTAATGAGTATGGAATCAACTTGGAGCGAATCCGAATCCGAATCCGATGTTGAATTTTCAGGTGGAAGGAGAACGACGTGCCGGCGTCCGACAACATGAACGTCAAGTTTGAAGGCCACGTGATCCCGAATTTGAAACCGTTTACGCGGTACGTGGTGTACATTCGCACGTACACGACGATGGGAGCCGATAATTTCGGCGCTCAAAGCGACCTCCATTATTTCCAAACGTTACCGGCCAGTGAGCGAATTTTGATTTTAGATACACTACCGGTAGTGTATTTTTTAATTAAAAACCGTCTCTCTTCCCTTAAGAGCCTTCGAGTCCTCTGGATTTGAAAGCGATTTCCGACAATCCGTTCGAAATGACGCTCTCGTGGCTCCCGCCCGTTCGGCCCAACGGAAACGTGACTCACTACGAGATAAATGGAACTTTGGAGAAAGAGCAAACGCACAGCAGAGATTACTGCAAACAACGTGCGAATAAGTTGAATGCAACATTAAAGATTTTGAATTGAGCAAATCAATTTGGTGTATTAGATTTTGTCGTCACTCCGCAACACGAGCAAAAGCATTCGGTCGTGGTGAACGGGTCCGTGGACGACGGCAAAGACGACGACGACGTTGGGCACTGTGAAAACACGAAACAAAAAATCGACGTGGAAAATGCTGCCAAAGAAGCCGAAATAGAAAACCAATTTGAGGATTTGCTTCACAATCACGTTTACATGAAAAAGTAATAGAACGAACGATTCTTTTTCGAACGATTGATTCAATTTTTTTTGTTTTGTTTTTACGTTCTTTTCATTTCAAGTGACAAGTACGTGACCTCCGACAACGAAGTAGAGGATTATGCGAGGAAGAAGCGAAGCGTCGGCGAAGCGTCGCTGAACGTGTCGAACAATCTGGCCTTCCAAGTCGTTTCGAACGTGACCCGCAAAACCATCAAGTCGCTCAAACATTTTGCCAAGTACACCGTCAAGGTTTCTGCCTGTCACAGCGCGCACCCTCCGAACCACAAGTTGTGCAGCTCGGTGGCCATCATCACCGTGCGCACCGCCCCGTTGCGTAAGCGATAGACGATGACTAGATGACTAGATTACTAGATTAACGATTGGTGAATAACGGTGAATTTTCAGATGACGCCGACATGATCGATCACAAATCCATCAGCGTCAAAGTTCAGAACGAAACGCACGGCCAGGTGCGCGTCAAGTGGGACGAGCCCAAGGAGCCGAACGGCGTGATCGTCACGTTCGAACTGGAGTACAAGAGAACGAACATCGAGAACGTAATTTAATCAATCACGAATCGGACGAATCGGTCGCGCCAGAAATTATCGAGCGTCGTTTTGCAGTACAAACCCGTGCTGGAATGCATCACGCATCTCCGCTACACGGACGACCGCGGCTACAACCTGACGAGTCTAAGTCCGGGCAGCTACTCGCTCCGGCTCCGCGCCACGTCGTTGGCCGGCTACAGCAACTGGACGTTGCCCGTCTATTTCGTCGTTCCGGACATGGACGACAGTTGGAGCGCCGTCGCACTGGCCGGCATCGCCACGGCGGCCGTCGTCGTTTTCATCCTTCTTGTTGCCGGTTCGCTTTGGATCGTTTTTAAGCGAAAGTAAGAACAATTCAAGTCAGTTCAATTCAAATCAATCAAAACATCATTATTTTTTATTCTAGATATGCTAAAGACATCAACAATAGTATCTTGTACGCGTCCGTGAATCCAGAATACTTTAATACAGTAGACGGTAAGAAATGTGTACATTTTACATGTCTAAATCAAGGCTTCGTAAACTTTATAAACAATTTCTTAAACAACCCCGAGTATGTACAAAAACAAATGAAACATTTTTCGCGAACCTCCCTAACCTACCCGAACCCAAATTTGGTTTGCTTCGAAAACTTTTTCCATTGGCAACCTCTTTTCGCCCATGAAACTTTTACACGACCGCAGGTACAGTACTTGTATGTGATGTAAGTAATCATCGGTAGAAAAATCTGAATTTTCGGTCCAAAAAATAAGATTTTTTTTCAAGTGCAAAGCAATGAGGAAATTGAAAAATTTTCCTGGGGAGGTACACATACAAATCAAACATTTTCAACTACGTGACCCCCTCCCCCATGTGGGGGGGCGTGCGCGTGCGACCCATAGTTTACTGGTCTAAATTGATAAACGGTTGTTGAAACGACAGTTTACGTTGCCGACGAGTGGGAAGTTCCACGCGAGAAAATCACAATCCTAGAAGAATTGGGCCAAGGATCGTTCGGCATGGTCTACTCCGGATTGGCCAACGACATCGTCAAGGGCCAGGGACGAGTCAAGTGCGCGATCAAGGTGAGTCTCGTCGTGGAAATTGAATTTAATTTACGATAGTTCAATTTGTACATGTTTTAGACGGTCAACGAAAATGCGACCGTGAGGGAAAGAATCGAGTTTCTAAACGAAGCATCCGTCATGAAGGCATTCACGAGCTTTCACGTGCTGCGATTGATGGGTGTCGTGTCGAAAGGCCAACCCACTCTAGTCGTCATGGAGTTGATGGGCAAAGGAGATCTGAAGGCCTATCTCCGATCGCTGCGGCCGGACGTAGGCGATAGCCAAGTATGCGAGTTAATTTCACTAAATAAAGAAAGAAAGAAAGAAAGATTGAATTATTACCGTAATTGCAGAGCAATTCGGGTCAACCGCCGACTTTGAACAATATTTTGCGAATGGCGAGTGAAATTGCGGACGGAATGGCGTATTTGGCGGCCAAGAAGTTCGTCCATCGCGATTTGGCCGCACGCAATTGCATGGTCGCCGAAGATTTGACGGTGAAAATCGGCGATTTTGGAATGACTCGCGACATCTACGAAACAGATTACTATCGCAAGGGCGGCAAAGGCTTGCTGCCCGTTCGCTGGATGGCGCCGGAGTCGCTCAAGGACGGCGTTTTCACGAGTCTGTCCGACGCTTGGTAATACTTGAAACGTTGAGTGAGATGCTCGTTTCGTTTCAGGTGTTTTCATCATTTATTTCATTTACGTTCTAGGTCTTTCGGAATCGTCTTGTGGGAGATGGCCACATTGGCGTCGCAGCCGTACCAAGGTCTGTCGAACGAGCAAGTTCTCAAGTACGTCATCGACGGCGGCGTGATGGAGCGGCCCGAAGCGTGTCCGAACAAATTGTAATCTTATTTTTATATTTGTAATACAAATATAATTTCTGCTTTTCTGCATTTATTGCCTTTTGCTATTTTGCGCGCAGGTACGATCTCATGCGAAGATGTTGGAACCAGACGCCGAAACTCCGTCCCCTTTTCTTGGACCTGGTCACGCAGTTACTGCCGCACACTCGAGCGAGTTTCGTCACCGAGTCCTTCTATTTCAGCGAGGAAGCGGAACGGATCACGGGGAACGCGGTCGATTCGGACATTGTGAGTGCCACGACTCCGCTGTGCTCGCCGAGTAGCGAGCAACGAAAAGACAGTCACGATTTCAGCACCGAGATTAACGACTACGACGGCGACGGCAGGGGCGTGTCGAGCGAAGGCAGCAACGACAGCAAATTGAGCACCCATTCGCTCAACGGAGGACTAATCAACGGGCATTACGTACGGACTCCTAACAATTGCTAACATTTCCTTTTCCTTTTTCTTTCCTGTTCTTCTCTTTTCTTTTCTTTTCTTTTCTTTTCTTTTCTTTCGCCCGTCCTGTTGACAATCTTACTCAGGGGATTTCGATTACTTAAAAGACTTAATAAGTAAACAAATCAATAAATAAATCGTCGTTTATAATTTATATAGTTAATATGTCATCATTTTAAATGCCTAAATATTTCTCAACTGTGATAGTGTGACCTGACGGTCTTTTCTTCTCGTGTAGAGAGGAAATACGAAAATATTCCATCCTTTAGTAAACGGTGTTAACATTCCATTTTGTCAATTCAAATTGTTAAATATACAATATAATGAGTGTTGTTTGTAAACAAACAAAACACATATAAAAGTATTTCATTTCAGTGCCTTTCCAACTCATGAATTCCGCCAAAAATGTTTTTTGATGAAAAATTTGCAATATTTTTGTAATATATGATAATATGGTATATTTTAAACAAATGTATAGATATTTAGTGTCGTGTCTCTCTCTATCTCAGTGTGTGTGTGTGTGTGTGTGTGTGTGTGTGTGTGTGTTTGAATGTGTGTGTGTGTGCTGTGTTTCGAACAAAGCAAAACATTGTATTTACTATTTTGTACGTTTGATTTGATGGCTCGAATACAAATTGAAACTAATTTTTTCCCAATTCTTCCTGATGCACGATGCTTTTCGCCCGCTCCTCGATGTTCGTGTAATACTTCATTTCCGCTAACGTTTTCTGTGCCGCGTCCCAATTTTTGTTTTTCAATTCTCGCGACAATTTCTCCGTTAATCTGCCGATTTTCGCGCCAGTTTTCGACGCGACTTCTTCGATTTTAGCCATCGACTCGGTGTCCGACAGCACCTCGTTGATTTCCATAATTTCCGCGAGGAAGTCGGGACTCATCGTGACTGAATCTTCGAGCAAAGGTTTGCCCTGCACTTCCAACATGTAAAGGCCCCGCTGCACCGGCTTGAGCAGCGTCTGGTACGCTCGGTTCACTTGTGCCGAATAAATGGCCGAATAGTCTTGTTCTACCTGCCCGAAAATGATCAATCAGTTTAATCTGTTTTCTCGCTTTAATCGCTCTTTTACTCGGCTTTTTTGACTGAATTTGTCTGGATGGAATCTCCGTTGAAGGCTTTTAAATTTGTTCATCAAGTCGGGGACGTCGATGTCGAACGTCTCTTCCATTTCGAACAGTTGAAAGTGATTCAACTTGAAATCGGGACTTTGCAGACATTCGCATTTGGAGCAGACGAATTGAGCTTTTGGCAACACGTTTTGGCATTTCCAACAAACTCGTTGCTCGCTCAGCGCGATCGACGACAGCTGTAGTTTGCGGATAATTCTGTACGTTTCCGAACCGAAATTACGCGCTTTCACCGCGACGGCATTTCGTCGTTCTGAACACCGCACGAGGCTGAGGCCGAAACGGACCCCGGCTCTCGCACCACTCGTACCTAACACCCTCAACACGGCGGCCATTGCGTAAATTATTGACGGCAGAGGTCGCGCGCAACCACGGCCTCTGATTTTTAATTTTTATTAATTGTAATACATTTTCGTTTTTTCGAGGTTTATTTTAATATTTGACAGGAAAATTTGTTTCGATTATACGTTATGTACGCGTTAGGCACGAATTAATTTTTTAAACTTAAGGTCTGGCCAGTCTACGAAAAGGGCATGGTACGATCGCGATGGCTGCCGTAAACGTGATTTTATATGATTTTATAAATAATGAAATAAGTTATTTTTCATAAAAATAATTTACATACATTGCAATCATGGCTTTTCCAAAATCTAATTTTTCTGGCGAAATGGAATTTTTCAAAGCTCAGGTAACTATTAAATGCGACGAACGAATTTAAACTTGTTTGACATGTTTTCTTACCTTCTCTCTCGTAGTTGAAAAATGCGGCCGATGTGTTCGACAAGATGCCAGAATTTGAGCAAATCAAGGCGCTGGACGCAGTAAAAGACCTGTTCCAGCACCTCTCCTCTTCCTTGACGCGCACGAACAACGATGCGAAATTAATGAACGGTGACATATCTCTGATCGAGCAGGTAGGAAACAAACCGACAAACGACGAGGAAAGTTGCGAATGAGTAAACATTTATTGCATTTCAGGATCTGATAAATTGTTTGGTGGTCGGCAATCAGCAGGACGACATTTTAAGTTGGAACACGTCGCCGCACTTGATGTGCGAAAAGTCGTCCGCGGTCGAAGAAATCATCGAGAATCCCGAGTGCGCGGTGGACGAGCGATCCAAGGAATGCGGCTCGCTGCATCACATTTCCAACTTGCAATTGGAACGAGAGAATATTATTGAGGGGGAAAACAGTGCAATGGACAGTTCGTGCAATACTGGTTGGTGATTAGTCGAGAATTCGAGATGAGTGCGCTTTAGTTTTCGCTTGAAATTTGCTTGAAATGTTTTACAGATTTACAATGCTGTCAGATGGTCGACGACGAAAACGACGTTTCTTCGGGCTTGTGCAATTCGGACGAGAACTTTACAGAGCGTGATACGAGTATGACTCGTAGAGCCAAGAAATCGAGTGTGACGCGGCGAACTTCTCTGCGATTAGCCAACAAAAAGTTCAAAGCGGACGAACCGACGGCGACAACGAGCGAGGAGGAACAAGTGTCCGAAAACGGCACGGAGAAGGAGAAGGAGAAAGAGAAAGAGAAGGCGGTTAGAACGAAAAAATCAAAACGTTGTGCGAAAAAGCAGAACGAGACTTACGTTTGTGATAAATGCGGCACGAAATTCCAAGAGGAAGCGGAATACGAGGCTCATGCGGGGCAGCACGAGGTGGAGGCAGACACGGAGGCCAGGGACGACGATGAGGAGACAATGGAAGAAGGAGGAGGAGGAGGAGACGGAGATGCGCCGACGGACGAGGACGAGCAGCTACACTGTGATGAATGCAAATTGAAATTTACTCACTTGCAAAACTACCGGAAACACATGAACGGGCACAACCGCAACAACTGCAAACTGTGCAGTGCGCGGTTTGCGAAACGCAAGGCGCTGTGCCGGCACCTGCGCACGGAGCACACGATCAACGAGCCGGAGAAGTTGTACGAGTGCCCGCATTGCGAGCGCAAGTTCGTGAAGCGGCCGTCGCTGTACGTGCACCTGAAGGAGCACGCCAAGGGCAAGATCGTGTGCTTGAAGTGCGGCCTCGTGTGCGACACGGACGACACGTTCGATCGGCACATGCTTAAGCACACGCAGGAGGCCAAGTTCCACTGCAGCAAGTGCAACGAGAGCTTCTCGCGGCGCCAGCAGTACGAGCAGCACCTGACCGGCCACGACAAGTACAAGTGCACGCTGTGCGACATCAACTTCTCGACCAAGAAACATTTCCTCAAGCACAAGCGCGTGGTGCACGGCATCCAGACGCGCGAGGAGAAGAAACACGTGTGCTTCATCTGCCAGAAGCGCTTCCAGCGACCCATGCTGCTCGAAGTGCACATGCGGCTGCACACGGGCGAGAAGCCCATCCAATGCACGCACTGCGACAAGAACTTCAGGACGCCCAAAGCGCTCGCCAAGCACATGAAGACGGCGGCGCATCTCAAGGCAACCGGCCAGGACGAGAACGAGGCCGAGGCCGAGGCGGAGGCGTGCGAGCTGGACAAGCCGTACCTGTGCGCGCAGTGCGGCACACGCTTCTACCGGCGCCAGGGCCTCGTGCGCCACATGCAGCAGCTGCACAGCGACGAGCGCCCTTACACGTGCCCGTACTGCGACTACAGCTGCAAGTGCAAGACGAACCTGAAGCGGCACGTGGAGCTGCACACGGCCGACCGGCGCTTCGTGTGCGAGCTGTGCGGCTCGTCGTTCCACGCGCGCGCCACGCTCAAGGAGCACCACGCGTACGTGCACTCGGAGGACCGCAACTTTGTGTGCTCGGTGTGCGGCAAGGGCTTCAAGGGGCGCAGCGGGCTGCGGCGCCACGTGCGCATCCACAGCGACGCGCGCCCCTACGTCTGCTACTGCTCGCAGTCCTACAAGCGGATGTCGCACCTCAAGCGCCACATGATCGCCGTGCACGGGGCCCTGTTCAAGAGCAAGCGGGTCACCAAGATCATGGAGGAGGAGAACGAGAACGACAACGACAACTCGCAGTCCAGCTCCAACGAGGACGGTGGCTCGAACGGTGGTTCGAATCAATGTTCCAACGAAAACGAAAACGAAAACGACGACGGCGACGGCGACGGCGATTTGCTGCTCGACGTGCACAACGCCGTCGTCGACCTGCTGCAGATCTCCTCGTCGCGCCAAGTGCCGGGCCACGAGTTACAAGAGCTGCTCTCGCTGCCGTCCGTCTCGCCCTTGTCGCAACCCGCCGCCCACCCGTTCGGCGCCGACATGGCGTATCCGCACGATTATCCGCTCTCGTCGTCCTCGTCGTCGTCCTCGGACGTGGCCAACCACTTCACGTTTTGCATGTCGTTGTCGCAGTCGGGCTTCGGCTTGCCGGTCGCTCCGCACAATTCCTTTTTCCCTCCTACCAACGCCGCCGAGGCCGAGGCCGCGTCGCTGCTCATGAGCAATCTGCCGGACGGTTCCGAACTGGCCGCCACGGACAAAATGACCAGTGCGGTTCCCGCCGCTGTGCCTAAAATGTTTGCTCATTTGGCCACTTAAAGTCGAATCAAAAGAGAAACACGTTTCTCACACACACATACACACATTGTGCCTTCTTTGTCGATCGACGACGAAATTGAACAATTTTTTGTTTCTGTTTTGCATTTTATTAATCGATTGTACTTGTACCGAATTATTATTATTATTATTATTAATTGTTAATTATTACTACTATTTTTATGATTTTTAATTAATCTATTTATTATTTCACACCGACTCGGATGGATTTTCAATTTTTATCAATAGTTCAATAATCACAATAATTAATCAGGGATTCATTCGTAACTGTTACTACGCTTTTTAAGTTTAATTAAAAAACGATTTTTGACTAGATTTCTCGTTATTACGACTCCATCTTGGTTTCTTGGTGCGTTATCACTCAATCCGGGCACCGATGACGTATGACTCACTGTGATCTCGTTTTCCGCCGCGAGATCTCGCTTCATTTCGTTGTTGTTCGCCATCACGTTTTCGGACGGTTTGGGGTCCATCAAAATAACTTGACAATAATACAACTTGTGCGATGGCTGCAAATAATTATTTTGGATTTACGCACGGAGGCACTCAGTACAGGTCAGTAATTCGACAAACAAAATGTCCAACTTGTCTTTATTATTAGGAAGTGCGGAAAAATGTGCCGCTGGAAAGTTAAAATGGCGGCATTCCACTAGCATGTTCCGTTATTGTTGGGATGCAATTTACTTTTGTGTGGGAAACGCTCGTTATTAATAGCGCAAAGCTCGGCTTCGGCGCGAAGATCGTAGTTTTCGCGTAAAGGCGCGATACGAGGCTGAGCTACAGCCCACTTTGAGTCTCTTACATTTTGCCGGTTTCAAGATGGCGCCCAACAAGAAAAATAAACGATTGAAAATGAACGAATGTTTTTTTTCCCTCTTCTTTCTAGTACTACACCGGCAGCAACTTACCAGCCGGGTCAGCCAGGGTATCCGGTCGGACCCACGACACAAGCCTACGCTTCGACGGCACGCGCGGGACAAACGGCCGCGTACGAAGGGTATCAAACTACGCATCCGAATACAAACTACGGGTACGGAAATCGGCAGCAAGAAGCCGCGCCGCCGCCTCCGCCAGCCACAACTCCGACGTACGAGAATTACGGCTACGCGCGTCCGGCCAACGCGGCAACTTACGACGGAACGAAAACCTACTACTCGCAACCGGCGAGCACGACATTTTCCACAGCCGAAACAACCACACATTATCAAGCCGGTGAGGAAAAGAAAAAAAGAAAAATTAAATTAAATTAAATTAAAATGAATGAATTTGATTTTAGCCGCGAAACCGGCGTACACGACAAATGCAAGTTTTACTGCTGCGGCTAGGCCGGTGACGAACGTGAAAGCGCCGACCTCGGCTTACGGATATTCGCCCGCCACGGGGACGGCCACGTACAGCTCGAATTATGGTTCGCCGGCCGTGACCACCGCTCCGTACACAGGTAATGGCTAGTGCAATTGGGGGTGGGACGAATGAAACGAATGAATAATTGTATTTTAATGAAGGCACTACATATTCTGGTTACGATGCTGCTTTGTACACAGCTGCTACCGTGTACGTACAGCAACAGCAACAGGCTCACGCCAACACGGCCAACAAGAACGCGGCCGGCTGGGCCGCCTACAAAAAGGGAAACATGAAATCCAACAAGCCGAAGCAACCGCCCAAGCCGCAACAGTTGCACTACTGCGACGTGTGCAAAATCAGTTGTGCCGGACCGCAGGTTGGCCACAATTCCCTTCTTCCCTTCTTCCCTTCTTCTTTTGGCTGCATTTGATTGATTGATTTATTGCTAACGAGTTTTTCTCATTTTTCCACTTGCAGACTTACAGAGAGCATTTGGAAGGACAGAAGCACAAGAAGAAAGAGGCGGCCGCCAAGACGGGAAATGCTACGCAGAACGCCCGCGGTGGAAACTCCCTGCGCTGCGAGTTGTGCGACGTGACGTGCACCGGGGCCGACGCTTACGCGGCGCATATCCGCGGCGCCAAACATCAGAAGGTGGTGAAACTGCACACGAAACTCGGAAAGCCGATCCCCTCGACCGATCCGGTTCTCGTGGCGAACAGTGCTGCAATGAGTGCGAGTGTGACCAAGATGCCGGTCACTGTCGGCATGATGGCCGGTGCAGGCGATGCCGTTGCCAAGAAGGTCGTGGCCACTCCGAAAATCACATTTATCGGTAAAACATTTTCTTTCTTTTAAACAATATTGAATATAATGTATGTAATGATGATAATGTTGCGTGCAGGCGGTACGAAATTGAACACGACCGCGCCGCCACCACCACCCGAAACTAAGGATTTGAAGATGGTCGAGGAGCAGTTTAAGGAGGAGTTGAAGATGGTGGAGTATCCAAAGATGGAGGAGAAACCGGAAATTCAACCGGTCGGACAAGATTACATCGAAGAGATTAAAAACGACGAGGGAAAAGTCATAAGTTTCCAGTGCAAGTTGTGCGAATGTCGTTTCAACGATCCCAATGCCAAAGAAATGCACATGAAGGGACGCCGGCATCGTTTGCAATACAAGGTACGTCTTCGATTTTGGATCGATTCGATTGATTGACTGATTCATTTTTTTTTTAAACTAGAAAAAAGTGAACCCTGATTTAGTTGTGGACATTAAACCGAGTTTGAGACAGAGGAAGCTGCAGGAGGAGAAATTGCGGCGACAGCAGATGAAAGAGGAATTCTGGCGTCGGAGGGAAGAGGAGAGGTGATACTTCGATTTTCTTGCTTATATTTGAAATAGACTATAAAATTGACCGTTTAATCGTCCGGCAGAATGATGGAAGAGGAAGAGCGCATCTTTTGGGAGGAGCGTCGCAGATACGAGGAAGAAATGGAATATTACGAATGGTATCGTCGTTACGGGCGCGAGATGCGCGGTCTGCCACCGCCACCCCGTCCGTTCCCCGCTCAGCTTCAGTCGGGCCCGCTCATGACGATGAGACGACCGGACTCGTCGGACGACCGACACGTGATCGCCAAGCACGCGCAAATTTATCCGAAAGAGGAGGAGTTGCAAGCCGTTCAGAAAATAATCACGAACACCGAGAAGGCGCTGAAACTCGTTAGCGATTATTTGGCCGAAACCGAACCGGCACCGAAAATCACGCTTGAAGTGAAGAAAGACGCGGTCGTGGAAGAAGTGGTGGCCGACGCCACCGTCGCTACAGCAGCAGTTGCCGCAGCGGCTGTAACTGCCGTCCCCGTCGTTAAGCCAACAACGTAAAGTTCTACTTTTTTGTTTATCACTTATCAAATTTTTGTTATTAAATCGTCGTTGTATTTCAGCGTGGAAGGCGACGCGTCGTCGTTGATTCTCTCGGCTCCGCCGCCGCCCCCTCCGCCGCCGCCGCCCCCTCCGCCGCCGCCCGCTCCCCGCACTTTGAAGGGAGTGATGCGCGTGGGCGTTTTGGCCAAGGGGTTGCTGCTTCACGGCGATTTGAACGTGGACCTGGCGGTGATGTGCTCGGAAAAACCGACCGTTTCGTTGCTCGACAAAGTTGCCGACAATTTGCCCGTTCAGCTGCAGGTAAGGCGAAGGTGGGATGGTTAGGTGGTTTGATACGGTAATTGATTTGTTTGGCTCGCAGCAAACCGTCGCGGAAGAGAAGTACGAGATCCGGAAGTGCATCGACGAGGCTGCCATCATCGTGTTGGCCACGGACGAACCGAAGACTTCGGTCACAATCACTTTGACGTCGCCAGTAATGCGTGAGACTAATCTGCCAGAGGGAGGCGGTAGGATGAGTTTGCTTTTAATAATTTAAAGAGAGAAAGAAAGAAAAAAAAGAAAAAAGGCGCAATCGCGTTGGGAATGCAATCAAGATTAATTTTCTAGTTGGAAAGGACAGAAAAATTTAAAAAAATGTTGTACTGAAAAGTTAATACCGAGTTGCAAACCTAACAACAATTTGACTCCCTCCCCTCTTTTGATTCGAACAAAAAGATAACGGAAAAAAAGAAAAAGAAAAAGAAAGAAAGAAAGAAAGAAAGAAAGAAAGAAAGAAAAGTTGTTTTCAAAATTTTTTAAAATTTTAAAAATTTGTCTTGCTGGTTTTCAAAATTTTAAAAAATAGGTTCGGTTCGGTTTCGTTTCGTTACGTTTCGTTTGTCTTTAACTAGCGTGTAGAAAAAGTTTAGTAGAAGGCATTTGTTGACGTGGAAAACGGGAAAAGAAAATGTTGGATGACTTTGTTGTTTTATTTCCATCGACCCAGGACGAATGTTTGTTGCGGTTGTCGATTTGGCATCCGCTATCACTTATCACTTATGACGATTATTACTATATTACTATATATATTTATATATATATACATACATATATTTATGATATATATTTTATGATGTATTTTTTAATAATGCCTTTCTACTTTTCTTTATTCAACTCTTTTGAGTAAACTCTAGGTACCCTACCCAAGAGGGGAAAGTACATGTGCGGGGGGGTCTTTGAAAATGGGTGTTTGATCGGCGCAACGTGACAATTACATGTCCAATTCGAACGAACGAATGATAGATAGATAGATAGATAGATAGATAGATAACGACATTTGGACATTTTTAAGTTTTAATTAGTAGTTTTTAGTCTTTCCGAGTTTGCTTCATTTTTGGTTGGCTTGCGAAAATTGTCATGAAATTGTCAGATTGCGCCGTCGAGTGTATGAATCAAACAGCCGTTACCATCGACCACCCTGGCTCAACATGATCCTGCTCTGGTTTTAGACAATGTCAATGTAAAAGACCCGCCGGACGTACTGGACAGGCAAAAATGCCTGGATGCCCTGGCTGCTCTACGCCATGCTAAGTGGTTCCAGGTTCGGATCAATTTCGTTTACTTTTCAGCCTTATGTAATTAATTAATCGATTAATATTCTATATATATTAATTATATACATCACTTTGTAGTTATTATTATTATCATTATGATTATTATTATTATTATTATTATCATCATTATTATTATCATTACGTAACTTTCTGTTTTTTTGTTAAATTTTGTTTTTGTTTTTCTTTTTAAATAATCCTAGTATCTAGAATTAGCTCATTTAATGATTAATGCTCGTGAAATAAGTTGTTTATATATACGAATAGTCAGATGAAAAAGAAAAAGAAAAAAAGAAAAGAAAAAACCCTCTGCTTACAGATTGAACTATACTGTGCACATTAAACTTTAAACTTTAAAGCAAAGCAAAGCAAAGCAAAGCAAAACCAGCCCTCTCTCTCGTTATTAGTAATTTTTAGCCTGTATCCAGAGGGATATTATTTATTTAATTTAAGTTAATTTTGCAATTTTGTCAACATGAGGCTGGAAAGTCAGTGGAAGAAGTGCACGCAGAGTATTATCGACTATTCTGCCGGCAATTCTCTTGGCGCCGACGATTGATTTATTTTCTTTTTTCAGTTTATGATTTTATTTTTTACTTTATTTCTATTATTATTTTTTATTTATTACTATTATTATTCTTGTTGTGACCCGTTAAGAGACTGGGATCTGGACTGTCGGCCCCCCGTTTTATTCAAATTAAATTTAAATTTACATTTACATTTAAAGAGAGAGAGAGAGGATAGATAAATAACTATATTGTTCAGTCCAGATTCTAACTGCTCGATCGTTTGTGATGAAATTGTACTGATGTTTTATTGCGACTGTAGGCTAGGGCGAACGGACTTCAATCGTGCGTGATGGTGATTCGAATTTTGAGAGATCTTTGCCAAAGAGTACCCACCTGGGCGCCACTCAACAGCTGGGTGTGTATTTTGTTTTGTTTTATTATTATTATTATTGTTCAGTTGTTAAATGAATGGGTATTTTTGTAGGCGATGGAATTGTTGGTGGAGAAGGTGATCAGCAGCGCCGGACAACCCCTCAGCCCGGGAGATGCGCTTCGACGAGTGTTTGAAGCGATTGCGTCGGGGATTTTGCTGCCCGGTATTTTGATTTATTATTTTTACTATTTTATTTGTTGTTTTCGTTTTGATTGACATTTTTTGCACTCAAGGCGGTCCTGGATTGCTGGATCCGTGCGAGAAAGACCCCGTGGACGCCGCAGCTTCCCTTAGCAATCAAGAACGTGAGGATATAACGGCCAGCGCTCAACACGCTTTGAGACTGCTGGCATTCCGTCAAATTCACAAAGTGTTGGGAATGGATCAGTTGCCGCCGCCTAAATTCGTTCGAACAAGATTCAATCGCAAACGACGAAGGGACAACAGCGCCGGCGAAGGCACCGACGAAGGTGGAGCCAGTTTGCAAACAAGTGGATTAATTTATTTATGCGATTTGTGTTTTGCAGGTGGAGACGGCAAGAAGGATAAGAAAGAAGAGACAGAGAAGATTGGCGATTCGATGGAAATGCTTCAGGACGCGGAAGCCAAAATTTGAATCCAATTTGCTTTATTATTATAATTTTTTTGTTTATTATTATTATTATTGTTTATTTGTTTTTTGTTTTCCCCATTTTCATATATTTAAATTTTCATCAATGGATCAAATTTTAAAGGAGAAGCTATCATTCCTTTTGCCATTTATTTTCACACCAAAAAATTTGCACATCTTTTTTAACCATGTTGCAGTGTACGTTTTCGAGTGTATCTAAAAAATGAAAAAAGAGTTTGTTTCCATTTCTATGATCGTCTCGCGGGACGAATTTCTGTTTTGCGTTGTGTAGAACTTTAAAATGTAATAATAAAGAAAAAGAAAAATGAAGGCGATGAGAGTTGCTAATTTATTCCAAGCTTCCCGAAGCCGTGTGAAAGGAATCGTCGGAGAAATCAGTGCGCCACTTGAGCACGTAAAACGAGCAGTCCTCCAGCCCCGCCACGTAGACGATCCCGTCGTGGTTGTCGTCGTTGAGCCCGTCCAGCCAACACGTCTCGGCCAGCGTCATTTGCGAATTGCCTGGCGAACTGGGCCTAATGAAATGAAATGAAATTAAATGAGATAATAAGGAAAAGGTAATGAAATGAAAATCACCTGGATGGCGGGACGAACCATTTGACGACCGGTTTCATGGTTTTGAGGCTGAGCACGAGGAAGTTTGGGTTCTTGGCGTCGTGCACCGGCGTGAGGATGGAGAAGTATTTCTTGCCGACGCCCAGCAGCAGCTTGACTTTGGTGTGCAGCTCGCGCTGGAACTTCATGCTCTGCGTGTGCAGGTCCCAGCAGCAGAGCAGCGTCGACCCCGGGCTGCCGGGGTCCTGCTTGACGAAGTAGACGTTGCGCCGGTCGCAGTGCAGTCCCGGCGTGAAGAAGTTGAAGTTTGTGATGGAGGTGGGGATGCGCTGGCTGCACCTGATGTCGAACGGCGGCCCGATGCTGAGCACGACCGGCCACACCCTGATCTCGTGCCGGTCCATGCTCACGATGGTGAGCTGGTCGTCGTCGTCGTCGCGCTCGGGCTCGCGCTCGGCGGCCGGCACGAGCGCCACCGTGATGACCCAGTGGTCGTGGCCGCGCAGCGCCGACCACATGACGCCCTTGCCGATGGACCAGGTGCGGATCGTGTCGTCGGCGCCGCCGCTGACCAGCAGGTCGCGCCGGTAGTCGTAGTCCATGCTGAACACGGCGGCCGTGTGCTGCACGTAGTCGCGCAGGTGGTTGGTCGTCCGCCAGCAGTACGACTTGAGCAGGCCGGCGTACGAGGCGGCCACGAGCACGTTGCGGTTGAACTTGATGCACGAGATGGAGCAGTCGGTCGGGATGACCGACTCGCACACGTCCTGCTCCGTGTCCCAGATGCGGATCGAATGGTCGTCCGAGCCCGTGGCCAGCTTGTTGCGCCAGTAGTGCGCGGCCGTCACGCGCACCGTGTGCCCGTAGTAGTTGGTCTGCTTGAACGCGTTGTAGTTGTGCATCTTGACGAACAGGCTCGACATGGAGAGGAACGTCTGCTTCCACTTGTGCGCCGAGTACTCGTGCCGGTCCACGTGCAGCTGCAGCTCGAGGTTGACGCACGCGTCGTACCACACGGACGTCGTGCTCGACACCACGTTGTTCCAGGTGGCGCACACCTGGCAGCACGCGAGCAGCGACAGCGGGTCCAGGAACGACAGCAGATGCTCCACCACCTCGCGCGGCAACTCGCCGACGAAGTCGCGGTACACGAGGCTGTCCATCGTCGATTGCAGGTAGTGCAGCTCGCTCTGCGAGCTCATGCCCACGATCGTCGCCAGAGTCTCATTGCGCTCGTCGTCCGTCAGCTTTTTGAAGTCCCACTTTAAACGTTCCAGCCATTCTCGAAAAACTGCCAGAAAACGGTCGAGAAAGAAATCCACAACGATTGACAACTCAAAATAGCTACTAAATCATTTCATTTCGCAATTCTATTCTTTTACCGTTCGAATTATCGTCTTTTACGTCTTTAGCCATCACGCACGTTTGCCTAAAGATGAGTAGTTCATTTTCATCTGACAAGCAGATGATACTTTGCGACTGTGAGCGCCATTTGATTGTGGCTCCGTCGAGCGGACGAAACGGCAACTACGAACCACGGCGCTAGCCCGTCGTCATCCAAGCTACCAAAACGGTACCACGTTGTTTTTATTTACAAGACGGAGAACTAGACATGCGGAATTTACAACTGTCAACGTGTTCGGTCGTGTCCGACGAATCTTTTCGGGACGTGCGCCTTTTTTGTTTGGATCCGGATACGAGCGATTGTTTTTGTGTGACCGAAAATTCGTTACGGCAGTTGTCGTGCTCGAGTCAGGTTGTACCTTAAGTTATAATCACGTGTAGTACCGGTACTTACAGCCTATACCGTATTTACATTTTTCAGCATTTGTACCGAGCCAAGGCGTTGTGCGATTTGGATTTTAGCGGCGCTCGAATTATTTCGGTGGATTATTTGAACGATCAACGAGCGATCTGTTTGGTTACCGAAGATGGAGATCTCATTTTGCATTCGGACGATAAAGTAAAAAAATCCGATGAATTAAAATCCCTCACGAATTGATTTGCATATTCCAAAATAGTTCGAGACGATCGGGTCGGCTGAAGGTGGATTCCGGGCGGCTGCGTGGAGTCCCGACGGCGATATTTTGATTCTCATCACCGGTATAACGTCATCAGTCACCACGTTTATTACATTCGGAATTAAAATCTATTGATTACAATTTTTTTTATCAGGTCACCGGACCATTATCGCCATGACGCGGGAATTGGAACAAATAGCGGAAGTGGCGCTGTTTTCCGACGATTTCGGCGAAGGCAAGCCGGTGACCGTCGGCTGGGGAACGCGAGAGACTCAATTCCGAGGATCGGATGGAAAAGGAAACGGGCGCACCAATGCTGTAGGCAAACCCGAATACATTTGGTGGGAATATATGTTGTAAAAACATTTGTCGTAAACATTTACAGCCAGAGGCGTGCGAGGTGCGCGTTTGCGACGACGGCAAACCGCGATTGAGTTGGCGCGGCGACGGACAGTTGTTTGCCGTGAGCGCCATTTCCGAATCGGGTCGGAGGAACATTTACGTATTTTCTCGCGACTGCACTCTCGTGTATTCCGGCGAGGACGTTCCGGGATTGGAACCTCCGATGAGCTGGAAACCGAACGGCAGCGTCGTAGCTTCGGTTCAGCGATTGCCGAACAAATATCAGGTGATCTTTTTGGAAAAGAACGGATTGCGCCACGGAGAATTCATCGTTTCTTCCACCGCCTACGAATACACGGTAATTTATTTCTCAATTTCTCAAATATTTGTTAATTAATTAATTATTGTTATTATTAGATTCGTCAGATTTCGTGGAGTTGCGATTCGAGCGTGCTCGCCATTTGGATCGAAGAATTTACGGAGGAAAAAGAGATGGGCGGCGCGGGTTGTTCGAAACGTAATTAAAGAAGACGAGCGGAATTTAATAGAAGAAATTTAATGACTTCGTCGTTGTTGTTTTAGTTCAAATTTGGACGACGAACAATTACCACTGGTATTTGAAGCAGACTTTGGATTTCTCCATCGAAGATCGTTTGTCGTCGTTCGGTTGGCATCCCGAGCGCGCCTCGACGCTCTACTGCTTCACCAGCGCTGGCAGATTCGTTTGCTACGCGTGGGAATGGGTGACGAACCGCAGCATTGATTCGGCTGGTGTTGACGACGCTCTCGTCGCCGTCATCGACTCTAGTGCGTAGAAATGATTTTTTTTTTTACATTTTTTTAAATTTTGTGTCTCGATCTCTTTTTTTGTTTCTCGCAGATAAAATATTGGCAACGCCGTTCCGTCAAATGATAGTTCCGCCGCCCCAGTCCGCCTACGAAATCGCGCTGCCCTGCTCGGCCAATCAGATATGTTTCCCGAGGAATCACTCGGCTGGTAAATTTGCGGTCGTGCTCGCCGACAACCGGATGGTCGTTGTGTCAGGAGCGGGCGAAGAAGGTTCGTTGACCGCGGCTCGGGGAGGATTCAATTGCCGACTCGCTTCACGTCGCGTTGCGGCAGTTTACGCGTAAGATCGATCTACTGCGAGTTTAATTTTTATTTGTTCATCCGTTTGATGAATCTCTCGATTCAGATTAGATTTGCCGAAAGCGGAAGCTGAACAGTTTTCCCTTCCATTGAATTTGCACCATTGGCTTTGGCTGAGTCCGGATTCGGTCGTGAGCGTCGGCAATCTCGACGGTTCGTCCTTGTTGATGCGGTTCCGCTTGCACGAATCTTCGTTGAAACTTCAGTATGAATTGGATCGACTATTTTTGATTTTGTTTTTAATTTTTTTTTTTGTTTACCGAAACAGGGGAACGAGCAAACTCGACGGAATCGTTCGTTCGTTGACGGCTTCGTCGCGGTTGTTGACGATTGTATTGGCGCATTTTTCCGACGGATCGCTACTGAAATGTGTCTTTAATGAAGAAGGCGGTGTCGATTCGAGTCCCTGGACATGGAAGGAGAAAATTGTCCGGTTTCCACAATTTTGTCACTCGATAGAAACTTGTCACTTTAGCGACGAGGTGATTTTTGTTCGTTTTGTTTCCACAAATTTATTTTGAACGAAATTTATCGATTGAAATTTGTTGTAGGAGCTGATTTTCGGACTGACGCATCGGCAACGATTGTATTGCATGGGTAACGAGTTATTCAACAACTGCACGTCGTTCGTTTTGCACGACGAATTCGTTCTGGCTACGACCAGCGATCACACGCTGCACGCCGTCCACTTGACCCGCATGCTTTCGACCAACCCGAGCGATGTTCAAACCGAAAGTCTGCGCAGATTGGAAAGAGGATCACGAATCGTGGCGTGCGTTAGGGACGCGACCCAACTCATTCTGCAAATGCCACGAGGCAATTTGGAAGGAATTCATCCCAGGGCGCTCACCTTGTCCGCGGTGTCCAAGTGTTTGAACCAGTGCGTTTATGCTCTTCGTTTTTACTGTTTTATTATTTAAACCTTTGTTTTTTTCTCGGCAGATTGAACTTTTTGGACGCGTTTACGCTCATGAAGAAACATCGGATAAATATGAATCTCTTGTTTGATCACAACCCGAAGGTGAGTGTATTTATTACTTTTAAATTGCCAAAAAAAAATTTAAATTGCTTTTTATTTATTTCGATAGAACTTCCTGGAAAATATAGATAAATTTATCACTCAGATCGACAACGTCAGCTGGATCAATTTATTTTTGACCGACTTGCAGTGAGTATTTTTGATTCGCTCGTTTTTGTCGTAAAAATTTGGATTGGATTTTCATTTAGAGAGGACGACGTGACGACCACACTGTACAGGTCGTCGTACGCCGACAATTCGCCAACTCCCGTAGCCGACAAAGTGAATGCGGTGCATTCGGCAGTTCGACAAGCTCTGATCGAAGCCGATTCGCAAAAGTAAATGCTTTAATTTAGACTTCTTTTTAGTTTTTTTTAGCGTTAATTGTTGTACTTTTGCGCTTACTTGTTAGATTTTTGTTGTCGGTTTTAACGACGCACGTGATGAGCAGACCCTCGAGTTTAGAAGCGGCGCTGAATCTTATCAAAAATTTGGACAGGAAAGAGAAAGATGAAGCTCTGAACTACATGCAGTACTTGACGGATATTAAAAACTTGTACGACGTGGCGCTCGGCACTTACGATTTCGATTTGGTCATCATGGTGGCGCAAAAGTCACAAAAAGTATTGAATTAATTTTTAAAAAAATCTTAAAGTTATGTTCAAATGTTTCTTTTTTTTTTTCTTTTTTTTTTTTCTCAAGGATCCGAAAGAATATTTGCCGACTTTGAATCGTCTCCGCCAAATGGACTCGAATTATCAAAAGTTTACCATCGACTGCCAACTGCAGAAACACGAAAAAGCGTTGGGACACATTGTCAAATGTGGCGACAGCCGGTTCGACGAATGCCTGCGACACGTCGACGCTCATCGTTTGTACCGGCAAGCTCTGAAGTTGCTCTCTTCCAGCGAGGCCAAGTATCGGGTAAATTAAATCGTCCTAACGCGCACAATGTTTTCAAATGACTACGATTTTTTTGATTTTTCAGAAAGTGGCCTTGTTGTATGCTCAACATTTGAGCGCCACGAAGGCTTTCCAGGAGGCGGGTGTTTGGTTCGAGCGAGGCGGTGATTTGCGCTCTGCCGTCGACGAGTTCCGCAAGGGCTTGCTGTGGACGGAGGCTGTTACCATGGCGACGGACGTTCCGTTCTCGACCAACGAGTTTTCCAGCTTGGCGGAGGAATTGGCGCGGCGTTTGAAAGACGAGCGGCGTTACGTGGAATGCGCCAACATTGAAGAACGATACCTGAACGACCCCCATCAGAGTATTTTAACTTTGATCGAAGGCCGACAGTGGAAATTGGCGTTTGAAATGGTAATGCTAATGCTAATGCTAATGGTTAGGAATGTGTTAATTTATAATACTTTTCTTATTTAGATTTATCGGCACAAACGGAAGGATCTGATCGAATCACACTTGAAAGCGGCCGTTTGCGAACACTGCACCTCTTTGATCGCGAACGTGGAGCAAAAAGAATCGCTCCTCGCTCGTTACGCGCCGAGGTTGGTACGGGTGAGGTCGGAGAAACGTGACAAGCTGCTGCGAACGAATGACGACAACGTGGACAACGATTTGGCGTCGGAAGCCGAAAGCACCGTCACGTGGAGCACTCAGCAGTCCGCGCGGTCCTGTTCGTCCAGGCTGACCTCGCGAAGTCGGCGCAAGCAGGAACGGAAGAAACAGAGTTTGAAAGAAGGAAATCCGTTCGAAGAAAACGCTCTGCTCGAAGCGTGTCACGAGTTGTACACTGAAGGAGACAAAATGAAGGGTAAATTTTAATTAATTATTTAATTAATTAAATTATTTAATATTAATTTTTATTGGTCAACAGAGGAATGCGCTTCGGTCTTGTGGTTTTCACTCGCTTTCGGCTTCGATCGAGTTGCGGAAGAATTGCAGACTTGTTTCGACCGATTTCTGCGGTCGTTGACGAGGCACAGGGACGAGATTTGGTCAGCGAGCGACCAACTGCTCGTGGCCGCCGAACATTTCCAAATGGGGCCCGACAGCACGACCAACTCCATCGTGGAAAGTAAACTGCTGGCAAAAAGCGTGACAAACGGTGATTTTCAACAATTTTGTTTAATGCATTTTTGTTTTTTTCGTATTGATGTACGGTAGATTTAACTTTAAATTTAAATTACAGAAACAAAATGCGCGGTCGGGCCGAGGCTAAGGGACAATGTGAAATGGAAATTGGATTGTTTTTTATAACGAGCGACCGTAAGCACATTTGGTGAAATTTGTTTGCGTTTGAAATAATTGGTTGAATTCGACGGTCAACAAATCGTGCAACGCAACGCCGTCGTGAAGGTAGACCCACTTGCCGTCGACAAAGTCGTATCGTTTGGGTCCGCTGGATTCGATGGAATTTTTTAATTAATAATTTTTAAATGGCATTGAATTGGTCGTCGTACCTTATCGGAGATGACAACCAAATTTGTTTATTCGGCGTCTGTTTATTTATGACGTACGTCCCTCTATTCTTTCCGAGTTTGACTGTGAGAACACCATCCTTAAAAAGTAAAAAAAAATAATAATAAAACTTAATAAAAATTAATTCGTGTTTTCTCCGTGTGTTTTGTACTCCATAATTGATGTCCCAATCAGTGGCGTCGTTGCTGGCCGTCATTACTTCGTCGATGTAGTCGTTTAGGGATTCCAATGTTTCTTCGCACACCGTCTCGTACGTCACCGAATCTATAGAACTACTACAAATAATGTTGATGTATTTTGATCGAGTAAAATTGGAATTACCCTTTCATTTTGTTGGCGCCGATTGAAATACTTCTAGTTGCCACCGACGAATTACGACTAGTTTCGGCAAAATAACGCGTTAATTCCGGCCGAATATAGCGGCTGCACCTTGCAGTCGAACTCGAAGGCCTCGCAACTATAGGAATACGAACCATTCGATTGATCGTCGAGCGGAGTAAAGACATTTGCTTCTGCTATTACTATAAGAATTTATTTATCGTATTTTTGCTTTCAATATCTTGAACCACGTTTTCGCTGTTTTAAAAACTTTACATCATAATTTTGTTTCTGACTGGGCTGCCATCTATTGTGCATCGTAAGAAAGTCCCGAGGTGCAGCGCTATTGTCACAATAGTCAAATTCAAAGTAATACAAGTGCAGCATCAGGTAAAAATACCTCGTTTATGTCGGAGCTGATTATTATTCGAATTAAAAACGACGACGTAATTTACATGCCAGAAAATAGTGATATAATCGTGATATAACCTAATTTAGTAATGAGTCGATTTGACGTTAGATGTCCTCCTGGGCGACTCACGCGCTCTCATTCAAAGCAAATTTCAAAGCGAATTTCAAAGCGAATTTCTTCGTTTTTGGGAATATTAATTTGATCGCGTTAAAAATACACTCGCAGGTTCAAGAACATCACGCACGAGAGCGTGGAAAGTAAAAATGGATTCTGACGACGTGGACGATTTTACTTTACCGACCATGGTGAATTAATTATATTTTATTTGTTGAATGTTAACATTAGTACGACCACATTGGTTACCGGCATTATGACTTTTCTTTCAGCTCACCGAGTCGCAGACGATAATTTCGTGCACAGACACCGAGCTGATCAAGTCTCCCGAAATCCTCCAACTTTCGCCAAAGGCCGAAATGAGTAAACGGAGCGAGGTGAATGATAACAAATAAAAAGAAATGTTTTAATAAAGAAATTACGAAGAGTGGCAATTTGTTTAGGTGGTTCGGTGGTTAGAGAACGACTTGGGTATTGCAAATGCTCAGTTCGAAGAGAATGAAACGGTGATTAGTATTTTGCACAACATCATGAGTTTCAACAAGCAGAGGGACGTCGATGTTGCTCAAGTGATTGCTCAGTTTAATTTGAAGAAACACGAGTACGAAATGGAAGGCAACAGATTAGCGACATTTATTCGTCGGTTGGGAATCGGCACGGAACACTTGGACACCGAGTTCCTCACTTGGCTGGACACGCTGGCGCAGATCAATTTAATTTTGGATTTGAAATCACCGACGAATACCAAGTAAAATGAAGAAATGAAGAAATAAATAAATAAATAAATAAATAAATAAATAAATAAATAATGTGCGAATAATTGTAGTTTTTTACTCGCCGTGAATCATTTGCAAAGAATGAAAATGAAGATCGAAAACGAAATTACGGCGGAAATTAAGTTGGTTAATTTGTACCAAAAGAAAACGCAGAGCGCTTTGCGAAAGTCGTACGAACTGCAAAAGTAAGATTTTAATTTATTTAATTTTATTTAATTTTATTAAATATTAATTTATTCTAGAATATTAACATTGAGCAAAGAGAATCTGGAGTTACAAGAAGCGGACATTTTGAAACAAACGAAAAAAATGGAGTTTCTACCGAAAAAGATTGAAGAATACGAGCAGAAATTGGAGAAATTGAAATTGAAACTTACCCAAGCGGGATACAGGCCGCAAATCCGACACGACGCTTTAACCAAGCGCAACAAGGTAGACAGAACAGAATTAAAATGTTTCCGTCAAATATTGAGATTAGCAACATACCATACTGTATTCTGTATTTTGTTTGTTAGGATTTGATAAAAATCACGAATGAAATCAAAGCCTCGCAAGTCACGCTGGATACGTTTTCCAATTTACCGCCCGTAAGCACAAACAAACAACGAACTCGCCGTAAATATTTAAAATAGCGTATCTTTTTATTATTTTTCTTTAGGATATTTCAATTATCAAACAGAAGATTGAAGAAGTGAGGAAAGAATTGGTAAGTTTGATTGAAAGAAAACTTTTCGCCCGGGCAATCTTATCGCGAATAAATTCACTTTTGCAGTATAAAGTCGACGCCGAGCTGAAGGCAAAAATTACGAGTTTGTCCAATTATTAAATCACTTTTTCTCTGTACAAAACACCAGCAAATGATTATTAACTTGTTCGTTTTTTCATGGACAATAAATAGCACGTTATTAATTTCTTAGTAAATCCCGAAACAAAAAGAAAAAATGTAAAAGATTCAGATTGAGATTTGTTCTCAAGATTTGTTAAACAGTCCAAGTTTATACTGCGTGGCCAGGGTGTTGGCCGCGAGCAGAGTGATTTGTCTTTTCGCGACTCCCGACATGGCCTCGTGCCAGTGCGTGGCCGGCACCGGGTACATTCTCGACACGACGCTGCCGACCGTGACGCTTAACCCGGACCAACGCATGGAAAAGTCGCTCGGGGTTTCCGCCTGCATCATCTCGACCGCCGGACCCGGTACCGGCGTCGGCTGGCTGTACACGTGCAGGTGGAGCGCGCGTGCCGGGTCGTGCAGCGCGAGGCAAGCCAAGTCGAACCACCTGCAGTAAATTTAAAATTTAAATTTAAATTCAATTTAATTTTCTTTCTTTCTTTTTCAACCTGTCCGGTGTTAGTTCCGCGATGAAGTGGTCGACAGCGACGAGCGGCTGCTGCACGTCGACCACGAGCGTTTTTCTCAGGTGCTGGATCCGCTCGTCGGCCGCCTTCATTCCGGCCGAAAATCCCACCAGTTGCGGCGCGAAAGGGTTCTGCGACGTGATGCCGCGTACGGTGGCTCGACCGAACACTGCTTGGAACGCCTCGCGAACCGCGCTCACGGTCTCCTCGTCGTTGGAAGCCACGTACAGATTGACGTCTCCGCCGGAATCTGCCGATAAAGAGTCAAGAGTCAAGAATAAAGAGGACGAGTACGACACAACGTACGAATATATTCCTTCATTTGCGGATCCAACGTGGTGATCATCGTGTCGACCGAACTCTTGGCCTTCTCGGCCACTTTGCTCATGAATTCTCCACCCGGCATCTCGCGGAACCAACTCAACAAACCCTTGTTGTCGCCTTCGCCCGAGTACATGCTCATTTGCTGCTGCTGGCACGGAGGCAGCCCCAAGTCGAACGCCACGTCGACGGCGGTCGAGGGAGTCGGCGGCGAGGCCGCATAGAACGCGGTCGGCTGAGATTGAACGATACGAGGTTGATAATCGGTCGGCGCTTGCACCGGCATCAGCACCGGCACCGGCATCGGTATTGGCAGCGGGGTGGCGATGTTGTGCGCGACGGGCGGCGGGTACGACGGTCTCTTGCGCTGCGCCGCCAACGAGTAGGGATTCGACTGTTGCGCGCTTTCGGGCATCGAGAGCGGCTGTTGCGGCTGTTGAAACGGCTGTGGCGGCTGTTGAAACGGCGGCGGCGGCTGTTGAAACGGCGGCGGCGGCTGTTGAAACGGCTGTGGCGGTGCCGATTCAAACTGGCGAACGGGAGAAATGGTCGAGGGTAGGGGAGTTTGAACAGACGGCGTCGTCGTCGTGAATCCGACGGGGTAATTGACGAATTGGGGAAGCGCCGACGGAGCGGGAACGAAAACTTGCGCGCCAGGTGGTGGAGGAGGAGGAGCAGTCGGTTCTGGAAGAAAATGACACGTGCGTTATTAGGTGGCCACGTCGCTAACGATATGTCAACAACTCACGAGGTGACGAAGTGCTTGTCGTTGTTGTCGTTGAATTTGTTGCATTTGTTGAATTAATCGGCGCATCGTCGTGCTCGGACAAACCGAGACCTTCAAATTTGTCTTCCACGAACTCGAACGTCGATTCCCCGTTCGGGTCGTCGCAGGAAACTTCTTGCATCATTTTACCTGTTTTCGGCGTTACAGATGTGAGTTTAAGCGATTTCTTCTTGTGTTTTTTTTCGTGTAATGACGTGTCTGGCAGATACAGGAAGTTGGATGTTCTCGTTTTCGCTCGCTAGATGGCGGTAGTCGTCGTCGTCGTCGTCAAGGTTGCTCGCGAGTACGACAATAAAAATGGCGTACGTGGGGCAGAAAAATGCTCAGCCTCCAAATTGCAAATCGTCCAGAAACGAGAGGTTCGCGCAGATGACCAAGCAGGAGGAGTTGATCGAGATGAAAAAGAAAGAAATCGAACAGAAACTGGCTGAGAAAAAGAAAAAAGAAACTGAAGAATTGATGAAAAAATTGAGCAAAACCGGTGCTATCTCCGCCAGTGCGGATGCAAAAAAGAATTTGAGTATTTCGAGGACCAGAACAACGACGCCCGTCACAACAACAACAGCAACACCGCCACCAGCACCAGCACCAGCACCACCAACAACATCAACAACAACGTCGTCGACGTGCAGGAATACGAAGTTGACCATTTTTATTTATTTTTTTTTTAAGTTAATTTTTCAAAAAATGTCGTTTTGAATTTAGCAGCGAGCCCGAATCATCCGACTCACGTGTAAATCAGTTTTCCAACGACGGCAGTTTTATGGCGCAATTTAAAAAAATGTCGGGAGTTCGCGGTACGAAGAAAGTGAGAAACGAGCAATGTGGCGACACTTCGGGATTGAATAACAAAACGCAAATAAATTGCAGCACGAATTCCCAGAACACACACACCATCGGCAGTGAGTGTTTTTGACAAATACAAACAGAATTGAGTATTGAGTTGTTTAATTAAACAATTAATTGTTGTGAAAACTTGATTCAGGTTCCGCGAAAGACAACAAACCTGGCGTCATCATGCGTCTTCAGACATCAAAGTAAGGTTTCGGATTCGGACCGTAATGAATTGAAAAGTAATTTAAAGATGACGATGTTTAGGATGGCGAAATGTTTACCCGCGTTGGCACCGCCGTCGATTTTCAATGAGGACGAAGACAAAGGTATCCGCTCGTAGTTAGTTTGGAAGCTTCTCTTCTACTAATCCGCTGACCTTGTAAATAAATTGAATGTTGCCGAGAGAGAGAGATAAACTTGGACTAGGAAGCAATAAGCATTTGATGTGTTTAAAGGGAGTCCTAGCGCGCGGTTTTCAGTTAAAATTTCTGACCAATGGTGTTTTATTTCTTACGTCTGCTCCGTTAGCAAACGTTCCCGCTTAGCAGAGAGAACAAAGAAATCTGATAGGCTGCTTCTAGTCTTTCCACCAGAGGAACCTGATCTCGCCAACCTTATCCTCGGATTGGCCAAGGATGTCGCGCACGGAGGACCGCTCTTCGAAGAGACCGTCGTTATTAACAACAGAGACGATCCCAAATATTGGCAAGCTTTCAATCATTTGCCTTGAATGAATTGATTAATTAATTAATTTTTCATTTTCGCGCAGGTTTCTTTACGACGACAAGAGCGCGGCGTACAAATATTACCGTCAAACGGTGGGCGACCTGCACAAGGCGAAGGCGACAACGACAACTGGTTTGGATCAAGCTACAAATGAAGTGACCGCAGCTGCTTGTGGTAATCCAATCCGGACGAAGTACAATTATTGTACGTTTAATTTAAATTAATGCGCAGAATCCGATGGACCGGAGAAGAAAAGAGCGAGGCGGAGCAGATGGGGACCGCAACAAAGCGCCGGCGCGCCTTCCGTGGCGCAGGTTGCCGAGACGGCCACGACGGCTGTGGAAGAGGACGAATACGAATACGATTCTCCGCTGCAGCTGAATCAGACTGGCGTGCCGATCGGCGAGCCCGGCTTGATCGCGTACGCGCTCAAAGTGTACGGCTCGACGTCGCTGACGCAGGACCAGTGGAAGCAACTGGACGAGCAGAGAAAGGTGAAAGAGAGAGTGAGAGAGAGACAAAGTGCGTTGTGCGAGCGTCGTTTTATCGTTCTCAGATGAAAATTCTCTACGAAATGATGATCGCGAAGAAAAGGGAAGCCGAACGACTGGCGGAGAAAGGGAAAGTGAAGTACGAATATGATTCGGACGAGGAGGTGGACGGCGGAACGTGGGAGCACAAAAGACGAGCGGAAGAGATGGAAAAAACCAAAGGTACGGACAAAGTGGTCGATCGAGTTTCCGATCGAGTTTCCGATTTGATTTGTAGATATGGCGGACGTTTTGACGGAAATGGGCAAAGGCAAACACCACATCGGCGATTTTTTGCCGCCCGAAGAACTTTCGAAATTCATGGAGAAGTTTCAAGCGATCAAGGAGGGTCGCGACCCGGATCTGTCGGATTACAAGGAGTTTAAACTCAAGGACGACAACGTGGGCTACCAGATGCTGCAGAAACTGGGCTGGCAAGAGGGCCAGGGTCTCGGCGCCGAAGGGGAGGGCATCACGGTGCCGGTCAACAAGTTGGTTTCAGTTTGTCTTTCACTTTGAGTCATCCATTTGTCATGTTGATTCGATTAAATGTCGATTACAATTTGCAGGGGTGCAACACCCGTTGGCAATGCGGGTCTCGGACAAGGTCGACCGGACGACGTGCAGAGGGGTGACGACGAGTACGAGGCGTACAGGAAGCGAATGATGTTGGCCTACAGATTTCGACCGAATCCTCTGGTGAGATGAGAGCGCAAATTTCTTTCTTTCTTTTTTATTTTTGCTATCAATTGGACGAATGAATGATTTAATTACTTTTCAGAACAACCCTCGGCGACCCTACTATTGAATTTCTATTTCTTGTGTTCCATTTCGATTCGATCGAGTACAAATAAATTTTTTATTTAATACCAATACGTCTTAGCGGGCATTGCGTCTTCTTTGATTCCGTGTCCTTCCATTATGTCCATTTCGAACGTTTGCAACGACGGCGTGTACGTGATTTCTTCCAAGTCTTCCGGTTTCGTGTCCTTCGCTTTTTCTGAAAGAAAAGAAAGAAAGAAAGAAAGAAAATTAAATGTTAAATGTTAAGCGAAAGAAAAGGCTTAGGTTTACACCGTACCGATGTAGGTCGATTTTGTTTTGTAATCGTACGTTTCCTCAGCCGCCACGGGAATCGGTATAATTCGTCCGGTGCGAACGGAAACGCGCACCTGCTCGCCTTGTTCGGTCCACCTCCACTCGGTCTCGGTCGGTTTCCTGTTCGGATCGGATCGGATCGGAGACAAGTTAGTTGCGCTGAATCAAAATGAATCAATCAATCCCTCCCTCCCTCCCTCCCTCTCTCTCACATGTCCGAAGGATCGAGTAGAGCCACTTGGTGTTTGATGACCAACGGTCGCTCGGACTTGACCATCATCCCGGGATAGCTTTGGGTTTTGCCCACGTATTTGTATTCCTGGAGAAATAGAAATTGAAATTTCAAGTGGAAGATACATTTATCGATTTGTTTACGCAGTTGAGTCCTTCGACGAGAACCCAATTTCGTTCGGGGACTAAATAGTTGATGGTGCCCTGTTTGCCCTTATCCTTACCCACCAAGATTTCCACCTGATTTCCACCGAAAAGAAAATTAAAGAAAAATAAAGCTAAGTTGATTTAGTTGATTTAGTTGAGTTGAGTTCGATTACTTTGTCGCCCCGGTAGAAACACCAATCGTCGTCCTTGATCGGTTCGACGACGTACGAAGGAATCTGCGCCCTCGTGTTCGGGGGATTTGCCACTTTGGCTTCGTACTCCCACGGCCTGTGGATCGTGTGCTTGTAGATGGAGTTCTTGATCGCTTTGCCCCGGTTGAATTGCCGGCCTTTGGGGTTTTTCCATTCCACGTATTCCTTCTCTTTCTCGATGTACGCTTCTGGAAAGTTGGAGTAGTCCTTCGGTCTCTTGGATGCGAAGCGCGCGCACGAAATGCACGCGCTCGGTATTCTCACGGGCACCTGTTGGCACGAAAAATCGAATTCTATTTCATTTGATTTGGATTTGGATTTGGATTTTCCCCCCGAGTCGACTCACGCGTTTAAACCACACTGCCATCAAGGATGTCATCGCGTTTACGAATTCGCGGGCAAGGGTGACACCTGGCGAGTAAGTCGAAAAGTAAATTAAATTTCTCCCGTTACTGCGCGGTGGTGCCATCTGCAACGAGTTTCTTGAAGCAACAAAAGGTCATGTGATAAAATGACCATTTCATCACAGATTACAACGTGATCTCATCACGTTTCAAGATAAATAGCGGCACGTGAGATCACCAACTATTTGCACGCCGGAATATGAAGCTGAAGTTCACGACACGCACTTAAAAATCTGGAAGGTATAATTTTATTTATTTCTCTCATTTCATTTCATTTCATTTCTTTAACTTTCTTTTATTTATTTCTATTTTTTTTTCTACAGAAGTAATGGAATTGATTTTCGTGAAAGGAATATCTCTATGCATCGTGATGGTCATTTCTTTGGTGTTAGGCCTGATGCCCTTACAAATCGCCTCCGCAGCGCAAAGAACTTTAAACGCGGAGCGCCGTCGTCGGTGCAAACGGTGTATCAGTTTTCTCGGCTGTTTCGGCGGTGGCGTCTTCTTGGCGGCCAGTCTTCTAGACCTGCTTCCCGACGTCCGGGAAAGTTTCGAGACCGTCAAGCGGGAATTGAACTTTCAAACAGATTTCCCCGTGGTCGAGTTTGTCGTTTCCGTCGGCTTTTTTATCGTCTTCATCATCGAGCAGGTTCTGCTGGCGTACAAAGAGAACAGCGCGCACGTGTGCAAAGCCAGCGAACACGAACGCCTCATCCACGATGACGGTCACGGCCCCGGCCCCGGCCCCGGCCCCCGTCCGATTTCGTACAATTCCATCGACGACGGCTCGTTCGCCGCTCCCGCTCCTTCTCCGTCAGCTTTTACCTCTCCCGTTTCCGTCAACGACGACGACAAGTCGCACGACCATTCGACGTTGATGGTTTCGCTGCACCAGGATCCGAGTTCGCACTCGACGCTGCGAACGATGATTCTGCTCACCGCTTTGTCGGTGCATTCGATCTTCGAAGGCCTCGCCATCGGTCTGCAGTTGATCGCGGGTCATCTCACGCAGCTGCTGATGGCCGTGAGCATCCACAAGGGAATCATCGCGTTGAGTTTGGGCGTGAATTTGACGCAAAGTCGCTTGAAATATAGACTCAAGATTTTGCTCGTCGTCGCCTTCTCGTGCGCATCGCCCCTCGGAATCGGAATCGGCATGGGAATTAACTCTTATTCGCATTCCACCACCTTGATGAACGCCATTTTACAGGGTTTTGCATGCGGCACTTTTCTCTACGTCACTTTTTTCGAAGTTATTCCGCACGAACTCAATCAAAAGCAGGACAGGCTGTTGAAACTCTTGTTTATTCTTCTGGGATTTACCACCGTTTGTGGGATCATTTTTTTAACTCTGTCGCCACAGCAACCGTGACACATCTAGAACCATAGGTGGAACATGGAACATTTTAGTCAATAATTGTTTATTTTTAATAAAATTGGGAATTATTTATTTATTTTTTATTTTTATTACGATTTATTCATCATTTGAAAATAAAATAAAAAGTTATATTGTTATACATACATACATACGAAGGTTACATCGGCAGTTATTGTGTTTTTAGATTTTTGAATTTCCAACGGTCAACACACACCACCGCAGCGACAAAATAAATCACCTGATGTTAATATTTGTTTTTGATTCGTTGGCTTATCAGGTGATTAGAACTCATCCAATCAAATTTGAATCATAATTTCAGTTGAGAATTTTCGATTTTCAAGTTTTCAAAATCATTCGACCTTTGGACACGATGTGAGACGGTAAGAAGTATTTTTCTGATTCGTTTTCGGGTTTGTTAGGGCGGAGGGGGCAATTCAGATGAGGAGTCGTGGCATGGACCAGCAGGTACTAGCTTTATTTGGAGGAGGTCGGCCACGAATGTCAAGGGCGGTACGGGGGGATTCGGTGAGGTAATGTTAGTTGGTTAGTCGGGGACGTAGTGTTAGCCGAGGGTGGGCTCGGGGTCAGGTAGCACCTAGTTTTAGAACAGGCGAGTTTGAAGTCCCAACGTTTTCTAGCTCACCCAGTTAAGGGTTGACTTCATCTCCGGGTTTAGCCGGGAAAGGATATTCAATTAGTGCGAGGTTGTTAGAGCTACTTTTTTTCTGATACTTTCTTCTTTCAAAACGATTTTTTTTCAAGTTTTGTTTTTCTTTGTTTTTTTTCATGACCCGACGCCACGTTTTGAGTTCTAAACGAACTACTACGACTGGATTACGGAACACTGATGGTGATGCGCAATGCAGTGAAGCCGTCAAAGAAAAGAAGTGGATGTCGATTCGCGAGTTGTATTTACTTATTTATTTATTTATTTATTTATTTATTTTGTTTATTTTTAAATTCGAAAGTCAAGAATTACGTTGTGGCGGCGTACTCTAAGCTCTTAGTCGTGGTAACAGGAAAAAAAGTGAATATGAGCGTTCCGAAATACACGTCGCTCCAAGAGAGACATCGTTTCATTCGCGTTGGCTGCGACGCAACTTGACGAGGACGTGTGGGAAGAGGTTGAAGATTTCCGGAAAGCCTTGACTAATACCTAGGAAAGTTTGAACTTATTTACTAGAATAGAATGACTATTATACCTAATTTTATTTACTAGCGATGAGTGATGAAGGAAAACGAAGAATAAATAGAAGAAAACGAAGACAACGAAAAAAAATAGACAACAATAGATAGGATGGATAAGAATTGATTCTGACACGATGCCGACCCGTAGATCTCTAGTTCCATGCATTCGTTCTCATGTGAAATGAACAATTTGAGACTTAAAGAATTGAAAATTATCACACTTATTCACCGATGCAGTGGTTCCAGTTTGTGTGCTGAAGGAACCCGTCGGGGCAAGAACATCTGTACGATCCGTGGATGTTGCGACATCCCATTTGATATTTTTGACTGTCGCCCCCGCACTCGTCGATATCGATACATAATTTGCCCGTTCGATCCAGAGTGAAACCTCTGGGACATTCATGCCTGAAGCTCCCGACCGTGTTCATTTACGAACCCGTTGGTCCGCACATTTGATCCGCGCATTCATTTACATCTAAAATTCAAGTAGTAAACAAAAAATGACAATCACTCGAATTAACTATTTTTATTGTCAATTTTCACAATTTACCAACACGTCTGTCGCCGAATTGCTTATGTCCAGTCGGGCAAGATAAAAATTTGCAATGCAGTTTCAATGCAGACAAGCATGCACGGGAAATGAAAAGAGAAAGGATGAAGATTGGAGACGCAGCAGCACTTTTAGAACCCAAAACCACTGGCACTGCCAAAGCCCAAACTTACAGAAAGACACTTTTTTTTCTCTCTTTTTTACTTGAAATATTTGAATCAACTGTTTCAATTGATTTACGAGTTAGTGTATAGCGTAATTATCTCTTCTCCAGTTTGACGTGCATTTTAAAGACATGTCTCGGATCGGCAAAAACAAACATCACTCGTGTTAGTTTTACCTCGTTCGAAATCGGATGGCCACTAACAAGTAAGTGACGGTTAATTGTCATATTACTTCCAGCAATTGTCGATCCATTAGGAATTGGTCGAGTGTGAGCTTTTCCTGAAATTCAAACACGAGTTGAGTGTGCCGAATTTGTGTGCAAAATAATGACAAATTCGCGGCTCTAATTGACTGCCATCTTATCAGACACATGTGAGCATCGAGGCGAGGCACGCGGTGGTGGGTGGGTGGGTGGGTCGTGTGATGTCACCACACCAGTTCTAATAGTTACGGAACGTGGTTAAGAATAAATTAGCATTTATTTACAAATTTGTGAACTTATAATATTGTGATCTTTTTTCTCTTTTTTTTTTATGAATTGCGCGAAATCCATCAGCAGTTGTGATTTTAGATTTTGGAGTTACTTTAGAATAGGGCCCGCATCGGAACGGGCCCAAAATTTCTTTACTTACCAAACAAACCCTCCTGAGTCCGAAAATGACACTCAAAAATGTCGGAAATAAACTTAATCTTAACCTAACCTAATCCGGCCTAGCCTATCCTTAACCTAACCCAACACTAACCCAACCTAAGGTAACTCACAAATACAAGCTGAAACTGGACTGAATACCTAAAAAAGTCATCCGAATTTATCGCTCATGCAGAAATACAAGCTGAAATTGCACTGAATATCTAGCTGAAATTCTCACTGAAATTCAAACTGAAACTGCTCTGTCGATGTGAAAACGCATCCGAATTTATCGCCCAGACATAAACACAAACTGACGAAACTGCACTAACTATTGTTGAAACTTAACTGTGTAAATCGAATAAACGTATCCGAATTTATCGCTCATGATCAAAAGTCGCTTCAATCTGAACACTAAATCCGAAAAACATATACGGAGTACAATTTAACAGGTGTGCCAAACCTGTTGAAACCGAGCTGTGTGTAAAATACAAGCTGGACTATACCGTGTTGCATTGCTTCCATGGGCGATAAATCAGGTACTTTCCAAAGCATAATCACCACTCACAAGTCAGAGGCATTTTAACTTCTAATTAATAGAAATCTGAAATCATAGATGGCGCCACTGTTTTCCTATCGCAAACAGTCTCTGGTCGCTCCTGCCATCTGGAGACGACTGAACGAAATAATACCGCCCAAAAATTGCTTATCATCAAACACTGACGATTTACGTAAAACAATGTCTTCGTTTTTACTCGCCGAGAGATTAAGGACAATTTTTTGAACGATGTTTGAACATTTGGAGCAACTCATTTGAGATTTTAGTTTAACTGTATTCAATTTTTTTGTAAATTAAATTTTTGCTCTATTCTATCGATTTTTGGTTTCGCCAGCTTGTGCGTTGCGAAATATTTGTACAAATTGTTTGTGTATTCTTCAATTATCATTGAAATATTTTTTGTTCAAAATTAATAAAAGCAAAATCGAAAATGACACTCAAAAATGTCGGAAATAAACTTAATCTTAACCTAACCTAATCCGGCCTAGCCTATCCTTAACCTAACCTAACACTAACCCAACACTAACCCAACACTAACCCAACACTAACCCAACACTAACCTAACCTTAACCTTCCATAACCTTAACCAGGTCAAGTTAGGTTAAAGTTAGGTTCACTTCCGACACTTATGAGTGTCATTTTTGGACTAAGGAGGGTTTGTTTAGTAAGTAACGAAATTTTGGGCCCATTCTGAAGTGGGCCCTATTCTAAAGTACGAGTTTTTACATATATGCTCTCTTTCTCGTATTTCCTTCTTTTACGAACTATTTCTTCAAGTTTATTTTTCTTTATTTTTTCCAAGTGTTGAAAGTGTTATGACGTCAAGATCAACGTTGCGTTGATTTTGACGTCATAACTCAACAACTGCTGGATTTCGGAACGCGGTTAGTGAGCACGTTTCAAGTGAAACTTCGTGTCGCAATACACGGTAAGTATGAAATGGAGTTTATTTAGGAATTTGGAGGACTTGTAATTTAGTGATCGTCATTTTAGATGAATTGCGCTAAAATGGAGAGGTTTTCTCAACTACAGAGAAATCCATCGAACATAAGAAACTTGTGCATCATGGCCCATGTTGATCACGGTATGTCATAATAAATAAATAAAATAGCGTAATAATAATGTCGATGAATGTTAAATAATGTTGAATGTTGAAGGCAAAACTACGTTGGCCGACGCGTTGATCGCGTCTAACGGTATAATATCGCAAAAATTAGCTGGAAAAGTAAGGAAAATAAAAGCGGAAAATGAGTTGTGATTTGAAAATTGGTGCGGTCGTTTAGTTGCGGTACATGGACAGCAGAGAGGACGAGCAGCAGCGGGGAATCACGATGAAATCGAGCGCGATCGCTTTGTACCATCGCAGAGACGACGAAGAGTATTTAATTAATTTGATCGACTCGCCCGGCCACGTTGATTTTACGAACGAAGTGTCGACCGGCGTTCGGCTGTGCGACGGCGCCATCATCCTGGTCGATGTGGTCGAAGGCGTTTGCGCGCAGACCAAAGTGTCGTTGAAGCAAGCGTGGATCGAGGGCTTGAAGCCGGTGTTGATACTCAATAAGATGGATAGGTTGATAGTGGAGCAGAAGATGAGCCCGCTCGACGCTTACGTGCACCTGCAGCAGATCCTGGAGCAGGTGAGCATTAATTGCGTTTAAGCAATTGTGCGCGTGATGGGAAATCGCTAGTGATTGATTGCAGGTGAACGCGGTCGTAGGCGAGCTTTTCACGACGGAAATCTTGAGCAAACTATCGAAAGAATCGGACAGTGGTGCCGAGAGGAAGCGGCACGAAGTGAGCGGCGACGAGCTTTACGATTGGAGTTCGGGGCTGGAGGAGACGGACGATTCGAACGTGTACTTTTCGCCCGACCAAGGAAACGTGACGTTTGCCTGCGCGCTCGACGGATGGGGCTTCGGGTGAGAATCGATTCGCGTCTACGATATTTTGCATTATAATGACGATCACGGTTACAGAATATCTCATTTTGCTAAAATGTATACGGAAAAATTAGGAATCAAAGAAAGCGTCTTGTTGAAAACTCTCTGGGGCGATTATTACTTGAATGGTAAAACCAAGCGAATAGTCAAGGGAGCTCAGGTGATATTTAATTAATTAATTAATTAATTTCTTTCTTTATTTCTTTAAATTAAATGATTTGTTTGTAGGCGAGAGCGAAGAAACCGCTGTTCGTGCAATTTATTTTGGAAAACCTGTGGTCGGTTTACGAAGCGGTCGTCGAGCGAAAGTTGGTTTGCCGTCGGAGTTTGACGAAATGCGATCTGATTATTCGAGTCTTTATTTTTATCTTTTTCAGGGATCCTCAAATGATGGAGAAAATAATTTCGTCACTGAAATTGGAGATCAAACCGCGAGATTTGAAGTGTTCGGATTCGCGAATGTTGTTGCAATTGATTTGCAGTCAATGGTTACCTCTGTCCAAGTCTGCGTTGGGTGAATATTTCCGATCAATAAATTTAAGGATTAATTTAAAAAAAAAATACTTTTAGATATGGTGTGCGAGAAGCTTCCGGGTCCGTTGCAAATGTCGGAGGAAAGATGCGAGAAGTTGATGTGCGGAAATGGGAGACGGTTCGACAGTTTGCCGAACGAAACTCAACGGTTAAAGCAACGTAAATGGCGATTAAAATGATAGAAAGAAATATTTTCTTTTCTCGTTTGTTGAAAACTTTTGCTTTCAGATTTTGTCGCTTGTTCGAGCAACGATGATGTTCCCACGATTGTATTCGTGTCGAAAATGTTTACCGTCGACAGTAGAGATTTGCCCAAGTTTAAGCAAAGGCCGTTGACGATAGAGGAGATAATGGAACGTCGGGAAAAATCCAGGCAGTTGAAACTCGCGTTGTTGCGAGCAAGAGACGACAGAGATAAAGGCGACGCCGCCGAGCCTCCGTCGTCGGAAGACGACAAAGCGGCCGAACAGGAAGAGGGCGAGCGCGAGCGCGAGCGCGAGCGACGCGATCTACCGGTTTTCGTGGCCTTCGCTCGCGTGTTCAGCGGCTGCTTGCGCCGAGGACAGCGCGTGTACGTTTTGGGACCGAAACACGACCCGGCAGTAGCGTTGGAAAATGTAATGAGAACGCGTTACTTCCGCGATACTTATCCGATTTTCATGAACGAATGAATAAATTTGCAGCAATCCAAAGGAATGTTCATTAGCGAAGCGTTGACCTTGAAAGATTTGAAATCCGATCAACACATGACTAGTTTTGAGGTTTCTGACCTTTACTTGCTGATGGGAAGACAGCTGGAAATGCTCGAGCAGGTGCCGGCCGGTAACATTGTAGGTAATTCACTCAATCTTTGCAATTTTTTAACTTTGAATTAAACTTTAAGTTTAAATTTACGAACGAAATTTGTAGGAATCGGCGGATTGGAAGAACACGTGTTGAAAAGCGCGACTCTTTCGTCCGCTTTGGCTTGTCCTTCGTTCACCGATCTTCACGTGCAGTCGCCTCCGATCGTGCGGGTGGCGTTGGAACCGGCGCACACTGGTGAGAAAGAAAGAAAGAAAGAAAGAAGTCTTGTTATTTCCTTCGTTCGTAATTAAACCGTGATTTTTATTTTTTATTTTTTCCTCCTTTCGTTCAGTGGATATGCCCGCGTTGGTCAGAGGACTCAAACTTCTGAATCAAGCGGATGCGGCCGTGCGAGTGCAGATACAGGAAAGCGGAGAGCACGTGATCGTGACGACGGGAGAAGTGCATTTGCAAAGGTGCTTGGACGATTTGCGGAAGAGGTGAGTCGAATTCTTCCAGACTTAAAAAAAAAAGAGTTTTCCATGTTTTGCTCTAGTTTTGCAAAGGTGGAAATCTTGGCGTCGCAACCGATCGTTCCGTTTCGGGAAACCATCATCGTGCCGCCCAAAGTGGACATGATGAACGAGATGATCGACGGTCAACCGAACAAAGTAAAGATTTACCAAATTGAAAAAAAAAAGAGAAAAATGTCATTATTTCTGTTCGTTAGTCGAGTAGGGCGGACGCCGCCGCTGCCGCCGCCAACGGACTCGTGTCGATGCACACGGCGAATAAAGCGTGCACGTTGAAATTGCGAGCAGTTCCTCTGCCGGACCGAGTGACTGGTTTGCTGGAAGACAACGCGCGCGTGTTGGAAGCTTTGGACGGCGAGAAAGTGTTGTCGCGCGAGATGCTGGACGCCGTCGATGTGCTGCGCGTGAAATTGCAGGACGCTTTTGACGAGGCCGGCACCGACTGGACGAACGCGACGGAAGAGATCTGGGCGTTCGGGCCGCGCCGACAAGGACCGAACTTGCTGTTGAACCGCGATCGCGAGCACCGCCAACCGTCGGTGTGGAATTTGGACCGGCGCGAGGCGCGCGACTCGTTTCTGTGCAAGTGGGAGGGCAGTTTGACGGGAGGTTTTCAGTTGGCCACTCTGGCGGGACCCCTGTGCGAGGAGCCCATGAGAGGGGTGTGTATCGTGTTCGAGGAGTGCGAGCACGCCGAGCCAGGGGAAGCGAGTGCCGATCCGTACGGGCCGTTTTCCGGACAACTGATGTCGGCCATGAAGGAGGGCTGCAGGCGGGCCTTCCAAGCTCAACCGCAACGTCTGATGACGGCCATGTACACGTGTAACATACTAGTGACGACTGACATGTTGGGTGAGTACAAATGATTTTAAATAAGAAAGAAAACAAAATGTATACAGTACAAAGATGGATCGATTAATTAATTAATTAATTAATTAATTAATTAATGTTTGCGCGACGCCAAGAATTGCTTGATTTTGCCGATCGGTAAAGGCGACCTGGAAATTCCTGAAAGTAGAAAAATGTGATTGCTTTTGTTTTGTTTTGTTTTGTTTCGTTTTTTTCTTTACTTTTTCGATGCGCGGATTTGGTGGTTTTGCAAATCATGCCGAAGACGCGAATTCCGGGTATTTTGGCGTAAGGAGGGTTCTCGTGCGCCACGGGGCCTTCGAGAAGGCCGTTGGCTGAGCAGCGGCACGTGACCAAGTAGTGGCTCTTGCCGGTGCGCACGTTCTGCAGAGCGAGAATGGCCCAGTCGTGCGGCCCTTTGCATTGGCGAACGCTGTTGATGGGCTCGCACGTCTTCACCAAAGTGAGCGCCTGCAAGATTGCACAAAAGAGAGAGAGAGAGAGAGAGAGGTTGGAGTTTGAGTTTGAGTTTGAGTTTGGAATGTTTAGTGATTTGTTAGTTGTTACTTTTCCGCTCTTGTCGGTGGCCAGCTGGATGGTGTGGCGGTCGTCGTTTCTGAACGAGATGGAGCACGAGTTTTTGTGCTTGTCGGGGCACTCGCACAAGGAGTTGATGCGGTTGAGTCGCGTGTAGACGGCATTGCACACTTGTTGCGTCGCACATTCGGGCAAAGTATACTTTGCGAACGGGTAATTGTAATAGGACGTGGCGTTCACCTGAATTGAACGAAAGACATGTTATTAGGCCCAAGTTCCCACGCGTCGTATAATTAAAATGTTTGCACGAGACGGACAAACGTGAACTCTTTTCTTTTCTTTTCATTTCTCGTTTTTACCTTTTGACCAGAAAATAAAAGAATGCAATGAGATTGATGACCGGAAATGGGTGGGAAGAAAGAAAGAAAGAAAGGAAGAAAGCAAAAAAAAAAAAAAATAATAAAAGAATCGTACCTGTTTGGCCGTGGACGGCGCGACACTGAGCGTGCTGGCGACGTCGACGTCGACGTCGACGTCGACGGCGAGGGCGAGGGCGAGGGCGAGGAAGAGCCAAGAAGAGAGAAGGACGGATGCGATCAACATTTCTACGGATGGTGGAGCGGTGCGGTGCGGCGCGGCGCAGCCTCTTACGACATGACGTTTGAGTTGTGGCGATGAGAAGAAGCGAGCGACGGGAGTATTGAAATGCGAACAATGCGTTGTTGGATTCGACCAATGGAAATGCAGAGATCGACCCCGAGTTGACCGTGACCTCGGCGCCGTGTTGATGCAGTTCCATTTGGTTGAGCTCGAGCCCAACAACTCGATTAACGCAACACGAATGCAATGCAATGATGGTGGTGATGATGATGGTGATCGGTTTATTTTGTTTTTTGACACTTTTTTGTGTTTGTTGGAAACGAGCGTTCACCCAGCCCAGCCAGCCATCATCATCGGATAAATTTGTCGACTTCCGGTCGAGGGGAAATTGAAATTGAAATTCCGTGGAGTGTGAAGCGTTGAATAATTTGGGCAATTTGATTGTTTTTCTCGCATCACCAGACCTTTGTGTTGAGCTCATTAATTTTTATCTCGATCAGGAAACGAATTTCGAATGAATTGGAAAGAAATGCGCTTCTCCCTTTTTTCTTTTTCTCTTTCTCTCTCTCTCTTTCTCTTTTTTTCTTTTTTGTTTTTATTATGATATTGTTGTTGTAAGTTTGAATTTGTGTTATTACATTCGTATTCGTATTCGTATACTTTGATGTGTGCATTGAACGAACGAGGCTGTTTTTTCGGATCAGATCAGATGCAGTAGGCGCTGTAGGTCGTGACCGATTGCAGATCGATGACGTTATTGGGAATGACGCCCGGTTCGAGATGATGATCGGGGCAGCGGTGGCCGCGTGGGCACTGGCACAGCGTGTTTGAGTTGACGTCCTCCAAATCGCGAACGAGTTTCTTGCTCGTAAACAAGCGACAAGGCTCCTTGCGTTGGCAGCGCAGTCTCTACGAATATTTATAGATTTACAGTATTTCATTTTATTTGTTTGTTAATTAATTAATTAATTAATGTTTTGTTGAGATGTTTACACTTTTGGGCGAGCAGGCGAACGAGTACTGGTATCCGGTTCCTTGAACGCCGTGATACGCTTGTCGTTTGATGATGTAGGCCACGCTGTTCTTCGGGCACGCACAGAAGAGCATTTGTTGCGTCACGTTGTCGGCGTATTTGATGACGGTCCAAGTCACGTCACGGAAATATCGGCATTTGGCTAATCGATCTATCGATTCGCAAGACTTGAAAAGAGAAAGAAAGAAAGAAAGGAATGACCTTTTTAAGCATTCTTTCTTTATTTCTTTATTTCTTTCTTTCGTACTTTGAATTGACGGTTTTTGTCGGTGAGCGTATGTCCGTCGTTGACGTCGGTGGACGCGGGGCACTGGATTCCGTTGGCGCATCGGCACAGGCGCAAACTCCAGGCGGCGCCGTACGTGTCGATTCGGTTGCAAACGGAAAGGGGCGAGCAGGTTGGCAAATCGTTCTCGGAATCCTGCGGAGAAAAAAAGAAAGAGCGTGACACCTGTCAGCGCACGTCTGTCTGCGCCTGTCAGGCCCAACCCCCGTCCCGCCTTCCGCGACCACTTTCCAGCAGAGAGAATGATGGCAACGCGGCGGGGGATAGCGAACCTGTCGTCCTTTTTTGCCTTCATAAAAACCACGAAAGAAAAAAAGAAAAATGAAAGAAAAGGAATTGGGGGAAAAAAATGGAGAAAAAAAATGGAAGGTTGGAACGGCGTTGAAATGAAATTGCTCGTTTTAAATTGGCTGGAATGAAGCGTTTCCTGCGCGTAATTCGTCTTACCCCATTCTGGTAGAGAATTCGGTCGTCGTCGATGCTGAGAGTGCTGAGAGCGCTGAGAGCGCTGAGAGCGCTGAGAGCGCAGGTGAGAAACGCGACGAGGCAGGTGAGAGTCGACGCGATGTCCATTTGGGAGTGTGGCTGTGGCGCAATCACGATTAGGCGCTCGTCAGGCGTAGTAGTATTTATAGTGATTCGCTCATGAATGGGACCTGTGGCAACGAGACCACGCGAGACACAGGAGAGCCCTTTTATGCCCCGTGGCCATTTCCTGGATGACACTCGTCATCCCCCCTCACCCCTTGCCCCTACCGAACTCGCCAACTGGTCAACGAAAAACGGAAAACGGCGCTTTTAATTAGCAATTGTTGTTCTTGTGACTCAGTTTGCAAACTGTGTCACTCACTCACTCACAAATCAGAAATCAGAAATGTGAAAAGAAATGAATGAATGAATGAATGAATGAATGAATGAAGGGTGTGGTAATGGTAATGATAACGATAATGACGATAATGAAGATGGTGTTCGCTCCTGATCGGGGCCTCCCGGTTCAATTCGTCGTTACTCTTACTTGTTAGTTCTGGGAAAAGGAATAATTAATGAGCTTCGAGGGTGTGGCGGGTCCTTGAGCGCAAGCAAGCAGTGTTTACCTTGTGCCTGTTTGGAGCGAGGGGTTGGGTATGAATTATGGCTATTCTATTCCGGACGAGTGAGTGCGGATGCCACAGCGCACCCCGTGCGCCAAATTTGGAGCTCGCTTGACCCGTCCTCTACGACCCCTGACAGGTTGTTTTTGTTTTATTTCAGGCAAATTGTACGCGGTTCTGGGCAAGCGCAGCGGTCAAGTGCTGGCCAGCGATCTGGTGGAGGGCTCGCAGATGTTTGACGTGACGGCCACGTTGCCCGTCGTCGAGAGCTTCGATTTTGCCAACGAAATTCGCAAACAGACGAGCGGACACGCCATGCCACAACTGGTGTTTACGCATTGGCAGGTGAGAGAGAGAAAGAGGCTCGGAGACACAGAATGAATGAATGACTACTAGAATGAACGAACGAACGAACGCTTTTTGCATTTCCGTTCGCGAGCTGAATATTAAGTCGACCAACCCTGTTGGGATAACCAAAATGGGACAGACTCACACTATTACGGATGATAAGAAGGAATTTTTTCTTTCTTTCTTTTTCTAATTATTACTATCTCGTTTGTTTCAGGTGCTCGATATCGATCCGTTTTGGGTGCCGAGCACCGAAGAAGAGTACGCGCATTTTGGCGAGAAGGCCGATTCGGAGAACAGAGCGAGGAAGTACGTGAACGCCGTCCGGAGGCGGAAAGGGCTGTCGGTGGACGAGCAGGTTGTCGAACACGCCGAAAAACAAAGGACTTTGACGAGAAATAAATAAATAAATAAATAAATAAATAAATAAATAAATAATCGAATAAAACGTGACTATAATCTATTAAAAAAAAAAGAAAAAGTGTTGAAATGCTAAATGTCATATCTGCTGCTGCTGCTGAAGAGTGATTACGGCGAATTATTTCTTTTTATCTTCTTGACTGACGTCTTTACGATTAAAATGGAGAAGAAAAAAGTGCGATATCAATTGGGTATAAAACGGTATTGTAAATTGTAGACAGGTGGTACTCGTGGTTAGTTAATTCTCCATCATGGACGTTAGATTAATCGCGCTGGTTTTGGTCGCGTTCGCTTCGATCGTTTGCGCGCAGAGCTCAGGTTTGACTTGGACTTGTTTTTCAATTTTTAATTTTTAATTTTCTTCTTTATCTTCCAGACAAGAAGGTTGTTTGCTATTACGGCAGTTGGGCCGTCTACAGACCGGGCGCGGGTAAGTTCCCGGTGGAAGCGATCGATCCGTTCATCTGCACTCATTTGATTTATGGCTTTGCCGGCTTGTCTAGCGCCAACACCGTTCGTTCGCTGGACCCCTGGAACGATCTGCCCGACGAATGGGGAAAAGGTACTACGTGTGCACAATGGTTGAATTGAATGCGTTCGTGAGTAAGTGTTGAACGTGTTTGCTCGTCGCAGATGCCTTCGGACGATTCAATGGACTCAAGCGGATCAACCCGAAACTCAAAACGATTTTGGCGGTCGGTGGCTGGAACGAAGGCTCCAAGAAGTACTCGATAATGGCCGAATCGAGCGCGCTGAGGAAGACGTTTATCGATTCGGTGGTGGTTTTCCTCAGGAAGTGGGGATTCGATGGACTCGACATGGACTGGGAGTATCCGAACTTGCGCGACGGTGGGCCGCGAGACAAACAAAATTTTGTTTTCTTGCTCAAGGTATTAATTATCATTATTAGACATGATTTTTGGCATTGTCATTTTCTTTCTCAATCGTTGAAAGGAACTGAAAGAAGCGTTTTCACCGTACAATTTCCTCTTGACTTCGGCCGTGGGCGCGGGCAAAACGACGACCGACGCCTCGTACGACATCCCGCAGGTGTCTAAATACCTGGACTTCATCAACATCATGACTTACGACTACCACGGCGGTTGGGAGAACGTGACGGGGCACAACTCTCCGCTGTACGAGCGGGCGGGCGAGCTGGAGCACAACCGATTTCTCAACATGGTAAGCCAAATATTCTGTTTGTAAATTCATTCATTTATTCATTTCTCGGCGAATTTTGTGTAGAACTTTTCGATTCACCACTGGATCGCCAACGGCGCGCCGCCGGAGAAATTGATTCTGGGGATGGGGCTGTACGGAAGAAGTTTTACTTTGCGCGATGTCAACGTGAACGGTTTGGAAGCGCCGGCGCCTCAGAAGGGCAACGCCGGGCCGTACACGGGCGAAGCAGGAACGCTCGGCTACAACGAGGTGATTGGTTTTTAGACATACTCATTTTGACAAATATGATGAAATGGATAAAATGAATAATAATAGATTTGCGAGCAAATAACCAACGGCGAACCGTGGAAAATTGTGTGGGTCGACGGTTACGAGGCGCCGTACGCGTTCAAGGGTCGCCAGTGGGTCAGCTACGACGACCCCAAGAGCATCCAAATCAAGGCGAATTTTGCGCGAGACATGAAGCTGGGAGGGGGGATGGTGTGGAGCATCGAAACGGACGATTTTCACGGATATTGTCACGGCAAACATTTCCCGCTCATCAGCATCATCCACGAAACCCTGCGCGGGCCCATTGTCCGACCGCCCGCGCTGGTGACCACGCGACGCCCCGTCACCACCAGGGCGCCGAACCACCAAGGCTCTACGAACTGGCCTCCGACGGGTTCCGGCGACTGCCCCTCGGTCGGCTGGTTCCGCGACCCCGACGACTGCACCATTTATTGGCGCTGCTACCTCAACGGCGAACGAATCGTCAAGCAGGTGAGATTGACTCGCTCACTTTCTCACTAACGTTTTCTACTAACGGAGTACAAGTACGGTATTTGTTTCTTTTCTTTTCTTTTCTTTTGTTTGGCAGGAATACGAGTGCAGTGCCGGCACTGTGTTTGACGTGACCAGCAATACGTGCAACTGGAAGAACAAGGTGGCCGGTTGTTAAATTGTATTTATTTGATGCGATTAAAAAAATAAGTTAGTTTATGCCGAGTACGTTTGTTCATTTAATTTATTGGTCGAGTGAAGTGAAGATAAGGTACGTACGTGAGTGTACGTGTATGTGAGTGATGCGACGCCCGAGGCGAGCACAGAGAGCGAGAGAGAGAGAGAGAGAGAGAGGTTGGGGCTCATTAGGAATTCGCCCTCCAATGTTTAGCGGTCGCTGACTCGACTTGATTTTTCCCGATCGTTTGTTCATTCGTTGTTCTCTCTCTCTCTCTTTCTCTCTCCGCATTATTTTCTCCGATGGATCGCAGAATTCGAGAGGTGAAGTAGACTGTTCGTTTTCTGTTTTTTTACGGTATCTATCGTGTTATGTCATTAGGGGGAGTTTAGAAATAATAAGGTTTATTACAATAACGGCTTTAGCGGTCAGTGTCCCTGCCGCCCTCGCGAACAACAAAATTCTTTTGATTCTCGTATTTGACCTCGACCTTCATTCCCGCTTCCTCTTCCTATTTCCTCCTGCGCTCATGTTTCGTTACGTTAGATTTGCATCGTGGGCGCGCTTGTTTCGGCGCTGTTGCTCGTCCTCGTCGTGGACGTGGAATGCCGCGACGCCGAGCAGGTGCTGGCGTGGATGGAGGCGCCGGCCGGAGACGAGCCGCCGAGATCCAACAAACCGCCCTATTACGTGTACACGGAAGAAACGTGTCGCGGACTCACGGACAACAGTTTGGAATTTAATTTATGCGCAGATGTGAATCAGGGAACTATTCCTCGCAATCCCATGGGACAAAACCCTCTCGATCAAAGATATCCATTGTGAGATACGTGTCCATTGTATTGAGGAATACAGTGCGCACAAATTACACCTACTTATTTTCTTTTTTTTTTCTTTTTGCAGCGAATTTATTCGAAACAAAACTTTGGATTACTTGCGGTCGTTTGTGCCGCTACTTAAGCAAGATCCTCGTTTGCCCAAAGTTTCGAAATACGACGGACCGATGCTGAATAATCGTCACAAACGAGAAAGTTTATTATTAAACGAATCGTCGGTGTCCGCGGAAGAGAATGAGAATGAGAATGAGAATGAGAATGAGAATGCCACTAGCGAGGGACGAGCGATTCCGTGTAGCGATTCGTCAAATTTGTAAATCATTTTTTTTTTCGAGTTAATCTTCTTTAGGCACGGTAGTGAATCTAAACGGGATGTATCGCGAGATGTATCACGAAAAATACTGCCGTCTATGGGGAAACTGGCACCAACGATAACGTCTAAACAAAGTGCTATTTTTTTTACACATCTCGTTCAGAATAACTAACGTGGCTAAGTTTTGGGGCAAAAATATGGCCGTTTTGGACCAAAAATTGGCTGTTTTGTCTAAAAATAGTGATTTCGGTTTCAGAATAAATTTTTTTAGTCTAAAATTGAATTTTAGTATCCAAAAAATTGAAAATTTTGGACAAAAAAAATCGACATTTTTGATTAAAAAAAAAAATCGAAAGTTTTATTCAAAAATCGAATTTTTGATAAAAAGAATTGGATTTTTAGTCACCCACTGAATCCGCCAGTGGTTCACATGATTTAGTCAAAACATAACTACGAAACTTACGAAATTAAGATTTTCAGTCCAATCTACATGTCACATGAAGGTTAACTTGTACCATGTGGTCTTAAACAGACACTTTTTTTAAAAAAAATTTAATTTGTAATAACATGTGTTTCAACTATGCAGATTGTGTCGCATGTGGGGAATGTTGTCGAACTTTGCGCCGTCGAAACCCAACCTAAACAGAAACGGCGTGGAAACAAGTGCGACCGACGCGATGGGAATGGCCACCGCGTGTCCGTCAACGGCGCATTACGCGACGCCCTTGTTCGCTCGCAATTATCGAGGCGTGTGGCGCTACGTCGTCCAGATCCCTTTCGAAGGCTACCTGGTCCAGTCGGTCGAGGTGACAAAGTGCGGGTAAGTGTGTGATACAAATTAAAGAATTAAAGAATATTACGATGGATTCATTTTCCTTTTTCTTTTTTTATCAGGAATAAAAAGTGCAACTTCATGGACGGCGACTGTTTGTCGTCGTCCCGTTGGACGTCTCTGCTGGCTGCCGAAATCTTCTATCCGACATCGTCGGTACCCCACGCCCCACCACCCATACCCATGACGACGCCGGCGCCTCACGCCGACCTACCAGTGCCACCCGTGCACGATTTCCAGAACTTCCAGCAGTATCTGTTCATGCGCGCGGGCGGAGCAGGCGGAGCAGGCGGAGCGGAAAAGACGCACACCATCGACAAAATGGATCGCGACGTGATGCCGAATAACGAGCCCAACAACGAGTCCAACAACTTGCCTCGGTGCGACGGCATCGACCAACAGGGGTGTTTCCAACTGCGCGTGTTCTACGACTGGTTCCTGGTGCCCGGCGCGTGCAAGTGTTGGCGACCCTCGGCTCGGCAGACCTTGTTGTTTAGTTAAGGGCTTTTTGCTTAAAGGTGCGTTAATTTAAAATTTAAAATTTAAAATTTAAACCGGTCCAGTGTGTAATTACAAATAAATCAGGTTTTTATTTATTTTTCATTATTATTTATATAATGCACATTTTTTTTAGTGGAATGGAAACGACGTCACGAAACTAGATAATCGAGCGCTTTATCTCTGTCGTTATCGTGTAGACTCAAAGCTTGTTTGATTGCTGTCTCTTCAAATCCCAGGTCGACAAATTGTTTAACGAGTCGCAGATAATTTTGAGCCTTTCAATTTAAAAAAAGAAAGAAAAAAGAAATTATTTCTGCAATTATTTATTTATTTCTTTACTTAGCACGCATTTACTTGTTTCTGGTCCTGGTCGTGCATGAACAGCGCCATTTCAGCTCGCTCAGCATCGAAACCACTTTCGACCATCGACTGAACGCAGCACAGATGTTCGACCACCTACAAAGGAAATGACTATTAGATTACCGACGTTAACGACGAGCTCGGCTAATAAGCTCGGCTAATAAGCTCGGCTAATAAGCCCATCTTACCTTTTTGTCGTCCACGCCCAACTTGAGAATGGCTCGTACGCTCCTGGGCCGGGGGAAACCCATGTCTGTCATTTGACGCGTCAGCATTTTCGCCCCCTCGTCCAACTCGTCGTATCGATCGGGCCCGAAACTCTGCGCCAATTGTTTAATTCAATCAAATTGTTGATTCGTCTACAAAAAATACTAGCGCATTCGCTTACTTGTACGGAGCCGACGCTGCTGGGTCGTGGCAGATGAGGCGTCGTGATGGCGTTGGCGGGCTCGCTCGACTCGTCCTGCTCGCTGGTCAGGTCGGGAGTGCTGCGCGCGGCGCGCAAACTCGGCACGTTGGCGTCGCCGTGCGGATAGCAGTAAGTTTGGTGGTGGTGGTACACGTTATCGGGCACGTTGTTCCACTGCATCGTGTACGTGGAGTAGGTAGGAAGGCGATCGAAGTTGGACCCGGTCGTAATTGGATACTGCTGCTCATGTTGCTGGTACGGCTGGCACGTGGAGAAATTTAGATTGTCGTTGCGATTCGACCGTCCGTACTGTTGATGGTTCGCGTACCGTTCGTTCGTCACCCGCGCGTCCATGCTCTGCAGCACGTTTTTCAACTCTTCCATGTCGTTGAGTGTTTTCAGTTCGACGCTGTCGAACGGACTCGATTCCGACTCGAAATCCTCCAGCTTGATCGCGTTCGGCGGCGGTTGCGGCGGCGGCTGCGGCGACGCCGTCGTCCGGTTGGCCGTCTCTGGCTGCAGCATGTTTTTCGGCGCGTAGTGAGCGAACGGATTCGGATTCGGAGTCGGAGTCGAGTCCGATTCCATCACGGGTTTGTGATTCTCCGTCGGCGCGCATTCGCTCGAGTCGCCGGAAGAGGAAGGCACGTTGTTGCCGCTGCCCGTCGGCGAACCGTCCGAACTGTCAGAGTTGCCCAAACGCGTGAACTGTTCGATGCGCGAGGCCACTTGTTCGTCTTTCACGCGTTCCTTCATTTCTTTCATTTTTCGTTTCTGTTGCGCCAACTCCAAAATTCGCCTCTCCAAACCAAAATCGTACTGCGGATACCAATCAAAATGTCAATTCAAAATCAAATAGGTACCGTAAATGTAAATAAATCACTCACGTCGTCGTTCAGAACGTCGGTGGGGTTCCTCTGCTTGTAGTTGAGTGGCAAAGTGACCTAACAACAATTTGTTTACGTTTACAAAATTAGTTTGGTTTGTTTTGTTTTTAAGGAAAACATTTCACCTTGATCGGAGGTTGGAACCTTTCGCCGATTTTTACGGGAATGCCGTCCAAATAACCGGTACCTATTCAACGACAACGTTAGCAATGAATCGCGAGAACGATTTTATATTTTATATTTTAAATACCGAGAAAATTTATTTTATCCATTATCACATAAACGAGCGATGACTAAGCCGTAATGGTGCAACACTCGGGCTTTCTGCGCAAAGGAACTTAAAAATTAAAAATTAACAATTACCACACGATGGAAAAGTGAATAGTTACCTTTATTTCCCGTTTCGATTAAAGTGTAAAGCTACACACAACAAAAGCGTGAGTTCAGACGATCACAGCTGACACGAGAAATGATCTGCCATCGCTTATTTTTATATTTTATTTTTCAGCCAGACGACGTCATGATCTTGATATCTCGTCACTTCCGTTTCCGTTACTCAGAGCTAAATTTATCGATTGCTACACTTTTCATTTCTTCGGAAGAAGTCGAGGTATAGTACATAATTGGGCGAAATCCGCGACGTGTTTAGGATATGTGACAATGGGGCTCGACGACTACGGCTACGGCGGCTTGCCGCTGCACAAGCTCAAAAACGACTTGCTTTTGAGAATCGCTTCGTCGATCGATAAATTCGGCTGGGATAAATTCCAGCGACACATTCCAGCCAATTGGTAAATTCATAAATAAACAAACTCATAAATTCATAAATTTAGCTGTGTATTTGTATTTTTCGATTTCTGTAGGGTTCACAACGACAGAAACGACGTAAACAGCTTAAGTACCGACAGTTTGCGAAAGCTGAAAGTGTCCGTCAAAGATTTCGCGTCTTTATTGTGCGATTTACAATTGAGAGAACCCTTGAGTTGCTTAGTGACGTTCAGTGAGTATCGAATTTAACATAAAAATTGGAACATTATTAATTAGGAATATTGATAAATTAAATAATCGAACCGATTAGTTCCGGTCCACATGCTCGAGCAGATGGAGACAAACGAACGAGTGGAGAGCGGGGAGACGTTACGTTTGGAATGCAAAGCGCGAGGATTTCCTTTTCCCAAGTTCAAGTGGTTTCGGCGGGGAATCGGGGAGAAGAGCATGAGCTTAATTCCAGGCCAGACCGCTTCGATTTTGTGCAAGGAAAATTTCCGGTGAGTTTTCACGAGTTGTAAAAAATGCGAAAAATGCTAGCTACATTTACGGTATATTTCGTTTATTTCGACTTTCGTTTTGCAGGACGAGCGACGTGGGTGTGTACGCGTGCAGAGCCAGCAATGTTAACAAGCAGGGCGAGAAGTTCAGCGTCGAGAGCATTCGCGTCAACGTGATAGAACGCACCGATTGTTCCGACCGTACGTCATTTCGTCCTTATTTGTTAATTGTTAATTTTTATTATTATTTTTATTTTTATTCTTTTTCGCTTTAGATGGGTCGACAGAAAAAACCGTCTCGAAGAAACCCGTCATCACTCGCCACCCCGTTGGTCATCCGGAAGTGCACATCGGTGCCAGTATTATTCTGGAAGTGGTCGCGGAAGGCGAAGAAACGCTCGTCTACGAATGGTTCAGAAATAATGAACCGATCGAAAGTATTAGGAAACAAAACACGTTTAAAACTTTTTGTCGCGGTTTAAAAAATTAAATTAAATCGACAGACGCGGTTGAAAACAAATTGGAATTTCGGTTCATGATGCCCGAATTGGAGGAGAGGTCGTGGACGTATCAGTGTTTGGTCTCGAACAAACACGGTAAAGTCATGTCACATCCAGCGACCGTTCGGTTGGTCAAAAAGTCGATCGCGACGGTTTATCACGGTAACTGCTTAACTAATTGTATTGTATAACACAAGTTGTATTTATTCTTATTCTTTATATGTGAATAGCCACAGATAAAGTGGCACTTCTGATTGGGAACGGGAATTACACGCACTTGCACCCGTTGTCGTCTCCGGTTGAAGACGTGACCACGCTGGCGAATCAGTTGAAACGAGAGCAATTTAAAGTGATCGCGTTGAGCGATTTAGATCTGATTGAAATGAAAAATGCCGTCAAATATTTTTGCTCGCTTCTTGACAAAGGAATTTACGGTAAATAAAAATTCACATCTGCAAAAATTGATTTTCCCTATTTCTATTTCCCTATTTTGAATTATTTTTAGTTAGAATATTATTTTGAAATTGAAATCCCTTTAATTTGCATTAATTTTCCCCTCCTGATTGCTGATTTTGACCATTCTCCCTGGTACAAAAGTGCCTATTATACACAAGTTGTTTTCTAATTTGTCTAACTCATTTGGTTGAGCCGAGTGATATGCACAAGCACAACCGACCTAGAAACATCCGCTGAGCAAACTTGGTAATGCACCTCAATGCATTCTTGTATTTAGCCACTGTCATTATTTCATTTTGCGTTGTTGTACCTTTTCTCCGCTATTGGAAAACCCATGCCTCCATTGCACCTTGACAGAGTCTATTTTAGCCATTACGAACATTTGTGTTAGTATTTTGCATCCTATTCATTTGTCCCCGCACCATTCTGAAGACGTGGGTCGTTGTCGCTTGTCGCCCTAGCGCATAACACCAAACGCATATGATATGTGCGCATATGTAGGAGAGGAGACAATTCTTCGCATTCTTCGTATTTCCTCTACTCCACTCGACTGATTTTTGTCTTCTTTTGTCTGCAGGTTTCTTTTACTACGCCGGTCACGGATTCGAGTATAACAATCAACGGTACATGCAGCCGATCAATTCGTGGAATAATTTCAGCATCGAAGGATCGCTTTGCGCCGAATTCGTACACGAGGAAATGGAGAAGAGGAAGCCCAGACTCGCGGCCTTGTTGTTCGACATGTGCCGAACCGAACGCGAACGGTAAAAATTGTCTAACTAGCGGTAATTAAAAATTTGTAAAATTTCAAAATTTCAAAACTTTAACACGTAGGACGAAAATCATTAATGGCGAGCAAGCGATCGTGTACAAACCCGATCCTCATCCGAACTTTATAATCGCTTTTGCCACGTGAGTGTTCTGTTTTCCTTAATTTTTCCTACGTCACTTGGTTTTGAACGGATTTGAAATTGAAATTGAAATTGAAATGTTCGTGTTTGTTTAGAATTTTCCAGAAGCGAGCGTACGAAATGCAGGGGGTGAAGAATGGCGTGTTTGTGTCGTATTTGAAGAAATACATCAACGAGAAGATATCGATTCAGACGGTTGTCGATAACGTGATTGCGGACGTTAACGCGGACCCGTTCGCCGGAAAGTATCAGCATCCGTCCACGCACAAGGCGCTGCCCGAAGATTACAGCCTCACCGACCGGATCGTCGTGACGGACGAGGACGAGCCGGCTGCCGACATTCGGAATAAACTTTTTGAACAGATAACAGGTTGATTCGAAAATAAAGTGGGAAATTGTCAATCAAATATTTTCATTTTTCTGATAGTTTGTCCGAGGGGATTTTACGGACTTGTATCCGACTTTCCACCGAACGTCACTCTTTCCATGACGACGGCACCGCACAGAGGATGCATACTCAACGGTCTCGACATAATTGTCAAGATGTACACTCCTTATACAGACCTGCAATTTTTTCCTTTCTTCAAAGTCGAGAACGAGGTATAGCAACTGTACAAGTACTTGTAGTTGGCTTAAAACCAGCACTACAGTTTGCGCCCGGTTTAACTATCTTGATGCTCAAATAAAGGAATTAGAAAATCGTGTGCGAATGCAGAATGGGATGCGCAATACGAATTTAGTATCAAGATAGCGGGCACAACCTGTACGCAATAAGTGAAGTGTTGCCTTGTATGAGTTTTTACGAGTGTATTAACAAGTAAGTTGGTTTCAAGTCCATTCAACTGATGATGATGATTTTGGCCCAAGATTTCATGCATTTTCTTAACTAGTGACGGGATTATTTAATATTTGTTATTATTTGCATTTTACAGAACGTTAAGGAAATCCCCATGAAGAACGTACCGGTGAAAGAAAATGAAACGGCGTTCGGAGTCTCCGTTTTTTATATGCAGAAGTTGGAAGTAATTCTTAGAATCTTTAACGGGTTTGCTTTCGCGTTCTTCGGTTTAATGATTTTTTTTCTTTCTTTAGGAAAACATTCTGGCCAAGATCAGCATTTGCGACGAAAAGAAGAACGTGCTTCGCGAAATAGGTTTGGATTTGGGCATGCCGCTCATTATGCCCGCCAATCTGTCGAGGAGCAACGAGAGGTCGAAACCCGTCGAGGAAGACAGTTGGGTGGAGACGTGATAACTTGGAACATTTAAATTTAACATCTCAGATATAATTTTTAAACATTTATTTTGTAAAAAAAAAGTAAACGAGGATGTTTCTCTTAAGTTGTGTCTCGCGCAATTTGTTTTTAAGGAGGATTTGGTTAGCTTTTTCGCCAATAGATGGCGCGTCGTATAGTTTTGTGTTTTGGTTTGTCGACACGCCATTTTTTTGGTGACGACTGACGACGTCCGTTTAGTGCGGTGAAGCCCAACTCATAGTTGAACGAGTTAAAAATGCGAATTGCAATCGCCATTTGTTTGGCATTTTTCTCGAGTTCGGCGTCGGGGACTCTTCATTTCGGAGCCACGCGACTGTCGCACGATTGCGATCACGAAATCAATTTCTTAGCGTCGAAATACGGCAAGGTAAACAATTAATTACGGAGTAAACATTAAATTAATCTTTAATTAGCTGCTGTTATTTGATTCTTGAAAAAGTTGTTTGCCAAAACAATTCCGCGAATCGTTCACGACGCGTCCTGGCCGACGAAACCCATCCCGTTGGGTCAAGTGTCCGGAGTCGCGGTCAACCTGCAGGATCAGCTGGTGGCGTTCCATCGCGGCGATCACGTGTGGGATGACACGTGAGGCTTTTTTTTTTAAAAAAAAAAATTTCTGATGAATTGATGAAATGTTGTTTCGTTTAGTTCGTTCGATTCGCGCGACCGTTACAGGCGCAGATCGGACGGTCCTATCGCCGAGAACGCGCTCATCACGTTGGATTCGCGAACGGGAGAAATGATTGGCTCGCGAGGAAAAGGCAGATTTTATATGCCGCACGGACTGACGGCGGACCACGAGGGAAATCTGTGGGTGACGGACGTGGCGCTGCACCAAGTATTTAAGCTGCCGCCGGAATCGGACGAACCGACGCTCACGTTGGGTGTGCCGTTCGAGCCGGGGAACGACCGCCGACATTTCTGCAAACCCACGGACGTGGCCGTGGCCATGAGCGGCCACTTTTTTGTTAGTGACGGCTACTGCAACAGCCGCATCATCAAGTACTCTCCCGACGGAAAATTCGAAGCCGAATGGGGACACTCCGCTACCGAAGGTAAAAACCTAAAAACCTAAAACCTAAACACATTTGAGCAATGAATGAATGAATGAATGAATGAATTGACAGGAGGCGACGATTTCCTCGTGCCGCACAGTTTGGCGTTGGCAGAGAAGGAGAACATGATTTGCGTGGCCGACCGCGAGCACGAGAGGATTCTTTGCTACTCGGCGGGATTGGACGGCAAACGAGCGGGCGAATTGGTCGCGTGCCCCATCCAGAGCTGGTCCATCGGGCCCGTGTACGCCATCGACATCCGAGACGACATGCTGTTCGCCGTGACCGGTTCCAGCGCGACCAAGGAAGCGAAAGGGTTCAGCATTCGTTTACAGGACCGCTCGCTCGATCGTCGGCGGGAAAACTTGCGTCCGTGGGTCATCGTCGGAGAATGGCAACCGGTCGAGGTAAGTTCGATACTCCACGTGTAAACTCGCTACAATGTTTGTCGTTAAAAGGGATTCGGACAACCGCACGACCTTGCGTCGAGTCCGAACGGCGGAAGTTTGTTCGTCGGCGAAATCCAACCGGATCGGATCTTGAAATTCGCCGTGGATGAATGAGTCGATCGTATTTGTTGTAAACATGTCGCTTTTATTCCAAGTCATTAATTAAATAGAAAATGTGGGGATGTGATTGATACGCGAGCGTTTCATTGTTAGGCGTGCGATCTTCTTTCGAGAGGCACGACGACGAGAACGGTGAGGAAAGATGCGAGGGTGCCGGCAAAAAAGAGCCAAAACAGGAATCTGTCGACGACTCGAGCTATTTGTCGCCACTCGTCGACCACGGTCGTGTTGCGATCCTGCAGCTCTCGCTTGGCCATGAGGTGGCGAAGCGTGCGCATCATTTCGCGTTGAAGCGCCGAGATTGGAGGAGCCGGTGCTTTAGCCGGAGCCGGAGCCGGAGCTGCGGCGCGGGCGATGTGTTTTACCCGTTCGTCGTCGGAGTTCACGGATTCCGTCGACGAATATTCGTGTCCTTCTCGGAACTACAACTTGAAATGTTGTTTTCTACAATTTATTTTATTTTTTTAAAAAATCGAAATGGCACCTTGGCTTCGTTGTCGGCGAACGGAGCGCACTGTACGCACGGCTCGGTGTTTTCGGGAAGGCCGGCGAGTCGCTTGAGGAGTTGCGATGGTGGCGTTTTCGCAGGTCCGCGGTGGTGGAAATTGAGCACCACAACGGTCATGATCACCGACAAGGACGTTATCGTCATGACGGCGGTCAAATAGATTCCTGGCAATGGCAATTGAACTTGATTTGATTGTTTGTTTTATTAGTATTTGTCGAGTTAAATCTTACCGATCAGAGGAATGGACTCGGACGTTTCGGGCATCTTCTCGGCGATGGCCAGCATGAAGACGGAAAATGCGAGCAGCACGGTGATGCCGAGCGCGATTTTCTCACCCGAGTCCGGCGGCAGACAGAACACCAGGAGGGTCAAGGCGGACATCATTGCGCACGGAAGGACCACGTTGTACATGTAGAAAAGCGTCTTCCTCCTGCAATTTATTTCGGATTTGTCTCTCTCTCTCTCTCTCTCTCTCTCTCACTCGTTGTTTTTACTTTTACCTGATGACTACGGTGATGGTGACATCCGGAAACGGTTCGGGGCAGCATGTGTAATAGACGACGTTGCGCACTATGCGCGCTTCGAGCAACTCCCATTCTCCATTAACAACGTAATTGCTCAAATCCACTTGGCTCGTCCTGTTGGTTACGTCTACCTATTAAAATGTAAAATGAATGATTAATTGAGTTGAGTTGAGTTGACTTGTGAGTTGAGTTGAGTACCTGGAATCCATCGTAGGTCCACGAGCCCAGCTTGAGGGTGCAAATTTGATCGTCAAAGGGAAAGTAGGTGACATCGACCGCACACGTAGAACGAAATTTGGTGGGCGGAGGCCAGAACACGTTGCCGTCGTAGTGGACCATGGCGTTGCTCCGCATGTAGCCGCGCGTGTAGTCGTCCGCACTGATTTGCATTCATTTACATCAATTACAAGTACCGCTATTGTACGTCTGTCATTTAGAAACAGAACTGATGTGTCTGAATGCTTCGTCTACCTGTTGTACAGTACGATGTCAGGCAACCAAATTTTTTCGCACGGTATTCGAAATGTTCGGATGTTGTTAAATAAATTGGGGTCCCAAGTCAGCAACTCGTCGTACCATTCCTGGTATGAAAAGCGAATTGTAAGTTGTAACGGTACAATAGCGACTCTATTGCACACTCACTCACTCACTCACTCACTCACTCACCTGATCGAGCCACACGTTGGTCGTGAGCACTTGGTTCTTTTCGTCCTGCAATATTTACAAAATCAAATCAATATTATTTATCGTCCCGTCCCCATACGATGCACATGGCTGATTACGGCTCCCAAATCAATCAATCTCCCGAACGGATCCTTCGTTCGAGCGGAGGATGAACGAACGAACGAGCTGCACTAGGCAGCGCCAGTTAATGGGATAGATAGAATGTTGTTTTTTCTCGAGCGAACTCAAATCATGTTATTTTATTCGGTTTCCGCTCGATGAAATTTAATAAACAAGTTGTAGAAATGAAATAAATGTATGTGGCGTCGCGGTGCTTAATTTTCCCGGGAATTTAGCGCTTCTTATCCCTTATTAGGTTGTAAAAGCCGAATGATTTATAGGGCCCTAGAAAAGTGACAGCTGTCACCGACGGAACGGAACGGAACCGTCTCCCTCCACTCTCCACTTTGCACATTTGAAAAATTGAAAATAGCGAGAAACTTGCACCGATGTTCAGTTAATTAACTATTCTGTCAAATGAGATATTAAATCGTTGTGACGAGTTAATCGGCTCATTTTCATAAACCGGCGCTTTATGCGTGCACTTTTTGCGTGCACTTTTTGCAATTTTACATGCTTTTCCCAAGAGCCCAGACCGAAAAAGAAGAACAAAATATTACTGATAAATTTGCAGCGGCATCGTTCACGTTATCGCGTTACAGGTGGTGACAAATTTGAATTTGTCGCAGCAGTTCCCTCTTTCTTACATTTCGTTTTATCCATTTTATCCCGGAGCGACGGCAGAAACGAAAACGCCGTTATCGTGTGCAATAAAAACTTGCTCTCCCCGTTGCACATCCACGAGTCGTGCCGGTAATGATACGACTCGAGGAGCCAATAAAAGAGTGAAAAGACGAATCTCAAAGTGTACACCTCGAGGCTAAATTCAATTCAACACGACTCCAGCTGCGGTACACAAAAACATACACAAACACATACGGTACACACATACTGACCAAGTCGAATATTTGCGTTAAAGTGGCACTTAGACGGACGATGACGGCACGAGATGCGTTTCTCACGGGTCTCACGAGTGGGTTGTAGTAACGAGTCAGATTGGACAAAAGACGACTTTCTTCTTGTTCTTCTATCCACTCACTCCTCTCTTCATTTGTGAATCAAATAAACAACAAGCAAACACTTTTTCTTTTCAATTAACAACAAATCTTTTTTTTTTTTTTAAAGAAACAACAATATTTTTTTTTTAAATACAAAAATAATTTTTTTTTTAAAAATACAAAAATAATTTTTTTTTTTTAAAAATACAAAAACACGCGGTTTTTTTTTTTAAATACAGATAAAAATCACTTACCCGAAGTTTGTCCTGTGGCTTTTGTAAAATAAAAAATGAAAATAAATGTTCTTTTCCAAAACTCCATTTTCTTAAATACGGAGTATTAAATAAAAAGTGAGAGCGAGCGGCGATTGTGCGGCTTCCCCGCTCGACTCGCGCGAGACATTGGAGCTCGCATTGGAGGCACGTTGGAGGCGCGTCATAGCAAATGTCAACTCCAGCTACGCGGTAAGTTTTTCAAAACTCGGCGAATCGTCGTTACATTCCAACAACATAAAGGTTCGATCCAAACTTTGCAAAAATAAAACTCAATTCGTTTTGCAATTAAACGGAAAACAGTTACCATGTTTTGTAATTTTGCGTTTGTAACGTAGCGCCGTCTGACGGTAACGGATCGCAGTTTAAGTCAACATGGCGCCCAAATTTAGATTTCAAGAAGGTATACCTCGGTTTATTATTCGACAATTCCATTAGTTAACGTATTGAATGGATAAAATAAGCAACGTGCATTCGTGCACGTAAGATCGAAGTACAAGTATTCATATTGCAATTGACTATTTTTAGGTGAAAAAGTTCTTTGTTTTCACGGACCGCTGTTGTACGAAGCCAAGGTAACTAACCAGCAACGTCAGAACAACAGTAAATAAGAATAAGAATAATAATATTAATAAATTCGGCGCAGTGCATTAAAGCCCAGGCCAAGGACAAAACGATCAAATACTTTATTCACTACAGTGGATGGAATAAAAAGTAAATTAAATAAAAGCGTTAAATGATTACATAAGATAACGCCTAATTTATTTCCATATTTTTTTTCTTCTTTCTTTCTTTCTTTGTTTCTTTCTTTCTCTCAGTTGGGACGAGTGGGTGCCGGAAAGTAGAGTTCTCAAGTACAACGAAGTCAATTTGCAGAAGCAGAAGGAACTGGAAAAAGCTCACGCGTATTCATTGTAATGCCGAGAACCCGTGACGATGACGGGGAATGGACATTTTAACAATCGATTTATTTTTAATATTAGGAAAAATAAAAAAACCAAAGTTGTTCCGAACAAGAAAAAAGATGCAAATAACGAAAAAGAGAGATCTACTACTCCGTCTTCGGAAAAACAGCAACAGAAACAGGGAAAAGGTGATGACGTTTTCTTATATTAATATCATCACGCTGGATGATTTGATTATTTGGATTATTCTTTCTTTCTTATTGCATAGGGTCGTCAACTTGCGTCACGCCGGCCACACCTGCTTCGGTTCCTTCCACTTCCACTCAAGAAACACCCACGCCAGACGCGCCCCGCAAAAAGAGAAGTCGGTTGGACCCTGCCGTCGAAGCTGTTTGTGACCGATTCGATAGGTGAATTCGTTAAATTTAATCTTGTTATTTATGGTTTTAGGAAGAAGCATTCCATACCCGCATAGAAATTAAAGTGAAATTGCCGGAAGAGTTGAAACCGTGGCTAGTGGATGATTGGGATTTAATTTCTCGACAGAAGAAAGTAATAAACCTAATGGATTTAATTAATCGAATTGAATTGAATTAAATTAAATGGATTAATTAATTAATTGATTAATTAATTTAATTAGCTCGTCACATTACCGGCCAAAGTTACGGTCGAGCAAATTTTGAACGATTACATCAAGACGAAAACATCGTCGAAAAGCAACACTCCCAATAAGTAAGTTTGAAAGATTTAAAAATAAAACGCCAGTTAGGAAGTTGTTCTCATTCTTTCATTCTAAAAATAGAAATTTAAAAAAAAAAAAAGAAAAAAAAAAAAAAACACATTATTTTCGCTAATTTACGTTAATTTACGTTAAAATTGTTGCGTAGGGAGAGTGCCATTCTCGAAGTAACTTCAGGTATTAAGGAATACTTCAATGTGATGTTGGGGACGCAACTTCTGTACAAGTTCGAAAGGCCCCAATATGCCGAGGTGGTAATAATTTATTCCGTTTCCTTGGTTGCATCAAAATGTAAAATGTAAAATCTATCAATATTTCAGATCTTGACCGAGCATCCTGATGTACCCATGTCCCAATTGTACGGTTCGATTCATCTGCTTCGTCTTTTTGGTGCGGAATGATGAATAATCAATCATTAGACACAAAAATGTAACGCTCATTTTCGTTTCGTTGCAGTTAAATTGGGTAGCATGTTGGCTTACACTCCGTTGGACGAGAGGAGCGTTCAACTGCTTCTTACACACATTCACGATTTTCTTAGGTATAAATATGAATATAAATTAAGTTAAATTAAATTAAATTAAATTAAATTAAATTAAATTGTGTTTAGGTATTTGCAAAAAAATCAATCGTCGTTGTTCAGTCTTAACGATTATGGCATCGCTCCACCCGAATATCATCGAAAAGCCATTTGAATTTGATTTCGCTCGTTATTATTTAACAATTAATGTATATGTATATGTATCGTGAACAAAAAAAGTATAAAAAGAAAAAAGAAAGAAAAAAAAAAAAGAAAAACAGTTGTTTAGTCGAATAAAGAATCGAGAAGAGCCGTGACCTCAAACGGCCTCATTTTAACTCGGCGGCTTACTTTACTTTCTCGAATCTCAATTGATTTTAGCTTAGCTTCGGAGCGCGATCCGTTCGCGGATGCCGGAGAGAGAGTGAGTGAGTGAGTGAGTGAGTGGTTATCCAACCTTATTTGGGCTTGGATCGTTTTGCCGCGATTTTTATATTTTTTTTTAATAGTTATTTTAAGATCGACTCAGCGCCCAATTTCGGAACTTTATTTATAAACTCGGTGTTCCGTCATTACCGATGCAATTATTCGGTAAATGGGAATGAAATGGGAATAAAATGAGAATGATATTTTAATGCGCGAGTTTTGAGCCCGTTTCGATTTCCGTGCTAGTGACGACCCCGACCGACCAACCACCACCGACGAGAAGGATCCGGCCAAAAGGATGGATGGATGGACGAACGGAACGGAACGAAATCCGACCTTTTTGACGTCATTTTAGGTTAAGTTTATCTTCCAATGGGCTGGTGTTTTGGCCGCCCTCCCCATCCCTGGCTGCGATATGCCCCGAGGCCCGAGAGTGAATTCACTCTCGAGTTTGTGGGATTAGCGAACAGTCGAAGTTCCTCCTTGCCCGGTTTGAGCTCGCAACCGAAACTTCTCTACAATTTCCTCGTATCCTCGCATACACTAAGCAACAGCCATGGATGCCATCAAGAAGAAAATGCAGGCGATGAAGTTGGAGAAGGATAATGCCGCCGACAGAGCCGACTTGGCCGAGGTGCAAGCCAAAGACGCCAACTTGCGAGCCGAAAAGGTAAAATTTGCAAAAAAAATGCAAAAAAAAATTAAAAGTTAACAAATCATCTTCTCGAGATTAAACCGTACAGAGAGAGAGATAAATGAATGAAAAGTGCGGATGCCGCATTCCAATCTCATCCGGTGTTTATTCAGTGCAAATATGTGAAAAATGTGCAAGGACAACACTTTTTTGTAAAATTCTTTTTTTTTAAATTTTTCTTTTTTTTCTACCGTTTTTCACGTTTGCATATTTTCATACTGATTTGGAGAAATCGAGTGCCACAGTGGCCCGTTGACCCGATTTTGGTCAATGTCGGTCACTCGGTTACATCATCGCGTGTACGATTTTTCGTGCCTTAGTTTTTTTCTCATTTGAATTTGGCCGGATAATGGAATTCGGTAGTTACGCGATCCCGTTTATTTCTGGTGTCGGAGCTTCACGTCTAGTGCAGCTTCCAAATTTAGCTCTTCCTCTTTGCTCGGATAAGGGAAAAATTGTTCTCGCTCTGAAATGCGAGAACGATGTATCGATCGAAGATTAGAATAGCGTACGAGTACAATGCAATAAATTGTTTGATGAATCAATTAATTAATTGATTTTATGAAATTGTATGAAATTGTATGAAATTGTATGAAATTGTATGAAATTGTATGAAATTGTATGAAATTGTATGAAATTGTATGAAATTGTATTAAATTGTATTTGTTTTTTCTGATAGGCAGAGGAGGAGGTCCGAGCTCTGCAGAAGAAGATCCAGCAGGTGGAAAATGACTTGGATGTGGTGCAGGAAAATCTTTCGCAAGCCAACAACAAGTTGGAGGAAAAGGACAAAGCCCTGGCGAACGTGAGTTCAACCACAAAGGGTCAAGGTTAGAATTTCTCTCGAGGAATATTTTATTATTATTATTTAATTGAAACTTTTGCAAACAGATTTATTTCTTTCTTTATTTCTTTCTTAATGAATCGTCGGTGTGGGGATTTAAAGAGAGACGAGAAATGGGATGGGATGGGAAGGAAAGGAAAGAACTGACTTTTTTAAAAGAGGAATTCGAAACTGAGAGCGAATTGCGTCACGTGACCAAATAAGGCGACGTCCCAAATGGAATGCTCGCGCGAGTGCGAAATCTCAGTTGAGCCGCGCGCAGCTCAGGCCGAGAGGAGAAGCAAGGAGAGGGAAGCTGACTGACGCGACGGCCGTGCTGCGCACTCGTTTTCCTCCCCCCGAAACTATTAAAAATGGCCGAAGGAAGTGATGAGCGAGACTTTTGAGACGTCGTAAAGTCGGAACTTTTATCATGAGGCGAGGACGGCGAGGCGGCGGCCACGGCAGCGGCCAGGACGAGAGAAACAAGTCGGGCTCGGGATCGGGATGGACGCGGAACCCGGGCGACGGATCGGACGATCGATCGGCGGCGGCTAGCGGGCAGAACGACCCGGAGCAGGCGCAGGAGCAGGAGCAGGAGCATTCGCACGAACAGGAACAGGAGCACGAGGAATTGGCCCGATTGCGATGCGGCAGCGTGAGCACCGAAGTTTTGTCCGATCGGCACAAGCGACGGAAAAACCGATGCGCCGACTACCCCGGTTTGGCGTTCGGCGGATCCGTGTTCAGTTCCAACACTTTGATGAAATTCAGCGTGATTGCGAACGAATTGCACAACATCATGAACGTACAGCTAAAAAGGGTGCGTAATCTCCGACGGATGGGCGGGGTCCGAATAAACATCCTCCGCAAACAATCGTAAAGAATCAATTGGGTTAAATTAGCACCTTTAATAAAGTTTCACCACTTTTATCCTTCCACAATGGACAAGGCGCAACGCAGCGCAGGGAGAGGGAGAGGGAGGGAGTGGGCGCGCACCTCGTAATGGCTCGCCAAACTTGTTGCTCATTTAGTTATTTAGTTATTTATAACGTCGTTCTTTCCTTATTTCTTCTCGTCTCTTTTTTAATTCGCTCATTTACGCCGATTGCATCATTTCGTCGATCGCAGCGTTCAGAATAAATAAAGAAAATAAAAGTCGCGGATCGGCGATCTATTTTTTTGAGCGTGGAATGATACGCGGTTGCGAACAGGACGCAGAACCGGAGCACCCGTCCTAGTTTTTCCCGTTCGTCCGCTCTCGTCCTCCATTTTTAGTCGACTCGCACGGTTAGGTTGGGTCGTTGGAAATAAGTTTTGAAAGTAAAAATGACGGCTGCTGCTCAAGGAACCCTGCTGGAAGTGCTCAAGAAGAAAATGAGGCAGACGAAAGAGGAGATGGAGCGGTATCGCGAGGAGGCCGACGAAGCGCACAAAAAATTGCAATTGGAAATTCTTCGGCGCGAGGAAGTAAGATGCTTTGATATCATATTCTCTCGTTGTGAAAAAGGAAAAAGGGAAAAATGTGGAAAGGTTAAAAACGTCATAATCGAGGGGAGGGATGGAGGGATTGGAGGGAGGGAGCGGCGCGAGCAAGCAACATTAGGCCAAGGATGTGCCGCAGACGCCATGTTGGGCGTGTGCAGGTCGTGCAGGTGGTGGAATGGAAATAAATAAAATTGTTGTTCCTCGAGAGAAAGACAGAGAGAGAGATCGGGATTTAAAATTGAGGATTTTGAATTTGAAATGTATGTGTGTGTGTGTGTTTAGGCGGAAGGCGAAGTTGCCGCTCTGAACAGACGCATTCAGCTTCTCGAGGAGGATTTGGAACGATCGGAAGAACGACTGAAAATCGCCACACAGAAATTGGAGGAAGCGTCGCACGCCGCCGATGAAAGCGAACGGTAAATTTGTTGTCTAGTCGTAATAACCGGGCTCGTGGGGCGATTAAGATGTTATAAGAATATTCGAGATACAATATACTCTGTAGATGATTTGTAGGAAGATAGTAGTTGCATGTTAGCGTGTTTATTTTTCCTCCCCGATTCCCCAGTATCAGGAAGGCGTTGGAGAACCGAACTAACATGGAAGACGATCGCGTGTCCATCTTAGAGGATCAGTTGGCTCAGGCTAAAATGATCGCTGAAGAAGCCGATAAGAAATACGAAGAGGTGGGTTATCAAACTAACAAAAGTAATACGTTTGCAGTTTGCAGGAAATAAATAAATAAATGCATAAATGCATAAATGCATAAATAAATAAATAAATGCATTATATGTGTGTAGTGTAGTGTAGGAAATGAGCGGATGGCGAGGCGACATCGACATCGACGTCGACGGACAAAACTATTTCTTTACTTGTTTTGATTGTTTTCAATGAGAAAAATATTTTGCTTACACGTGGGCTTTGTTTTTCTTTCATTTGCGCTTCTTCTCTCAGCATGCGAAAGGTGTTGGAGAACAGAAGCATGTCGGATGAGGAACGAATGGACGGATTGGAATCTCAACTCAAGGAAGCTCGCTTCTTGGCCGAGGAAGCAGACCGAAAATATGACGAGGTGAAGCATCACCTGCATGATGATCGTCAACAACATCCACCCGATTGATCGTTTCGTTTCGTTTCCTTCCGTTTCCTTTCGTTTTATTCATTAATTGACTAATTTTTTATTTCATTTTTTATTTATCGTTCAATTTTCATTAATTGATTAGTGTTTTAGCTAGCGCCCGCATGAAATGTGTTTTTCTATTTTTTGTTTCTTTTTTTTGTAGCGGCTTGCATGGATTGATTGATTAATTAATTGAATTACTCGTGGATTTTCTTTCAGATGTTTTGCACGAGCATTAAAACTAACATTAATTACGTGTGTATTTCAGCCGAGACGATTGATTATTAGATGTTAAAACAAAAAAAAAACAAAAACTGAAAGATTTATTTCTAGATTGATTTTGTTGTTGTAGTTTTCATTTTCTCTCTTTTTTTTTACTTGTTACTTTTTCCGAGTGATAAATAAATATGTTACTGAATTGTGTATTTTAGTTCGTTTCGTCGGTGTGTTTTCTGTACTAAAAAAAAACTAATGTTGCAAATGTTTGGCGAACGGTTTAATTAAAACGACACGTGTATATCGCAGGTCGCACGTAAGCTGGCCATGGTGGAAGCCGACTTGGAGAGAGCGGAAGAGCGTGCCGAGACGGGTGAAACGTGAGTTGTCATTCCATCTCAAATTCTCAAATTCTCAAATTCTCAAATTCTCAAATTCTCAATGTCGATTCGATAATTGAATTTGATTTCGATAGGAAAATCGTGGAGTTGGAAGATGAGTTGCGCGTCGTCGGCAACAACTTGAAATCATTAGAAGTGTCCGAGGAGAAGGTACCGTATTGTTATTCGAAAAGATACCGTAGAAACAAAAGGATTTTTCCATTTTTTTATTTAAATTATTTTTAATTTTCAATTTTTTTAATTTTTAATTTTTTTAATTTTTAATTTTTTTAATTTTTAATTTTTTTAATTTTTAATTTTTTTAATTTTTAATTTTTTTAATTTTTAATTTTTTTAATTTTTTAATTTTCAATTTATAATGTTTAATTTATAATGTTTAATTTATAATGTTTAATTTCCCATTGTAATGTTTTTCGAGAGTAAGCGGTGAAGGACTTGTTTCTCGAGTAGTCAGTCCTCTTTGCAATAGTTAGTAGTGAAATCGGTTGTAGATTCTCGTCTTCCCTTCTAGGCCACTCAAAGAGAGGAAGGTTACGAGGAACAAATCCGTACTCTTACGTCCAGGCTAAAGGAGGTAAATAGACCTTTTCCGAACTATCTAACGGGTTTGTGTGGCTTTTTGTAGGCTACGGCCAAAGAGGACGCTTTCGAAGACTCGCTCAGGCAACTCAATTCTCGTCTTCAAGAGGTGAGTCGGGAGATCCAGGGCGCCCCCTCTAAATATTTATCTAAATATTATCGAACAAAAAATATTTTATTACATATATTTTTACACATTAAAGCTTATAAAAGACTAAGCTCCCTCCTCGCCTCGCCTCGCCTCGCCTGCCTTCCTTTACCTGTCTTTATCCTTCGAGAGTAAAGGTAATGTCGTCGTAATTTTTTTTCTGCTACTGTTTTTTTTGGCTGCTTTTTGCTGTTTTTTTCTTTTTTAATCTTTTTTTCTCGCTTTTTTTTCATTTTTTTTTTCATTTTTTTTTTAAAAAGTCGTTTGCCGAGCGTTAGGTAAGGTTTTTTTTTCTTCTTCCGCGAGATTACACTCTTTTTGTTGATGTCTATATATGTATATGTGTATATTGTGTGTATCACGCATGCTCGACCTCATTTATTTAGTCGTGTGCTGTGTTGTGTAGTCGCGTGCTGTGACCTTTAAGTGGCGGATTGTTATTAATATTGGATTTGTGCTTAGGCTGAATCGCGTGCTGAGTTCGCCGAGAGAAGCGTTCAGAAATTGCAGAAAGAAGTGGATAAACTGGAAGGTAGACTCAAAATGTTGAAATTGAAATTTGAAATTTGGTATGGTGGTGGGCTAATAAGTATAAGTAAAGTATAATCCGGAGTATAATCGATGATGTTAACAACGATTTATGCAACAAACTACCGCTGTCCATTGCAGACACCTTGTTATCGGAAAAGGAGAAAAACAAGATGCTGACTGAAGAAGTGGAAGCCACGTTACACGACATACAATGCATGTGAACGAACGAAGCCGGTTAATTAACGTGAGCAAAAATAAGAAAGAAAAAAACACTCGTAGTAACAAACCCAATCCCGCATGCTTTTTTAATTGTATTTTAATTTCAATTTATTTGCTTGTTGTTCATTTATTTCGATGTAAGTATTAATTAACGGAACGGGGCTTTCCACTTCTTCGCACAAACACTGGGTGCACAGCTTTGTACCTTGTACCCTGTACTGTACTCGCAGCTGCCTCCATGCCAATTGCCAATTCGCTCACGGTGCAATCTCATTATTTATTATTCTCTTTGCTTTAATCCTTTGTCGTATTTTCAGACGAGTTGGTTCACGAAAAGGAGAAATACAAGTCCATCTCCGACGAATTGGACGTTACCTTTGCGGAATTGTCTGGCTATTAAAAATATATTTTGCTGCCATCTTTTCTTCCTCCTTGATTTTCTTTCTTTCTTTTCTTTAATTCCAATCAAAAAATTCTCTTCATCGGATAAATTATTTTAATTTGCTTGCTAGTCGAGATGAATTATAAATGACAAAACAATCATGCCTTAATTATTATTATTATTATAATTATTATTTTTCTATTTTTATTTTATTTCATTATAATTTGAAAGAGTCGAACTTGGTTTATTTGGGACATTAAATAACTGCCTTTTTGATACTACATCTCGTTTATATTTCAAGACATTTATTTCTCGTTTGAGCCAAGTTGTGCCCTTTCGCTATTCCACTGTAACCCAGTTTATGTAAAGCACAGTTTAAACAAACAAACAAACAAAACAAAACAAACAAGAATGGTATTTGTATGCCGAATAAAAATGCTGTAATAAGGGTGTGAACTTTTGTTTGAATTATTTGCCGAAAACCCGAGCGAAAACCACCGCGAGCGAGGCGGTTATTAGCGCCGTAACTTCCGATGCTGGCGCTGAAAGCTAGAGGGCGCTTCTGCTTTTGCTGCTTTTGCGTTCCAGAGTACGATGATATGCATCCGGTTCCGGTGGTACGATCAATAAGGAAAATGGAGGCGACCATGACGGACCACGTTTTGAAAGCCATTGATTGCAGTTTAATCGAACTTCGCCCGGTGTTCTCGGCGGATTCCAAGTATTTGTTCGTGGCTTGCGGACCGTCGGTTCGCGTGTATGCCACGGAGACGGGGCATTGCGTGCACAAATTGGTGGTTCATGACGAAGTGATCGCGTTGTTCGTCAACCCGCGCAACCATCTGCAGTTGTTGGTGTGCACGCGACTCGGACTCATCTCGGTGTGGGACTACGTGGACGCCGTGGAGCACAAACGCTACGACTTGATCCGGCGCCGAGTGGAGGGCGTGTGGATGCCCCGATTGGACGGAGTGGTGTACGTGGCGACGGACGACAAGCTGCTGGTGGCGCTGGACAACCTGTACGCCGAGCAGCCGCGACGCAAGGTCATTTTCGTGGGCGTGGACGAGGCGAGAAAAGTGGCGTTCGGAGCGGGAGGCGAATTCGCCGTGCTGGCGACGGCCAACAAGCTGTCGGTGCGACTCACGGCGACGGACCGACGCACCCAGCACTTCACGTCCAACAAGCAGCGCTACGCGTGCGTGTGCGCTCACCCGACCGACTACTGCGCGGCGACCGGCGACGACCTGGGCAAAGTGTTCGTCTGGTACAACATCCACACGGACGCGTTCGTGAAGAAGACGCTGCACTGGCACCAGCTGCCAGTGGCCGACCTGTGCTTCTCGCCGAGCGGCGCGCACCTGCTGAGCGTGGGCGGCGAGTGCGTGCTGGTCAAGTGGAAGCTGCACGGCCAGTCGGACGCCAACAAGTACAGCCCGCGCCTGGGCATGCCGATGCGCTGGGTGGCGTGCTCGCCCGACGCGTCGCTCGTGGCCACCTGCCACACGGACAACGCCATCCACCTGGTGAGCGCGCAGGGCAAACTGCTGCTCGTCGTGCAGGGCATCACGCAGTCGTACCTGTGGCAGCGGCCGCCCGTGCCCACCGGACTGGCGTTCGAGCCGCGCTCCGAGGCGCTCGTCACCAACGGCAAGCCGGGACACCTGCAGTTCTACTCGCTGCGCACGGACAAGCAGCTCTTCAACTTGGACATCGCGCGCCACAATTTTCATCATCGCGAGCGCGAGTTCGACGTGTCGCTGCTGGACGTGACGCGCGCGGCGTTCGACGTGCGCGGCGACTGGCTCGCCACCGTCGAAGTGCGCGACGACTCGGAGACGAGCATCGACGTCAAGCTCAAGTTCTGGAAGTTCGTGCAGCGTCTCAACAACTTCTCGCTCAACACGACCGTTGAGCTGCCGCACTCGCTCGCCGTGAACGCGCTGCGCTTCCGGCCGCCCGACGCCGACGCCCGTCGCATGCCGTTCTGCGTGTCGACCAGCGACGACCTGCGCTACAAGATGTGGGCGCTCGTCACCGATTCGGAGGAGGACGCGCGTGGCAACCGGCGCACCGACTGGAGTTGCGAGAGCGTCGGCTACTATCGGCGCGAGAAGGCCGGCGACGCGGCGTTCGACGAGGACGGCTCGCTATTGGCGGTGGTGTTCGGACGCGCCGTCACGCTGTGGGATCCGGACACGAACGCGCTGCGATCTACGCTGCTCGACCCGTTCTCGCGCGACGACGTCCAGCGGATCGAATTCGGACGCGGGCCGGAGCACAGCGGACTGCTCGTGAGCGTCACGGCAGCCAAGATGGCGGTGTGGAACGTGGGTGCGGCGACGCTCGAGTCGCAGCTGGAGCGCCGTGTCGTGTGCCTCGTCAGGGATCCGCGAACGGAGTATATGGCGGCGGTGGACGACCGAGAGCTCATCGTTTTTGCTCCGGACGCGCTGGCCGATCCCGTGCTTCGGCAGCCGATCGACGCCGATTCCAAATTCGTGGCCGGCATCTTCGTTCCGCGACCGAGCGCCGAGCGCCGAGATGCGCGCGAGGCCACGTGGGAGCGCGAGTCTCAACTCTACTTGATGGACGCCCGGATGCAATTGTTCGCCGTGACGCGGCGCGACTCGGAGGACGAGGACGGGGACCGAATCCCCTTGCCTATGCAGAAGAACGTGCCCGAAACGGCGCTCGCCGTTCTACTGTCGCAGAAAGTGAGCAACGAGGCGGTGGACGCGGAGCAGCAGCGAAAGCATGTGCAGCAGAGGGAGTCGGCAGCCGTCGAGGAGATTTTCTCGGCCGCGTCCAACGTGTTGCCGTGTCCTCAGAAACAGTGCGTCATCCTGCACAAACATTTGTTCCTGCAACGGAAAAAGGAGGAGGCGGCGGCGGCGGCGGCGGACGGGTCGGGGGCAGAGACGCGAGAAGACGCCAAGACGAACAGGAAGCGCAACGACTCGGTGTGCGCGGTCGAGAAGGACTCTGTGCAATGGACTCACACTTTCGATTGGTTATCAAATGTATTCATTCAACTTTAATTAAATTAAATCAAATCAAATCGTACACAATTAATTCATATTAACATATTAAAATCCGTATTTCGATTGAGTTTGTTTTCGCGTCAGTCTGTTTTCGGCCCATTGGTTTTTCAGCTCCAATTCGCGTTCTTTTGCCTGTCAACGAAACGAAGCTCTCGAATTAGCGTCTATAATTGGAATTTACAAGTTAGTGATCGACTTCAGTCCAACTCACCTGAAAAGCCAAGTAAGTGATTTGGTGTTTCCGCCGCTGCTGAGCGGACGGCGCCGGGCCTTTGGGCTTGTCGGTCTCGTAGCCGGCCTCGTGGGTCAATCTCTTAATTTCGTTGCCTTTCGGCATCTCGAGGTCCACGGACACGTCTATGAAATTGATTTCTTCTTTGCCCCGATTTTTCCGACCTTGGATCTTGTGCAACTGCAATGCAATGCAATGCAATGCAATGTAATGCAATGCAATACAATGTATTCATTTTTCTTTTTCTTTTTTAACAATTACCATTTCTTGATCGGTCTCCACCGGCGGCTCTTCCTCGCGGTAGCGGAAAGTGGGCGCCGCGTCCTCAACGTCGGCATCCGGATCCGGTTCGATGGGAGGTCGGCGCGCCGCCTCTTCCGCCTCCTCCGTCTGTATTTGAATGGCTTCCCGTTCGAGGGCGGCCAGCTGTTCGGCGTCTACGGCCGTTTGCGGCGGCGCGTTCGAACTGTCGGATTGGCGATACGCGTGGTTGGAGAATTGCGAGGGCACGAATTGCGCGGGCGGAGGCAGCGACTCGTCCGCGACGAAGAAACGCAGCGGTCCGCTGTTCTGGTCGGAATCCGAGTCTTCGTCGTCGTCGTCGCCAATGTGAGCAGTAGGTTGCACGGGTAGCACGGTCGTTTTGGCCGGCGGCTTGCGTGAAATGCAGTCGGGCACGAGTAACTTCTGGCTCGGCATGTTCTTGGGTGCCGGCAACAGAGCGAATAACCCGGCTCGTCCCTGCAGCAGTGATTCAACAAATTAAATTAAATCATTTGTTTATATTTTATAATTATTATTTACGGGTGCAAAAATTCTTTGTTTTTTTCTGGTCGGCTCCTCTTCGTCGGAATCGAACTGAAATGACATTAATCCAACGAATTTAATCGATACGTTTACACAAAAACAAACTCATTCAAACTCTTTACATCCGACGGTGAAGGAATGGTGATTTTCACGCTCTTTCCGTCTTTTTCTTTGATAATCGTCGCGATCGAACTGATTTTATCGGTCTCCGCGTCACTTTCTTCGCTATCGCTGTTTCCGTACGCGACCAAAGACATGTCGAAGTAGAACGAACTAACCACTTGCGATCAGAATCCAATCACGCCGACGTCCATGTTTGTTTGGTCGCGCTAAAACGTGAGGCATACCCGAAATTCACGTTTTAGTGGTACCGAGCTTGTTTTTTTTTTGTTTTATTTTCAGATGTCAGAGGAAGAATTGTTTGACGAGCTTGTCCGTGATTTTGCGGCTCTGCCAGCCGACCCGCCGATCAAACGAGACATCTGTTTACGCTGCTGGTACCGAATTTCCGATCCGTTAATAGTGTAAAATTGAATTCAATCCTTTCTTATTACAGTCGGCCCGTGTCGGTGTGTTGGTGTCTTTATTTGCCCGAGGAACCGGTCGTTACGCGCTCTAACGTTATCATTCTGCAACATCCCAGCGAGGTAAATGAATGAATGAAACAATAAATTAATCGAAAAGACCGAAAGCATTTTTATCTTCTTTCTGTGCTCCTCAAAAAGGAAAAAAGATGTCTCCGAACGGCTCCCATTCTACTGGCGGCGTTAGCGCGGGGCAAATGTCACATCGTTCACGGACGGAAATTTACGCCGAGCAAGTAATGAAATTAAAATGAAAATAAAATGAAAATAAATGAAAAATTTGTGAAAATAAGACACAATAATAATAATAATAATAATTGTTTGTGTTTTCTGTGTTTTCAGATCGCCATTACTCGAGAACGTTTTAACCTCTCGTCATAGTTTACTGTTATTTCCCGGCCCGGACGCCATCGACGTGGTGGACGTGCCTCGAAATTGCTCGTATAATTTGATCCTGTTGGACGGCACGTGGGCGCAAGCACGTTCGATTTATCACACAAACCCGTCGTTGCAAAGGTTACGACAGGTGATGAATGAATTGAATGAATTGAACGAAGTAATTGAAAAGTATTCATTTTTGTTTCATATTCATTTTTCAAGGTGAAATTGTGCCACACGGGGGTGAGCGAATACGTGATCCGCACTCAGCCGGACGACGGTTGTTTGTCGACGGTCGAGTCGGCCGCACTTGCTCTGGCGTACTTAGAAAACAATCCGTCGATTCGAGACGTGAGTAATATTAATTGTAATATTGTACTGGTGGTAGAATTAGGATCGAATTGAATTTGTTGTTTGCAGACTTTATTACGACCATTACAAGCTCTTTGCAACTTCCAATTACAGCACGGGGCGGTGGAGCATCAGAGCAAAGAATTTCTTTTTCAAAATGGGAAAATCAAACGGAAAAAGAAAAAATAAACGATCGATGATTTAATTTAATTTAGTTTAGTTTAATTTAATTTAATTTAATTTAATTTAATTTAATTATTAATAATTTAATTATTGTACTGTCGTTGTCGTCATCAGTCCTGATCGAGGAAATTGGTGAAGGACGGCGCTTCGTGCGCCTGCCACATCCGCCACTTGGAATGCAGTTTCGCTTTGGTCTCGTCGTCCGCGAAAATGTAATTGATCGCCTTCTGACTCAGGTCCCACACTTGCGTGCTCGACAGCTGGAACGAGCGTGCCGCCAACAGAAATTCGTTCGTCAACGACGTGTTCATTATTCCCTTGCTGTCACACTGTAGAAGTGGATGAAATTGATGAAATTGATGGAAATGATGCAATGAGAATTTATTTCATCAATTTACGGATAAAATGCACGGATGGTTTTTCGAATACCAGTGCCAGAACGGGTGGGCGCCTATGGACGGCACCGCGCCGGTGCGCATGTTGGCCGTCAACGAGTATTCTGAAATGCGCAAAACATTTATTTGTTCATCGACTACCTCGAGGTAGGTAGGGTAAGGGTAAGGGTACCTACCTATCGGTATTTTGTAGTTTTCCACCATGCTCGTGAGTTCGAGGGTGCCGCCCATCTCCGGTTCGACGTAGACGGCTTGTCCCAGTCGGTCGGGTCGCATTTCGATCAGCGCTTTCGTCTCTGGATTTTTACCTGGAAACTGCCAACTGGTTCGATCCAACTGGTTCGATTTGCGTTTGTTTCTTTTACAAATACCTCGGCCGCGTGAAAAGCCAGTTTGAGACCCACTTTCCTTCCTTCTTGCAGCAGCGGGATGAAGACGCGCGCGTCGCCCGTCTGATGAGACATTTGTTAAAAGTTTATTAAGTAAAATTGTTTAGTATTTTTTTATTTTAAATTTTAAAAGTTAACTTTGGGGTTTCCGCTCAAATCCATGCCGACGATGGAATGATGGGATAGAAGCAGCTCGCGGGCCAGTTGGATGCTCTCCTGTGCAACGGAAATGTCCTCGGCCCGGTCGATCGACAGCAGGTACTTGACGTCGATGTCCACTCCTTCCTGCACGCACGCGTCCACGGCCGCCAGAATCGCCTCGATGTACTGGCGGCGCGTGAATTTGCCGGCCAGTTGGCGCGGACGACTGCGCAGTTCCAAGTACTTGACGTTGTCGGCCGCGTACTCTTTGATCACGTCACAAGTGGACTGAATAAAATGCAAATTGCAAGTTCACGACGACGATGAGATGAGATGAGCAATTTTTTTCTTTTTACTAACCGTGTAAATACTTTCGAGCGAGTTGGTCAATTTATGGCACAAACTGGTCGTTTGATTCGCGCTGTGACGGAATAAATAAATAAATGTTTAAATGTTTTAATATTTAAACGTTAAAAGTACTCGTCTAGACTGCGACAGTTGCCGTAATTTCCCAACGACAGCTTGTCGGTTGGATTCTCCTTGTTGTATTTTTGCAGCAGCCTCTGACAAGTCTCTTTGCTGAACGATCCGCTCAGATGGGCGTGTAATTCCTGTCCAAGAGGAGGTTAAAGAAACGATGGGGACGAATGAGCAACTATCTTACCACTTTTGGCATTGATTTGCAAAAGAAGTTGGCATTTACATCCATATTGGTTGGAAAAATCGTCTGCTGTATTCCGCGGGTATTTCCAAGACCCGACACGCAACGGAACAGGGTCGATCGCACGAAATACAAATTGCGCACGCCGAAGTAATTGCGACACCGAGTTATAATTGAGTCTCAACGATTGAAATCAATTTGGGGAAATCTTTAACGTTTGGTACGAATCCAAGGATAATCGGGTAAACACGCACGTCTGTCGATTTCGCCTTTTCGGGTCGTTCGTCGAAGCGTCGAAGAGAATCGTCGTCGTCCATATTCGCCGCGGTGCACCTGGCACCCCAATCGAGCCGAATTGGAACCGGTAATGGCAGGCATTGCCTACACAAGTAATGCCTACAACGAGGATGAGGAGTTGAACGCGTGGGACGAGCGGCAGAACCCGCGCCTGAACCTACCGCTCACCACCGAATATGGCGGTTCGTTCATTCGCAAAACGACGGGCAGTCCGGCGGACGGACCGCAAGAAGGTATACACACATTGTATTTAATTTACGTAATACAATACGGAAAGGAGAAATATTCTTTATTCTTTATTCATCAGATGCCAAACAGAGGTTCGCCAGCCTGGGAATTGGAGTAGCGAGCCTCTTCTCCGAATGCATTTTGACGCATCCTTGCATCGTGATACGAAGACAGTGTCAGGTCCACCGAATGGCCACGCGATACCACACAACGCCTTTCACCTTGTTGGCCGTCGTCATCAACCTTCAAAAGCGACAAGGATTGAGTACTCTGTGGAAAGGATTGGGAAGCGTGTTCATATTGCGCGGCATCACGCTCGGCGTCGAAGATTTGCTGAGTAAAATCACCTCCTTGCCCAAGTAATGATGATGATGATAATAATAATAAGCAATTATATATATTTTTTTTTTTTAAAAAAAAGGGAAGTATCGAGACACAATTCTATGCGAACGATCGGCAAGCATCTTTTACTAAAAAGCCTTAGTTTGATGCTGGTCACTCCGTTCTTTTCGTCGAGTCTCGTGGAGACCGTGCAGGTGAGATGAGAGGGATGTTGAAATACAAACGTAATTTGCAATTTGTCTGTCTGTCTCTCTCTCGCAGAGCGACATCGCGAGTGAAAAGCCGGGCATTTTCGACTGCATTCGCGAAGGCATCAACCGCCTGGTGAGCACGCGCATGTCGGCCACGTGTCGCGTCGTGCCCGTGTGGCTCCTGTTGGCGCCCACCGTCATTCTCGGCATCGCCCAGTACGTGGTCTCCTCTTCGGTGCAGTTCATCGCGTTGCGAACGTTGCAGTTGAAGGAGGTGGAAAGACACAACAGCGAGGAGGTATTTCCCAACCCAACCCAACCCGTTATTATCTACTCCGTATTATTTAATTAATTTATATTTAATTTATTTAAATAGACCCGATACAGCTATTCGTTGAGCACGGCGGAGAACTGCCTGTTGGAATTGAGCGCCGCTTTCGTCGGCCACTTCTTTTCCGACGTTCTGTTGTATCCGCTCGAAACGGTCGTGTATCGGTTGCACGTGCAAGGGACGCGAACGATAATCGACAACTTGGACACGGGCCGCGAGGTGATCCCGCTGATCACGCGCTACGACGGGGTCGTCGACTGCTTCAACAGCGTGATTCGCGACGAGGGAGTGTCCGGATTGTACAAAGGGTTCGGCGCCCTGCTGCTGCAGTTTGCCATTCGACTCTCCATCCTCAGGCTCACCAAATTTATTTACCGTGAACTACACCAAAAGACTGGAAATTAATTCGACCGAGATGAAATTTATTGAGTTATGAATTGATTGATTAATTAGCGTTTTACACAGTGAACCCAAGCAGATTTCATGTTAATCGTCAAATTTTATTTTGGTGCCTTGAAATCGCGCGTTATGTTGATTTAGTCTCTTTTTCGCTTCCCATGATGGATGCAACGAACCTAAAACAAATAATTACCTTAATTAAAAAAGAAAAGAAAAGTTAATTTTTTTCTAGTCACCTTCGTTCGCAGGTGCTGGATTTATGCGTTTTTGTGTCCTTTGAGTGGGTTTGGGTTTGGGTTTGGGTTTGGGTTTGGGTTTCCTCGGTAGCGGTGGTGCCTTGCGCGCTTTCTGCGCCCGTGTTTTATTCGGTTTCTTCACCGTTTCTTCTATGTCGTCGTCGTCGTCGTCGTCGTTCCCATCGTTAATGAAAGCGATGAACTCATCTTTTTCCACTTGCTTTGCATCTCTGTCCAAATAAAGTCTTTCGCTCGCTACACTATCGTCGTCTTTCTCCTCCTTTTCGCTAAGCTCATCGTCTTCATCCAAACTAATCATCCTTATTTCTTTTTCGTTCCGCGCATCATCGTGTGTGGCCAAGTTAATCATCCCGACTTCTTTTTCACTATCGTTGTCTTCGCTCAAATTAAATCTCTCGATTTTTTTTCCACCACCCTCGTTTCCGTCTCCGTCTCCGTTTTCGTGAAGATCTTGGGAAGTTTTCTTCACTTTTGATTTCTGCTTTCTTTCCTTTTTATTCGGTTCGTTCGCAGCCGTGATTTTCAATTTGCTCCGAACGAGTCTCATTTTTAACAAATGCGGCAGTAGATTTTCCCAGTTGGGGAATTTTTGCCGAAAGTCGTCGACCAGCTGTCTGATGGAACTGTGTTCGGCTAATCTGGTCATAACTCTAGATTTGTCGCTCGGTTTAACCTGGAATAACAAAAACAGTCAATGCGCAATTCCAACGGACCATCGACAACCAACAGTTTACTTTTGTTATTACTTCGGCAAACTTTTTCGTGTTAATCAACGCAAATCGGGAAACATCGTCGCAGTCCAACGCCTGTACAGAGTAGTTATTTTATCATTTAATAATGTTTCATACATTTCGTTTTATTCAAATAAAAATTACTTTGATTGCGTTTATTTCATCTAGTTGGTTTTGCCATCGTCTCTTGTTCCGATTCAATTGATCTTCAGATCCTCTGTAAATTTAATTTAATACAATTTAATTAATTAATCAATGTTAAGCCTTTTATACTTTTTCTTTTTTAGTCTGTCTATGTTGCGCGTAAGTTTCCGAACGATGTGCACTTTCGCTTGTCGAACGGCTTTTCTCATTAACACGATCTGTTATTTCCAAAATTTTCATCAATATCACCGCTAAATTATTTAAATTACGATCGTATACCTGGTTGTTGACAACGACGAGATCCATGCTGATCTTTTAGCTCTCGCTGGAAGGTGTTAGCCAAAGCGTTGTAGACGGACCTTTTGGCACCAGGTAGCGCTGCGAAAGGACTGTAATTCATTCTCGGATTAAGGATCGAGCACGGACGGAATAGCATACGCTTCTTCGCGAATGTAAGAATGATTAATAAAAAGGAGAAACGTAAGCAAAGGAACAAAGTTTTGTCCGAAGAAGAGAATATATTGTACGAAGTTTTGGTTTCGAACGAATGGCAGGAACCCGAAGTTGTGGTAAACTCACGAAACTTTCTCTATTTTCTCACCACTTTCTCACAACTTGATTTTTCTCGCACGCAGTTAAAGGACGATGTTGTCATCAAGAAAGCGCTGGGCTCCGTTCGACCAAGTAATAAGAAATAACCAATAAATCAATAAATGACTAAATCAAACGAATCGGTTGCAGATTCTCGGTGGTTTCGGCCGTTATCGTTTTCGCCGAACGTTTACGTTCCGAACTCGGTTAAGAAGTTGATCGAGCTTCAAATGGCGTGGCAGTTCGCGATCGGAGAGTAAGGATAAGCGAAGAAAATTTTAATTTTGTAGTAATTAATCATTACACAGGCAGGGTAAAGCCGTTGCCATTTTGCAAGAGACGTCGTTGGAAATTCGAACGTCGAGGGACGAATATTCGAGCGTGGTGGGAAAAGCGACGAGTAAGAAACGATATGTTATATATATCCATTCGCTCGTGATTTTAATTTTAATTTAATTTTAATTTTTACTTTTAATTTCTATTTTTGTCCAGTCGGTCGAGACGCGTTTCCTCAGTGGCGCAAAATGTGTTGGAGCGGCGACTGCAGCCTGTTGGCCGTGGCGCACAGCAACGGCGACTTGGACGTGTTCGATTTGCTCGCCACCAAGTTGTTTTCTATAATGAACAAACCGTTTGGCCAGATACCGTGCCGGGTGGATTGTATGGTGGATGTGGCGTTCGTGGATTGCCGAGTCGGAAAGACGCGATGGTCCAGCGAGTTGGTCGCGTGCAACTTCAAAGGAACATTGAACTCGTATTACGTCAAGTGAGTTTTTTGTTAATTTGAATGAAATGTGGCACGTAATTTGTATTTATTTATTTATTTATTTTTATTTATTTATTTCAATGTGCAGCTGCACGGACACTTATCAGGAAGCGACAACTTTCTCTTTCTCGGGTCGTTATCCGAACGGCATAACGGCGTTCTGCTGCCATTCCGAGCACTACCTCGTCTTTGTGGGCGGCATGAGGATGGAAAACGTGGACGAGGCGCAAACTCACACCCTGGCGTCGCACTACGAGATCACGGCGTGGCGCATCCTCAACGACGAACCTCATTACAAAATGGTGACCACCGTCAACGAGGACGGCTCGAAACCGTCGCCCACTCGATCTCTGCTCAAGTTTATGCCGACCATTCGATTTTTTCAGACGATGAAAGAAGTGAGTTTACATTTTTAAAAAGAGAGATTTAGTTAATGAATGAATGAATGAAAGAATTCGTTTCGTTTTGTTCAGGAGGCCGTATTCAAATTGAGGGTGTCGCCGAACGGCCAGAAATTAGCCGTGATACACACGACAGGATCGCTTTCCGTTTGGGAAATTCCGTCGTTGAGACTGTTTCGGTTGTGGCATCTCGGGGAACAGGTGACGAGAGGAGACGAAACCAATTTTAGTTTTTAGATTTTACACTGGTTCGGTTTTTTTTTTTTTATTTATTAGCCAGGCTACAATGCCGTGAACACGACGTCGTACGACTACGGCACTCGCAGGAAGTCGTCAAGCGAGAGAGACGAACTGGCATTTCACTTGATCGACGTGAATTGGTGGTCGGATAATGTAAATGAATCGATTTTATCCACTTTACTTTTGCAAATAACTCTTTCTTTCTTTCTTTCTTTCTTCCGTTTGTTTGCAGGCTTTAATTTTGGGTCGATGTTGCGGTTCCGTGACGATTTCATCCGTTCTTACGCTCAAGAATTTGCTGGGCAACTCTTGCGAATGGTTCGAATCGATGCCGCAAATTTCCGCCGCTTGCGATAAGAAGTTCCTCGCGCTAGAAGTAATCGATAATTAGCGTCTTTTACGCATTTCTAATCCTCCTCGCCTCGTCTCATCCCGGCAGTGCGAAACCCAAATTAACCCGAAGAAACGTGGTTCGATCGACGAAGACTCGATTGAGGAGAGCAGCGACGACGAGAGTTTCATTCTCAAAAAGCCGACCAAGTTGATGAAGAAGGCGTTGTATTACATGACAGACAGCGAAAAATTTCAGCCGCCGAGGAAACGAACCAAGTAACTTGAAAGAGAAAACACATCTTGAACGTGTTTTTGATTGTTTTTTTAATAAAAAGGGTTCTCACTAAAACGTATCGGCTCGTGTGCCTTAAATCGACGACACCGGAAGAACTTTACAGACGCAAGATGGACCGGGAAGAGTACGGCGAGGCGCTCGCATTGGCCCGCGCGTACGACCTGGATGCGGATTTGGTGTACCAACGTCAGTGGAAGAAAGCGCCCGTCTCCATCGCTTCCATTCAAGATTATTTGGTAGCTTTAGTGGAGTTTAGTCGAATTGACTCGTGTATTGATTTAAATTAAATTACGTCGTGTGCGGTTCAGAGCAAAATCCAGAAGCGATCGTGGGTGCTGCACGAATGTTTAGAACGAGTGTCGGACAACGTGGACGCGGCCAGGGAATTGCTCGCGTACGGCATGCGGGGAACCGATTTGGAGGTTTTGGTCAAAGCGGGAAAAGGAGAGGACGATGGCAGGTGGTTTTAGAATTTATGAAAAATTTACCTTACTTTGCTTTACTTTATTAAATTTCAGATTCGTCGTGTTCGACGAGTCCGATCGCGACGAGGATGCTTTGTACGACGAACCATACCACCTGGACGAGTCGAGCCATCGCATGCAGAAACTGTTGGCGCAAATCGATTTCAACAATCTGACGTTGGAGCAGAAGCAACTGCTCCTGTCGCGGCGCAAACTTTTATCGTATTTGGCGCGCCTAGACACGTACGAGGTGATGTTGGGCGGAGCGCATGAGTGCGCCGAACATTTTGACGCGAAATTTTTCCAATCTTTTCGGAGCAAGTGCGCCGTGGACGCCGCCGTGGAGTTTGCCAGAAACAGCGATTGGAATCGGGTGCACGTGATGCTCACTCACCACGGCGACGAAGTGCTTGAGCACTGGCTCGGCATCCTCGCCAATTTTCCCGAAACGACCAATCCGTACGAGTACAGGAACGTGTTGCCTGAATGCACCGCCGACGGCAAACGAGTGTACGAGTGGGATCGGTCGGACGAACGGGAGCAGGATTGGTGCGAGGACGTTCGTTGCAAGTACGGAGAACGCCCATCGAACGACTCGCAATTTGACTTCTCTTCTTTCCTTTTCAGAAACGCGGTGGGAGAAATGTACGCAGAAACGACGCTGTACGAAAACAGCCCGGAGTCGACGCGATTTCGGACGAACGAGTTGACGCCGGCTGTGCTGAGCGCCTGGTACGTGGAGAGGGCGCTGGAAATTGAGAAGCGCACTTTCTTCGTCGACTGCGCTTTGGAATTGGTCAAACTGGGGCAGGAGAAAAACGTTCGGGTAAATTTAATTTTTTATTTTTTGCTAATCAGCATTTCCTTTCTTTCTTTCTTTCTTTTATTTATTTATTTCCCAAGGGTTTGGACGAGCTGTACGAGGATTTGTTGACGCTGGAGACGCTCGTGTACGAGTGTCAGCTGGAGTGCACCCTAAGCGAATATCAGGCCAAGGACGACGTCGCGAAAGCTCATTTGCTCATGTCGACGGTGAGGTGGAGAATTGGAAGGAGAATTTATTGACATTGCTACATTTTATTCTTATTCTTATTTTTGATATTTTTAATAATCAAACAAACAGGCCACAGACGACGCTTACGTGAAACGGTTTCGACGTTGGCTTACCCCTTTCTTGGATCGACGGGAATCGCGGCACGCCGGACGGAAGCTGGAAATTCTGCGTGCCTACATGCTCGACGTGGCGGAGACGGATCTGTCGCGGTGTCTGCTCGTCTGTCAGAACTCGCGCAGCGAATTGCCTAACGCGATCATCGCTCCCGTGAGCGAATTGATCGACATCGCGCTTTCGTGCGCGTACGCATGCACCGAGAGTGATCAGTTGGCGGTGGCCAACAGCATCTTAGAATGTCTGCCCAGCCGCAACTACGGGTAACAAACAAAGTTCGATCGTTTCTCCAGATCCTTCCTTTCCTTACTTTTTTTGAATGACAATTTCAATTTCAATTTCGTTTAGGCCGGAAACTCCGACCATGCTCAAATTGCACGACTGGATCGACGAATTCGAAAGCGATTTGTCGGCTGCTTTTATTTTACGCGAACACGGCGTTCTGACCGCGCTGCCTTACATCCGCAGTTGCCGGGGTGATCCGGAAGAAGTGCGGCGCCTGCTCGTCAAATTGACTCGTAAACGGTGAATGAGATGAGTGCACTCACTCGATCCGATCCGATCCGATCCGATCCGATTAAAATTAAAATGTTTCAATCTTTTTTTAAATCTCGTTTCGTTGTAATCGATTTAATGTAGGGTTTCGGCGCTCAAGGAGCAGCAGTGGTGTAAACTGTTGGACGACATCCTCAAACTGCAGAAGGTTTTACGGTGCGTATCGCCGAACGTGTGCCATCAAGTGTTCGTGTCGGGTCTGCTTTGTTCCAACAATTGCGACAACATCAACCTGACCGAGAAACTGATGGAATGTTCCGCGACCGGATCGAGCGGTGGCAGAAAAGAGGTGGGCTACGAGCAAGCTGTCAAGTTGGTGCTCGACGCGGCCCGAGAATACTTCAACTCGTCCGCCAGTCTTTCCGATCCGTGCATGGACTTGGCCAAGTGAATGATGCGAATTGAATTACCTAATAAGCTTAGATTAATCGCTCGATTTCTGTCCATTTCTATTTGCAGGATGTGTCTGAATTTGATTACGGACAAGCCGAAAGAAATTGAAATGGAATTGGACTTGATCGCGGCTCTGGTCCTGCTCAAGGAATTGAACGTGTCCGTTTTGCCGTTGCAAGGTGAACGAAAATTGTGAATTTTTTTTTACGGTTTTACGTTTTTCTGTTTTTTTTTTTAACGTTTTTTTCGTTTTTTTCTACGCAGTCCGCCTGTGCGAAGACCGAATTCAGTTGATCGAGATGGCTTTGCAATCGCAACCCAAAGCGTACACGCGAGTGTGGAAACTTTTGAAATTGGCCGATTTGATGCGGGTGTCTGGAGAGGATAAACATGCTCGCGACGGTCGAGTTCTCGATTTGGCCGCCAATTCCGCCATGCTTGTACGCGTCAATTGTTGCGTAAATTGTTTTTCTTTCTTCTTTTGTTTGTTTCTTTTTCTTTTAGCACGAAGACTACACCGCCTGCTGGAATCTGTGCCGGCAGTTGATCGAACAGGACCATCACGAGCGGTGGCAGATCTGCGAACGGCTGGGCCGATGCGACAACTTTGCCAACTTGCAAGCGAGGTTGGTTGACCCAATTTGAAATGACAATTGTAATATTTGATTGATTGATTGATTATTTAGTTATTTATTTATTTTCGCAGACAAAGTCTGTTGTCGTACGCGGCGATTTATTGTTCGGGCGAATCGATCGAAAGTCTGATCCGTTGCCACAATCTTCTGGAGTTGCACTCGTTGAATCAACATCTTCGCTCTCAGATTGACGACTCGAGCGATTCGAAAGGAAACGATTGGACAAAACCGTTGTACCAGACTCGCGATTTCACTCAGCAAATGTTCCGGGCGACCGGTCACGTGACCACGGCCGTCATTTCTCAAATGGTGACGAAACGATTCTGGAATCGAACCGATCCCGGTGAGCGGGAGAAGGTCGAGGCGAGCGGCGGCAACGCAAATTTCGAGCTTCAGGGATGCGGCGTGTTCTACGCGGACGTGGTGCGCGATTGTCATTGCAGCGAGTTGCACGCGGGCCCCGGCCCCGGCCCCGCCCCCGCCCCCGCTTTGCAAACGGCCCGCAATCTGCTGCGTGCTGCTCTCCTGGCAGAAACCGTCGCGGACACATTGCAAGCGTGTTTGGATTCTGCCGGTGAAGACAAATTATATTATATGAATTCTATTAATTATTTACTCCTTTCACTCGTTTTATTTATGCGTTTAATTTGTTGCAGTTCTGCGTAAATTAGCCGAATACACTTTGGAGGAGGATTGCGCGTTGGGTTTGGCGTACCTACTAACGCTGACGTCGTTGGACGAGGCCGATCAGAGCCTCAATTCCCTGCCGAAATCCGACGTTTCCTTGCACCTCTCGTGCTACTACTTTGCGTTGCAGGTGCTGTTTCGCGTTTCACCGACACGCGATTATTCGCTGGACCCCGACGCAGCGATTGAGCTTGCGTTGCGCGAAGCTGACGCGGTCAAGTCGACCGACGGCGACTTGGCGCAGTGCGTGACGCTGTTGAAACAACATTATGAAACGCTGGCGGACATGCTGCAAGGCCAACTGCTGCACCGACTCGGCAGGGGAGTGGACGTGGTGCGGTTTTCGCTGGACGCGCTCTACAAAACCAACACCATTTTGGGTCTTGCCATGTGAGCGAATTTTTGTTTGATGTGCAACGAATGAATTTTGAAATGTTTGTTTGTTTGTTTGGTTTTTCAAGGACGTTGGACGACGACGTGTACGAGACGGCCGTGTCGTTGGCCGCTCGCTACGACATTCCGTCTTTACAGGTCTACCTCAACCACCTGCAGTTCCTGTTCGCCGAAATCGAGCCGAACGAGATCGAGAAGAGAGTGAATCGTTTGCAGCTCGTCCCGCGCCTCAGCAAAAATCCGTCCGAGCTCACTCGCTTTTTCTCGCAATCCGTCTACCCGACCATTTCCGGCCTGGATCACCCGCGTTTGCTCTATTATTTTCAGTTTTTGGAAAAGTGCGGTTGCAAAAGCGTGCAACCTCGGACGCGGCTGTTGCGCAAAGTTAAAAGCATCGCCTCGCGGTTGGACTTCAAGCGCCTGGTGGACTCGAGCGACCCGTTGGCGCTGATTACGCCGTGTCTCACCAGCGACAACGTGCACGCGTTCGCCAAGTTGGCTAACCAGCTGACGAACGGCCAAGATGGACCGTTGACTCAAAGCCGCGTCTATAGTGCTTGGATTCACAAGATGTTTTACCAACCGGAGTCGGAGTCGGGCGATGCGAGCGTCTCGTGGGTGCGGCGGTACGAAGCCTGCTCCGAGTTCGTGCACAAATTGAACGCTCGCGACGTGAGCACGATGGCGAAGGGGCTGTGTTTCGGCCGGCCGGCGCTGGCCGCCGCTCTGCCGCTGGACGCGCGCAAGGAGATCGTTCGTCGGGTGCTCGAGCATGCCGAACAAGAACTCGATAAGGTTTCTGACGAAATCGAAAAGTTAGAATATAAAATATATACGCTGGACGGAGGGAAAAGGAGAGGGGGGAATTTGAATTTGAATTTTTCGTTGCAGAGGCGAGTGGGGAAAATGCGCGCGCGGGTTGAACGCGGCGCTGGATCATTTGGAGTGGAGGAGCGGCGAAGAGGTGGAAACGGCGCATCAGAGACCGGAATTGGCTAAGTATGTCGATCTTCTCGACATGTCCGTGTCCGACGCGCAACAAGTTCGTCGCGTCTTGGTAAATAATAATTTAACCACCACTGACATTCGTAATCGGCTACACGTTTTTGTTTCACTGCGCATGTGTGTGTTTGCCCAATTAACACGTTCCAAAATGCATTTCGTAGTGCAATAACAAATGTACACTTTGACAATGCATTTGCAATTCTTGAGCAAAAGTACTTTCAAATATATTTTCAAGCATATTTTATAAAATGTATTTTGACAAATAATAATAATAATAATAATATGTTGCAATATATTTTTGAAACGTATGGGAGTGTTCAAGTGGTTACCATTTGAAAGCCACAGAAGAAAATATAGAAGAAATGAAATGTCCTTTTTCTTTTGGTGTAAAAACAATTGAAGTCCATATTTTAAAAAATGTACTGTATTATTTGCTCTATTTCTAATTACGGCGAATGCGAATGCGAATGCGAATGCGAATGCGAATGTGGTGCCAACTTGTGCCTAGTAATAATTTAATAGTAAAACGATGTTATGGTTTTTATTTTGCTTTAATGGCAGAAAGATTTCGTGATCGACGGAAACTCTGTAAGCGCGTTACGACAACTCGTGGGCATCTGTCCGACGGGAACTCGCGTCGCTCCGGCCGACTTGGTAGACGAGGCTTTACGTCACCTCGTTGAAGAATTAAAGTAACCACCTTGTTATTCTATTTTATTTATTATTAATTGAATTAATTGAATTACAGACGCGATTATGTCGATTCATTGGACGTGCTCGCGTTCGAGTGCATCCAGAGAATTTTAAACGAAATCCGAAGGCACGTGAACGACGGGTATAGCGAAATGAAAATTTGAATTCTCAATTTTGTATTTAAAAACGCGAATGATTTGAATATTTATTTTTGTAGTGGCGATTTGCTCTCTGTCGAAGGCGTCGTGGGCGCGTTGCGACCGTTCTGCGCCGACCCGTCGGTTGACGTCAATCTCCGCCTCGACATGTTGGAGGAATTGGAAAAGGCGTTCACGCTGGACGGAGACGATGCGCGCTTGGCCACCCTGTATCGCACTCAAATTATTCTGGCCGTCGCTTGGCCGGATTTCGTGACCACTGCGGACGATGTGGCGAGCGCGGACGGTCGCCGCCGACTCTTGGACAAACTTGTGCCCGACTGTTCGTCGACGACCCGATGCGCGGTCCTCGTCCGCCTACTAACCTCCTGGAGGTGCGTGCTTTGCTCGCTTCTTTTGTAAATTTAAATTTAAATTTGTTTTCCTAAAGGAACATTGAAGACGACGTGTGGGTCGAGGTGTTGCGTAAACTATTAAATTGTCCGGAAGCCGATCGTTTGGACGTTTTTGTATCCACATTCCGCGGTTGGCCGGCCGAGCGACCGCCTCTGAGTCCGGAGAGTGTCGCGCAACTGTCGTCGCACATTCCGGAGAACGCGTCGCGAATGCACCGCTTGAAGTTCCTCCTGCTTTCGCGATGCGAGCTCATGTACGACGAGGCGATTCGAAACCTAAATGGATGCGAGGACTCCGAGGTGATAAATGCGATTGCCACAATCCAGGGCTTCTCAAACTTTTTAACATTTTAACATCCTTTTGATTTACTTACTCAACGTATCAATCAAAGTTGTAGAAATAACTAACAATCAATTAGTTTAATTAATTCAATTAATTCGTTAATTTCTTTATTTTCTTTATTTTTCAGGTGGCCGATTTCGTCGACGACGAAATTTTACATCTGTTGCTCGACAACAAGCTGGCAACGCGCGTGGTCGATTCGAGCGTTTTCGGAGCGCTGGTGGACTGCTCGCTGCGCACACCAGACCTTCACCACGGAGCGGACGCGGTGGCCACCGAGCTGCTCGCGGCCGGCTTCCGTTTCGAAGCGGGCAGCCTGCTGCTACGCCACCGCGCGGTGCCGGCCGCGCTGCGCACTTTCCGCGCCGCCTTCGAAAGCCTTCGTTGAATTCAAATAACCGATGGACGCATTTTTTGAATAAATTGTCTACACGTATTTATTGAAATCATTCGCTCGATTGACCGGCGGCGATCTCGTCGATGGCCGAGTGTATGGCGGTGACTTTGGCGGCGGGCGGCGCGCACCTGCCGGCCAGGTCGTCGACCGCGTTGTGCAGGGCCCTGACTCGGCCGTCGATGTCGCCCGTCCCCGTCCCCGTCCCCGTCCCCGTCCCCGTCCGGTGGTCAAAATACTGCTGGTACATGTCGTTGCGCTTCTGCATGAGTTTCTTGGGCAGCGTCTTGCGCTTCTTGGAGCCCGGCTCGTCGCAGCCGCCGTCCGGGTCGTCACTGGGGGAGCGCTCCTCCTTCTTGCCCGGCGCCGCGAACGCGTCCTTGTGTTTCTCCTTGAGATGCCGCTGCAGGTTGCCGCGCATGGTGAAGGCGCTGCCGCAGAGCGCGCACTGGAACGGCTTCGAGTTGCGGTGCAGGGCCATGTGGCTGCGCAAGTTGTGCGCGCGCGCCAGCGCCTTGCCGCACACGTCGCACGAGTAGGGCTTGTGCTCGGCGTGCACCACCATGTGCATCTTGAGCGTCTGCGGCTGCGAGAACTTTTTGCCGCACACCTGGCACACGAAGGTGCGCTCGGCGCCGTGGATGAGCGTGTGCCGGATCATGTTGCCCTTGAGCGTGAAGCCGCGCCGGCAGACGGGGCACTTGTGCGGCCGCTGCGCCGTGTGCGTCAGCAAGTGCGCCTTGAGGTGGTGGTCCTTGATGAAGCGCATGCCGCACACCTCGCACCGGTGCTGGCGCAGTTGCGCGTGCGACAGCATGTGGTCCTTCATCTGGCTCGGGTAGAGGAAGATGCGCCCGCACAGCTGGCACTGCAGGCTGGCGCGTTTGGGCGGCGCGCCCTGGCCGGGGTGCGCTTGGCCGGGGTGCGCGTGGCCAGGGTGCGCTTGGCCGCTCCGGTGGGCGCCCAGGTGCGAGTCGAGGTCCGCGCGCGAGTCGAATCCCTCGGGGCACACGTGGCACGCGTACGGCTTGCCGTTGGCGTGCGTCATCATGTGTCGCTTGACGTAGATGAGGCGGAGGAAGGAGCGCTTGCACACGGGGCACTGGTGCGACTTGCCGGCGTCGTGCGTCTGTTTGTGCGCGTTCAGGTGGCCCAGTTGCTTGAAGGACTTGTCGCACAGCGAGCACGCGTACGGCCGGACGCCCACGTGGCCAAGCACGTGCGTCACCAGGTTGTGCTTGGTCGTGTACAGTTTGGGGCACAGGTTGCACTTCCACTTCTGCTGCCCGTTCTCCGTGTGGCAGTAGCTCTCGTCGATCGCCACGTTCACTTCGGTTCGGTTCACGCGCAACCGCTCGCCGTCCCCGTCCTCATTTGCGGCTGCGGCTGCTGCGGCTGCTGCGGCGCGCCCATCGTCCGCCAGGTCGTCAGTCGGGTGCGCCAGTGCCAGTTGCGGTTCGAGTTTCGTTCGGAGCCCTCCTCCTCCTGCTCCTCCTCCTCCTCCCACGTCGGCCAGGTGGTGGAAAAACGGATTGAGCGACGCCGCTTCGTAAAGGTTGGCTGGCGCGAGAGGGAAATCCATCGCTGCTGGAACAAAAAAATGAGAAAAAAAACGAAACCCGCTTTCAATTAATCAATTCATCAATTAATCAATCATTTTATGCGCGCTTACGAGTCGACAGAAAAGAAAGCATCACAGTATGAATTTTTCAAACCATTTATGATAGTAGCCACAAAATGGCTGGCAGTTCGATTCGATTCCCAAGTGAATGGTGGCGCCGACTCGAGTCCGAACCCGAAAGCTTTTGTTTCCGGTTCGTTCATCGCGCACACAACATCACCGAGAGCTCAAGACAAGATCGAAGAGTACACACAACGGTAAGCGATCGTACTTTCACTGGATGGAGCCTAACTTTTTTTTTGCTCCCTTCAAAAACGATGCTTTTTTCAAGAGCGAGGATACGAAAAAAGCAATAAAAGCTTTCTCGGTCTCTACGGACGCATTTCCAATTCGTTCGCACCTGCGTCCTCTACCTGAATTTTAATATGGATCAATCCGTGTCCTCGGGCTTGGGTTTGCTCCTTTCTTTCCCTCCTCCTCATGCCAATGAATACCAACCGGAGTATGGTTGAGGTTCGGAGGTCATTGCTTTTCTTTTTTCCTCCCCTCTTTCTTTCTTTCGTTTTTTCTTTCTTTCTTGTCCACCTGGTCTGCTTTTTGGCGTGGCGCCATCTCGCGGGACGAGATTCGATCGCTCTCTCGCTCTCTCGCTCGCTCGCTCTCGTTCGAATGTTTGCGATCGACACGTTTATTTCATTTTACTAAAAAAAACAAAAACAAAGCAAGGTAATTATGATTCGTGATCAATTTCCCGCCCAGTACCGCAGCTCTTACGTGTGTGCACAGTATAATTTATCAGTGTCGAGCCGAGGGAGTGGGGTAGAATTGTGTGGGTTAGGCCTACGATGAAAAAAGTAAATTGACGCGCGAGGCGAGCACTCGCGCTTCAAAATTTCTTTTCGTTTTTTTGCGAGTGTCGAAATCGAATCGAATCGAAGCGAGGATTTCTGCGGGGTACTTAGCACAGAGTGCGTGCGTAATGGAGCTTCGCCTGCGAGCAGAAATGCACACACGAGAGAGAGAGAGAGAGAAAGTTGATAATTGTCACGATGAAGCCGTCAAATCAAATCGGGCCGCATGCATGAGTGCCAAACCCCTCTGATTAATAATACGTCGATAAGTTGCGTTTTGTTTATTCGGGGATCTGGTTCTCGTCTCTTGTCCATGGTCTTGGAAGGAGATCAACAACCTCTCTCTCTCTCTCTCTCTCTCTCTCTCTCGGCGGTTCTCTTGCGATTATCTTCTTTCTTTTTCTCTTTTTTGCAGAGATTTTAACCTTTGACCGGTGACGAAGCCGGGAGATACCCATTTGTTTCGTTTTATTTTTCGTTTCTTCTTTCAATTCGTCGATAAATGCGTTTAGTTTTCCTATCTTTCTTTCTTTCTTTCTTTCTTTCTTTCTTTCTCTCTTTTTGTTTGGTGAAGAATGAAAGAATGAAATGCACGACGTGTCTCAATTACCGGGCTGTCAGCGCGCTTTTTGATGGCCGCGCCGCGTGTGTTCGCTGTCGTTGGTTCAATTACTATAAATTTGAAACATTTTTTTTTCTATTTATTTATTTATTTATTTATTTATGTTGGGTTCGGGGTTCCGGTTTACCTTGTATGGCGTGTCTGCGCCGACCCCCGACGAGTTGCGTTGATCGAGTGCGTACCAAACGCAGAACGTCTCATTTTTATTTGTTTAATTCAGGTCCAGTGGTCGAGGACGGGAAATGGAAGCGTAAACTAGCATTTGGAAGTAGAAGACGACGACGAAGAAGAAGAAGAAGAAGAAGAAGATGTGGGCATTTAATGTGCTGGTGTTGACGGCTCTGGGTGCAGCGAGAGCGATGAACCCTCTTCCTCCTCCGCCCCCGCATTCAGCCACTCAGATGGAGCGTCGTCCGGAAGATGTTCTCTTAGCCGGTACGCACGTCGTACACACGCCGTTCCGTTCCGTCCGCTCTTATCTTTTGCTCGCACTCGGCACTCGTGCCAAACTGCAATTTTAATTTCTAATTGATGCATCGATTCGTTCTCGAGGCGCTTTTTTAGTCGACCTCCGTGCACGAGACCGCACAAGAAGCGATTGTTGTTCGCTCGTGACGAGTGGGAGGAGTCGAAACGGCTTAATTTGAATTGAATTGAGAAAGAAAGAAAAATAAAAAAAAATAAAAAGCCAGAGAAAAAAAAATCTTTTTCTTCGAAAAAGAGAAACACGTTGTTGCGTTTTAATTAAAATTCCACTTAATTAGGCCCGCTTTGGACATTTCAATTCGTCCTCGTCGTTTTTGTCCTTTTTGCGGCGGAGGGAGCGGAGTAGTCGGTCCTGGTGAGGAGGCGCGCACGGGTTATCGATCGCCACTTTCTAGCGAGTGAGCGAGAGAGAGAGAGAGAGAGGTGGGGGGGAGAGGGGGGGTGGTTAGGTTATTGTTTGCGCGCGCGCGCTCGATCGGTCGAATCGGTCGCGGCGACTGGTGCTCGATCAATGTTTGTTGCGCTGCTGGCGGAGATGCATCACCAGGCTCAGCCAGCTACATCACCGTGCGCGAGTCTTCGCTCGCTCGGCCTGGCCTCGGCCATGTGTCGTTATTAGCGAATTAGCACCGACAGACAGAGTCGCCGCGCACTGCCATGTGGACGAACGGTCAACTGGACTCGTTTTGCTTTTGTTTGTTGCTCGGTCTCGCGGCCTGTTTGCCCCCTCCGGTCGGTGAGTTGCGTTTTGATTGTTTGAATTGGGAAAAATGAAGACGATAATGCCCGTGGCCAGTACCGCTAATTAGATACAATTACCGTGGTAACAACGAGCAATGCTACTTTTTCTTTCTTTCTTTCTTCTCAGACGTCATGTGGTGGGATAGAAAAAGATTTTTGACAAAGGAAATGTTTGAGATTTGATGTGTTATTGGGATTTAGTCTCTCTTTCTTTTTGCACGGAGGGAAAGTCGAAAAAGAAAAAGAAAAAAATGGGATTGAATTGAGATGTTTGCAGGGGGTCATTACACGCCCCAATTGCACTCGCGGTAATAATAAGCGAGCGGCGCACCTGTCTGCTGTTCTGTTCTGTTCTGCTCTGTTCTGCTCTGTTCTGTTCTGTCGGATGTGCAGAAATTAAAGAAAAAATTCAAGTCTGATTTTTAATAAAAGGATAAATGAAATGAGTTTTCTTCTTCTGTTATTTTTTGTTTAAATTTAAATTTAAAATTAAAATTAAAATTGAATTAAATGTAAATTTCTCTTCTCAGCTCATGTGCGTGAATTCAGTTGTGGTTCTCTCTTTTACCGCACACTCTATCTGGATTCGACCAGAGATGTTTTATATGTCGGAGCCTTGTAAGTATTATTGTTCTTTATTTATTTATGACGGTATTTTCGATTTGACTTTTCGCCTTTAACTTTTCGCTTTCAATCAATATGTCGACAGGGATAAAATTCTTCGCCTGCCATTGGCCAATATCAATAACACAAACTGTCAAGTAATGTTGAAACTGAAGGAAAAGAAAGACTAATTTAGAGGTTGTATAAGGAAATTTACAAGTTTTACAAATTCTTTTTAGACCGATGCATTGACGCTGAAAGCGAACAGCGTGCCGAATTGCGTTTCTAAAGGAAAATCAGAGGTAAATAAGTTGAAAGTTGTAAGAATTTAATGAGCGGTAGTTGTATTTGCATTTGTATTTTGTAGCACTACGATTGTCGCAACCATATTCGCGTGATTCAGCCGGTGGGCGACGGGAGTCGCCTGTACGTGTGCGGCACCAACGCGCACAATCCGTTGGATTGGATCATTTACGTGAGTTTTTAGGCTAACTTTTAAGAGTTGCGTTGTTGTGTTAGTCTTGTTAAGATTGTTTGGCGTTTAGTCGAACTTGACCAAGCTGGGCAATTTGGAGTTTGTTCCCGGAATCGGCGACGGAATTGCCAAATGCCCTTTCGATCCGAATGACAACGCCACCGCCGTGTGGGTGGAAAAAGGCAACCCGGCCGGACTGCCGGCCTTGTACAGTGGCACCGTGGCCGAGTTCACGAGAGCGGATACGGTCATCTTCCGGACGGATCTGTTCAATTACACGTCGGGACAAAAGATGTATCAGTTCAAGCGCACCATCAAGTACGATTCCAAGTGGCTGGACAGTACGTTTTTTTAATTTTTAACATTTTTAACATTTTTAACATTTTTAACATTTTTAACATTTTTAAATTTAAATGTTTTTATCTTATGATTGATTCTGTAGAGCCCAACTTTGTCGGTTCGTACGACATCGGCGAGTATGTTTATTTCTTTTTCCGGGAAACGGCCGTCGAGTACATCAACTGCGGAAAAAACATTTATTCGCGCGTCGCTCGCGTCTGCAAAGTAATGTGAACCGAAAGAAGAAGAAGAAGAAAGAGAAAAGTTTAACAAGTGCCTGGCGTTTTTACAGATGGATACGGGAGGGAAAAATTTTCTCAATCAGAATTGGGCCACGTTTCTTAAAGCACGACTCAATTGCTCAATACCCGGAGAGTTTCCCTTCTATTTCAACGAAATCCGTAAGAATAAGAATACAGTGTAGGCTGCGTAGCCCGGACATAGGACGGGACCCAGAAAGTTGTCCGGACTAAGGGGCTGTCCAGATGGGAAAAGGGAATTTAGCATGGCTGGGTATAGGCGGGACCAATTTAGGACCTCAAAACCTGTCCGGACCACAGAGCTTGTCCGGTCGGGAGGTGTCCAGACTACACAGCTTACACTGTAATGGAGTTCGATGACAACGCCGTGTTTGCTTAGTTAACCATTTCGTCGTTCGTTTTTCAGAAAGCGTTTACAAATTGCCAGATGACGATTCTAAATTCTACGCGGTGTTCACCACGTCCATGTAAGATAATAAAGTTACTTCTTGATGTATTCGTGGTTAAAAGAAGAAGGGGTTGCAGTCAATCACAAGTTTAATAGTGTCAATAACAATTTTTATTTATTTATTTATTACGCATCTGCTTGTTTTGACTCAATAACATGAACCACTGGCTGATCAAAGGGCTTGACCAAAAATTTAATTTTTTCTACCAAAAATTCAATTTTTTCTACCAAAAATTCAATTTTTTCTACCAAAAATTCAATTTTTTCTACTAAAAATTCAATTCTTTCTACCAAAAATTCAATTCTTTCTACCAAAAATCCAATTCTTTCTACCAAAAATCCAATTCTTTCTATCAAAAATTCAAATTTATGCATAAAAATTCAAATTTATACCAAAAAATTCATTTTGTGACCAAAACCATTCTACTTTTAGCCAGAATCATTATATTTTTGGCCAAATTTATATTTTTATGATATTTATCTTAAAATTGTATTGCAGGAACGGTCTAATGGGTTCTGCCATCTGCTCGTTCACCATCAACGACATCCAGGACACGTTCAACGGGAAATTCAAGGAGCAGGCCACGTCGTCGTCGGCCTGGCTGCCCGTGCTGAACAGCAAAGTGCCCGAGCCGAGACCCGGCCAGTGCGTGAACGACACGCAAACGTTGCCGGACACAGTGCTGAATTTCATTCGCGGCCACCCGTTAATGGACAGCGCCGTGAGCCACGATCACAACAAACCGGCGTTCTACAAACGAGACTTGATCTTCACCCACCTGGTCGTCGACCGTCTGCAAACGGCTTCGAACACCTTCACCGTTTACTACGCCGGATCGAGTAACGACTATTCCTATTCCACTATTCGTATCTCGTTTCCTTTCCTCCGTGGGTGTTGACATTTTTCTTTTTCTTTAATTGCAGACGACGGCAAAGTGTACAAGATTGTGGAGTGGCAGGACAAGGAAGGCACACATTCGGACTTGTTGGACGTGTTCGAAGTGACCAGCCCCGAACCCATCAGAGCCATGCAAATTTCCAGCAAAGTATTTATTTATTTATTTATTTATTTATTAAACATATTTATATAGGTACTTCTATAGTTGTAATATTTTATTATTAATTAACCTTCGATCGCAGCACAAATCTTTGTACGTGGCGTCCGATTCGCGCATTCGGCAAGTGGATGTGGCCATGTGCCGAGCGCGGTACACCAACTGCGTTCGGTGCATTCGCGATCCGTACTGCGGCTGGGACAAGGACGCTTCGCAGTGCAAACCCCACAGGCCCAAGTAATAAGCATTTGAACGAATTAATTAATTAATTGACTTTACATATTTGGTGTTTTGATGCAGTTTGTTGCAAGACGTGACTAACATATCGTCGGGAATATGCGACACGTGCCTGAAGAAGAAGCCGATGCTGGTGCATTGGGGTCAGAGCGTTCATCTGGGCTGCGCAGTCAATCTACCGACGCTGATCGTTTCGGAACCGGTGCGCTGGTTCCGGGGCAAACGGGAAATCAATTATCGCATGGACAAGTACATCGAGACGGCGGACGGTGGTCTGGTCATTTTGACGATGAGCGAGAACGACAACGGGCGCTACGACTGCAAAACGGGCCCGGACACACTGTGCAGTTACAACATCACCGTCAATACCAGTTGAGTAGAAATAAGGAATACAATCATCACACTATTAAAACTCAATACCTTTTTTGCAGAGACGTGTAACGCACCCGACGAATCGCAATACAGGAAAATCTACTCGGACTGGTGCCACGAATTCGAAAAATATAAGGTCGCCATGAAATCGTGGCAGAATCGGCAAGCGGTAATTGATTGATTTTAAAATGGAGATTGATTGATCGATTAATTAATTAATTAATTAATTGCAGTCGTGCCAGTCGCAGAACCAGAACGCGCACCCGAATGATGTGACATTCCAGAATAAGAGTCCTTTTGTGTGAAACGAGCTGGAACAACGACAACGACGACACTTTCAGCGAGGGACCAGTGCCTTGTTCGTCGCGCACCCGAGCGTCGGTGGCTTTGAATATGAATAATAATTGATCGTGCTCCTTCCTCCCCGATGTCTTTTATTCAGTTTGTCAAATTGAAACGAACAACTTGTGTATTAGTGAAGGACCAAGAAGTGTGTGGGGTGATTCAATGAGCTTAATAATAATAATAATTATAATTATAATAATAATAATAATAATAATAATAATAATAATAATATTAATAATAATAAATAAATAAAGACATTAAACAGTGCACCGAGACATTGTAGTTTGTTCGTGGTATTTTACATTTGTTTTGTATAGATGATGCTGCAAGTGTATTCGTTTTTTTTTTCTTCCTTTTTTTCTTTTATTTAGTTTTACCGGCTTCACGCTGATGCTAACTTGTGGAAATAAAAAATGTAGAAAACAGAAAATGAAAAAAAATAAAAACTCGTGCTCAATCATTTCTAATTTATAAAACTTATGAATGTCTTATATATCTGTACAGTGCGGTAGTTAAACTTGCCGCCACGGTGCATGCGCGCCAACTGTTTTAACCGGTCACGCCCGGTTCGCTAAAAGTAAATTTTACGATTCCAACGTTTGTAGGATATATTTGAAAAGTGAATTTGTCTTTGGGTTCCCATTTGAATCGAATCTCGATTTCGTCGAGCTTTGCTCGGTTGCAGCGTGCGCTATTCGCGAGAACGGTTCGAGAGTAACAGCAATGACGGAGAAGTGTCTCAACGTATTGGCTTTTACAGCGTAGCGTCGGTGCAATTGTTGCCAGGACTTTTTAGTTGAACAAAAAAAAAGAAAGAAAAAGAAAAAGAAAAAGAAAGCGTTGGATGTGTGCGGCGGAGGTGTGAGAAGAAAGTGTGAGTGAGTGCAGCTCCCAGGGACGCCAAGCGTGCGAGCTGGTGGAAAGCGAATTGGATAAGGCAGCGCGTCGAAAATGAGCAAAATGGCGTCGTCGTTAAACGAGGCGAGCCTCGAAAAAAAGTTAACGGCCGTAACGAACACGCAGGAGAGCATTCAGACTTTGTCGCTGTGGTGCATTCACCATCGAGCGCACCACAAAAAGATCGTGGACGTGTGGATGAAGGTGTTGAGGAAAGGTATATGACGTTTTCAATGTTTTCAATGTGTCGTTCTCGTTAATTTGGGAAATTAAATGTGCGATTGGATTGTATTGTATTTTGAATGTAGCTAAATCGAGCCATCGCCTGGCGCTGCTGTATGTGGCCAACGACGTGATTCAGAACAGCAAGCGGAAAAGCAACAGCAGCTTCGCGGATTCGTGGGCGAACGTGTTGAAGGACGTGATGCCGCTCGTGAGGGACGAGAAAATCATCAACCAAGTGGAGAGAATTCTCACCGTGTGGGAAGAGAGGAGCGTGTACGACAGCGAATTCGTCGACAACATACGCAACGCATTGAGTAATAGATAGATAATTAATTAATTCAATTTGTATTTGTATTTGTATTTGTATTTGTTGATTTTGAATAGTAAAGTAATTTTTGTTGCAGCAACTGCCAAAGCAAAAGCGTCGATAGATACGAAATTATTGACCGAGTTTAAGTCGCAAAAAGTGGTGGACAAGATCAAAAGACTGGCCAAAGTGCAATCGGATTCCGAGTTGAAGTACGGGCAGTTGACGAGCATGAAAATCGACGTTTCCAGCACGGAGACGTTGCGCCAGTTGAAGGATCGCGCGAACGGCGACAAATTCAGCAAAGAGTTCGAAGACGCGACGGCCAAAATGGGCGAGTACATTCAAACGTTGGAGAAGGAAGTGCTGGACCGCGCTTCGGTCGTCGAACTGTTGGAGAAAGCGGAGAAGTTCTACGACAACCAGCGCGGCGAAGCGAAAATCGTGGCAAACGTAAAATTGAATTAAATTTTAAATTTTAAACTTTAAATTTGAAAAAATTTTGCAAATGTATACTTGTTGAATTTGTTGAATTTGTTGAATTTGTTGAATTTGTTGAATTTGTTGAATTTAGGCGTACAAAAATTTCGCGAGTCGAGTGAAAAATCTGAAGAAGAAGTTGAGCGAAATGAAATGCGGCTTGCCGAGTCCGGTGCCGTCGCCGAGCACGGACGCGCCGTCGCCCGTCGACTCGGAGCTGGAGATGACGGTCACCGACGCCAGCAAGGACAACACGGAAGCGGTGGACATGGAGATGTCGGACGAGGAAGTCGGAGGAAGTAAGCAACTCGTGTTTGACATGGCGATTTGACCGATTTGAAATCGAAATCAATCGGTTGTGTTTTTAGCGCTTAAGCTCGAAGATCCCGATGTAGCGTCGCTCGGTTCAGCGCCGTCTCCCGATGGCTCGCCCGTAGGGCTCAACATTCCGTCGCCTCCGAGTAGTCGCGATTTGACTAAAACTTGCAATAGAAAAAAAACTGAACTGAGTTAGTTGCATTGGTTTCTTTGTCGACTTTGTTTCGACTTTCGAGTCGAGGGGAGCTGGCGCCGACGGCTTTAATCCATTCCATTTCTCGTTCGCAGGACCCAACGCCATGACGTCCTTGATAGATTCCATGTCCGGCGCCATGTCCAGCAGGAAGGGCAGTTTGGAGTCGCGACTGTCGAATTTCATGCAGAACATGAGCAATTTCTCGCCCGCCATCGACAGCAGTCTGTTTGACGACCATCCGGCCACGCCGCCGACCCGAGCGCACGCCTCGCGCTTGATATCGCCGAGCAACGACGGAGGCGGCACGCCCTTGAAAGACGAGGGCAGCGTCACCGGCTCGACGACGCCGTTGCAAGACGAGGAGCTCGACGCGACCAAAGCTTCGAGATGGGCCCAAAGGGTAATTTAATTAATTTAATCAATTAAATTAATTAATTAATTAAAATTGAATTGAATTCAATCCAATAGATGGATAACAAGCTGAGCGTCAGCGACGTGATCAAACAGATCGGATTTCAAACGGGCGTCAACGCCACCGCCGCCGTGTCGGTCTCCGTCAAACCTCCATCAGCGCCGAGTTGGAATTCAAAAGTCCCGTTGCCGCCGCTCTACTCAAGCGCAAGTCCAAACTCGTGGTTCAATTCGGCGCAGCAGGATCAGTTCAGTGCTCCGGCGCCGCTCGTCGCCGGACTCGTCGAAGACATGCCGATGGAACAAAACGATCCGTACAAGCCGGAAATGTACGGTTACGGAGCGAATGCAAACTACTTCGGCGGCGGCGGCGACGACGCGACTCTCATGTGCCGACAACAACACCTGCGCAATCCGAACATTGTGGAATTGACGCCGTCGCCCACCCACAACGCAATGGACGAAAGCGGCGGCAGCAGCAGAAGTCGCAGCAATCTAATTACCGTAGTGCAAAACAACAACAACAACAACAACAATTCGAGTGAACAGATACGATTTACGCTCAAAGGGAAACAAACGCCTTTGACGCCGAGCCGAGTGTTCGGTGCGAACAATGTCCGTCTGGTGCCGACGGACAGCAGCAGCAACGGCGGCGAGGAGAAAGGCGAGGAAAAAAACGGAAGCGAAGGCGAAGAACCGATCTCGAGGATCGAGACGATCGGTTTGTACAATCGGCGCGACGACGGTTTCAGCATGATTTCGCCGCCGGCCGCCCCGCGCGCATTCAACTGGCAGCAGCAGCAGCCGCAGCAACCGCCGCCACGGCCGCCGAGCGTGGCCCCGTTCGAACCCGCCCCTTCTTTTTTCCCCCAACAACGGTTTCCGTATGGGCCGCCGCCGCCCAAGCGATTTCCCAGGCCTCCGCGGTTCGAATCTCGGCGTCCGCCCTACCCGCCTCGTTTCTAAGCCGAAAACAAAATTAGTGATTTTAATTGCCGAACGAACGAGCGAGCGACGGGGAATATAAACTAACTCGTTAATTTCGAAAATTTATTTGTACAGAAAAATTATTCTCCCCACGCCCGTTCTTTTCTTTTCTTTTCTTTTCTTTTACTTTCTTTTACTTTGCTTTTATTATTTTATAATTTTTTATAATTATTATTGTCGTTCCTTTCTCGCATTGTATCGTTTAGTAATGACATTTGTCTCGACAAATAAAAACTTGTTTTAACTGTACCCAGGTTAACCAGATTAATACGTAACGTAAGTTTACAATGTTTGATTAACTTTAATTGCGAGTTTGCAGTTTTCTTTCCAAGAGGTGTCGGTGAAGCGCCGTCAACGCATCTCGTCCGTCGCTCATCATCTGAGTCGCCGCGACGGTGTAGTCCAAGTCGTCGTCATGTTGGTGGTGCTGGTCCGAATCCCAACTTGGCCTTTCTAGCTTTATCAGGCTTTCCATTATTTTCGACGAGCGTTTGGTTTCGATTTCGAGGAGATCGGTGAACGTGCTCGGCGGAAGCAGCCGACAGCATTTCGTGGCGACCGTCTGGTGGCGAGCGAGCGAGCGAGCAGGTAAGAAAACAAACAAATGAAGAGCATTTTATTTTCTCAGGAAAAATGTTTGATCGCGTACGTGCAAGTAAACGGATTCGGTGACGAGGAGTCTACTTCGTTCCGACGAGGGCAATTCTTGCTGCAAGCGCGCGAACAACAACTGCATCGTCCGAGGCAGGGTGGCGAAGGCGGACGCCGATCGGCACAGCAGCTGGTCGCGAGCGTACGAACAGAGTTGGTCGGACTCGGACGGTTTCAAACTTTGGTGCTCCGGCCAGAACAACTTGGAAAATATGGGCGCGATGATTCTAAGAAATACAGTAGTACAGATTATACATGACGAATTTTCGTAATCGGCTTTTGACTTACGGTGCGCAGTGTCGTTCCAGCAGATCGTCCAGCGCTCGCATCCAACTCGGAATCGGTTCGCGCCGAGCCGACTGCACTAGGTCCGCCCAACGATCGTGTCTGAAAGAGTTGGGGAGAATGAGATGCTTTACTCCATTATCGCTCATCGTTTCGGTTCTTGCTTTTTCACGAGTTGGACGACAGTCGATCCCAGATGGTGCGGGAACGCGTGACAGGCGACGAGCGCGTCCAAGATGGCGCGCGTCGTATCTTCCGTGGCCCGCTCGATGATCGCGACGGCGAGAGCGCCGTCTTCGATGACCAGTAACTCGACGACGGTCGGCCAGTGCGGTGTGAATCGATACCGGATAGACAGGAGGCCGGCCTCCGTCGAATCGGGTCGCGATTGCGTCTCGCCCGACCCGTTCGCCACGGTTGAACCCAAACTGGCGCGGTGCTGGTCGATGGCGGCGGCGGCGGCGGCGATTTCATCGTCGTCGTCGTCGTCGTCCACCGAAACTGCGAATTCGTTTGCGTTCTCCAGAATTGCGGCGACGTCCGCTTCGAACTGCGGGATTCGGGCGCGACTGGGCTGTGCGCGCACGTATCGTTGCGCGAACCACGAGAGCGAAAAGAAGAGGACGCCGACGAAGATTCGTTGCGCGTACGGTGGACGACGTGCGTTCATTTCGCTCCGAAGGGCTCGCATGTGCAGACACCACATTTGGATGGCGAACGAAACCTTTTCGCCCTGAAATGTTCATTATTCGTTATTTCGTATGAATTACTTGACTTAATCAATAATGATTAATGACGCACTTCGAAAAAGGGTTTGTCGTTCTGCCAGTCGTGAGATTCGGCGTCGTGCAAAATTCCGTTGGCGAGCGTCAACTTGTGAAGAAACACGATTTGCTCGACCAAAGCGGACGCCAGTTGAAGGCATTCCGATCGCGCGGCGCAGCTAATAACGAACAACAACAATTGATACAATATAATGTATAATATACCGGTACCGGAACAGCAGAGTGAACGTACGGAATTTGGGCAAAACACGAAACCGAATCGAGCAGCGCGTAGAGCGTTTCTTTTCTCTTGCCGTTTTCGTGGATCGCACGCAACGAGCGACGCACCAAGTCGGTCGAATGGCGGTCCAGCGCCGCCGAGACGGCGCGGGCGATCGACTCCAGCTCGTTTGTGCACGCGCCCGCCAGATCCATCAGGTTTTCAACCAGCTTCGCGCAATTTTCGCCCAACTTTTGATCTTGCACCCATCGACACACGTCCGGCGCGAGTGGGAGCAACGTGCTACTCCAATTCCACGCTCGCGTCCACCTCGTCCTTGTCCTCGTTAGCTTTTCGATCTGCGCGCAAAATTTAATCATCTCGACCACTCGCGATACGTCCGAAGCGCTCGCATTTTCCCCCACGTACTCGACCAAGCAATCGCGATAAAGGTCCGTCACGTCGGATCGTAGAACGTTGGCGTCTTTTCGCGCGGAAGAGCAGAACGCCGAAGCCGCTTCCGCAGCAGATAAGTGGCCGTCGAAACGGCGATCGAGAAGCGAGACGAGCCGCGCTTTTCGGAATTTCTCATGAAACTTAACCGCCAGCGACCACTTTTTCGCATCGTCCGACAAGCACCCGCAGCAGTGGGAGCATCGAGACTCGTCACCCGATTCCAATAACAACTCGAATCTCTCGAGCCATTCCACGTCCTCGTCCTGGTCGTCGGCTCGTGAAGATATTCTCGCACATCCGTACACCACCGAAATGTCTTTCTCTTTTTCTTTCTCTTTCTCGTCCACGAGGTTCGTCAACCGTAATAAACTTGAAATCGAAACAATAATTAATAATAATTAATAATTAATCATTTTCATTCATTTTATTTTCAAATATAAATTTATACTTGCGAGTGTTTTGAATCAAGAGCGATTCCACAATGCCCAACGACTCGTTCATTTTAACTCGCAAGAGCACGAGAGCGCCGTGATAATTTACTTGTTTATTTATTTAGTTCGCGGCGATGCCGCTCGGGAGCGCAGCGAGGCGACAGTAAAATAACCAGACCATGTGGATGTGGTGTTGGTACTTTACTGCATTATAGTTAATTATATATAGTTCGTTTTAATTTACCAAATGACTAGTTTCAAGCCTTTGTCTATTCCATCGTATCCGCGGATCGGTGCGGGGATAACGTCCGATGTATTATACTGGCAGAAATTAGGCGTAAGATTATCTATCGTTAATTTTATACATTTTCGCGTGTAATTACAAGAAAAAAAATCTTCCTCACAGTTCCCGTTCATACAAAAAGAGTTCGGTGCCGTTACGGACATCGACTTTTCTCCGGTCGAGCCCTATCACTTTGCCGCATCTATGTCGTCGAAGGTAAATAAAATAAAAGCCGACAATTTCTTTTTTCCTATTTTTTTTTCGTTTATTTTCATTTCAGGTTCAAATATTCAATCCTTCTACGAACGAGGTGTACCGCAATTTGGCGAGACAGTTTGAGGGGTGCGCGTACGGCTGCTCGTTCCGTCAAGACGGCAAACTCGTCGTGGCGGGCGATGAGAAAGGGACTGTTCGTTTGTTTGATGTTGCGTCGAAGGCGGCGTTTAAAACTTATAAACACACGTCACAAGGAGGACACACGGGGTATTACAGTACTGCCAGTCGCTGTGGCAATCAATTTCTATTTTCTAGTCTGATAAAATACTACTACTACTTTAATGAATAATGAAATGATCTACAATTAATCATTTTTTTGTTTTGTTTTGTTTTCTTTTATTTATTAAATTAGTGCCGTTCGTAAATGTTGTTTTATGAAGGACGACAAACACATCGCAAGTTTTTCGGACGACAAATCCGTGGGCGTTTGGGATATTATTTCGGAGAAACGAATTCTTAACTTTAACGAGCACCGAGTAAAGTGGAATTTAATTATTTATTAAATTAAATTAAATTAAATTAAATTAAATTAAATTATTAAATTAATTAATATTTTGTTTGTTTAGGATTTTATCAGAGCCGGTGGAGTTTCAGCGACGAATCCGGACATCATCTTTTCGGGCTCGTACGATCATACCGTGAAAATGTACGACACTAGACAACCGACGAGCGTTTGGAGCGTCGATCACGGTTCGCCGGTCGAAGCTCTGCTCGTTCTGCCGTCGAGCGGAATCGTCATTTCAGCCGGAGGAGTCGACATCAAAGTGTGGAACGTGGTGACAGGAGGATCATTGATTTCGAAAATCACGCACCATCACAAAACCGTCACGTGTTTGTGCCTGGCGAGCGAAGGAAGACGATTCATGTCGGGATCGTTGGACTGGTGAGTTTGAATCAATCCATTTCATTCGATAATAATTAATAATAATCCTCCCAACTGTACACTCATTACAGTCACGTGAAAATCTACGACGTCACCACGTACCGGCCGGTAGCCACTCTGAATTACGAGTCGCAAATATTGAGTCTCGGCGTTTCGGTAATTAAAAATTAGTACTGAAATACCGGTAATTGTAAAAAGGATAATAATATGAAAATTAATTTTTTTTTTTTATTATTCTAATTTTTAAGCGTGACGATAGCGCTTTGGCGGTCGGAATGGCGGACGGCTCGTTGGCCATTCAACAGCGCAAGAAAGCGAGCGATGTTACCGAAACTGCTCCGCGTAAGCGAAAAGCCTCCTACAAATATCTGCTCGAAGCGAAAGCTTTTCAACCGACTCACGTAAGTGAAGTGACTTTACTAACGCAACACGCGACGCGACGCGACGACCACCATTTTTGGAATAAACGATTTCATTTTCTCCTTTTCTCCCGTCGTCTCTCTCTTTTAGAATGACATCCAAGTGAGCGAAGAAAAAAGAAAAGGGCTGGCGTTGTACGACAAGCATTTGAAGAAATTCAACTCCAGTTTGGCGCTGGACTCAGTTTTGGAGGTACGTGGCGAATGGCGAGTATTACGAGTGTATTATTACTGTATTTTGTAATAATAATTGGTCATTTCGTTCGTTCGTTCAGGAAGATCGTCTGAAACACAAACCGGAAGCGGTGGTGGCGGTGTTCAAAGAACTGATTGCACGGAAGGCGATCAAAGCGGCGGTGGCGGGCAAAAGGCCGCGCAACTTGTGCATTTTGTTGTATTTTTTACAAAGGTACATCAACGACGTTCGATTCATGCGCGTGCTGGTCGACGTGGCAAACATAGTGTTGGGTGAGCCAAACAAAATCAAATACCGGTATTTAACAAATATTTAAATATATATATATATATATCATTCTTTTAGATATTTATTCGCCGACGGCGACGGACACGCGAAGTTTGCGGATCATGTGGAAAAAGTTACATTTAAAATTAATCAACGGCGTTGGGTACATGAAGGAAGTGATGTCCTTGAAAGGAACGATGGAAATCTTATTGGCCGCGGGTGCGACCGTCACGAGCGACATCGCCAGTGCCAGCACCACGGACATATCAAATTTGACCAGCTCCCTCAGCACGGGAAGCGAGAGCAACGCCACAAAAATAAGTTTCGGCGAATAAAAACAAAGTTTCTGTCAAGTGTCAATTGTCATTGTCCACATATTTTTCTTGGATGTTGGCGCTCGTAAAGTAGTTGGCGTCGAATCCGATGGCGGTTGAAAGCAACCGCTGCATATTTCTCTCTTCACCCGATCCGAATGCGTATCCGTTGCTCTCGTCGATCCTTTTTGTCACGCGTGCAACCATCTCTCTATCCTGGTGGGAAGGAAAACAAAATTAGTATACCGTTATGGTATCGAATAGTCATGTGCGTGTACATACTTGAATGTTCAGAGGAACAAGGTGTACGAGTCCTCTGTCTTGTATGATGCCCGTTAAAAGTTGGTTCATTCTTTTATATTTCGTCGTAAACGGATCGTCCTAGATGGATTAATTTTATTTCTTTAATTTCATAAAATGTCGTAAAAGTTTGTTCCAACTTTACCGCCAGGTAATCTAAAAGATATTCTAAATCCAACACATCCGTGTAAAAATCCAGGTTGAAGTGCAGTTTCTTATCCATTTCGATCAGATCGATCTTAGACAGAATGTGCACCGTGGGCAACCCGACTATTGAAATTAATAAATAAATAAATAAATAAATAAATAAATAAATAAATAAATAAAGAAACCCTTTTATTTATTTTGTTTTGGATTAAATTTACCATTGAGCATCGTGGTCAGACACGTCAAAACGATGGCGATGAATTTGCCGACGTCGACGCAGTAGTGCGAATCAACCATATGAACGGCGCTCAATCTCAGGTCCATCTTTTGCAGGCGTTCGACGATGTTCGCGACGGACGAGTGGTGAGTGTACAGTTCCACTTGGCCGGGACAATCAATGAGAATGTAATGTCCGTCCAACTGTTTCAGCTGAGTTTCTAACCACTCGAAATTAGTTTCTAAAAACTCCATGCAGTAAACGAGCGCGCCGTTCGGCCCCAACTTCAAACTCTCCATTACGTCCTGCATGGTTATCAACCGGCCGATGTCGATCGCGCAGTCGTAAGGCAGCACGTCGTTGGCGGGATCTGAAAAAAAAGAAGGAAATAAAGAAATAAGTAAAGGGAAAAAAGAAAAAAAAATCTCTCCGTTTGTTTACCAAGATTAATGATCGCCGTGGATCGGCCGATTTCCTTATAAAACTGTTGAATCCCATGGCAATAGGTGGTTTTACCCGATCCCGGCGGTCCGATTACCAATTGTCCAAACTTCATCGTAATAACAACCAACAACGAGGTTTATTTGTGACGTAAACCACGTGGTTCAATCTTGTCGGGTTGGCAATAGATGGAGACACTTGTTTCGTTTGGACGGGGCGTCTGGAACACAATGTTGACGATTACTCCGAGGTAGAAAGTGATGTTTAATTATTAGGAAATTTGAAATTATTCCGTTTGTTTGTTCGTTTGTCGACAGATTAAAGGAGGCCGTTGCGTTAATTAATACGATCGAGGACGCGAAATTTTCCTTGCTAGTTAGTAGGATTCTGGAAAAAATTCACGCCAAAGTGTGTACACAACTCGTACTCGTCGATTAATTTGCAATTTCTTCAATTCAATTTATTTTCATTATTCTCAACAGGATGAAAGAGTTTTCAGCGAAGAGGAGGAAGCGAAATTACAATCGTCGTTGGCCTTGAAACAGGAAGAAGTGCAATTGGTCTTGGAGATTCTGGCGCACATTCTACGAGAAATAACATTCCAGATTGCGAAGCCGGAACAAGTGCTCAAACAGTTGGAACTCGTTCGATTGGATCGGACGAAAAGGGAGTCCGTCGTGGACGCCTGGACTTCTAGAGCTAAAACCGTCGTCGCTAATTTACGCCAAACTTCCGTCGAACCGAAACAGGTATAGTATGTTAAAAACCTAGTAATTTGATGCCGATTGCCGGTGACAACATTATGATTATGATTATAAATGATTATTATTTCTTATTATTCGTTCATTTCAGTTGGAAAGTGTCAACTGGCGGCTCAATTTGGCTATGGGTCAAGGTACGCGTACTAAATTGAAGCAGCCAATTGCGCAGTTCGACGTGGGTGTAGTAAATAATAATAAACGAGTGGATCATTTATTTCTCGAGTTTAATCAGCGAGAGCTTTTCGCACTGTATTCGCAAGTTCGTATAAAAAAAACCGAAAAGCGTTTCTGTTTGTGTTATTTATTAAAAAGTATTATTATTTATTTTAGTTGGAGGAAATACAAACCCAGTTGGATTGCTTACGATAATAATAAGAAAAAAAAGAAATCTGTTCGAATGTAAAATCACTTGTTGGTAAAATAAACGATAAATAAATGTGCAGTTTGAATTAATGTCTAACAGAGTGTACAGATGGCGCTGATGACAGCGAGTGATCTGCCACCGGAAGAGGAATTGGAATCGTAGGCTGGTTAGGTTAGACGAAAAAGCAAACAAACGGTGTGTCAAGTGTGTTTGTTGTCTCTGTTGCTTCTTATTGAATCATGAGCCGTCGAAGACCGTACGAAGAAGACGATGAAGGCGATAGGGGAAATTCGCGGAAACGCCGAAGAATGTCTTCGGAGCCGTTGGAAATAGAAGAAAGGCTGGAATCGCTCATCATGAGAGTGGGAGAAAAGGTATAGTATACTTTGGTTGCGGCACTTTCTTTTTATTTGTAATTACCAATTAGGGTAATTGACCAAATTTGTCTCGTAGAGTACGTCGTCGTTGGAAAGCAACTTGGAAGGTCTGGCCGGCGTACTGGAAGCCGATCTGCCGAATTACAAAGTGAAGATTTTACGAATCTTGTGCGATTGGTAAGATGTCGACTTTGTCCAATTTTTTCCAATACCGGTATGTTGTTAATTTTGTTGAAAACATTTTATACCAGTGCCGTTAAAATGCCAGAAAAAACAACGGTGTATTCGACTCTGGTCGGATTGCTGAATGCCCGCAATTACAATTGTGGCGGAGAGGTAAATAAATTGTAGTGTTTGACGTTATTTAATTTAAATTAAATTAAATATATTGCAGTTTGTCGAAATGATGACGAGAAGTTTCAAAGATTGCTTGAAAGCGTGCGAATTCGAAAATGCTCGCATTATGGTATTCATTTTATTTTATTTTATTTTATTTTATTTCATTTTATTTTCTCGGCTCATTTTCAATTATTATTTCAGGTTCGTTTTTTAGCCGACCTTGTGAATTGTCACGTAATATTCGCAGGTTCACTTTTAAACATGTTCGAAAGCATGGTAGAAGTTACGACGGAAGACAATATTCCTCAGGTGCGATCCGATTGGTACGTTTTCGCCGTACTCAGCACTCTTCCGTGGGTTGGCAGAGAATTGTACGAGAAAAAGGAGCAGGATCTGGACAAGCTGTTGATGGCAATAGAAGGCTACATTTGGTAAAAATTGTACAAATCATACAAATTTTATATTTTATTCCTTGTTATTATCTCGTAGCAAACGAAACAAATCTCATCAGAACGCTCTTCGAGTCTGGAACTCCGACACTCCGCATCCGCAAGAAGAAGTAATGCGCACAAACAAATTGATGTTTTTAATTTTTATTAAATTTTATTCATATTGATTCAAATTTATTCAAATTGATTCAAATTTATTCAAATTTATTCAAATTTATCCGATTTTATTCGATTTTATTCGATTTTATTCGATTTTATTTGATTTTATTCGATTTTATTCGGTTTTATTCGATTTTATTCGATTTTACTCGATTTTATTCGATTTTATTCAATTTTATTCAATTTTATTCAATTTTATTCAATTTTATTCAATTTTATTCAATTTTATTCAATTTTATTCAATTTTATTCAATTTTATTCAATTTCGTAGTATTTGGATAGTCTGTGGGCGCAAATACGAAAACTGCGCAACGACAATTGGCAGGAACGGCACATTTTACGGCCGTACTTGGCATTCGACGGAGTCCTGTGCGAGGCGTTGCAGCACAACTTGCCTCAAATCATCCCGCCGCCGCATCATGACGAATGTGTCTATCCTTATCCGTGGGTCGTGTTTCGTCTGTTCGATTACACCGATTGCCCCGAAGATCCCGTGCTGCCCGGGGCCCATTCGATCGAAAGGTTTCTCATTGAGGAACAGTTGCATCGCATCATTGAAGTTCATTACAGTGAACGCAAAGAATGGTAGGCTAATTTTTTTAAATTAATTTAATAAATTTAATAAATAAATTAATTTAATTTCAGCGCCGGCCAACTTCTCAGCTTTCACAGCAAGTACAAAGTGCCGTTGGATTATATGATACTGGAGGTCATGTTTGCCGGCTTGTTTCAACTGCCCACGTCAAAATTTATCGAAATTTGCTACGGATCTCTCCTGATCGAATTGTGCAAACTGCAGCCGAGCAGCATGCCACAAGTCGTATCCTTTCTTTTTTTTAAAAAACATTATTGTTTTTGTTTTTGTTTTGATGTTTTTCATTTGCCTTAATTGATTTGTATCTCGCTCAAACGACCGAGTTGCTGTACGAAAGAATGGACACGATGAACGCGGCGTGTTTCGACAGATTCGTCAATTGGTTTTCGTACCATCTGAGCAATTTTCAGTTCTGTTGGACTTGGGAAGATTGGGCGTCCTGCGTCGATATGGATTTGGAACATCCGAAACCGAAATTTGTCAAAGAAGTACTTCTCAAATCTCTCAGGTCAATTAATTGATATTAATCTGAATCATTTCAACAACTTGAAATAACTCCATTTTTTTTCCCTTTTCTTTCTCTAGATTGTCATATTTGCAGCGCATTAGGGAAATCGTACCGGCTTCGTTCGAATCGCTGCTTCCTCTTTCGCCCGAACCCGTTTACAAGTACAATATGGACGGTGCCGGTAAAAAAAACAAAATACATTTCTTATTTTTTTAAATTTATTTATTTCTCTATGTAATCAATTATTCGGGTCAAGTGAAAATGCATTGACACTGATGTTTAACGATGTCGAAAAATCGACTGTACGAATCAAGGTTGCCATAGTTATTTTGCCGTAATTCGCGCGCCAAAGTTACCTTTGGGTGCGTCCAACGGCTGCAAATCCATGTCGTACAGTTGATCGTGGTGAATGGCGATTTTCCTTTTCTTGGTGGTTGCGGTCGTCGGTGTTGGTGTTGGTGTTGGCGTTGGTGTTGGCGTTGGCGTTGGTGTTGGTGTTGGCTTCGGCGTTGGCTTCGGCGTTGGCGTTGGTGTTGGCTTCGGCTTCGGCTTCGGCTTCGGCTTCGGCGTCGTGTGACGATACGAGAGGAAGTTTGTTTTTGGGTGTTGTTGTTGTGGCGGCACGTGCACGATGGATATTTGATATTCGGTTTTTGGCAAGTGGATACTCGGAAGCAGAATGGACGATTGCGAGGACGAGGAGTTTGGTTTGGATTTTGGCGGTGTATAGCTCAAGTCTTTGGATAGTTGTAGCAGGGGTAACCGCGTAACCACCTCGACCGTGGGCGTTGACGCGGGCGCGTACTCGCGGAATTTGGACGGTTCGTATTCCGAGTGTCGGTCTTTGTTCGGAGAATCGTCGGGTTCGTCCACTTCCAACTCTTTGAGAGACACTTTTGTCTTGACGGTGTAGCTCTGCTGAAGTTTGGGCGTCGGTTGCAATCGCTCGTCGTCGTCGTCGTCGTCGTCGTCGTCGTCTCGTTCCCACAAAAACGAGTCGAAGAACTCGCCGTATGGTTCGGCCGCCGGACGCCAATTGAAAACGCCGTCTCGATCCTGAAAACGACGGGGGAATCCGACGCTCGCGCCGCCGACCAACGACACAAGCAACACCAGCAACTGTATGAGAAAAGAAAAAGAAAGTAAAGATTTTCCGCCATGTACTTGTATTTGCGGGCAAATAAGGACTAACCACGCATTTGCACGTCCTGTCCATGGTGCAACGAACGAACGAGTGCAGCGAGCAATGATCTTGATCGTCGAAAAGCGTCGATGCGTGATTAATCGCTTTTTCGTTTTTTATTTATCATTTTTTATTTTTTCTTTTCAAATGTAGGTTCTCTTCCTGGAACGATCGCCGCGCATCAACTGACGACCAGTATTAAGAACAAATGCACGGCCGAAGAAGTGTTCGCCATAATCAAGGATCTTCCTAACCCGCTTCAAGAAGAAGACAGTAATGCACAGTTTAAATATTAGAAGAAATATATAACAATGATAGCTTTTTTTTTTTTTTTTTATTATTATTTTTTTTTTTATTTCACAGCCGAACCCACTTACAATCCTCTCAAGATTGACGTGTTCGTCCAGACCTTATTGTTTCTGGGCAGCAAATCGATATCGCACACGTTCGCGGCCATAGCCAAGTTCCATTACATATTCAAGACGTTGGCCGTGACGGAAGAAGCGCAAATCTGTATTTTGCGCAACGCGTTCGAACTTTGGCGTCAACACCAACAAATGATGACCATTTTGGTGGACAAAATGTTGAAGACTCAAATCGTCGAGTGTTTCGCAGTTGCCAACTGGATTTTCTCGAAAGAAATGGTTCCGGAATTTACGAAGTAAAGAAAAAAAAGGAAACAACAAGAGATGGAAACAAAAATTCTTGTTTTCTCGTTTTATTTTTAGAATTTACGTTTGGGAAATACTCCACCTGACCATTAGGAAGATGAATAAGCACGTGCAGAAATTGCAGAAAGAAGTGGACGATGCTCGTGATAAATTGGGAAAGGTGTTGTTATTGTTTTTTAATTCGAATTGTACAATTAGAAGTGTGTTTTTGATTACTGTATTTAATTGTTTTAGAATGACGCGGACGATAGTAACGACCAAGTGATGGAGGTGAACTCACTCAGCTGAACAGCTGTTTTAGTTTCAACATTATTATTTTCATTTTTATTATACCATATATATTCTTTTTTGTTCTAGGGCGACGAGAATTCGAATCCGGAAAAGGAGCGACCCACGGAAGAGATGATCGAAAGAATGGAGGAACGATTGGAAGCGGCACAAGCCGATCAGAAAAATCTTTTCCTCATCATTTTCCAGCGATTCATCATGATCTTGACGGAACACATTGCGAAGCGAGAATCCGAGGGCAGGGAGCCCAACACGTACTGGTATCGCTGGACGATCGGGCGATTGCAGCAAGTGTTCCTCACCGTAAGAACTAATCACCAATGAACCATGCACATATTGCACAATTGCACATTTTTTTAAATATCTTCAACAGCACCACGAACAAGTTTTCCGCTACATCAGCACGTTGGAAACGCTGCTGTTCACGACCGACACGGATCCTCACATTCTAGAAGTGTTTCAACAGTTCGCTCGACTACGAACTTGAAAAAAATCGAGAAAACGCATTGTATTTCATAAATGTTTTTTTTTTTTTTTTATTTTTATTTTAAGAAACAATAAATAATAATACTATTAATAGATAATGATGTTTGTTTTTTTTATAATAATAATAATGACGAAATTAGAAGTCTGAAACGCGTCCTTTCCTTTCCCAGTCTCCGTAACGGGTCGGCTCGGGTCCTTTCGGCCCGCCAACTTCGCCCGTGTGCGGGTTCACGTCGTCAGGCCACGGGCGCAGCGGACTTTTCTCAGCATACGGGTGCACGCCCGTCTCTATTTCGTCCAGTTTACCGACCGGTGTTTTTGCTCTTCCTATGGGCGTCTCTCGAGCTTGCGGAAGAAAATCGCGAAAATCTCGATACTCTTTTTGGTCTTTGCTACCGCTTCCGCCTTTAAAAAAAAAAAAAAAAAAAAAAAAAAAAAATTAAACAACGAAACACAAATTACAGGAATAAAACCGAGCGGTATTTGTGTTGGTTATTAGAAATATCAAAATACCCGAAATCAATCGTCGAGACGAAGCGGCAAACCGAACGGGGCGAATTGCTCGTGCCACCGCCATGTGCGAAATGAAATAAAATGTAATCGGCAGTGGGGATTTTAAAAATAAAAAAATAAAAGAACAATTAATTAATTAATTATAATTGATTAATTGCGGTATAATTGAAGAAAATTGTCGGAAAAATTACTTCAAGTAGTAATGACGTCACGACGAGTGCGGGGTTCAATCGTGGTTCAACGGTCCGTGGTCTGGCGGGATTTTCTGATTGATGGTGGGAGATGAACGAGGTAGGTGAAATTAAGTCGTCTTACAAAACTAGCGGTTTTAGCCCAAAAGCCGACATTTTAGACCAATATACCGTTGGAATAAACCTATAAAATTTTTGAAAAAAAAAAAAAAATAAATCGATTTTTGGGTTTAAAACAGTATTTTCGTGCTAAAACAATCTATTTTCGTGCTAAATCAGTCAATTTTCTAAACGTCGCAATGACGAACTTTTGTCAGGGCTGTAGCGACCGTGGGCAAAAGTTCTTGATTGTGACGTTACGAAAAGCGACGATTTTGTTTGAGGTGTGAACTTGGTGGTTGATTCGCATATCGCTTGCAGCAACAGCATTTTAGCCGATGGGGCAAAAAATCGCATCCGTCCGAAAGAAATGAAGAGATGAAGAAAATTTGTTTTACAAATCTGCTCTTATTGGGTTTTGATCCGGCCGCGGAAGAAACGATTCATAAAATCAAATTTCACAGAAACATGTTCGACGATGTCAACAAAACGGGGTGCGAAGTCGTTTTGCATTTTCTGTTTCGCAAACTCAATTCAGATCTCGCCAAAGAAGAATTCAAGTATTTATTGATTTATTTATTTATTTATTTGTTTGTTTATGGTTTACAAATTTCAAATTTTGTAATTCTAGAATTTGTTATCCAGTTTTGGATAGGAAGCAAGAGCAAATGTTCAGAAAAGCGTGTTCCAGCTGGGTATTGACCATCGCTAAAGTTAGTCAAATCGGATAGAAGCTAAGAAATTTACAGATTTCTATTTCTATTTCTATTTTGTTTGTTTCTAGGAAAATCGCGAGTTTAAATTCCCATCGGCGTTGGCGTCGATTTTGATGAAGAAAGGCGGACGCAAGTTTTATCCGATGCTGTTCAGTTTGTCGAGGTTCGTTCTCTTCGAAGTCGTGAGAACGGATTTGGGCGCGTCGGCTATCTTGTTGAGTCCACCCAAATTGACGAAATGGGCCGAAGTCGAAGCTGGCCAAAAACAATTTCAAGCGCTTTTGGACGAACACACCAACAACTTCGTCTCGAGCCAGCTGTATGTCGTGCGGCACGTCAAAGAGGAGCGACTTCAGTTAATTCATTGATTTGATTTCTTGATTTTATATTGATTTGTTTATTGATATTTAATTTTTATTTCGATTCGAAGAAATTTGGTCGCTCAATATTCCTACCTGAAAAAACAAATTAAAACGGTTTCGTCTAACCTGGAAGCGGTTCTCGACGATTTGGACATTCCCGTGATGTCGCAACTTAAGATCGTGCAAGGCGAAGATTGCGACGAATGGAACAACATATTGGACAACAACAAGAAAAGAGAGCAACAAGTACATTATTATTTACGGAGTATTTATTTTATTTATTTATTTATTTTAAATTTATTCTTCTTATTATTATACATTTAGATCAACGAAGACTGGAATTGCATCGAATGCATGCTGGACGTGCGGGAAAGGTTATGGGCCGTTTGCGACGAGGTGGTGATACGGCAAAAACAAGGAACCACGTTGCGCGAACACGACTTGCGGGATGCTTTCGCACGAGGTGATTTCAAAAAGGATCACGATCTGGGAGAACCGGTAGGGATTGTCGCATGTATATACTAAATAATAAATATAATAAAAGTATTATAAAATTGCGATTTTCAATTTTTTAGTTACGTCTAAGTCGGGCGTGCGGTTTATGGCTGGACAACGTGACTCGCATTTTAGAACAATTTGAGAACGGTAACGTCTTTTCACACAAATATTGTTGCATATTCCCGTTTATTTGATTTTTCTTTATTAAATAATTACCGGTATTTTTTAAAATATTTATTTCCTTTAGAGGAAATCCCCAATGTGAAAATCTTCTCGGACGATTTGGTCAAATTGCATGTAAATCAAATCGAAAACATGGAAAAATTTCGGGATTCATTGCGCGACGATGTGCTGCCGAACATACAACGAGATTGTTTCGACCTTTGGAAAAACTCCAGCTACGATAAATACAAGGAGCAGGTGAAAGTTTGGCAATCCGAGAGCAGCAATAAGTTGTGCATCCCTTCGCCGCCGATGAGCCTGAATCTGTCGTTTGAGGAGACGAGCGCGAGCGCGAGCGCGAGCGCGAGCGGGACGGCCTCGGCCTCGGTGACGACTGGGGCGAGTTCGCAAAAGGGAAGTCGAGGTCGTCGAAGGATTTCGAAGCAGTCTGGCGGCGGTGGTTCCAGGCAAAGTTTTCTCGCGAAAACGAGTCGGAAATCGATGTCGGAAGACAGCTCTAGTGCGAGTAACGAATCAAATCAAATCGACCAAGTAACAATAATAAAAATAATAATGATAATAATAATATTTATTATTCAGCGCACGGCGGTTCGTTCGACTCGAAATCGAGTGAGTCGGACGAAGTGGGCCGAATGGCGAGGAGCGCGGATGTCCTACATCATTTCGACCCCGACTTCGAATTCAACTTGAGTCTGTTGGAATCGCCGTTACGTCGGCCCAAGTATGAAATCGTCGGGCGGTTCGAGCCGCCGAGCTACAGGAAAAAACAGGCTCCGCCTCGCCTCTTGCAGCTTCTGAGCAAAATGGATTTGAACGACCCGTCGTCAATTGGCGGCGGAGGGGACGAATCGAGCCCCCGAGAAGAAGAGGAGTCGTTCGCTCGAGAAGAAATACGAGAAGACGTTGACTTGTCCGCTCGGGAAGACGGGGACTCGTTTGCCCGGGAAGAGGAAGAGGAAGAGGTAGAGGTAGAGGAGGCGGAGGCGGAGGCGGAGGAAAACTCGTCCGCGCGAGACGACTTGTCCTCCCCGGAAGAAGACGAAGAAGACTCGTTTGTTCGAGAAGGAAAGGAATCGAGCGCGACCAGCGAGTCGTCGGAACGGGCATCCGATCGTCCAGAGAGCCCGACGTTGGGATCGACGCCTCGCAGTTTACCCGCCATGTTGTCATCGAACCTTCGAGATTTCCTGAGTTGGGAGCAAATTCTTCAGTCGCAGCAACAACAGCAGCAGCACGACGTGTTGCTGCTGCGAGAAACGAAATCGGCCGTGGATTTGCCTTCTTTCAACCACGACGACAAACCACCACCACCACCACCGGCAGAACCAGGTTGAAACGTTTTTAAAATATATATATATATATATACATAAATATTAATTTCTTTATTTTAATTTTTAATTTTTAATTTTTAATTCTAATTTATTTATTCTTTAATAAAGAATGTAACGTGACGTTAAGTAGAACAAACATGAGTTTGGCAGATATATTTGGTGAAGATGACGCTTGTTTACTTCCGCCATCGCCGCCTTCCTAATTTTAGATATATTTTATATATATATCTAAAATCTGTACATATCAATAAAGGAATAAAAAAGAAATCATGAGAAAGAAAGTTTAGCTCCTCGTATTTCCCAGCAATCCCGCGCGCTCGTCTTTGTGCGTCCGGTGGCTCCCTCGCGCGGGGTGCGCGCGCGGCATTGATCGATTAAGGAAATGGTCGACATGTTCAGTCAATGGCGAGATCCCGTGCACGGAGAAGATTCCACCCAGATGATAAACGACGAGTTCGATCCTTTCGGCGGTGAACAGGACGTGCTGGAAGACAACGTGCCCGCCCTGAACGCACCGCCCGAAAATCAGTAAGAACGATACCTAATAATAGAAGTATAGAATGAGATGAATAAGAAAAAGGATTAATGTTTTAGCTGGTATCATGGACGTTTGGATCGGTACACATCGGAGCAACGACTGCGTTTAGCTGGCAAATGTGGCAGCTACCTGATCCGCGAAAGCGACAGGAGACCCGGTTCGTACGTTCTGTCCTATTCGGGCAGCGCCGGACTCAACCATTTCAGGATAACCGCCGTATGTGGCGATTATTACATCGGCGGCCGACAATTTCATTCCCTGGCCGATTTGATCGGCTACTACACGAGTTGGGCCGATTTGCTCAAACAGGAACGGCTCCAGTACCCGGTTCCACCGCCCGAGGTGATTTATTCCTTAAATTAGACAAATAAATCAATCAATCAATTTTAAATAAATGTATGCCATCTCATTTTGCAGCCAGTCAATCATAAACGTAAGGTAGTCGCGAGCCTGCCGTACACCAAGATGCCCGACACGGACGAATTGAGTTTTCAAAAAGGAGACATATTCGTTGTGCACAACGACGTCGGCGACGGCTGGCTATGGGTCACGCAACACAGGACTGGCGAGAGTGGCTTGCTATACCAAGATTTGGTCGAGGAACTGGTAATTTAATTCAATTCAATTCAATTCAATTCAATTTAATTTAAGTTAATTTAATTTAATTTAAAAAGGAGGAAAACATCGACCCGAATCAAGTGTTGCCTTGGTTTCACGCGACCGCTACGAAAGCGGAAGCCGTCGACGCGCTCGTCAAAGCCGGACCGGGAAGTTTTTTGGTTCGACCGAGCGACAATTCTCCCGGAGATTATTCTCTGTTCTTCCACATTCATAATACGATCCAGAGATTTCGTATCGAGAACAAAGGCAATTGGTTTTCTATGGGCGGACGTTGCTTCGAAACGTTGGAATCGATCATCAATCGTTATAAAATGGAACAGATTTTCGAAGGCAGCGTGTTGGGTCAGCCGGTCGTAAAGGTATTTATTCTAAATAAATTAATTAATAAATAAATTAATTAATTTAATTTAATTTAATTAATTTACGTAGAATTTGGCGGATGCCGGTTGTTCGAGCGCGGCACGAAAATCTCGAAAAAGCGAAGACATCTACGCCACTCTGCGCGAGAGTCGAGAAACCGGATTGTTGAGCAAAAAGCACAAGGGAATTCGAATGAAAGGATACTTGAACAAGCAGAGCGAGCGGAAAAAGTGGAAAAACATGTACTTCATTCTGCAGGTGACCGGCAGCGATCAGCATTTATTGTTTTACGAAAATCCCAAGCGGACCAAACCGAAAGGTCTCATCGACTTGAGTTACACCTCTCTCTACATGGTGGACGATAGTTTTTTCGATCGACCAAACTGTTTCCAATTGGTGGAACGCGCTCTCCCCTGTCTGAGCACGGTCTACTACTTGTGCGCCAGCAGGGCCGATTTAGCTCAGGTTATTATTAATAATAATAATAATAATAATAATTATTAAAGTAACAGGATCCCCTCTGCAGGAATGGATGCAGAGTTTGCGACCTCTTTGTGTTCATCAAATGCCTAAAAATCCTTCCGCTCAACGCCTTAAGGAACTGTACAGCCTGCACGTGACGATCCTCGAAGCTCATCGTATCCCGACCAAGCTGTGCCCCCATCCGTACTGCATCTTATCTCTCGATCAAGTGAAGATTTGTCGAACGCGGGTTCGCGAGGGACCGGAGCCCGTATGGGAGGAGGAATTCGTTTTAGAGTTAATAATTAAATTTAAGAATTACATTTAACTTTGATTTAACTTTCTTTTCAATTCTTACAGCGACATTCCTCCTGACGTTGTTGCATTTACAATTACCGTTTACAATAAAGGCAAACGATGTAAAGATTTGGAAGTCGGTAATGATTGATTGTTTGATTGATTGATTTTAACTTTTTCTTTCTGTATTTTCTCATTTCATACATTTTATTTGATCTTTCTCGCAGCCGAAATGTCGGTGGAATTGAATCGTCTCGTCAACGGAGAAGAAATCGAAGAGTGGTACGAGTTGTCCGGAATTTCTCCGCCGATCAGAGAGGACTGGGGTTCCATGCGAATGCGAGTTCGATATCTGCACGAAATCATCATGCCTTTAGAGGAATATAGCTCCCTCAAAGAAGTTATTAGCATTTTCTTCTTCTTCTTCTTCTTCTTCTTCTTCTTCTTTTCGTTTTCTTCTTATTATTTCTTTTTCTTTTTATTTTGTTCCATTTCAAAGTTAATATTGGACCGGCACATGGACGCGTTGGGTGCGCTCGCCGACGTGTGCCATCACGATCGCACGCCTCTGGCCACCACATTGTTGCGCGTGTTCCGTCACGAGGCGCGAGAAGCCGACCTTCTGCAGGCCATGAACGACGCCGAAATCAAGAAAGAAGACGAGACGTCGACTCTGTTTCGAGCCGCTTCTTTGACCACCACTCTAATGGACCAATACATGCGATCCACTGCCACCGTTTTGTTGCAGAAAGCGTTGCAAGAAACGATATTCAAAGTTTTAGACAGCAAACAAAGTTGCGAATTGAATCCGTCGAGGCTGGAACACCCGTCGGACAGCGTTCTCAACGCCGAGCACTTGCTGAACATTCTCGAAGAAATGATCGACTCCATTTTCATGTCCGTCGAATCTTGCCCTCGGACGCTGCGCTACCTTTTCGGTTGCTTGCAGCGCAGCGTCGGAGCCAAATGGCCACGCGACTCGCTCGTCGTAACGCGCGTCGTCAGGTGAATATAATAGAGTCAATAATTATCCGCAATGCAAATGCAATGCAATGCAATAAAAATCTCTCTCCCCTTGCTTTACGATCTACTTGTTCGATCGTTGCACTCTTTATGCCTCTTTGTGCCTTTAGAAAAACACGTTTAGACTTGTGAGCAGCAAGCCACTGTTGCAACAATCAAGTAACTCAAGTTTGAGATTGAGTTTGAGCACCGCTTCCTTCAGTCCTTGAGTTGTTGGTTCGAGGTGAATCGATGGCCTCTTAATGCTTTCTTGAATGGACAAAACAGGCGATACAGAGTTACAGACTTACAGAGTAGTCTGAATGTGAAGGGAAGGGAAGGGAAGGGAGGCTTTCACTTCATTTAGTGGCTATATTGCGGATAATTATTGACTCGCCCTCGAATTTATTAAATCAATTAATTTATTTGTTTTTGTTTCAGCGGTTTCATATTTCTTCGTTTATTCTGCCCGGCTATTCTAAATCCGCGTCAATTCAATTTGATCACAGGTATGTTCATATTTGGATCAAACTCGTGTTTTTAATTTAATTTAATTTAATTTAATTTGATTTAATTTAATTGAATAGAAATCCCGACGGAAATGGCGGCTCGCAGTCTCCTTCATGTTGCAAAGTGCCTTCAGAATTTGGCGAATCTCGTGGAATTTGGTGGCAAGGAACCGTACATGGAAGTCGTCAATCCATTCATCACGAAACACAGAGAAAGGATGATTTTGTTCCTAGATGTGTTATCTGTGAGTACAATATTTGCACAGTGCAATTTGACATTAGCGGCTATTGTCATTTCTTGTCGCCTATTATTCATTTCGTGCAGAATGTTTACGAAAAACCGGAACCCGAAGAAAGTGGCGCAAAGATCGATTTGGCACGCGATCTGGCCGCACTTCATCACATTTGCGTCGTTCATTTGCAGGATCTACAAAACATGGCTCGATTGAGGGTACGAATTTCTTATTCTTAAGGACGTGCGCTTGAATTGTGACTTGTTTGTTACCAAGCGTTAATTTCAATTTTCAGCCGAATATTAAAAAACTGGTGACCGTGACGGAAATGCTGTCGAAACACAAAGAAAAGTACTTGGAAATGCTTCGGTAGCGACAGGCCGGCTCATCTCGTACACAACGTTGTTTTCGTAATTCCTGTGATAGTTAACAGTTTCTATATTGTCTATCGACTACTGTTAAATGGAAAATGCAAACACGTGTTCGGCAAAAGAACGAACAAAAGTTGCTCATAATCGTTTAGCATATATCGCGATGTTGCAAATTTTTTTTATACTTCTACATACCGTTACAAGTTTATATATATATATAGTTAATTATTATTATTATTCTCAATTACTTAATTAATGTACTTGTAAGTATTGTACAATGTGATCATGCTTAATTGTGTAAATAGCCAATCAAAGTTCCGTTCAGACGCCTCTTCTTCGCCTTTCTTCTTTTATATCTTCTCCCACTGCCTGACGTCGAGTTTGTTCGGCAGCACGATTCGTCGTTCCAAAGCAAAATCGGAAGCGTTGAATGCGTTGAATGCGTTGAATGCGTCCTCGGCGACTGTGTGCTTTAGGTCGAACGCCAACAAGGTCCTCGAAGAACCAGTGCGAGCATTTTCGGCCATCCGGTTGGCGAACGACGGTGGCAGATCGGTGGCTCGTTTTAGCGTCGGCGCGAGAAACAGGGCGAGCGAGAGGAAGAGGACGAGCACGCAAGTACCGGCTTGTGCAGATTTGGTCGAATTGGCCACCGCGGCTCGAAGCTCGTGCAATTGGCTCGACAGAGAGCTGCAAGAAAACAAAATGAAACCCAACCCAACATTATACATTATACACTATATATAATATTATACCTACCGATTCAGTTTCTGGAGACTCTCCACTTTTTTCAGCAACAGCGTATTCTGCGTCGTGCACATTTTTACTCTACCGTAACGGTCAAAGTCAACTTTATTTCATTTTCCTTATTAGTTATTACCTGTTTTCTAGACCGTCCACGTATTGCTTTTTTCTTTTCCTGCTGTCTTGAGCCGACACTTTGTTCCGAATTTTCCGTCGAACTTTCTTCAGCTCCTTCTCCTCCGCCTTTTAAACGATTTTTATTTTTATTTTCTTTTATTAATTCGATTAGGTGCGGTACTTTAGTGAGCGGATAATGTGTGGGTAAAACGATCCCCTCTTTGGTCAAATGCCGTTTTTCCTCATCGGTCAATTCCAGTTCTCGATACGTCGCGGTCGCGGGTTGCTGTTGTTCCAACGTTATACAGATACCTGCAATCAGTGATTCATTCGTCATTCGAATGTTGTTTCGCGAGCTCGCCATCACTACTGACAGTCGGTGGAGCGCGCCGAAGTGTCATCGCTTTCTGCTTGCGCATCGCCAAAAATATTGTCCAAGGAAAAGCCGAAGGGGAAGGCGACATCGTCCTTCTCCGACATTAGCCAGTTGTTGTCATCCTACAAAAACAAAACCAAAGGCTAAATGTGTTGTGTACGGTACAAAATTGGGTGAAACATTAATTACTATCGATATCTCTTCGCCATTTAAAATGGGATCGGCGTCGTCGAATAAAAGATCCAGAATAGTATTTTCGGATTCCATCACCGACACCGACACCGATACCGATACCCGTCCAAGTTATGTTATGCCGACGTGTACTTGGGTTTCCCCGATCGATCGAGCACCGTCTCGTGGCAACCACAACAAAAGGGTTTTTGTCGAAAGGTGGCGCTTAAGTCGTGCGCGATATTGTTAACGTTGCCATATTTGATTGTTAGTCGTAGTTAATTTAATTTAGTAATCATTATGTTTAAGTTTGGCAGCAAAAATGACGTGAATATCGATTACAAATGCACGTTGCGACTGTTGGACGACAATGAAATTTTACAATGTGATTTTCAGGTAGGTAAAACACGTAACCAAAATAGAGTACAAGAAACAACCACTTGTGCATGTTTGCATTTTTATTTTCCTCTAATTCCTTTTAATTTTTTAATTAGAGGGACCATAAAGGGCAATTTTTATTAGATTACGTTTGCACGCAGCTGAATCTCATAGAAAAAGACTATTTCGGATTGCGATACGTCGATCAAAATAAACAGAGGGTGAAAAAAAAGCGTACACCGTTAAATGAATACGGTATACTCGTAACGTTTATAACGTTCATCGGTTTTAATTTTTTTTCTAGCATTGGTTGGATCCAACTCGGTCGATCGTGAAACAGATTAAAGGTAGCTAATAAATGAATAAATAAATAAATAAATAAATTCCATTTGTAAGAACATTGTTTTTTTTTAATATTTTTATTTCTGCAGGAATGCAGCCGATCATCTTTTGTTTTCGTGTCAAATTTTATCCACCAGATCCGTACAAGCTGAGAGAAGAAATCACCAAGTATACCACGGATGCATTAATTAATGAATTAATGGATTAATTAATTAATTAATTAATTAGAATAATATGAAATTACAGATATCAAATTTTCTTGCAACTTCGAAGGGATTTGTTGCACGGACGCCTGTACTGTTCATTTAACGACTCTGCGCTTTTGGCGGCTTACATCATACAATGTGAAAATTGAGAAAATATGAAAATACAAATGTTTGATGTTTATTTCGATTGATGATTTTAGCCGAACTGGGAGATTACGAACCCGACGAACACGTTGGTAACTACGTGTCGGAATTCAAATTGGTTTTAAGACAAACGACCAAGAACGAAGAAAAGATTTCGGAAATCCATCAGACTCAACTCAAAGGCCAAGTGCCGTCGGTTTCCGAAATAAATTATCTGAAAAAGGCGTGTTTGCTCGACACGTACGGCGTGGATCCTCACCCCGTGAAGGACCACAAAGGCGTTCAGTTATACTTGGGAGTGAATTACGCCGGCATCATCACATTCCAGGGCAGCCGAAAGACTCACCATTTCAAATGGCAAGACGTGCAACGGCTCAATTACGAAGGCAAAATGTTTATAATACATTTGATGTTTAACGAGAAGAAACACACCGTCGGGTTCAAGTGTCCCACAGGATCTGCATGCCGTCATTTGTGGAGATGCGCGGTAGAACAACGACTCTTTTTCACGTAAATTTATTATTGAAGTTAAATTAAATTAAATTAAATTAAATTAAATTAAATTAAATTAAATTGAATTAAATGAATTGACAGGCTCAGCACCTCGTCGCAAGTGCCATCTGTGGTGACGGGCGGGAGTTTTTTTTCTCGCGGCTCCAGATTTCGTTACAGCGGTCGAGTGGAAAAAGAAATTTTGGAAGACACGCACATGATAAAGCGCGAACAACCCCAGTTCGTGCGCAATTCGCTGCGCTCGTTTTCTCTCCGTCAGAAGTCGGCGAGTTTTTCCAATCCTTCGCAAACGCCCGCCAACGAATCCGTTGCGGCGGCCGAACCGTTTACGTTGGTGACTCGTCCCGGCCACACGACGCCCATGTCGGAGGGACATTACGCACGAACCGAGGACGAGGCGGTCACTCCGCAGGACTATCACCACCAGCACCAGCAGCAGCAGCAGCAGCAGCAGCAGCAGCAGCAGCATCACGAAGACGCTTTTCCCTTATCGCACAGTTCCACTTACGACGACGTACTAGAACCGGTCGAAGAAGAATACGTGCCTCCGAACAACAACAATCTCATCGGTTCGCAGGTCTGCTATGACAACCATGCGGATTCTGCGAAACTACAGCAGCAGCAGCAGCAGCAGCAACAGCAGCAACAGCAGCAACGTCAACAAAATACGGAAGAGGAAGAGGAAGAGACTAAAATGTACGCGCATTCCGACAACTACAAATCGCAACAATTCGCGACGAAGAAATGGATGCGATTCACGATTCCCACGTTTTTAGCATTCTTTACGATTTGTTTCGTTTTGCTTTTGCTCGAGTCCAATTCCGAGTTCTTAAGCGACGTGAGGAAATTGCCCGAATTAGTTATTTTGCGGCGCGAATATTACGAGCCGGCCAAAGAATTCGTACTCACCAAGATCCGAGCCGTTTTCTTCCTCGGTCCTTCGAGATAGTTTTTTAAACGATGCAATTGAATCGTTTGCAATTCTTTATTTATTTATTCAAATTTTATTTACTTTTTATATATGTAATGATAATAAGAAATAATAATTATGTATATATAAAATTTAGACGGGAAAAAAATGTACAGAAACTCGACAGCTATTGTTGTTGTTATTAAAATTTATTACATTTATTGATTTATTCCGTTGGATATTTTTATTATTTTGCACGAGTTGTTTTTGAATATGACGCAAATCGCGTCAGCAAATACGTTGCGTAGCGCCGTAGCGGATGCACTTTTCTTTTTCCCTGCGCGGATGAATTTTCTCGCAAGTAGATACGGGCAAAATGGCCTTACAAAATGGCTACCGGTTGATGGTCAAAACAAACCGATGACGATGATGTAAGTTCGAGTCCGGCGCAATTATTTCGGGTTGACCCGTTGATTAGAGGGTTGGCGACGAAACCGAGTCGTTTGCTAATGCGTAACATTGGGCGTTGATTAATTTCAGGTTTCGTTGAAGCGCTCACGCTAGTAATTAAAGCAAAGAAATCGAGTAGCGTATTATAGTAAGTTCGTAAGTTCGTAAGTTGAGAAGTGAAGTGAAGTGAAGTGAAATAGGAGGTAAAGAAAGGAGATAATGACACACACTACGACTACGGACGGTATTGTTATTTATTTATTTATTTATTTATTTCTTGTTGACACTGCAATAGATGGAGGAACGTCGAGTGGCCGACTATTTCGTAGTGGCAGGCCTGCCGCCGAATCCAGAGCCGCTCGAGGATTTTTCGTCGGAAGGCGTGAGCGTGAAATGCAACCAAGCGCCCATAACCGACATCGCCGTCATATTTCGAAACCTGGACGAGGCTCCGCCGCCCGGTTTCAACGTGTTGGACACCACCGTCTCGGGTCTGTGCGCTGATCTCAATCACGGCAGCATTCGCAGTCCGAACGTATTTCTGTGCTATCGCAGAGGCCGTGACAAACCTCCGCTCGTCGACATTGGGTAAATTGATTGATTGATTACGATCTGATGACCATTTGATTAGTTAATTATTTGAATGCCCTAAAGGGTTTTGTACGATGGCAAGGAGCGAGTCTTGCCCGACAGCGACGTGATTTTCTCGACTCCCAGCGGCCGCCCGGCCAACGTAAATAACGGCGGATCGAAAACGTACATCACGTACAGGCGCGCATCGGAAACGGCACCGTGCAACGAGCTGGTGGTCATGGACATTTGCGTCACTTTAACCAATAAAGTAGAAATTAAAAAAAATTAAAAAAAAAGTTTGATTAAAATTCAAGTTTGATTTGCGATCGCTTAGGGAGAAGTTCCGCCGCACACATTTTGCACAATTCCCAAGAATTTGAACAAGGGAATGGTAAATAAAATAGATAGTACAACCTAACGATTGATTGATTGATTGATTGATTGATTTTTTATTGACGTAGGTCGGCTCCGACGTGTATCTGTGTTACAAGAAGTCGATGAACAAAGCAAATTCAATAGCTTACAAACCAGGTGAAATGTGTAAACTGTAATTCTGTACAGTTTTTATTTATTTCTTTCTTTCTTTCTTTCTTTCTTTCTTTCTTTCTTTCTCTGTAGCTGTTTTGGAACAGTTTCCCGTCGTTCAGCACGACGATTTTGATTTGCCTCCGTCCGTGCCTTTGTTTTGTTTGCCGATGGGGGCGACCGTAGAATGTTGGCCGGCCAAAGCTAGAAATCCGGTCCCAGTGTTTTCGACTTTTGTTTTGACGTCGCACACCGTTGAAAAGGTAAAAGCGCGTTTTAGACTAGTAGTACAATTGATACATTATTTGCTTTAATCGAAGGTGTATGGAGCCGCGGTGACGTTCTACGAACGGATGTCGAACCCAATTACCGCAGAACAAAAACAAACGCTGTGTTGGGACGAGGCCAGCGAAACTTTGAACATTAATAAATGCATTTGCATATTATCTCGGTGGCCGTTTTTCGACACGTTTGAAAAGTTTCTGCTGTTTTTGTACAGAACGTCGATCGGCGGCCCGCAAAACATTCCCGTCGAGAGGTGACAGAATCGTTGATTGATTGATTGATTGATTGATTGATTGATTGATTGATTGATTGATTGATTGATTGACTGATTGACTGATTTTTTTTTCTGCGTAGATATATTTCTCATTTCATGTTGGAAGTGCCGTTCCCGTCGCCACAACGCCCCCGAATTCTCATTCAACTGAACAACGCGGAGAGGTTGTCGTTGGCCCAGCCGGAAGACTCGCCTCTGCCTCTAAGGTATATAAATAAATGAATGAATAAATAAATAAATAAGTTTAATTATTTTTTGTAATTCAGTGGCGCTTCGTTTCAACGTTTACTGAAGAATTTGAGCGCTGACGATTGCCTTTTGCTGCTGTTGTTTGCGCTGACTGAACAGAAGATCCTCATCCACTCGTTGCGGCCGGACGTTCTCACGAGCGTTGCCGAAGCCGTTTTGATGGTACATGAGTAAACACATTTGAAATAATCATTACGAACGATTTCGTCTCGTTTAAAGATGATATTTCCCTTCCACTGGCAATGCCCTTACATTCCTCTCTGTCCGCTCGGTTTGTCGGACGTGCTCAGCGCTCCCATGGCTTTCATAGTGGGCGTCGATTCGAGATATTTCGATTTGTACGACCCGCCGAGCGACATCACGTGCGTCGATTTGGATACCAACACGATATCGGTGTAAGAAGGAGAAAAAGAAGAAAAATTGTTGAAATTAAATTAGATTAAATTAAATTTAATAAAATTTAATTAAATTTAATTAAATTTAATTAAATTTAATTAATTTAGTGCCGAAGAAAAGAAATTTATAACGACCAAACTACTACCCAAGAAACCGGCTCGAATCTTGAGGAGTACCATAATCGGAATAATGGAACGGATGAAGCGACTCGACAACCAGGCCAAGCAACGGGAATACGTGCAAACTCAAGAAAATCAAACGATAGAAAGAGATTTCAAATCGAAAAGAGAAGAGGTGAGTGAGTTGATGAGTTAGTTCTGAATACAGAGTAATGACTAATTTCTTCTGTGTTCTTACTAATTCGTTTCTAATTCCGTAGAGGGCGATAGAGTTGGACATTCAAGAAGCGTTTTTGCGTTTCACTGCATCGGTGTTGAAAGGATTTCGTTCGTTTCTTCAGCCGATCACACAAGCGCCCACCATCGCCGCCACAGACTGCAGCTCCCTGTTCGACATTCAAGGTTTTCTCAAAAGCCGCGACAAGGCGCACCACCGTTTCTACAATCTGCTCGTCAAGACGCAGATGTTTTGCCGCTTTATAGAAGAGCGCTCTTTTGTATCCGACAAAGACGTGAGTTTGGCCTTTTTCGACGAGTGCACGGAAAAGATCGACGTGGATCTGCCCGAAAAGGAGTTTCGTCTTCTCGAGGCCGACGTTCAAAGGTGACAATTAATCTAATTTAAATTTAATTAATTTAATTAATTTAATTTTAATTAATTAATTTAATTTAAATTAATTAATTTGTTTGTCGATTAGCGAACGCACCGTGTTTATTTTGCCGCCGGAACCGATCGAAGCGAACGTTGCGTACACTTGTACGGGTTTCGGTAATTTGAACGCGTCGTTCTATCACGAGAAGCAATTTGTGAGAACGTGGGTTTCGCCGCTGAGCAAGTGTTTGCCCATACCGGGCAGTCCTCTCGCCAAGAGGACCAAACAAGAGATCAAAAGTGCCAGACAGGTAAATAATAATAATAATAATAATAATAATAATAAATTAATACATTACATTAAATTAAATTTCATTAAATTCAATACATTGATTGATTATTTTGATTTCTTGACGCAAGATTGCTAAACGACACTCGGAAAAACCGATTTTATGGTCCAAATGTTTGGTGAGCTACTGCTACACGTTGTGGTTCATCCATTTGCCGGCTTTCGTCCAGTCGCATTCGTCGAAAGCCAAAGCGCTGCAGACGGCATACGACATCCTCGTCAGCTCGCAGTCGGTTGGTCTTTTCCCGCCCGACGAGGTTTGCTATCGGGTGTTGATGCAGCTGTGCGGCCAGTACAGCCAACCCGTGCTGGCTGTCAAGCTGTTGGCTGAGATGAAGCGTAATGGGATACAACCGAATGCGATAACGTACGGATTTTACAATAAAGTAAGAATAAAATTAAGAATAAAATGAAAATACGTCGTGAAATACGTAACTTATCTATGTACTCTATTGTATTGTTTGTATTTTAAATACTTCAAGTATGTATGTATTGCAGGCCGTTTACGAGAGTACGTGGCCGGCGTGCAACACGAACGCCTATCTTCTGTGGAATAAACTTCGAAACGTGATAATAGGGGTGGCTCTGTTGAAACGGGGTTCTCGTCCGCGCCCATCGGACAGCGATTGCGATTGCGAGGACGGGGCGAGCACAGGTACTCTATTAATTTTTTTATTACGGTACCGCTATTTATTATTATTATTATTATTATTATTATTATTATTATTATTATTATTATTATTATTATTATTTGTTATGTATTTTATTGATGAAAAGGCTACAACTCGATGAACACGGACGAAACGCAGAAAAGCTCTTCCAGTATTAGTTCGACGCCGATGACCGAAGTGGAGTCATTTAAAAGTGTAGCAGCCGGCAAGGCAAAAGTCAATCGGATCTTGAGATTTGAAGACGTGGATTTTGCCGAATCCGATCACTTGCGCTCTCGGTTGCGGACGATCGTCCGTTCGTCCGTCAGTTGTTTAGAGAGCACGAGCCGCCAGGATATCGGTGCAAAGAAATAAATAAATAAATAAATAAATTTTTTTAAATTTTTTTAATTTTTTTTAAAAAAATTTTAAATTTTTTTTTAAAATTTTTTTAAATTTTTTTAAATTTTTTTAAAAAAAATTTAAATTTTTTTTTAAAATTTTTTTAAATTTTTTTAAAATTTTTTTAAAATTTTTTTAAAATATTTTAAAATTTTCTTAAAAAATTTTAATCATCCTCAGTCGACAGCTCGGCCGGCGTTCTCATGACGGGGTCCACGTCCACGTGCTACGACGAAGAATTAGGCAACGCGATCGGGTTGAGGTGGCACCATCGGCGAGCGGCGGCGGTCTCTCGTCATCATCGCGCCCTGCTGACGCTCTCCGATCGGTACGACGACGACGAGCAGATGCTGCGCTCCGACAGCTTCGGCAACGACGCTCAAATATTAAGCGGCCTCAAAGAAGATACGAGCGATCGGGCTTCGAACGCTCCCAAAGTGACTCGCAGCGCGACGTTCTCACACGCGCCTGAATTGCGTCTGAATCCCATCCATCGATCGTCATCCGCCGCTTTGACCAATACGCAGCAGCAGAATAATTCTTCTTCTCTGGCTTCGGCCAGTTTTTCGGGCCTGGCCAGTCTGCGATCGGCCTTTAATCAGTCGCCACGCAAGACCGACATTCTTGGCAGCTTGAAGTCGGCCGCCACTTCGATGGCGTGCAAACTGAGCGAAATCAGGGAAGCCATTTCGACCACGTCCGGGATAAACAAATCGTTTGAAGAAGTAGCGGCGGTGGGAGCGGGAGCAGGGTCAGCGACAGCGACAGCGACAGCGGCAGCGGCAGCGGCAGCGACAGCGACAGCGACAGAGTCGACGGTGGAAATCGACCAGAGGACGAACCAACCCGCAATTGCAAAGGATTTAGCGCCTCACGAAATCGACGCGATGCTCGGCGAGGCCAAAAGGGTGCGCACTCTCGGTCTCGTCAAAAATACCGGTACTAAGGAATTCGTGAGGAAATGGAATTTTTTTTATTTTAATTTTATATTTTTACTTTCATCGTCATCGTCATCAGAGTGCAGGCTTACACCGTCGTCTTCCACCGGCGCGGGAATGGAGGTTCTGATGAACACGTGTTCGCGATGCCACACTTGCGGCTGCGTGCTTTACGACGAAGAAATAATGAGCAATTGGACGGCCGAGGACTCCAATTTAAATACTCGGTGTCAATTTTGCGACAATAAACTAGTCCCGCTCTTGGTCGTGACGATTCGAGTGAGTTTGCACGAAGCGACAAGGAAATTAATTAATTTCTTAATTAAATACCGTAATTAAATGTTGTGATTTAAGGACCGTCGCGAGAAACTGGTGGAAATAGCCGAAGACGGCGACGGCGACGGCGACGGCGACGGCGACGGCGACGGTGACGGCGGCGGCGGCAGTCTGGCGTCGAGTCGCGCCTCGTCCAAAGGATCCATCGAATCGCCGGAGTCTTTGTCTGTGCCCTATTTGAGTCCGATCGTTTTGCGCAAGGAAATGGAGAACGTGTTGGATCACGAGGGCGACGCTTGTTTGAGCGAGCCCCGCTTCGTCGACGAACATCCCATCATCTACTGGAACCTGGTATGAATTTATGAATTTATGAATTTATGAATTTATGAATTATTGAATTGAATTGAATTGAATTTTCGTTTCGTTTCTCGTTAGATCTGGTTTTTTGAGCGTGTGCACGTACCCAGCCACATGCTCGGATTGTTAGCCAAAGAAGTGGGCGTGGTCGTGCGCTGCATGTGGGACAATGTCAAACTGCACGAGGAGATCGGGCAGCCGATGTACATATTGTGGAATCAAAATGCTTCTTCTCCGTCTTCTCTAATCAGCGCTTTGCTCACGGAACGGAGACCACTGAATAAAAAGTGCGCTCCGATTTTATTTATTTATTTATTCATTTAACTTTAATTAATTTTCATTCATTTCAGTTTAATGCAACAAATCTTGACGAATGTTAGTCGTAACGATTTGACCGAATCGGTCAGGTTACTTTTAGTCGACATCCAAAAGAATCCGGTGTATCGTCGTCAGCGCATCAGCGTCTACCGCGACATACTTTTTCTAATCGTAGCGGCGGTCGGACGAGAAAACATTAGTTTGTGTGAGTAAATAATAAATAAATACTCCGTAATTTATTTATTTATTTTTTAATTATAAATTTCGCTCACTTTTACAGCTTCGATAGAGCGGGAATATCGTTTCGCGTACGAAAAGCTACTGCCCATTTTCGGGCAGGTGTTTCGTCCGGTCGATCGGCCGCCGTCTCTAGGCGCGATCCTGTGTCGGAACGCGTTCAGATCTCTAGAATTATGACCCGCAACGAGTAAAACAAATTGTGTATAATTTCTTTCTTCGTATAATAAGATTAATAAGATTACTAATAATAAAAGAAAATAATATTTCATCAACAATTTCTTTTTGCTTTTAATAATAATTTCAATAGTACACAAGAAATTAGAAATTAGTCTCGCTGCATCATCTTTTGACGGGCCAACTTTTTCTTTGAAACCTTCTTCTTCGCGGGCTCGTCCTCGGCTTGCGGTTTGGCGACAACCTGCTCCTTTTCCGTCAAAATCACCTCGATGTGACAGGGGCTGCTCATGTAAGCTGCGAATTAATTGAATACATTAATTGAATACATCAAAATTAAAATTAAAATGAAAATGAAAATGAAAATTACGATTGATGCGTCCGTGCGCCCGGTAAGTTCTTCTCCGCATGTGCGGCGCGCGATTCACTTGGATGTGTTCGACGACCAAATGATCGGCATCCAATCCTTTATACTCGGCGTTGCTTTCGGCGTTTTTCAGCAATTGCATCAAAAACTCGGCACTTTTTTTCGGCCATCGTCCTTGAGTGCATCCCCATTGCTTGGCTTGAGCGCATCTGCCGACGCCGCCGTTGAATCGTCGGAATGGAACGCATTCCTTTTTGGCGGTCACGTTTTTCAGAAAACGAACGGCGCGTCTCAACGGCATTTTCTTAATCGCCTGCGCCGTTTCGCGCGTGTTCTTGAAATGAACACGTAGATTCGATCCTCTGGCTTTGCACGCTGCGCGACACGAGGCAAGAAAAAAACAAGAAAAATTATTATTATTTTTTCACATTAACGAAAAATGTTCATGGTGCGTACATTTCGTGGCATTTTCCGGTTCCATAGAATAACGCGCCATTTTTCGCCCTAAAACGAGACGATACAACGATCAGAATAATGCCGATTACTTCAGATTATTATAAACCGTACCTGACAAACTTACAGACAACTCGCCTTCTTCGACCGGAAATACGTCATGAAGAATTTCTGCGGAATCGATATATAATCACATTTAACAAATTAAAAAAAAGTTATTAATTATTACTACATTAATTTTTAGTTATAATTAATTATTAATTATAATAGTTTTAACGAAATATGGACTTATTGATTGATTTATTTTGCTCGGTACTGCGGAGCTACTACTGTGTTATCGGGCGGAGTGTCGTTGCGCCGGTGTTGTTGTTTTACAAGGTTAGTGGTATAGTACCAGTAGTACTATGTCAAAGAATAAGTTGAAACTCACTTTACCACCGGGATGCATCGAATCGATCGAGAGCGGGACGAACGTCGAATGCAACGAGTAAATGATTAATTTTTTAAATTTTAAATGATTGATATTTATTAATGAATTTTTTTTGCTAAATTGAATAAATGAATAGGAAATCGAGCGATCCGAGTCTGGAGACATTGCAGAAGAAATTGGAAGATCTCGATTTGGACGATCAACAACGGCGACGACTCGAGGCATTTCTCACGCAGAAACAACAAGTGGGCGAGTTGAACGGAGAAGATTTCGATAAATTGGGCGAATTAGGGGCGGGCAACGGAGGCGTTGTCACGAAAGTCCGACACAAACCGAGCGGTCTCATCATGGCGAGGAAATTAATTCACCTCGAAGTGAAACCCGCGATACGCAACCAAATTATTCGAGAACTCAAAGTTCTACACGAATGTAATTCGCCGCACATCGTCGGTTTTTACGGTGCTTTTTACAGTGACGGTGAGATCAGCATCTGCATGGAATACATGGTATTTTTGGACGAAATTGATTAAATTTAAATTTAAATTAAATAAAAGAAATTTAATTTAATTTTAACTTAATTTCAGGACGGCGGTTCGTTAGATCTTATCCTGAAGAAGGCGGCGCGTATACCGGAACCAATTTTAGGGAAAATTAGCATCGCTGTTTTGAAAGGTCTCAGTTATCTGCGCGAGAAACATCAAATAATGCACCGAGGTAGGTTTGAATAATTAATATCTGATTTCATTAATAATTTGGAATAATTTGGAATAATTTGAAATAAATAATTTCTATTGACTTGTAATGAATTATTCTCGCAGATGTGAAACCGTCAAACATTCTAGTCAATTCGAGGGGCGAAATCAAAATCTGCGATTTCGGGGTGAGTGGCCAACTGATCGATTCGATGGCAAACTCTTTCGTTGGCACTCGCTCGTACATGTCGCCCGAACGACTGCAAGGCACACACTACTCGGTTCAATCGGACATTTGGAGCATGGGCCTGTCGCTGGTGGAGATGGCCATCGGTCAGTACCCGGTCCCGCCGCCAGACCCTTTTGCGTTGGCCGCCATCTTCGGCTGCCAGAACACCGACAACATCGACGTGTCGCCTCGAAACCGTTCGCCGCGTTCGGCGATAGTCGGTTACGGCGTTGTCGATGCACCTCGGCCGATGGCCATATTCGAATTACTGGATTACATAGTTAACGAAGTAACATTGTTTAATAAGTTGAATAATTTCACGCTTAATAATCAACATTGAATTTTAGCCGCCGCCGACATTACCTCCTGGATTGTTTACGATGGAATTTAAAGATTTCGTCGATCGAAGTTTAAAGAAAAATCCGACCGAAAGAGCCGATTTAAAAACGTTAATAGTGAGTTAGTTCTTTCTTTCTTTCATTTATTATTTATTTATTTATTTAATTTATTCATTATTATTACATCTAGAATCACCCGTTCATAAAGAATGCAGAGACGGAGAGAATGGATTTTGCCGGATGGGTGTGCCGGACGATGGATCTGGAAGTGACCACTCCGACTAGATCGTCGCATCAATGAATTAATTAGCTTACTGAAGATTAATTAAAATAAAAAAACGAGAATCGGATATCCGAGTTTTTTACTACTTACTTAAAATACATTTTTACACGAATAATTCGCGCGTGCGACAAAGTTCCAAGATTACGGTAATGCATTTCTTTTTAAAATGTAACATTTGTATAAGGAATTACATTAATTAATTTTTTTTAAATTGACGTTGTATTAATATTCTCCAACGTAATTTAAGACATTTCTTCTCTTTCGTGGCGCTTATAATCTTCGGCATATTTGTAATTCTACATCAACTCGTCGGTTCTTCGGTCATCACGCAAGGCTACTCGAATACTATAGGTATTCAGGTGTTTATTACCAATCCGCGCACATGGCTTCGGTTTTAGGGTTATAATTTTATCCCATTTGATGTATAATTTTTTTCAATGATTTTGTTTTCCAGGTTATTACGAGCACACCCGATAAGATTGGACTTTGACAACGAGAAGACTTAAAATATTTATCCAGTCCGTTACCTCTACATCGTCTTGCTAAGTATTATTTGTTATGCTTAAACAAGTTTCCTATTCAATTTTTCGTTATCTCGTGTTTGTTTCATTCGTCTTCTATTCTGTCTTTCTTTCTTGTGTCACTTTAGTCGTAATCCTTTCTCGTGTTGGGATTTTGGGATGAGCGTAGAGGGAACAATTTGATTAATTCGGGCCGCACAAAACGAAAGACGATAAATACATGGCTGCAATTTTATGCTCAATTTATGAAAGGTATGCGGGTTTATCCATCGAATACATTGAGGAAAGCGTCATTTTTTAATTTTATTGAAATTGGATGAAATCTGCGAAGAGGGATTTTAATAATTCGACCAAACCAATCAATTGTGCAGGTGCTGTATAGTGTTGCATAGGCATTGCATGGATATTGACGACGAAATCAAATGCTTCAATGGTGCCACAATTCGAACCGCCAGAAATGTATATCTGCAAATCGGGTTTTACTGGACGATTTTGCGAAGAACGTAATACGATAAAAATATAAGTAATATAAAATCCAAATAATAGTTTAATTTTCTTAGCAATTTGCACTGATGGGTGCCTTAACGGTGGACGTAGCATCGACCCTAATCGATGCACCTGCATGTGCGGATTTATTGGACGAAGATGCGCATCAGGCATTTTTTTTAATTCATTAAATATCGGAATTGTTTAATTTTTTTTCTTTTAGATTATCATACTTGGCATCGTTTCCGAAGGATTCATAACAACAATTGTCAGTCACAGCTGGTCGGCTCGGTATGCACGAAACAATTGGAATGCTGTACGGGATTTTTAAAAAATATTCATAGCACAGACTGCCAAGGTTTATTTTTTTAAATTTTGTGTATATGCTGTACTAATGTCGTATTTTTATTGATTTTATTAGATATTGATGAATGCGATACGATTACTAACATTTGTGCGGAAGGAGTTTGCAAAAACAAAATCGGGTCGTAGACTTGCGCTTGTAGAGACGGCCACGAAAGAAATATCGATACAAATTTATGCGAAGGTAAAAGACTTTTCTTTCGGATGTTCGCCCGTAGCTCTGCAATGGAGCCAGATAGGCATACTCATGCGATAATTAAACGATTTTTTACGTCATTTCACGTCGATTGGGCCTATTTCCGGCAATTTTTCAATTTTGGACGATTTTAGCAAAAACCCAAAGGCTAACCTATGGAGAAATGGCTAAAATCGGCCAAAAATTGAAAAGTGCCGGAAATAGGCCCAATCGACGTGAAATGACTTAAAAAATCGTTTAATTATCGCATGAGTATGTCTATCTGGCTCCTTTGCCGAGTTATCGGCCAAAAACAGACTTCTCCAAAGACTTTTCTTCCGGTTTTTTGCCTGTAGCTCCGCAATGGAGCCAGATAGGCATACTCATGCGATAATTAAACGATTTTTTACGTCATTTCACGTCGATTGGGCCTATTTCCGGCAATTTTTCAATTTTGGACGATTTTAGCAAAAACCCAAAGGCTAACCTATGGAGAAATGGCTAAAATCGGCCAAAAATTGAAAAGTGCCGGAAATAGGCCCAATCGACGTGAAATGACTTAAAAAATCGTTTAATTATCGCATGAGTATGCCTATCTGGCTCCATTGCAGAGCTACAGGCGAACATCCAGAAGAAAAGTCTTTTACCTTCGCATAAATTCCAACTTAGGTTCTGGATGTTCAAATTTCATCTACGATAAAACATGAACAATAAAACATGAGCAAAAATGAAAGATTTCAATTTTTTAACTCTTAAAACTCTTTATTTCAGACGATAACAAAATGCGTGGAGCTGGAGACGAGCGGTTCAGCATCGTGTCAGAATACTGCAGGAAGGAAGCTTACACGGCCAATGGATAAACGCAACAATTGTTGTTAATTTAATATCCTAACAAGTGTGCGGAATTAGTATCAGCAGGAATTAAAAATTGTTAGTTTTTTTGCTTAAAAAAATGTATCAAACACTAGGCATTTTATCTTTATTTCCATTCCATTTTATTCTTTCTCTTGTTTTTCTCCTCACTTGTGGTTTTTGTGCTCTCACTCGTTTATCTTCTTTCACTCGTTTTTCTTCTTTCACTCGTTGTTTTTCTCCTCTTATTCGTTGTGTTTCTCCTCTTATTCGTTGTGTTTCTCCTCTTATTCGTTGTGTTTCTCCTCTTATTCGTTGTGTTTCTTCTCTTATTCGGTGTTTCTTCTCTCACTCGATTTTCTTCTCGCTCGTTTTTCTTTTCTCATTCGTTGTTTATCTGCTTTCACTCGTTGTTTTTCTGCTCCCACTTGTTTTTATTCTTTCACTCGTTTTTCTTTTCTCATTCGTTGTTTCTTCTCACTCATTTTTCTTCTCTTATTCGTTGTTTCTTCTCACTCATTTTTCTTCTCTTATTCGTTGTTTCTTTTCACTCGTTTTTCTTCTCTTATTCGTTGTTTCTTCTCACTCGTTTTTCTTCTCTCATTCATTGTTTCTTTTCACTCGTTTTTCTTCTCTTATTCGTTGTTTCTTTTCACTCGTTTTTCTTCTTTTATTCGTTGTTTCTTCTCACTCGTTTTTCTTCTCTTCGTTTCTTTTCTCTTCTTTTCTCTTCTCTCACTCTTTTCTCTTCTCTCATTTGTTTCGTTTCGTTTCTCTTCTCTCGCTCGCTCGTTTTTTTTTTTGGAATTAAATTTTTTTTTTTTATTGGATAGTGTGTTTAATTTTATTTTGAAGTATTATAAAAAAAACTAAAAATGACGCTATCTGGTGGCAAAAACGCGAACTAAAAATAACGCCACCTGGTGGCGAAAACACGAACTAATGTAGAATGAAATTTCTATTAGTTCTTGTCATTGCCACCAGAGGGCGCTGCTAAAAAAAGTGACTGGATCTTCTGTATATTTTGCCGTGACGTCATATGACGTCATGTGACGTCACCGTAATACCGCCACCAGATGGCGCTGTTAAAAAAAAGTGAGTGAATCAAAAATATATATTTGGTTGCGCCATCTGGTGGCGGTATTACGGTGACGTCACATGACGTCATATGACGTCACGGCAAAATATACAGAAGATCCAGTCACTTTTTTTTAGCAGCGCCCTCTGGTGGCAATGACAAGAACTAATAGAAATTTCATTCTACATTAGTTCGTGTTTTCGCCACCTTTTAGTTCGCGTTTTTGCCACCAGATAGCGTCATTTTTAGTTTTTTTTATAATACTTCAAAATAAAATTAAACACACTATCCAATAAAAAAAAAAAATTTAATTCCAAAAAAAAAAACGAGCGAGCGAGAGAAGAGAAACGAAACGAAACAAATGAGAGAAGAGAAAAGAGTGAGAGAAGAGAAAAGAAGAGAAAAGAAACGAAGAGAAGAAAAACGAGTGAGAAGAAACAACGAATAAAAGAAGAAAAACGAGTGAAAAGAAACAACGAATAAGAGAAGAAAAACGAGTGAAAAGAAACAACGAATAAGAGAAGAAAAATGAGTGAGAAGAAACAACGAATAAGAGAAGAAAAACGAGTGAAAAGAAACAACGAATAAGAGAAGAAAAACGAGTGAAAAGAAACAACGAATAAGAGAAGAAAAACGAGTGAAAAGAAACAACGAATAAGAGAAGAAAAATGAGTGAGAAGAAACAACGAATGAGAAAAGAAAAACGAGTGAAAGAATAAAAACAAGTGGGAGCAGAAAAACAACGAGTGAAAGCAGATAAACAACGAATGAGAAAAGAAAAACGAGCGAGAAGAAAATCGAGTGAGAGAAGAAACACCGAATAAGAGAAGAAACACAACGAATAAGAGGAGAAACACAACGAATAAGAGGAGAAACACAACGAATAAGAGGAGAAACACAACGAATAAGAGGAGAAAAACAACGAGTGAAAGAAGAAAAACGAGTGAAAGAAGATAAACGAGTGAGAGCACAAAAACCACAAGTGAGGAGAAAAACAAGAGAAAGAATAAAATGGAATGGAAATAAAGATAAAATGCCTAGTGTTTGATACATTTTTTTAAGCAAAAAAACTAACAATTTTTTAATTCCTGCTGATACTAATTCCGCACACTTGTTAGGATATTAAATTAACAACAATTGTTGCGTTTATCCATTGGCCGTGTAAGCTTCCTTCCTGCAGTATTCTGACACGATGCTGAACCGCTCGTCTCCAGCTCCACGCATTTTGTTATCGTCTGAAATAAAGAGTTTTAAGAGTTAAAAAATTGAAATCTTTCATTTTTGCTCATGTTTTATTGTTCATGTTTTATCGTAGATGAAATTTGAACATCCAGAACCTAAGTTGGAATTTATGCGAAGCTAAAAGACTTTTCTTCTGGATGTTCGCCTGTAGCTCTGCAATGGAGCCAGATAGGCATACTCATGCGATAATTAAACGATTTTTTAAGTCATTTCACGTCGATTGGGCCTATTTCCGGCACTTTTCAATTTTTGGCCGATTTTAGCCATTTCTCCATAGGTTAGCCTTTGGGTTTTTGCTAAAATCGTCCAAAATTGAAAAATTGCCGGAAATAGGCCCAATCGACGTGAAATGACGTAAAAAATCGTTTAATTATCGCATGAGTATGCCTATCTGGCTCCATTGCGGAGCTACAGGCAAAAAACCGGAAGAAAAGTCTTTGGAGAAGTCTGTTTTTGGCCGATAACTCGGCAAAGGAGCCAGATAGACATACTCATGCGATAATTAAACGATTTTTTAAGTCATTTCACGTCGATTGGGCCTATTTCCGGCACTTTTCAATTTTTGGCCGATTTTAGCCATTTCTCCATAGGTTAGCCTTTGGGTTTTTGCTAAAATCGTCCAAAATTGAAAAATTGCCGGAAATAGGCCCAATCGACGTGAAATGACGTAAAAAATCGTTTAATTATCGCATGAGTATGCCTATCTGGCTCCATTGCGGAGCTACAGGCAAAAAACCGGAAGAAAAGTCTTTGGAGAAGTCTGTTTTTGGCCGATAACTCGGCAAAGGAGCCAGATAGACATACTCATGCGATAATTAAACGATTTTTTAAGTCATTTCACGTCGATTGGGCCTATTTCCGGCACTTTTCAATTTTTGGCCGATTTTAGCCATTTCTCCATAGGTTAGCCTTTGGGTTTTTGCTAAAATCGTCCAAAATTGAAAAATTGCCGGAAATAGGCCCAATCGACGTGAAATGACGTAAAAAATCGTTTAATTATCGCATGAGTATGCCTATCTGGCTCCATTGCGGAGCTACAGGCAAAAAACCGGAAGAAAAGTCTTTGGAGAAGTCTGTTTTTGGCCGATAACTCGGCAAAGGAGCCAGGTAGACATACTCATGCGATAATTAAACGATTTTTTAAGTCATTTCACGTCGATTGGGCCTATTTCCGGCACTTTTCAATTTTTGGCCGATTTTAGCCATTTTTCCATAGGTTAGCCTTTGGGTTTTTGCTAAAATAGTCCAAAATTGAAAAATTGCCGGAAATAGGCCCAATCGACGTAAAATGACGTAAAAAATCGTTTAATTATCGCATGAGTATGCCTATCTGGCTCCATTGCAGAGCTACGGGCGAACATCCGAAAGAAAAGTCTTTTACCTTCGCATAAATTTGTATCAATATTTCTTTCGTGGCCGTCTCTACAAGCGCAAGTGTACGACTCGATTGTGTTTTTGCAAACTCCTTCCGCACAAATGTTAGTAATCGCATCACATTCATCAATATCTAATAAAATGAATAAAAATACGACATCAGTACAGCATATACACAAAATTTAAAAAAATAAACCTTGGCAGTCTGTGCTATAAATATTTTTTAAAAATCCCGTACAGCATTCCAATTGTTTCGTGCATACCGAGCCGACCAGCTGTGACTGACAATTGTTGTTATGAATCCTTCGGAAACGATGCCAAGTATGATAATCTAAAAGAAAAAAAATTAAACAATTCCGATATTTAATGAATTAAAAAAAATACCTGATGCGTATCTTCGTCCAGTAAATCCGCACATGCAGGTGCATCGAGTAGGGTCGATGCTACGTCCACCGTTAAGGCACCAATCAGTGCACATTGCTAAAAAAATTAAACTATTATTTGGACTTTACATTACTTATATTTTTATCGTATCACGTTCTTCGCAAAATCGTCCAGTAAAACCCGATTTGCAGATACATTTCTGGCGGTTCGAATTGTGACACCATTGAAGCATTTGATTTCGTCGTCAATATCCATGCAATACCTATGCAACACTACTCTGTATACAACACCTATCTACATGCACAATTGATTGGTTTGGTCGAATAGAAAAATGAGAAATGATGTCGCGCGACATTTCGAAGCCATTTGAAAACGAATAAACAATAGATAATAACAAACTAATAATTTATTTAAGTAAATGTAAACGTTAGTGATTATCGTACTTATCATACTTGTATTTTAATAACAAGAGAAGAAATGGAGAACAAATTGATAACCTTAATTAAGAGTCAATAAATACAGTCACAAACTCTGTGTCAATCAATTTGGCACTAGGTGCAACCTGCACTCCAAAAATGAATCGAGTGCACCTAGCGATTTATCACAGTTGCTCATTTCCGCTTGGTCACAAACTCTGCTTCCGGTATCAAAAAGGAATCCGCGCTTCGTTAGATAAACCAAAACAAAACAAAAAGATGTCATTTCATGAGATGTTTATATCCTCATCGTTAGCGTCGTAAATGATATTACAGTAACAAAACAGCCTGAGCTGCGGGTCGTTAATGCACAATGACTGATTGCCATACTTGTTGAGCCGGTCAATATTCTTCTCCGTCGTGTACTTGTCCGTCATGTCCATGTGATTAAACAGCGCGATCCCCTGGAAAATCGCCATGCTAGGCTTCACCACAAACGTTATTAGAAAATTCGTGTACAATTCCTTTTTCCCGCGGTTGATGGCCACTTCGTGCGCCGACACTTCGACGATCTCCTCCAACTCCAACTCTGCGCACGCGTTCCTCATGCCTGAAATCATCCTATTAATGTTCCCGACGAGCAAACTGGTGCCGGTCTTTGCCGAGTCGCTCTCCACCGAGATCTGCTTGCGCTGGAAACACGTGCAGAACTCCGACTGTATATTAGCCGCCCCGCAAGTCTTGTTGAGCGGCACCGGCGCGAACAAACTCACGCTGCGACTGCTCGGATCGGGGTGCTCACGGGCCCCAGCCCGCGCACAATCTCCATCAGCGTCGCGTGCATGTCAAACGGCGTGGTCAGCCGTCGCTCGTTCAGCTTCATGTTGGCGTAGTGCTCCGGGTGCGTCTTGGGGAACCACTTGGGCAAAAGAAAGAAAAAATACGGAAGCTTGTCCTCCAAGTGTCCCACGTAGGTGGTGCGGACCCCTCCGAACCGATAGCCGTGGTCACGTGTTTCTTCATCTCCGACTGGTCGACGGCGATGGAGAACGGACGCATGTAGTAGTCGGTCGGCTGGTCTCCGAAGCCGCGCTTGAGGTAGTTGAACGAAGCCATCTTGGAGCAGTCCTCGGCGAAGAGCGTGCGGTAGCCGCGCCGCTCGAACTCCTTCCAGGCCATGGGCAGTTGGTTGAGGTCCGTTTTTCGGTGGTCGAAACGGAACTCGTCCTGCATCTTGCCCGTCTGGAAGGGCAGCATGTTGGGGTAGGTGTTGAGCCCCACCTTGTTGTAGCCGTGCAGTTCGACGAACGTCAGTTCTTTGCGGATCAGTTTGTCCACCAGTTTCATGTGGCGGATGTACGAGTTTTTCGACACCGAGTCGAGGCCCAGCAGGAGGACGCTCAGCGTTTCGTTGCGCTCGTCCCGTTCGAGGATCCGCCGACATCGTTCCTCCACTCGGGGTTTGTCCAGTACGAAGGCGAAGAAATCTTGGTTAATCGATTGGTTGAGTTCGTTGAAACACTGGGTCGTGACGAAATCGTTGGTCATTTTGATGGTGCCGTTGGCGTGCAGTAAATGTGGTTTGGAGAACGCGGTTTTGTCTTCATTCACGCGGAAGATGTTTTTGTAGTAGCATTTGGTGTTGGCATTGTAGGACGTGTGATTCGTGTTGATTTTGAGCGCTTGGTCGTCGATCGCGAGCACCATGGGCGTGCTGTTGCATTTGAGGTGTTTGTCGATGTAGTTTTTGATGTATTGGAGGACCGACGAGTGGTAGGGGTCGAGTTTTGGGATTTTGCATCCGGGGGTGAAGATTGCAAACTCTTCGGGCGAGCCTGGGGTCACGGTGTTTGGAAACTGGCTGCTCGAAGGGTCGTTTTCGATGTAGATGTTTATGCAGATGATGCTGAGGCCCATAACTGTTGTGAGAATGCCGATTAATCGGAAGCCAAAGTTGTTCATCTCAAATGGAAAATATCTGCTGTCGAAGAGAAAAGAAAAGAAAAAGTGCTCATTAGATAGACAGAAAATATGAATACCTACTCGTTACCGTCGTTTGTACGGGATGAGCCATAGAGACCTGACGGTTTTGAAAATGATTGAAAATGATTCTCTAACTAATTAAATTTTTATTGGAAACTAAAACCATTAATTAGTTACAGAGTAATTACACTTTCAAAATCATCAGGTCTCTCTGGCTCACCGGTAGTTTATCCGTTTGTTTAACGCAGTGGTTGTTAACCTTTTCGCAATCCCTAGATTCTCAAAATATTTTCTTGTACCCCAATGTTCAGTTGTTACGTACAAGTTAAACCTCGCTAGTACGAACGGGTCGGGGAGCAAAACACGCGGTTAAATTTATTTATTGGTAAATGTTATAACTGAAATTATATATTAGATTTCCTCACCAATATCACAGACAGCGATATTACACTGAGAAATGTAATATGTAATAATGGCGAATTTTTCGATGTTTGTAGAATTTTTTTATTTATTTTTTTTTGGGATAAAATTTGGAAAAGAGAAAAAAAATGTTTTTAACCGAAAATGTTTGTCATAGCGAAAGAAAGTTTACATTTCCTGTTGTATTTCTGCTTCTTTTTTTTAATCAAAATTATGTAATTAATTTCTAATGTGAGAAATAGGGCAGGCAGCAAACTGAAATCAGAAATTCATTACAACGAGCAATTCCTTGTGTACAATGGTGTTCGTAATAGCGGGGTTCCACCTGTAACAAAAACAATAAACATTGCACATTCGTCACTGCAAAAATGCAAAATAAGCCATGAATAGATCAAGAGTTACAGAACTCAAAAAATAACCCTAATTAGTTCTTTATTAAAAAAGTTTAGTAAGAGAGACCTCAAATATATTTTTTTCCCCACTTCTTATTCTTTTTCAATTATTCGATAATTTAAGATTGATGTTGTATAAATAACCATGACTATGTAAAAGTTGATACCTGCAATGCTGACCACTTTTGCCAAGTTTCGGGGTGAATACGGAAGGTCCCCTAACACCATGCAGTTTCTATCCAAATACTTTCATAACCAACGACATCCAGAGCGTTGACAATTTTGCTTGTGTTTCAAGTTGCACTTAAAGCGTCTATCACCGGATCCAGACGAAATACGTCGAAAAATAATCAACTTCTTATAAATCCGGTAACGGTAATTGCCATTTCCGTTCTAGCAAAACCTAATAACAACCACTCGCTGTTGAGTGCGCTATGATCAATGATAATCAGTGCTCAATAATGTGCATTTTACACTTTTAGTGCAGAAATTACTAAAGTACAGGACTTACTAACGTCGGAAATATTTGTCATCCAAGTTAAGTCAACTGGACCGTTAGATAACGACATTTCTACTTATATATGCCGCTGCCAAATGATGCGTGTACGGTTCGACTGTTGCATCAAATCAGCAATGCAATCAGGATTTCATTGATAGTGAATCATCCACCCAGATGTGCATCAACTGCAAACAGCTTTTACACCTCGGAAAGGATAAAAATTACAATTCAATTATAAATAGATAAATAGAATAAACAACTTTGGAAATTAGTGAAAGGAGATGGGAAAGGGCAATGCCAGTTTGTTTTAGGAATTGACGAATGTGCAAGTTTCACGTACTGTGGTGTCCGTGCCTTTGATTACATCAGAACAAATAATTGTTTTGTAAAATAAAAAATAAAATACTAATAATTATCGCAATTATTTCTTATAATTGTTCCGCTAGAAAACTTCCGCCGCAATTAATGTCGCGAAATGACCGAGTGTTGAAATTTTAGTTCCAACTGTAGCCAAGCAACTTTGTATGCATAGTAAAATGTACATAAACTGCTGCTAAATAAATAAAAGAATAATAATAATGTGTAAATTGATGGACTGGGCACACTTGATTGGGTTAGCTGAATAAATATAAAATTCCCTATTCAAAATGAGCACTTTCCAAGTGTTTCTTTGTTTGTACGTAGTATGTGTACCAGGGTACGACATTCAACCAAATGTCTGACATGGGCTTTTGAATCCCGTTCTGAATCCCAATTAGTTCGGATGCTCTATTCTATTTTACATATAAACACTCAAAAATCATAAATTCCTGCAGAATTTGTTGGATAATTTAAATGAAATGAAAACTCACTATTGCAGATGAACCAATGTTGGGTTGTAATATTTGACCTGGGCAAGACAAAAGAAAAAATTATTAATATTTATCATTTTTCAAAAACATGGATTCAATCGACTTACGAACGTGTGCAAAGCATACATTCCATAACTTCTTTAATTTTTTCAAGCGGATAAACACGGCAGTATTCGTAGCACTAGAAAACAAAGAAATATTTTCAAAAATACAGTTTCTGGTTTAGTCAAAACTGAAAATTGACACGAAGACACTTAAATAATAAATAATAGATTTAATACTCGGTCTTTTCCGGGAGTTTTTGTTTCTTTTTTACCTACGGAAATACTGGTCCAGTTTGTTCATTTTTTAAATAAACTTATTGATGCTTGTCGATAACGGTGAATTTGAATTTTATTCATTCGTTAAACAGCAACGGTTTTCTTCCATTTTGTTCTTTTCTTTGAGAAGCGGTGAACATAACGACGCTCATGTGCTCGAGTAACTTTTAAAGTTTGTCACCAGGAGCCGCAATATTCCGATTACGATTCTCCAATTCCGGGTTTATAATTTCAACCGTAAATATTATATAAAAAACATAATAAATAACACAAAAAAACCTGCAATTGAACTGAAATGTCTTTCAACCAGTCTCATTTTCGCTTCTCAAGTTGATCAAAAAATCAAAGCAACATGCTAAAATGCTAAAAGCACTTGCCCATGGCCTCCATAATATTCCAGGTTTAATGTTACAAATTTGCCAATTGCAATTTTATTGACTCGGTGGACCCCACGGCTTTAAAACCGGCCCCGACGAAGCAAATTTGTTTGTATAGTTTATTACCGACACTTATTTCTACACCTATAAACTGTTTTATTCACATCTCTTAAATAAGTCCAAATTTTATATTTCTTTGCCCATTACCAACACATCCGTTCCCGGTCTCGACGAACTCGAAGTTGGGTTGACATTGGCACACGAAAGATCCGACAGTGTTGACGCACGTTCCGAACCGACAAGTCTGTGGATCCTCGCATTCATCAATATCTTTAAAAAATGCACTGTTAATTAATAAGTATGTTTACTATTTGATTCGAACCAAATCAAATCAAATCGTTTACCCGTGCAGTTTCCGCTGGTCGCGTCGATCCGAAACCCTTTATTACACACGCATCAAAACATCCCAAAAACGTTCTCGCACCGCCTGTACACGCAAATGTTATGAAAATACTCGCACTTGTTGATATCTGAAAGAGAGAACGAACAAAAAAAATTAAATAAAAACCACAAACTCACACAACACAATTTAAACCCGATTTTTAGTCTGATCTACACAAGTTTTCTCATCGGCATCCACCGAGAATCCCATGTCGCACTCGAAGTGGTAACCACCGGCACGGTTTAAGCACTGCCCGTTCTCGCACAAATCGGGGTTCATGCTGCATTCGTCTACGTCTTCACACGTGAATCCATCTTCGGTGTATCCACGGTCGCAAACGCATCTGAAAGAGCCTTCCGTGTTTAGGCTCGCTGGGTTTTGATGGCATCCACCATTTTCATCGGTGCATTCGTTTATATCTTTTGAGGAAATGCCAGAAATAAATAAAAAATAAAAAAATAAGTTCAATTTTTGATGAAGAAACCTCTGCACGTGAATCCATCGCCCCGAAATTCTTTGAAACACGCGCATTGGTAAGACCACGGACACAATAAAGAGGGACATGGCACTTCTGAAGAATTACATTGTTTGGTTGATGCCAACGCTCTGATTGGCTTTCGCTAATCACGTGATGAAAACAAAGGATTGTGGGTACACTCCCTTACTGATGAAGCGAAGCAATTAGCACGAATTTATCATTAGTTTGACTGAGATCAAGTTTCAAATTTTTAGATTTATTTATAATTTTTAATAATAATAATTTACAGTGCTTTTTGATGGTTTTTAAACATTTTTGATGCTTTTAATATTTTTTTCTTTTTGCTTTGCATTATTTTTAATGATTTTTGATGATTTTTTTTATCTTTCTTGCTGCATATTTCAGGATTCCAAATATTATCAATCATCATGTGTTAAAACAGCAAAAAAAGAGGGTTTGAATGCACAACTTCAATGGCACGCTCCAAATATTCAGTAAAGCTTTGGAAATCATGCATTGCGAATTCAATTATCAGCGCCCTCTAAGGGCTGTTTTTGAAAATCACGTTGCTTCAATCTCCAGCCCTTCCGCCATGTCCCTCTTTATTGTGTCCGTGGTTGTGGCATTGGGCGTATTCGTGGCACGCGTGGGTCGTTGTTTTGCTTTCCTCGACATCTGTACAGCCGGCTTCGGGTGTTTTCGCTGCACAACCCTCTTCGTATTTACATTTGAACGAGCTGATGGTGTTTTCACAAATGCCGCTCAAACACAAATTTGTATTTAATTCGCATTCATCAATATCTAAATTTAAAAAAAAAAAATTATTTTATTAAAAAAAATTTAATTTAATTTCTTTTGATTTGATTTTACCGATGCAACTTTCGGATAAAAACGCACTCGTTCACATCTCCTCAGCTTATGCCATCCTCGAGCAACATGTATCCGTCTTTGTGTAGCAGAGGAGTGTGCAAATATTCGACAATTAAGTCGAGTGGAAGCGTGAATGGAGCCGTACTTCGCGTACGGACGTAATGGCGACGATACCAATGCGTATAGCCGCAAACAAATCGGATTCGGGCAAGAAAACTAATGATACGCCCGTGCAAATGCACTTACATGGCGTGAATTATCACTCTAATAAGTAAAAAGCATAAAAACATTTAATTCAAACGAAAAATCACTTACAAACGTATCCAAATCTGCTCTGGATTGGGAAAATGCATGGTGGCACGCAAGCCGCCATTTTGAAGTAGAACAAATCATATGCAAACTGAACAAATCATGTAAACAGACATCCTAGTGTCGGAATTAGATATTACATAATGAAATTAAATAGAAATGATAAACAAAGCATGATACCACATGCTAGAAAACATTAGAAACTTATAAATACCGGGAAATATGCAATAATGTAATAAACAACGGAATAAATCAAATATACATCGAAATACATATTAATCAGCAATGAAAAACCTTTTAAACAACTCAAACATCGTAATATCATAGCTATATGAATAAAACGTTGTATCTATATCGAATTGTATACAGTATGGGTCAAATAGACCTACACTTTGCAGCCGCAAGTGTAACTCCCGGAACATTGACGCACAAAACGGTGCACCCGGCGTTGTTTCGCGCACATTTATCGAAATGGAAGCCAGCGCCGACACCGGAAATGGTAACCAGCGCCGACACCGAAAATGGAAACCAGCACCGCCACCGGAAATGGAAACCAGCGCCGCCACCGAAACTAGAAACCAGCGTCAACAATGGTTTTTGTTTGTTTTGTTTGTGTATTATTGGTATTTTGTTTGTGTTTTGTTTGTGTTGTATCTGTATTTGTAGTTCAAACACTGACGGTGTTTCTCATACGCGGGGCCCCTGCAACTATTCGCACTTCAAAAAACAATGTCTCTTCTTCGTTCTGCATTCTTTCTTTCTTTTTCTTCGTTTTTCTTTTCTTTTCTTCATTCTTCTTTCCTTTTCATCATTCTTCTTTCAATTTCTTCATTTTTCTTTTCTTTTCTTCATTTTTCTTTGTATTTCTTCATTCGTCCTTTACTTCGTTCTTCTACTACGTTCGTCTTCTACTTCGTTCTTCTTCCTCGTTCGGCGTCTACTTCGTTCTTCTTCATTTTGCTTCGTTTTTCATTGTTGTTTTTTCGTTCCTCGAGAAATACATGGACGCTGTATTCCCGCGTCTCTGGGCAGCAACCGGTATTCCACGAACGTGCTCAAACGAGCTGAGGTTCTCACTCGTATTGGCCAAGCTATACATTATATAAATTAGGATAAATTACGTGTTCCAAATTTCACTTATCTGCGTTTATATCGACCTTGTTCATCCATTTTTTTAGCCTCGGTGCAAAAGGTTTTCCTCATTTTCCGTCGTGTTACGGTGCGGTGGGATCAAAATCAGCGGACGTCCACATCACTTCATCTCGCTAGCAAATAAAATTAGATAGTAATTCTATTCTAGTAATAGTTAAATCCTAACTTTCCTACATTTTAAACATTGCTTTCCGAAAATCTTCAACTTCCTCCCACACCTCCTCGTCCAATTGCACCGCAGCCAACGCGAATAAAACGATGTCTCTCGTGGAGCGACGTATACTTCGGAACGATAACCTTCACATTACTTCCTGTCGCCACGACTAAATGCTTAAAATTTAAAAATAACTTTAAAAATAAATTTAAATAACTAAATGAACACAACTCGCAAACCGACGTCCACCTGTTTTCTTTGACGGCTTCACTGCATTGCGCATCACCATCGGTGACCCAGTGCATGAAATCGACGTCTGCGTCCAAATCGTCGGCACGTTCTCTCCCTTCAGCCGGCGATGTCTCATGTTCGTCCCTTCCCTTCTGCTCGGCAGAGCCGGTGATCGTTCCATGTCGTTCGATTCGGGCTTGGAGAAATGTTTCCAACAGCTTTTTCCATCGTTCTCGTCGGCGTTGGACCGTCGTCGTTACCCTGTGTCGAACGCGCTCCTTCAAGGTCCCTGCAAATCAATTAATCAAATCAATAAATTAAAAAATTAAAATTAAATAAACAAAACAAACAGCCTGTACTTGAGCTCTCTAACCAATTGAGAGAGAGCTCCATCTCCTATGCTAAAACTGGCTCAAGCTGCACCTTCAGATTTCAAATAAAAAACCGAACGAAACAAAAAAGGAAAAAAAAGAGGGAAGAAAATTATTCACCCCACTATGAAATTCTGAAACAATTAGCACAAATAAAACTTGGCCCAAGTAATAAAGAAAAAAATGCAAATTTCCAGTCATTTAACATTGGCAAAGAATATGTTAATGACAAATTAGAAAAATTATTTTATTTTGAGGAATCATCAACCTGGATTCCTATCTACAAGGAAAACAATCGTGCCGTGCACTGAACAAGAAAAAAAAGAAAACATCCGTTATGAATTACAGTCAGCAGTTTGTTACATACTGGCGGATATGCAACAAATAGTGCTGACTATCAATAAACAAAAAAGCATGTGTTCATTACGTATCCGCCAATACGTAACAAACACATACTTAGTTATTCTACATAATCGGCTGTTTTCAGTTTAATCTTGTTAAGGACACCACACGATTGTTTTCACCCGGGCGAAAGGAATGCAAGTCAAAATCCTCTTTCTACAAACTAAAATTAAAAAACAAAATAAAGGTATGGAACTTTGCATTTACCTAATTCCTTGGGAACTAATTTCGCGGAACATTTTTCCGGGAAAAGAATGACGTGGAGACGAATTCATTAGAGAGGAAAACCAAGAAGACGAAATCCGAGAGGACGCACTTCCATAGAACAGCACAAAAGTGATGAATCGAATTCTTTTGAAATGAACGGCTGAAACGAATTCCAAGCATACGATTTCTGTGGAAACTAATTACATGAAAACGAGCACGATAGGTACTGTATCACGAGAACTAATTTCGTAGAATCGAAACCACTCTGTGTATCCAGTTCAGTCTAGACGAGCTGCACGGAATCGAAATGCAATGGCGGCCAACTCCGTAAATACGAAACGACGAAAGCAATTCCGTGCCGTGAGCTCCGACGAAACCAGTTCCCTGGAAACAAACGAATACCCACGAAACCAGTTCCACGAAAACGAATTGCGTGAAAACAGATCGGTGGAAACAAAGTCGCATGAGAGCGATTTTCCTAGAAACGAGTACTGACGAAACGTGAAACGAATACTGTCAAAACGAAGTCTATGGAAACGATTCCGTAGAAATGAATTCCGCAAAACTGATTTCCGTGAAAACAAATTCCGTGGATATATATCCGAAGTCGGGTCACTTCATCGAATCCCGTTTCATAATAAATAAATAAATAAATGATAAGGCAGGCAATTGTCAGACCACCAAGTTGAACGTATCATTGCTTAAGTATTCGGCTTGCTCTTGCTGCACTCGGCGGAAAACACACTATGCCGGGTGGAAATAACAGCTACGACATGCAGTTTGCGGGAAAACCTGCTTTGCTGCAACAGTTGACTATAGTGAACTGAATTACAAATGGTTCATGTTGTGTACAAATATACACCAATCGCTCGTTTAAATAACATACAACGCACGCCGAAACGATCTGGAACGCATGTAGCAACGACGTGCATAACATCCCTGATAATGGTCAAAAATTCGATAAAACGTACCTAATAACGACTTTTTGCATTCAATAGAGAGTTTGCGGCAGGTACTTTTCCCTTACAATTATGACATTTTTTACACTATATTTAGTGTAAGGTAAAAGTGTTAAAATTTGGGTTGCGGTTGGAGTTTTATGTTAGTTACAAAATTAGACTTAAAACCTTATACATGTCACGTGATTACCGAAACTAGTATTGTCTCTTAGCATAAAAATAGATAATTCTTGTGTTTAAATGTTTTAATACAATGCTGAAACTTTATTATTATGAATTTAAATGAATTCAAAGCAGAAACAATTAGATAAACCGTAACAAAGCAACAAAAAAAAAAAAAAATGGCGGCAAAAAAGGTCATTGATAATTCATATTTTTAATCAGTGACGTAAATAGTGGGAAACTACCGGATTGGCTGCGCTATATTTTATTTTAGTGTTCAAAACGATACACTAAAGGTTGTTTGCTCCACAATACACTATTTAAATAGTGTAGCTTGGAGTTAAATAAGGGAAAAATGCATCCCGCAAACTCTCTAATGAAACGACCCCCATTTTCCCTAAACTCAAAAATTAAGAATTTGATAAAACGGGATTCGATGAAGTGATTCGACCCGATACATCCCTGACAAGTAAATCCCGTGGAATTAAACCCTGCAGAAATAATACATTTTGGATGTAAATTGTAAAAGCTATGAGTAGTAAAAAATAAAAGTCTATCTAAGATTGTTTTTGTACATTTCGTTCGGTTTTTCATTCAAAAAAATCGATTTCAATGTTTGAAAATATTTATCCACTGTCCATCTGATAAAAACAAACTTTGAACCTGCCTAATGTGAAATTTAGCATAAAACGAACTATCGCCTACCTCAAACCTTTGATTGCTTGAATACATACCGGTACGCCAATAAAAGTTGGAAAACTATCTCAACTTAGTAATAAAAAATTAAAACATCGTTTCGTCTAACAAAGCTACAACCTAGCTGACTGATGGCATTAAGTTATTGGGGTGCTGTGCCTTCCTGCGTACAAATCTGCATAGCTAATTGAATTACTTGTCCTCGAGGTCCTAAAACTTAGTAATACCAACACACAAATTGCCTGTCTAAAAGAAACTCAATAATCCCAAGCAATTACTAACTTTATAATAAATAGATACTTTTTACCAAATTTCTTGAGACTGGCCCACTTTTAAGCACTGACCCACATCCAACGCAGGAGTAACTAATTAATATGGTGATGCTACATTAATAAGAAGCTAAAACTTTTTTTTCCTATTAACAAATGTGAAATTTCTCTTAAATATCGAAACTTACGTGTATTGCAAAAGGATGAGAGAACTCGTGACCACAAAGAATTTTTCTGTGATCCTCGCCCTCGTACGTTGCTGATTGAATAGAATCGAACTAAAACAAACAAAAAATCATTAATTATTACTCTCCACCCAGTACAAATTCTCGCCGATCCAGTCGACCGCCAAGCCCTCCGCCGTCTGCACCACCACTTCGATGTTAGTCAAAGCTAAAAAAGAAAAAAAAAATTGAATATTTAAATCGATTCTGCCGCCGCCAAACTCACATCCACCCACGAGGTTCCACGATAGATCTTATCGCCCACAACGTCGGTCCAAAAAAATTATATCGCTGTCTTGTTGATGATAAAAATTCAGTACGATCGTATTTTTCCAGCTCGATATTAAAAGTTTCACCGACACAGTCTGCAAGTCGACGCTTCTTAATTCGTGTCGATTTGAAAATATTGTGTAAGCCGGAGCCGGGCTTTTCACTGAAATGCAAATAAATTGGTAAAATAAGGAAAACAGACTCAATCGGAGTGGAAATTACGTTTGCTTTTGCACGTAAAGTGGTCGGGTTCCATTTCATAAGTTGGCCTCCACGCCTTCCCAGAATCCATCGCACTTCAACACCATGGGCAAACACTTGCCGTCAGCCAGGCACAAAAACTGTGTGATATTATTGCACGAATCGTGGCAATTCCTCTCGTCCGTCTCGCACACGTATCACATTTGAATAAATTGCCACCGCACGTGCCTGATTCTAGCATTAGAATTGCATTTAGATCGTCGCGCGTCAAATATTTCGCCCACGTTTTACCACGTGCACCATCAGTCGTCATGTCGCCGTCGCAGAAATACGTTTTGTCGATGCACCGTAAATTCTCGAGTTTTTTTAACTGAATTAAGAATTCGATCAAGAGCATGTGAAAATCTCTGGATGGAGGGATCACCACTGTTTATAAATAAAGATGGCTAAACATTACATGTCGGGCAGCGGCTGTCAAGATTGGCCCTGGAAATCTGCAGAGACAGCGACGTACAGTTGGTCAAAGGCAAACGCATTTGAGGTGCTCTTCTCTATGGTGCTTCAAACAAGTGACCGAGCCAGGATTAACGCCTCCCAGGGCACTAAGAATATTTTAGTGTTCCAAAATAGTATAAAGATGGTACACACAACTTGTTCCAACGCTGTTCTAAGTCTCAAGTTCTCTTGTCTCTTCCAATCCTAATGCAGCCCTGGATTGTAAACTTGTGAGCGGGGCCACATGCTGCTGGAGGACTGATTGCTGGGCCAGCCTCGCTTGACACATCATCCCTAACCTGCCAGAGACGGCATAAGCTCAGCTATTGCACCTCAAGAGGGCAGGCGTTTAGGTTATTAGAAGGAAAATATCTTGGATATTTGCACTTATTACAAGTCTTCTTCAGTGCCGGATTAACAATTAGGCACAGTAGCTGTGTTAATTTCTTGTTGTTGGAGTGCTGCCATAGCAATTAAGAAAGCGTTGAAAATTTTGAAATTTTGTCAAATTAAGTGTTTTCTTTTCGTTTTTTTCTTTTCATCATTATTCGAATGGACTTTCATCTTGATCGATTGGTTGAGTTCGTTGAAACACTGGGTCGTGACGAAATCGTTGGCGTGCAGTAAATGTGGTTTGGAGAACGCGTTGTTGTCTTCGTTCACGCGGAAGATGTTTTTGTAGCAGCATTTGGTGTTGGCATCATAAAACGGGTGATTTGTGATGATTTTGAGTGGTAGGGGTCGAGTTTTGGGATTTTGCATCCGGGTGAACCTTGGCACCCTTGGATCACGGTGTTTGGAAAATGGCTGCTCGAAGATGATGCCGAGGAACTGTTGTGAGAATGCCGAGGAACTGTTGTGAGAATGCCGAGGAACTGTTGTGAGAATGCCGATTAATCGGAAGCCAAAGTTGTTCATCTCAAATAGAAAATGTCTATTGTCGAGTAGAATATAGACTTCACGCACCTGGATAGATTCAACTTTGGTGGCAGCCATTATGAATTTGGCTGCAAAAACGAAAAAACCTCATTTAGTGTTGTTTTTGCGTAATAAATGGCGCATAAATTTTTTTTTTTATTCAACCAACGATTTGTGGTTGTAGTCCCCTTATTTGAACACAATTAATATGTATTTACTCACGTTTTGGAAATGCTTCGCCGGAAAGCACTTGTGATGCTTTAACTTTGGTGGCAGCCATTTTGAAAAACGAAAACACGGTATAAACGACTCCAAATAAACGTGGTTTTCGTTTTTGCGGTTATTAGTGGGCATTTCGTTTATATAAAGGAAAAAATAAACTTTGATGCGCCTCACGTCATTTTTCAATTTAAAATGCAATTTTTGATGCTAGATTCCGAGTTTTTAGATCGTATAACAATTCTCGACCAGTTCCACACGATCGAAAATTCATCTCGCTGAAAACTATCCTAAATGAAAATGATAGCACAAAACGTGAATGCAAGTTATTATTTATTTTTTCATTATAATCCATCACATATACACTGTCAAGAAACCTAAACACGGCTTCAAAACAATTAAAATTTTGAATTATAATATTCTTTAACACCTTGCGTAAAGATCTTTTTAAACCCCCCTCTTAAAATAAGGAGAGAACATCAATTTGTTAAACACTAACTTAAGAGGAACCCAATGAGTTTAAGAGAACAAAAATAAAATTAATACATTCCATCACAGACAATGGGAATCATTCCCACTTACTTTCCCATCAAAAATCAACTGGAAAAAGAAAAAAAGAAAGAAAAAAAACAATACCTAATAAGAATAATAACATTAATAATAATAATTATAGCACTTAAATTTTCTGAGCATATTTCAACATAAAACGCATTGCACTTTGCTTGAAACTAAAATTTATTTTAATAATATAATATCAAACCAAGAAAAGAAAATTAAATTAAATTTGCAAAATGAGCACTGTGTTCTAGATGGCACTAAAGCTCCCCGTCGCACAGTTAATAAAACTTTTTGTTAAATTATTCACTTAAAAAATATCTTATCCTTATCTAGTTCATTTCCTTCGTTCAAAATGCACACTGGCATGCCAGAAAATAAAAAAACAGCACTCAATAAAGCCCATTCTTGCAGCACACTTGTCTTTCAATAGAATGATTCCCTTCTTACAACCATGGATTGTGGAATGAAATTTGTAAACATAATATTCTTGTTTTTCTTTTCTGGAGAAAAATTTGTTCTTATACAGTTAATAATAATAATGGCACTTTTATGTACAAGTAATTCACATTTGCATTCCACACCCTAATTAGTATAATTTAAGAAAATGAGCCAAAAAAATTATCGTAATAATAATAAAAGTTAAGGAAAAATTCATGACATTTCCTGATGCAATAAAAATAATTTTTGTCGTTTTTTTTCTTTTTTGTTTTTCTATCTTTTTCTTTCTTTCTTCGTCAAATATCGTTACAAATTAATGCGTTTAAATATCTAAAACTTGAATTTGTCATAACCAACAACAAAATCGTCAATTTTATCAACAAATTAAATAGAAAGTACGAAAAAAAAGTCGAAAACTTTCTTGGAAAGAAAAATTAAGAGGAAAACAAAAGTGTACAATAATGATATAATAATAATAATAATAATAATTATAATAAATCAAATTCGATTTCCGTTCCAGTTGTCAACATAAGTCAAATTATATTTTTATTTTTATACACAAAAATATATACGAAACAAAAACACATAAAAATATGTGTCATCATATGTATAAATAAAAATGCATAATTTTTTTTAAATGTTCGTCAATACTTAATTAAAGATTATGAAATTTAATGACTGACCCATGGGTTGATGATAATTTGTTTTTTGTTTCCAACAATTGCCAAATTTCACGCAACTTTTGACCCTTAAAAATCGAAATTGTCAATTCAAAAACTCAAACATTTGTTGAAAACAAAATAAAAAAAAATAAAAAATAATAACCGAAATGAAGAAAGTCTAACATTTTAAATACTAAAAAAAAAAAAAAAATCTTAAGAGTATCTTCAACTGTTTTAAATCCTGAGACAATGGCGATGAAAATACTGTGTGTTTTGCAAATAATAATGAAAAATAAAATGCCAACTTTTAATTTTTTTTTAAAAAAAAGAAAAAGAAAAAAAATAATAATAATTTCTTTGCCTTCCTTCAAAAAAAAAAAAATAAAATAAAATAAAAAATAAAAATATTCTTTGGATTTTTTTCTTATTATTTTCTTCAATTGTCCTTTGGAATGATTTCGTGGATGAAAGTAGATTTAACCGGTTTGACGCAATTCAGTCGAATCCGTTAAGAGCAGTCCAGAAGAGAGAAAAAACGAATCAGCACCAACCAACATAACATTCGTTTTGTGTTTTAAATAAAAACAAACAAAAAACCTTGGCTAAGAGTCACACACGAACGTATTATCATAACCAATCACTAATTTCTTAATATATGCCAGTTTTAGGTGAAGAAAGTTGAACCTTTTCTTCGCATCTTGGTAATTCTCATTCCTTTTGTTTTCTTTGTATTCTCTCAAAATTTGGTCCTTAATTTTCTACAAAAAATTTTTTTTAAAAAAATTTAATTTAATTTAATTTAATTAAATCTAAATAATAAAATTTACTTTGCCTTCGTCGGGACCGTCTTCGCAATTCCTTAGTCGTTCTTCAAGTAGGGCAAATCTTTTAGACACGCTTTCTATAATGGCATGCAGTTTCCGATACTCATCGTACTCAGCATTAAAATCCGCTTTGTAATGAGCTCGTTGTTCCGCACTATTGATCACAGTATACTTTCTATCAAACCAAAACCAAAAAACATTAATCCAAACACACAAAAAACAATAAAAACCAAAATAAAATACTTTAAATAATCGGGCACTTCGTCTTCTGATGATCCATCGTTACCATTCCGACTCCTCAAATCTGAAAAAGCCCAAAAAATGAATAAAACCCGGCAAAAAAAATGCAAAAGCTCAATTCTGACCTCTAGAATCGACGTTATCCTGATTATCAAGACTAGATGACGGAGTGGACTGGTGGGAACCGCCAGTGCTCCCATTGCACAATGCCGAAGAATTGCTTAACTGCCCATTATACCCATTGGTGTAACTCGTTTTCGATCTACTTTCGAATTTCCCGTAACTATTGATGACTTCAGAGGCCTTCGGGTAGCCGTTCGTGTATCCGTTGGAGTCCGCACCCTTAACACAATCGTTTTTGTCGCTCGCGTTGATTTAACTATTTTTCTCGTTCTTGTCGGCACTGTTGTTGTTGCAGCTGTTGTTGGCGTAGCCATTCTTTACACCGGTGTTCGCGTAGCCGTTCTGCGGTAGAAATCCGGTGGACACCGTCCGCTTGAACTCGTACACGTCGGGTTTCGTGCAACTGACGACACTGTCTTGACTAAAATCGTTCGTTCCGTCGTGTTTGTGCATTTTCGGATTCACGTCGGAACCGGGTTGCTTGTTGAAATGAGAGATCCTTTGCTTCTTGCTGGGAATCGAACCCGGGTCGATGTTCGGCCTCTTCACTGGTAATGGAGGACTCGAGTTTGAGGAAGAAAATTCGTTACTAATTGGAGAATTTGAATTTTATGACATGCGACTAAAAAAAAATAAACAAATTAATTATTTTCTTTTTTAGAATATGAAAGAAAACACTCTCTTTCAGCAATTGTCGGTCCGTTTCGGTATAAAAAGGCCAATCTTCAAGCACTTCGCTCCACACGTGCTTAGCCAAGTCGAATTTATTATTTTTTATAATGGCCACTTGACCCAAAATGACGGCGAGACCCTTTTTGTCCTTTTCATTAATGCCATCCTTTTTTAACCTAAGTATTAACTCCGGTTTCTTATAAGAATGTACAGCTAGTAAGTGCATTATCCTTTCCCTGGAATAAAAAAACAATTGTAAAAACTGATCATCCGCACTAACGTCACATTTTGCTCACAAAATTCCGAAAAAATTCATCTAAAATTTGACAAATTCCGAGAAAATTCATCTAAAATTTGACAAAATCCAAGAAAATTCATCTAACATTTGACAAATTCCCAGAAAATTTATCAAAAATTGGCAAATTTCCCAAAAATTTTAATAAGTTTTAAGAAAATTTTAAAAAGTTTTGAGAAAATTCATCAAAGTTCCGAGAAAAATAATCAAAGTTCCGAGAAAAATAATCAAAATTTCGAGAAAATTAATCAAAATTTCGAGAAAATTCATCAAAATTTCGAGAAAATTAATCAAAATTTCGAGAAAATTAATCAAAATTTCGAGAAAATTCATCAAAATTTCGAGAAAATTCATCAAAACTTCGAGAAATTTATCAAAATATTGTTCCTTATTCGGTTGTTCCGCACATGGGTCTTCAGTCATGCATTAGCCGCACGGAAACTCAGTATTCCTCTTCGGCTCCTTCGGCGAACAGTTTTCGCTCGCCCGCACATTGTCCGCTCCCGATCACATCCGAATCGTAAATCTGGTCGCATCACACCCACTGAGCATCCTTTCGTTTTCATGTCTGTCACACACGCAGCATTCAGTTGGATACCGGTGATGCCCGTGTGGTGGCTGCAGTTCCCTGTTCTGCTCTTCTCTTGGACAAGAATAATTCAATTCATCGCATATGGATGGCAAGGATCTTCTTCGGCACATCGTTGAGGAAGAACTAACAAACATGGGTTTGAAGAGGAGCACGGACTTCGTAAGTCAATTGGTAAGCACATTTCACTACTCATTTGTCAAAATGTACTTTCTGGACTTCGTAAGTCAATTGGTAAGGACATTTCACTACTCATTTGTCAAAATGTACTTTCTGGACTTCGTATTTACAATCGATTTCCTAGATAACACTAACCGGGCATCTGAAAAATTAAATATAAAATAAAGTGGATGAGATAAACGTTTACGACATTTGGAGATTTATTTAGTTTTGCCGGTGGACATTGCCGAGCAACAAATATTACTGTTGAGGATTCTCGGCAACATGTGGATCCGCTAAATAGACGGCGGTGGACAGACTACGAGCTTCTAAATCGGTGGGGGAATCGGGGATAACGTAGTGAGTCACATCAGCAATGTGCACACCCAATTCCCAATTGCCATTCAGCATATGTCTATAAAAAAATTAAACAATTTTTTTTTTAATAAAAAAAATTAAACAATTTTTTTTTTTAATAAAAAAAATTAAACTCTAATTTTAATTAATAGACAGTGCGTCATCCACGTCTTCGAAGCCTTTCGGTGTTGCTCGGCACGGACACCGCCCAGGACGACGACGGCGGGTTGCTCAGATCGCCTGACGCCTGACATTTAGTCTGGAATAGTCAAGTGCCTGACGCCTGACACCTGACCTTTAGTTCATCCCGTTTCCACCAATAACGAATCTTTGGCATCATCCGCAAAAACATTAATGCAATTACAAATTAAAAAGTGAAAATTTAAATCCACCACGTATTTATTGAAAACGCACACTTTTTGTTGGGATCCAAAAAACCAGTGAACCTTAAGGTTATGCAACCTGAAAACCTGAAATCAAATAATATGCTACATCCCTTCTTGACAACAGCAAACAACCTCCTCAAAATAACAACACATCTAACGCAGGTCATCCACTCCTATGTTAAGAAACCCCCCCCTGTCAACACATTGGAAAATACTCGTTACCTTTTCAAGTGCCGATGCCAAATGATGCAATGTCCTACAACTAGTCACAAAACCTCAATTTTCCATTTACTTCTGCAATGGCGACATCATCCAACATAAAAAAAAATTCAATTTTTTGATTTCCTGTTCCTCAGTCGACATGCAAATTAAAAATCAAAACTAACATTAGTAAACAGATTAATAAACAAAATTTAAAAAAAAAATTGCCGCTTAACCCAAATCTATGTCCCTTCCCGACTATCCCCAGATAAGTAACCCTTCTGGTTCATCTAAAATCGGTTGCTACTTCATCTTGCCTACACTAAACTCTTGGTACCTAACCCGAATACCCGCCCTCACCTAACGATAATTCCCCGGCTAACAACTAACAATACCTCGCAATTCTCCCCAACCCCCCTTAACATCAGCGAACAACCTCCTCAAATTAATGACATAAGTAATGCAGGTCGTCCACTCCTATGCTAAGAACCCCCCCTGGAAAAAATCCCCAACGGATTAGAAAAACACTTATTACCTTTTAAGTGCTCGTGTCTAATGATGCAGTGTGTCCAACTAGTCCAAACCTCAAATTTCCTTCTAAGATGGCGAAGTCATCAAACATGGAAAAAAAAATTAATTTTTACGCCACTGACGGTTTAAAACTTCCGGAACACATATACCTACCTGTTCAATTTCCTGTTCCGTGAATTCAGTCAACATGAAAAGAAAAAAAGAAGAAAAAAACATTAATAAACAAATTTAACACTAGAACGGCCGGAATTTCGGCCTACCTAGAACGGCCGAAACCGGTTAAAATGACCGGTTGCAATAACGTGAACAGTACGTGCACCAAATGTGCAAAATACTTTTACAATACGTGCACAATACGTGTAAACAACGTTTTGGCATCAAATTGATTCAATAACACGCAAAATATGCGAAGAAAATACCAAAACAAAAATTGATGGTTATTATAAAACCTGATAAAATTAAATTTCCGTTTTTAATTTTATCAGATTTTATAAAAGCCATCAATTTTTGTTTTGGTATTTTCTTCGCAAGTTTCGCGTGTTACTGAATCAGTTTGTAGCCAAAACGTTGTATGCACATATTGTGCACGTTTGGTGCACGTTTGGTGCACGTTTAGTGCAGTTTGGTGCACGTATTGTTCAGGTGATTTCAACCGGTCATTTTAACCGGTTTCGGCCGTTCTAGGTCAATTCACTTTTTTTTTATTATTTCTTAAGAAAAATTCAACTTTGGATGATTTATGACATAAAGCATCATAAATCAGCTAAAGTCACAAATTAGCAGCACCGTAAACCCATTGGGTTTATTGCTGCAGCTGTTTAAACAGCTGTTCCAGTCAAAATGACCGGTCTGGCCGTTCTAGTGTTAAAAAAACAATTAAGAATTTAAAATTCCGCCTCACTCTATCCTACCTCCCTTCCCGACTATCCCCAGATAAGTAGCTCCTTCTGGCCGCCATTTTCGAACAAGTTCCGTTATTCGAAAGCGGCTCGATGCCAATCAGATGACTAAGTAAATTGTACGGGTCGGTGATGTGTATGGGAGCCGCCGTGTAACCTCGTTTAAAACCTACAAAATTAAAATACAATATTTAAAAATATTAAAAACAATATTAAAAAAAATTAAAATCGTCATTGAAAATAATTAAAATCGTCATTGAAAATAATTTAACAATTTCTTACTAGAGCCCCATGCAAGAAATATTGCTCTCATGTCCGGCTCAGCGGGATCGTAGCCATGGAATCCGCCCCATTGTCTGTCGGACGACTCGTTCGGAAACTGTTTATTACTTCCGAGCTGTTAAACACATATTTTATTAATCAAAAAATAAAATGCTATTTTTCGGTTACAAATCGATCAATTTACCCCTTGTATGAAGTATCCTTTGTGAACGACGATGTAAATTGGAGGCACACGACGGTGGTTTTTAAAATGATACTTTTCCGGAATATCTTCCTTCTTGGAAACGTCTAATCCTTCTCGCGTTTTCAATCGACTAATTATCTAATTTAAAAAATGAAATAAAAATAATTTGCTTCACATTTATTTTCAATCAAATCCTTTTCACTTGATCGACATCGACTCCATTGGCTGGATATATTCCCATGTGGGACCCTCTGACCAGAGTCCTAACGATATCCTCGGCCGGTAAAATATCATCGATTCGTATCCTTTTAGCGGAATTTGAGTCGGTAGCTGCCGTTCCATGATCAGAAACAATAACAAAATGAATCTAAATTAAATAAATAAATAAATATTTCATTTTAAATTTAATTGATTTTATCTCGTTTATTTAACCGAGTTGTTAAGTCTTCTCATTGTGATGTTATCAAGAAATTGGTTTATCACTTGGTCCAATTCCCGCACTGCCAAGGCGATTTCGGCGGAATAAGGTCCGTGCATGTGACCAACCTTATCGGTGTGCTCGCAATAAACCTAAAAACAAAAAAATGAATACATCAATCAAAACTGCAAATTGATTAATAAAACAACAACGCACCTGCGCGTATTGCACCTCGTCCGCCTGAAATAAATCTAAAACCCTGTTTAAATCGGATTTGAAATGCTCGACGCCATCGACGGGCGAATACGGCTCGACGCCATCGACGGGCGAATACGGCTCGACGATGTGCGCCGATCGGCCATTAATGACCGTGACCGATCCGGGCCAGGATAACATGGCCGTCGAGATGTTTCTTTTGGTCGTAGTGATCCAAATGAACTCGGCATCCTCCCATCAAAAAGACTCTTTCACTATGGTATTTGGACTCATCTGCGAAATTCGATCCTTTTCCTCGTCGTACATGTGGTTGAGGATCATACCGTGACTTTCGCCAAATAAACCTACAAATATTAAATTTAAACAAAAACAAAAAACCCATTTCTTTTCAATTTGTTTTGTTTTACCAGTGGCGACCGAGTAGTAGCCGGGATTCGATTCGGACGGATACAGTGCCTCCATGACCCATGTACTCGGCCCGGATGCCTTCGCGAGCGAGCCAAGGAAAACCGACTAAACTCAAATGGTTTCAATAATCCCAGCGAAATCCATCGATGAGAATAAGTAACACTTAAGTAACACATAAGTAACACATTCGTGGGAAGACAGGCGACACTTGAGAAAACTAATAAACATAGCAACAACGAAGACAGCAAAGTCTCCATACTGCAAATAAAACGCGACGAGAATTTAAATTGTCTCGTTGTCAGGGTTTATGCGATTACACAACGATTTCAAGGTTAAACAATAAATGCCATTTCCCTGCTCATTTATACCTAATTCTGCAATTTTTTCCTGGTTTATCAAATCGATTTGCGTAATTTTCGCTCTAAGTAAAATGCAGATCTAAAAATTAAGAAATAAAAAAATTAACGCATTTTTCGTCAACTTGAAACTTGTTTGTTTCACCCGTAAGTATTTCCCAAGCCGTACGTCGCCTTGAAGGTGAACTGAACTTAGGCATCGCACAATTTATTCAAGATGAAGCCGCGATGCTTCATCTTACGAGCTAACTCACCTTTCGTCAATGTCGTCATCTATCGCCAACCGTTCAAACCTATATTTATGTAAATAAAATGTAACCACCCACGCCTCCATACTTTAATACAGGGAATAATAAATAAAATATAAAAATTACAAAATAAAGGTTGGCATTTTCTCAGAATTATTTCAGGGTACAATTTCTCGCCTGACGCTTCATTAGCCAACACTCGAATAAAAAGAAATTTCATTGGCGACGTCAGAAAACATTTTTAAAAAAATCAATTTTTATTTCCACTGACGTTAATGTTGCAAAAGAAAATTCCCCTTTTCCATTCCTCGCTCGTAATTTCCAGTCGACATGAAAATAGAAAAAAATAAACCAACTTAAAAACTATTTTGAAAAATGTAAACGGTAAATATTTTTTTACGAATACCTAAACACTAATCTCTAGTCCATTCCCGTCTATCCCCAGACAAGTAGCCCCTTCTAATCCATCTAAAATTGTTCGCTACTTAGTCTTGCCTGCACTAAGCATACGCTACCTAACCCGCCCTCCGTCTATCGATAATTCCCCAGCTAACAATACTTAACATCCCCTTTCCATCCCCCCTTAACAACAGTGAACAACCTCCTCAAAATAATGACATTCGTAACGCAGGTCGTCCACTCCTGTGCTAAGAACCCCCCCTGGAAAAAAACCCTTAACGGATTAAAAAAAACACTTGTTACCTTTTAAGTGCCCATGTCTAATGATGCAGTGTGTCCAACTAGTCCAAACTTCAAATTTCCTTCTAAGATGGCGAGGTCATCAAACATGGAAAAAAAATTTAAATTTTTACGCCACTGACGTTTCAAAACGAACGTAACACAGACCTGTTCAATTTCCTGTTCCGTGAATTCAGTCAACATAAAAAAAAAAAAAAAAAAAAAAAAAAAAAAAAAAAAAATTAATAAACAAATTTAAAAAAACAATTAAGAACTTAAAATTTAAAATGCCACCTAACTCTATCCTATCTCCCTTCCCGACTATCCCCAGATAAGTAGCTCCTTCTGGTCCATCTAAAATTGGTCGCTACTTCATCTTGCCTACACTAAGCTCATGCTACCTAACCCGTAGGCCCGCCCTCGTCTAACGATAATTCCCCGGCTAACAACTAACAATACCTCGCATTTCCCCCCAACCCCCCTTAACATCAACGAACAACCTCCTCAAAATAATGACGTAAGTTACGCAGGTCGTCCACTCCTGTGCTGAGAACCCCCCCTGGAAAAAATCCCCAACGGATTAAAAAAAAAACACTCGTTACCTTTTAAGTGCCCGTGTCTAATGGTGCAGTGTGTCCAACTGGTCCAAACTCCAAACTTCAATTTTCCTTCTACAATGGCAAGGTCATCAAACATGGAAAAAAATTTTCGATTTTTACGCCACTAACGTTTCAAAACTTACGTAACACACGTACCTGTTAAATTTCCGGTTCCGTGAATTCAGTCAACATGAAAAGAAAAAAAGAAAGAAAAAAAAATTAATAAACAAATTTTAAAAAAAAATTAAAAACTTAAAATTTAAAATGCCACCTAACTCTATCCTATCTCCCTTCCCAACTATCCCCAGATAAGTAGCTCCTTCTGGTCCATCTAAAATTGGCCGCTACTTCATCTTGCCTACACTAAGCTCAAGCTACCTAACCCGGAGGCCCGCCCTCGTCTAACGATAATTCCCCGGCTAACAACTAACAATACCTCGCATTTCCCCCCAACCCCCCTTAACATCAGCGAACAACCTCCTCAAAATAATAACGTAAGTTACGTAGGTCGTCCACCCCTGTGCTAAGAACCCCCCCGAGAAACAAACCCCGATAATAGATTAAAAAAGTATTACTTGCCGTTAATTTCTTCTCCTTTTCAGAAACACGTCCATCCTCTCATCGGTTCAAAGTTCAAATGGAACAACGGTTTTTCCTATTTGGTTTGATTGGCGAATTAAATCACGTGATAATAATGCCGATCCGTGATTAGATGAGTTTCAATTCACGTGACAGTAGGTGCATTCCAAAACTCAGTGTTAGGCGTTTTAGGCGTTTTTGTTCCGTGTCGTTTTATGGTCGTTTCAGGCCTGTTTAGGAACGTCAAAACGAAATTTTTTTTTGTCCTCGTTTTAGAAATTTTGTTTTTTGAAATGCTGACCGGTTGGACACTAGTCTGTCAAAAGTGTGACCGGTCAGTGGACCGGTCACACTTTTGCCAGACAAGTGTTCAACCATGGCTGTCACCAACCAAATTTCTACTATTCGAAAGATTAAAGTAGTTGATTGCTTAGCTAAAACTACACTTATTATGTTAGAAGCTTCAGAAAATGACGCCGAAGATGAGGAAATTTTAGACACTTATGAATGGGTGACAATACAAATATAATTTAATGAAAAAAAGCACATGCCGAATTTGTTTACCACATTCGCCGATGTCATGTTTGACCAACGATTGCGAATGTCACGTTTTTCAAACGTATGCCAATGTCACGTTGAATTCATTTTTTGATTATTTTTATATTTTTTACATGTGGACGGAAAATAGCTAGGTTTTCAACAATCGCGCCAAAATCCAAGCGCCATCAATTTTTTTTAACAATAACACGTGTTGACAAAAATAAATTAAGTTTTTTAAAACTTCGAATATTTTGTAACAAATAAATAAATATATATTTCCAAAAACATGTTTATAAAAATTTTTCTTATCTGTAGCAGTACAAACAAGGATGAAAATCAAACGATGGCAGCCCTAACACCCAAATCGTGTCTCCTAACACGTGTTTTAATTCACGTTCTCGTTTCAGCCGTGTTAGCGCCACAGACACGGAATTTTTCCGGATGTGACGTCATAACCGCTAACACGACACGGCTGAAACGGCTGAAACGGGAGTTTTGGAATGCACCTAGTGATCGTGAAATCGGCCTAGTGACAAAATACGAAATTTTACAAAAATAATTTTATTTTATTTTATTCGGTTTTCCCAAAAAATCACCATCTAATGATTTGAATTTGAATTTGAATTTGAGATGGGGGCTTGAAAAAAAATAATCAAATAAAACACACTAAATAAATTTCGAAAAATAAATTATAAAATAAAATAATAAAGGTATAAAATTCAACCGACAGTAAAATGATAATTTACCAACCCGAAAAAAGTGACAAATGTTCCAACTGGCAGTGACAAAATGCCGTTATAAAATGTGAAGCTACATAGGAGCTTAAAAAGATAAAATCCAAAGATCGTGACGGTGACGGACAAGAGATTTTGTTGCGTGCAAAGTCCATTGACCAGATTCCAAACGACTAAGCGCACACGACTGACAACTTAGACCTGTATCAAATCTTGGAGGAGTTTTGACCTGGGCGACTTGAAGGCTAACCCCTGAAGCTCCGACATTGTTTTTACAGTCGTCCTCTCTCCCTATCCCTCTCCTCACTATCTCCTCCTCCTCACTGTTAGGGTGTGTTTGTATGAATTTTAAACCATCTGACTTTTGAGTTAAGATGCAATAAACTTTGATTTAAAAAATCCTTTCCAAATACCAGGTCAATTGACAGATGTCGTGTTCTTAGCTGCTAGTTCTTAACTATAAAAATTTTGTTTTTATCTCATGTCCCTTTCCGCCTGTCCCCAAAGCAATAGCCCCAACTGGTCCGACTACTAAAAATTCGAGCAATTCAATTACGCCCTAGATAATAAAGGGTCTTTGACTAACATTTCGAAAACTTATGCAAAAAAAAAAAAAAAAAAATCGAGGGTAATAAAAGGACAAACTCGATCCCATCAGAACAGAAACAATTCTTTTTGAAATTCGATGCCGACAAATAAAGTTGTGAACCTTCCAAAGAGGGGACAAAGAGGGTCAGTGTGTGTATTGTCCTTAATTGAAGGGGCAAAGTGAGGAATTCAAGAAACTTGACCACTTGTTGACACGGTATGCGGATATTTACTTAAATGACAGAGTGGATGACTCCAAAGTATAAAATAAAATAAAAAATACTTTACACATGCAATCAAATCAATAGGTATGATCTGTCTAAACGAAGAGCCAGCAACGAGAAATGAGTCTAAAAATAACAACATTGAAATTTACAAGTCAATCAATAAATAAGCAAAGTCATCTAGCTCACTTCGAAAAGGAGTCAGTACTGGATCATTTTATCAAAGTGTCTCGAAATTAGACTCATTAAAAAAAAAAATAAATAAATAAATAAATAAATAAAATTTAAAATTTAAAAAAAATTGAAAAGAAAGTGACCTAAATGGAATCAAACCCACATACAGACAACATAATAAAAAACTTTTTTCAAAACTTAATTTTTAAATTAAAATATTATGATAGTGGAAAATTATTGATTCCAAACAGAAAAAATAATACCGGTAATGCTTTTTATTCCAATGCGATTTGACGAGCAGAAAGTAGAAATCACAAATATTTTTTTGTTGAGTTATTTACGTACCGTAAAGCTTTTCGTATTATTAATAATAATTAATAATAAAAAAAATCGTCATTCCAAACAATTTAAAAAATTCTTACTGGATAAATATTTTAGTCAAAAACATACCATTTTCGGACACTGGTCGGTACCTTGCACGAAAAACGATGTAAATTAGAGGCCCATGACGGTGGTTTTTAAAATAAATATCGGTACCAACCGACTCATTACCTATTTTTAAAAAATAATCTAATCAAATAATCCTACCATGATCCTACACTACACGCTCCACTATAACCACGGTTATGGCTATATCCAAAAAACCGACCCAATAAAAACGAAAATTTATGACATGTGCGCGGATCAACTCACTTCTTTCATCATCCGACTCCAACGGTTTTGACTCGAGCACCAACTGACGCCAAATAATGCAAACTGATGACAGCGACACTTATTCTCGAGAAATTACAAAAAAAATTAATGGCAAAACAACAGGCAAGCACCCAGACGCCCGGGCGCTCACTGAGGGGTAGGTTAGGTTAGGCGTTTACCGGTACGGGATTTATTGAGTAATTTCAATCACGCGGCATTCATCAGCATCTATCCAATCCAACTACGGTATCCATTTTCCACTCGTAGCCTGGCTTCTGTAATATGTAACGATTACAATTAGTTACTTGAATCACTACAAGTTATCGTCAAAATTAAAATATTACCACGATTTTATTCACCTGATGAAGAAATAGTAGTAAGCCTAACTGCTCACAAACGAAATATTCCAAGTTCCGTTACGAGATGGCTCCCGCATCCCACTAAAATGAACCATTTTAATAAAGACGACACTTGTGAATAGTTACATTATTCTGGATTTCTTTCTAATTTTATAATAAAAAATACCAAACAATTTAAAATTCGAAAAAATTAATAAGAAATCGGATAAACTGAATAAAAAATCAGAAAAAGTGGTGGCGCCATCCCGGGGAATTCCTGCGAACTTACAAAGTTCAGACGAAATTCGCTAAATGGCGACCCGGCAACACATGTTAATGACGTTTCTTACAATAACTCAAATAAAAAGTAGATTTAATTATTACGAGAATTCCGTGTATTTTCATTGCGCTAATATTAGTACATAAAGAAAACTAAAAATAAAATCGTTTTGATAACCCGGCGCCGAGCGCCATCTTGGGCGTTGATCATCCTGCGGACGGGATTTGCTCTTTTCAGCAAATTAAATCTTCTTGTGAGAACTCGAATAAAAATTAGATTTATTACAAGAAATCCTTTATTTTTTCTGCACTCATTTTAGTACACACTTTAGCAATAAATTCGTTTTGAATTACTCGCAATATTTCACCGAAAGCGCCGACGCCATCTTGAAACACAGCAAAAACCGAGGCAAAAACTATGAAGAAATTCGTTTTATTAAAAGATGGCAAGATGGCGTCGGCGCTTTCGGTGAAATATATTGCGAGTAATTCAAAACGAATTTATGAATATATTTTCTATTTACATATTAAAAGTACAATTTATTTTAATTTCAATAAATTCTAATTGTACTGCATAATGCAACATCGGTGCGAGAACACGAGTATTTTTTGCTGTTTTTACATCCGTTAATGCCACACGTTTTCTTCGCAGGAACTCTGCAATAAAAAAAACAACAAATAATAATTTAAAAAACAAATCTCGATCTTACCATCGAACAAATAAATACACTGCGGGGCCGCTTGTTAGTTAAGCGGAAAGTCAATTCCGTTGTGAAACGAGATCGTGATCGTGTCGAAATTATTCAGATGAGTTATCTTCGGAACGTCGCTTTTCTTCGATGATTTCAACCTGGTGATTTTCGTCTTCGTGTCTTGTTTTTTCAACAACCGATGGATGGTAAATTTCTATAAAATAAAATCAATCGGAAATTTTCGGAATTTATTATTATTTATTAATTTTTTTTATACTTTATCTCTTTCCCTTTTCTCGTGCGCTTGTTGTCATCGCTTTTTCGCTCTCAAAACTCTTTTTTGCAACATTTATTCCATCTTTGAATAAAAAATCAGAAAAATTGAATAAAAAATCGAAAAGTTGAACTAAACATTAGGAAAATTAAATTTAAAAATAGGAAAAACGAATTAAAAAATAGGTAAATTGAATTACAAATTAGAAAAATTAAATTAAAAATCGGAAAATAGAATTAAAAATTTGAAAAACGAATTTAACATTAGGAAAATCGAATTAAACATTAGCAAAATCGAATTTAAAATTGGATAAATGAATTTAAAATTCGAATGAAATTGAATTTAAAATTCGAATGAAATTGAATTTAAAATTCGAATGAAATTGAATTTAAAATTCGAATGAAATTGAATTTAAAATTCGAATGAAATTGAATTTAAAATTCGAATGAAATTGAATTTAAAATTCGAATGAAATTGAATTTAAAATTCGAATGAAATTGAATTTAAAATTCGAATAAAATTGAATTTAAAATTCGAATAAAATTGAATTTAAAATTCGAATAAAATTGAATTTAAAATTCGAATAAAATTGAATTTAAAATTCGAATGAAATTGAATTTTCAATGAAATAAAAATCAATTAACTTACGGTACATTCAATTAAAAAAAAATTCATCATTTCAAGCGCTCTCGGGTTTACATCCTTGATTTTTTTAAACGATGAAAGTCCTGCTCGAACCAAGTGATTAGCAAAAACCACTCTAATCTTATCCAACTGTTTCGCGAACACACTACGACAACAGAACAGCGTTCAAACACAGCTTGCAATCATCCCGCGAAGCAAAAACAAAATCAGCCATACCTAAATTAAATACACATAAATTAAAAAGAATAAAAAACAAACGAGTTTAGGAAATGTTGGCGTCCAATTATCGAGATTAAACAAGGATTTGTTCGAAATAATGCGCGTTAGTCAACGAATTTCTAAATGTGGGCTTAAAAAATTGCTCATTTCAAGCCCACATTTAGAAATTCGTTGACTAACGCGCATTATTTCGAACAAATCCTTGTTTAATCTCGATAATTGGACGCCAACATTTCCTAAACTCGTTTGAATCAAATTGAAGTTGATGACGAAACGTTACTTTCCACTGGTCGCATTTCGTCGCGGACTTTAACACTTATGGCTCGCAAATCGTCGTAACTCAACCATTTTCCGATCTACAAACGAAATGGAGTAATAAATAACTAGACCTTTGATTCGGTGTGTAATTTAAGTCATCCGCATGCGGAATAGTAGCGGAGATGGCCAAAAATCGTATCCTATCCCCGATTTTTGCTCTACTTCCCGTCGTGTGTAACATCTTCATCCGGCTAACAACCGCTTCTAACGTGGGTCCACGAGACTCACAATTGAGAAGATGCACCTGAAATATTTGACAAATTTAAGCTGCCGTTGTTGGAATTGGTTCTGCATATTCATTTCCGCACGTTGTCGATTAGGAATAGTTTGACGAGCTGTTTCAATTCTTCGTTGTTGGTCCAACATCGCGTTAATTTGTCCCATTTTTCCTTGAAATGAATAAATGTCAACGATTTATCGTTTTCGTAATGACGATAATTCACCCACGGGAATTGTTCGAATAATGTCAGAGTTTTTTATAATTGTGTATTCGTTTCCTACGGTGTCGCCCGTCAATTTGGAGCACGTTAAACCCAAATAAGCGAATTTCTCCTTCCAATCTCTGCATTTTTCGCTGCAGAGTGCCTTGACGGGACCCACTAACGAAGAAATTAGTGATTTAGACAACGAGCGGATAATCAGGAACGATTAAACATGCCGTAGACGGTTTTGACGTTTTCGTTTTTCATCAGTAAACGGATGATCGCCAATTCGAATATGACCGTTTTTCCTGACCCCGTCGGCGCCGATACAACGATCGATTGATCGGTGAATAAAACCTGAAGGAACAGATGAGCAAATAAATTAATTGGGGATAATCAATTCGATTCAAATTCTAGTTCATTTACCTCGTCGAAGACTTTGGATTGTATGAAATTGAAGAAGGGAAAATGCGAAAAAATACATCGGTATTTTTCGGCTGGAAATTCGAATTATTTACCGATTTTTTTTATATAAATCGTTCTATTTCTCGCGTGGCAAAGGATACGAATTGCTGACACCGGTTTTAGAGCGTTTAAATCGAATGTTTGCGTGTTTTTTCGGATTTCACTTGGAAAATTCAGGGCATCTGAGATGATTCTTTTTCTTGCACTTAATGGCGGTTGATGTTGGCACAGTCCTTAGGACTGTGATGTTGGCGACTAAAATTGAATTTTTTAGTGAATAATTGATTCAAAAGTTGATTTGAGTAATTAATTGCTTACTTTGGTGTTAGGAAATCAGTATTAAGGACAAATTGGTCATTTGATGGATTCGTTTCGAGTGGTTTGTGTATAATCGGCGCGAAATTCGTATTAAAAAAGATGTCCGCCAGATGAGCCTGTGCACTATCAATAAAAGTAAATTAATATATTTTGCACGCAGTTTAGTTTATATTTGACACGGACCTGGAGTTATTATATGGTTTAGATTGTTCCGAAAAGTCGTCTATATTGACTTCAACGCTGTCAATATCCATCTTCTTTGAATATTGCGCACACTGCGCTGTCGCCATCTAGGATGATTCCTCCGAACTTGTAAAGTTCTCGCAAAATGCAATAGATGGCGGCACTGTTTTTAACGTGTGAATTATAGCTCTAATAACTCCAATAAAAATTTGAATTGATACGATAAATCTGTCTAATTTTAATGCGCTAATATTAGTACATGTAATCACAAAGAAATAAATTTGTTTTAAATAGCTTAGAATATTACGCAAATAGGCTGGCGCCATCTCGGAGTATTCCTACGAACCTGCAAAGTTCAGACGAAATCCGGTAGATGGCAACCTAATAATCTGGCATGTCATACGTCATCTTACAATAACTCAAATAAAAATTAGGTTTATTACCAGAAATCATTTTATTTTCATTGCCTTAATCTTAAAACAAATTGAAAAACTTAAAATTAAATCGTTTTGTTAACTCGGAATAATTAGCCGAAAGCCCTGGCGCCATCTTGGGCGATTTCTACGAACTTGCAAAGTTCGGACGAAATCCAATAGATGGCGCACACAATAATTACTTGATTTTACCGATTTGACATAATAAATTATCAGTAGCCTCCCAATATATTAATTTGCGTCGAAATACACATAAAACACAACAAAAAGAAGAAGAAAAAGCCAATATATATTTAAATATACAAAACTCTTAATCTTCGCTCACAACAGCGTCATCTATTGGACATATATAATTTGTTTACAGGAATGGAGTCGGATGTTAGACGCCGAGTTGAACGAATTACTCGGTTATACGTTTGGATTACATTCCTCTGCTTGCTGGGTCTTTCACTATCATTCTACGCCAACTACGTCGAAGTACAAAAAACCCCCGACAAGAAATACACAGCATTATGCGACATCAGCGAACACATGAGTTGCTCCGAAGTGTTCAACTCAAAGTACAAAAATCATCATTTCAATCAAAAACTCGGAATTAATTTCTATTTCCTCGTAGATACGGCACAGGCTTCGGAATACTGGATAAAATCGTGAGCAAGAACTAACCTGTTTAACCAACCAAAAGTAATAAAAAGAATTCATGTTTCATTTGTTTTTATTCTTTTTCGGCGGGGGACCGAGGAATTTAAAAACAGTTCTGGAATTAAAAACAAACGCCATCCCGGGTCATTCCTACGAACTAGGTTGCCACTAGGTATTAGTATAATTCAGGGCAAAAATTAGACATTCTTCGTTTATCACGTGGATGTGAAGTTGGTTTCCTTTCTTGCAATTTCGGACGTCGATTTTTCGCATCCATTGACCGTTTTGCAATAATGTATTTTTCCTGAAACGAAATTTTATTTTTTAAAATTATTTTCAAATGGTTGTTATTTTTTTTTTAACATAATTTTCTGTTCGAATATAATTTGGTTTTCGGCATTTCCGAGTAGTAGGAAACAATTTCTGGGTGAGAGTGCGCGATTTTCGGAGAGGGATTGGAAGTTTGTTAGTTTTAGCGTGAGGATAATTTGGGTTGAATTGGGTGGTTTTGGTTTTGCTTCTTCGATTTCGATTTCGTAGTTTGGTAAATTGAGGACAGATTTTAAGATTTGGTTTCCAAACGGTGGGTGACGATTGACAATCTGCAAAAAAAAGACAAGAATTGAATGAAAATCAAAATCAAAGCAAATAAAATTGAATTCAACTTTAAATTTGATTTAAAATTCGAAAAATTGAATAAAAAAATCGAAAAAATTGAATAAAAAATCAAAAAATAGAATAAAAAATCAAAAAATAGAATAAAAAATCAAAAAATTGAATAAAAAATCAAAAAATTGAACCAAAAATTAAGGAAATTAAATTAAAAATTAAGAAAATCGAATTAAAGATTAGGAAAATTGAATTACAAATTAGGAAAATTAGATTAAAAATCGGAAAATCGAATTAAGAATTAGGAAAATCGAATGTAAAATTCGAATGAAATTGAATTTTCAACGAAATCAAAATCAATTACATTCAATTAAAAAAAATTCACCCATTTCAAGTTCTCTCGGGTTTACATCCTTGATTTTTTTAAACGATGTAATCTTCATTTGTCGCGTTTTGATCTTCCCCTCCATCGGAAAACGAATTGTCGGCCCGACTTCATCCTTATTCTTAGCGTTCAACGTCTTTTTCTCCGACGTCCGCAGCGTTACATCATTAATTCCGTACACGACGCGAGCAGTTCGACCAAATCGCTCATCGTGGCGTCACTCGTCGACTTTATAAACAACTTCATCGTGTCAAACGCCAGGCAGTAACGGGCCATTAAACGTCCCGTCTGAGTCGGGCACAGATCAAATCCTTCTTCACCCATCCGAATTATGTCGTTGTCGACCAACGTGTTGATACTGCGCACGCACATGTCTGCAAAATTGACAAAATATTTGATTTTGATTTTATTTTAGAAAAAATAGACACAAAAACCGAGTAATGTCGACTCCAGCGCGTCTTTTTCCATATTTTCTTGCATTCCGTAGAGTTTCGGATGTTTCAAGACTCGAACGTAGAGAAATGTGGAGCGAATCCAACTCAACAACACTCCCACGTCGCTTATTGTTCGTAAAACGATCTCGCTGTTCAGATGCTCAATTAAATGCTTATGCAGATGGGATTCAACGAGTTGCGTCCCACCGATCAAATTCTCGTATTTAACCTTGGAAAAGATTGAAAACAAAATCACAAAAATCATATTTTTTTTATACCTTTAAGGTGGACAGCACGTCGTATTGCGGTCGACCGGCTCGACCGATCATTTGGAGAAATTCGGAGCCAACACAATTACCAACAACGATCCATTTTGCGTCGATGCATCTGCAATACCATCACGCATTAATTAAAAATAAACAAAAATCGTTAATTTTAACACGAACACAATAAACCGACGGTATCATTTGCAGATCGGGTATCGTTCCATCCCGTTGAGTTTTATTCTCTAAAAGCGCTCTCTAGCATAGAAAATCAACTATTTATTGCATCTAAATCTTTCAAATCAATTTACTTGTCGAGCTGTCATCAAAGCGGGATCTTTCATTCGTTTTAATTCATCGTACTCGTCTCATTTTCGCGACTCCAAAGCGAAAAATTCTCCCACAGTTGAGCGCGAACACACTTCGACAGCAGAACAGCGTTCAAACACAGCTTGCAATCAAAACAAAATACCTAAATTAAAAAAAAAAAAAAACAATTTAAAGAAATGCTCATTTCAAGCCCACATTTAGAAATTCGTTGACAAACGCGCATTATTTTGAAAAATCCTGGTATAATCTTGGAAAAAACACTCTCCTTGGGCGCCATGTTAAATTTTCCCGGGTTGCCATCTAGTGGATTTTGTTTGAACTTTGCAAGTTCGTATGAATTCCCCAGGATGGCGCCAGTAATTTTTAACTAGCAAAAGGACGATACCCAATGGAAAGTAAGATGTCTAACAACAGGCTGATGCCCAATGGAGAGTATAATAACTAACGAAAGGACGATGCACAATGGCAAGTAGGATGACTAACAAAAGGACGATACAAAATGATAAATTGGATGTCTAACAACAGGACAGTGCCCAATGGCTAAAAACATCGATTAAGTAAAAGCATCGATTTTATTGCTAAAAACATCGATTAAGTAAAAGCATCGATTTTATAGCTAAAAACATCGATTTAATAGCAAAAACATCGATTTAATAACCAAAAACATCGATTTAATGGCCAAAAACATCGTTTTTGTAGCAGAAACATCGATTTTATAGTAAAAACATCGATGTTTTAGCTAAAAACATCGATTTTATAGCAGGAGCATCGATTTTATAGCTAAAAACATCGATTTAATGGCCAAATACATCGATTTTATGGTAAAAAACATCGTTTTTGCAGCAGAAACTTCGATTTAATACCAAAAAACATCGATTTCATAGCTAAAAACATTGATTTGATAGCAAAAACATCGATTTTATAGCTAAAAACATCGATTTTATTGCAGAAACATCGATTTTATAGCTAAAATTATTAATTTTATAGCAGGAACATCGATTTTATAGCTAAAAACATCGATTTTATGGCAGAAACATCGATTTTATAGCAAAAAACACCGATTTTATAGCAAATACATCAATTTTATAGCTAAAAACATCGATTTTATGGCAGAAACATCGATTTTATAACTAAAAACATCGATATAATAGCAACAACATCGATTTAATGGCCAAATACATCGATTTTATGGTAAAAAACGGGACAGGATAATTTGCGGAACCGCGGAACTGGCGGAACAGGCGGAACCGATGGGTTTGAGGAAAACCTGGAATCGCCAATTCTGCGGAAACGGCGGAACGGCGGAACAAGCTGAACAAGCTGATCGGGAGAAAATAAAATTTGTAAATTACTGTTGTGTTCGTGGTTGGATACTGGCACGTAGAAATATATATAAAAATATATATTAGAACAAAAAAATAAAATAAATAAACGAGTGGGTTTTGTTTTAATGTATTAATTTTTCTTGATTTGAAAAAAACAATGTACCACTATGTTGTAAAAAATCTCCCATTAAACAGATAGATACTAATTGCTAGGAATAAATCATTTATTAGAGAATGCCATATTCACACTGAGCTCATGTTTGAAATTGATTTCGTTTAAACGCCTAATTTTTTAAGCTTTTTACGTTAAATTTTTTTTAAAAAAGCAACCGTAATTACGTGTTAAGCTAATTTTAAAAAGTTGTAAATCTTTTTGCAGTTGCAAGTAGATAAATTTTATGTAGTTCTTGTTATTTTTTTTTAAACCTTACAAAATACTCGTAGTTGATTAATTTCACTGAGACTATAACTGCTGGATGTCATGGGGAGTTTTTCACATTAAGTGTTAAAATATTTTCAACAAATCAGTTCTGAATTTTGGATTTTGGGGCTTTTGGTAGGGCATTTAAATTGATGTATCAAATTAGTCATAACTTATCAAATTGAAACAAAAACATCGAAAACAAAGAATATCCAACTCGTTACCTTGGAATTTGTAATTTTGTAAGATTGCTTTTGTAAATTTTAATTTTTAATTTTAATTAATTTTTGCCTGACCTCCATAGCTATTGTTCAGCCGTTCCGCCGTTTCCGCAGAATTGGCGATTCTGTGGAAACGACGGAACGGTGGAACTAGATTGTTTCATTGCCAAATTCCGCTGAACAAGCTGAAATATTGTGATCAGGCCAAAAAAATATCAAAATTAAACAAAAGTTTAATTAAATAAAAATTACCAAAAACAAAAATAAATAAAAATCAATAAAAATAAAAATAAATAAAAATAACCCAAAATAAAAGTACGATTGAAGTTTTGATACTAAATAATCTTATTTATTTATCATTTTATCACGAGTTTTGTGCCTAAAAAATTAGATTTTATGCCTAACTTTCGTTTTTTTCAATAAAAATAGTTTTTCCGTTTGATAAATTCGTTTTAAACCGATGCAAATTTATTAATTGAGACTAAAAATTGATTTTGGCAAAAAAATTGATTTTTGGTGAAAAATTTCATTTTTGGTGAAAAATTTCATTTTTGGTGAAAAATTTCATTTTTGGTGAAAAATTTCATTTTTGGTGAAAAATTTCATTTTTGGTGAAAAATTTCATTTTTGGTGAAAAATTTCATTTTTGGTGAAAAATTTCATTTTTGGTGAAAAATTTCATTTTTGGAGAAAAATTTCATTTTTGGTGAAAAATTTTATTTTTGGTGAAAAATTTCATTTTTGGTGAAAAATTTCATTTTTGGTGAAAAATTTCATTTTTGGTGAAAAATTTCATTTTTGGTGAAAAATTTTATTTTTGGTGAAAAATTTCATTTTTGGTGAAAAATTTCATTTTTGGTGAAAAATTTCATTTTTGGTGAAAAAATTCATTTTTGGTGAAAAAATTCATTTTTGGTAAAAAAATTCAATTTTTTGAGTCAAAATTTAATTTTTTTCTGTCAAAATTCAATTTTTTGAGTCAAAATTTAATTTTTTTCTGTAAAAATTTAATTTTTTTCTGTCAAAATTTAATTTTTTTCTGTCAAAATTTAATTTTTTTCTGTCAAAATTTAATTTTTTTCTGTCAAAATTTAAGTTTTTTCAGTCAAAATTGAATTTTTTGACTCAAAAATCAATTTTCTGACTCAAAAAACCCTTTTTCGAACCACAAATGAATTTTTTGGTCAAAAATTCATTTTTTTGGCCAAAAATTCATTTTTTTGGCCAAAAATTCATTTTTTTGGCCAAAAATTCATTTTTTTGGCCAAAAATTCATTTTTTTGGCCAAAAATTCATTTTTTTGGCCAAAATCAATTTTTTGTCTCAATTAATTAATTTGCATCGGTGTAAAACGAATTTATCAAACGGAAAAACCATTTTTATTGTAAAAAACAAAAGTTGGGCGTAAAATCTAATTTTTTAGGCACAAAACTCGTGATAAAATGATAAATAAATAAGATTATTTAGTATCAAAACTTCAATCGTACTTTTATTTTGGGTTATTTTTATTTATTTTTATTTTTGTTGATTTTTATTTATTTTTATTTTTGTTGATTTTTATTTATTTTTGTTTTTGGTTATTTCTATTTAATTAAACTTTTGTTTAATTTTGATATTTTGATTACAATATTTCAGCTTGTTCAGCGGAATTTGGCAATGAAACAATCTAGTTCCGCCGTTCCGCCGTTTCCACAGAATTGGCGATACCGGGTTTTCCACAAACCCATCGGTTCCGCCTGTTCCGCCAGTTCCGCGGTTCCGCAAATTATCCTGTCCCGTAAAAAACATCGTTTTTGCAGCAGAAACATCGATTTAATAGCAAAAAACATTGATTTCATAACTAAAAACATTGATTTGATAGCAAATACAACGATTTTATAACTAAAAACATCAATTTTATAGCAGGAACATCGATTTTATAGCTAAAAACATCGATTTAATAGCAAAAACATCGATTTAATAGCTAAAAACATCGATTTTATAGCAGGGGCATAAATTTTATAGCTAAAAACATCGATTTTATGGCTAAAAACATCGTATTTGTAACAGAAACATCGATTTAATAGCTAAAAACATTGATTTTATAGCAGAAACATCGATTTTATAGCAGAAACATCGATTTTATAGCTAAAAACATCGATTTTATGGCAGAAACATCGATTTTATAGCTAAAAACATCGATTTAATAGCAAAAACATCAATTTAATGACCAAAAACATCGATTTAATGGCCAAAAACATCGTTTCTGTAGCAGAAACATCGATTTTATAGTAAAAAACATCGATTTTCTAGCTAAAAACATCGATTTTATAGCTAAAAACATCGATTTTATAGCTAAAAACATCGATTTAATAACAAAAACATCAATTTAATGACCAAAAACATCGATTTAATGGCCAAAAACATCGTTTCTGTAGCAGAAACATCGATTTTATAGTAAAAAACATCGATTTTCTAGCTAAAAACATCGATTTTATAGCTAAAAACATCGATTTTATAGCTAAAAACATCGATTTTATAGCTAAAAACATCGATATAATCGAATTAAAGATTAGGAAAATTAAATTACAAATTACAAAAAGACAAAATTTTTAAATAATTTATTTCGGTTTTTTAAATTTTTTAAATTTTTCTTTACTTGTTGAATTAAACCAGAGTCGCCGTCTAACATACACGCATCGATGACCACATTCTGTTTCTGTGCCGAGAAGAAAACATTCATGAAATTCATGTACTGAGACGCGTAATCGCTACACGGCGTGATTATCTGTCAAAATTGTAACGATTTTTCAATATAAATTTAAAATTTCGGTCTAAATACGGCGGAATATCGCGCCAATATCCTCGAAGAAATGTTTTGGCTCATTGGGATCTTGTTTTTCTATCCTATTTATGTCTGAAAAACATTAAGGAGTGTTTTATTCTCGAAAATGTGAGTTTTTGGATTGATTTTATGAGGATACAACAGAGCGCTTTGCATAAAGCACCGGCCATTAATGATTCGGAGTACACGACGCCGTATGATTCTGTAAATAAAATATTGTAAACAACAAATTTTGCAATTTAAAAACGCTTCGATTACTGTTGAGGATGAAATTCTTAATGTTGTCCTTGATCGACTTGTTGACGTTCGCGAACAACTCGTAGCGGCCGTCGTTCGGTTTGGGATCGCTTTTTTGATCCGGATTTAAATTTGGATACAAAAAATCGCTGCAAATCCATTTGTTTTCGTTGTTGAAAGTGTTTTTTGAATTTATGTTGTTGATTTTTTTACCTGCTCTGGCAGTGAGTTAAAACATTCTGAAAATAGAAATCTTCAATAAATGGTTTGTTTACAATTTGTAAAAATAATTGATTTTACTTGGTTTTCCCTCAATATTTTCTGTCCCGGACTCGAATCCAACACAATTACCAACAACGATCTATTTTGAGTCGATGCATCTGCAATACCATCACGCATTAATTAAAAATAAACAAAAATCGTTAATTTTAACAGGAACACAATAAACCTACGGTAAGTGAAATACCCGACGGTAGCATTTGCATTTCGGGTATCGTTCCATCCCGTTGAGTTTTATTCTCTAAAAGCGCTCTCTAGCATGGAAAATCAACTATTTATTGCATCTAAATCTTTCAAATCAATTTACTTGTCGAGCTGTCATCAAAGCGGGATCTTTCATTCGTTTTAATTCATCGTACTCGTCTCATTTTCGCGACTCCAAAGCGAAAAATTCTCCCACAGTTGAGCGCGAACACACTTCGACAGCAGAACAGCGTTCAAACACAGCTTGCAATCAAAACAAAATACCTAAATTAAAAAAAAAAAAAAACAATTTAAAGAAATGCTCATTTCAAGCCCACATTTAGAAATTCGTTGACAAACGCGCATTATTTTGAAAAATCCTGGTATAATCTTGGAAAAAACACTCTTCTTGGGCGCCATGTTAAATTTTCCCGGGTTGCCATCTAGTGGATTTTGTTTGAACTTTGCAAGTTCGTATGAATTCCCCAGGATGGCGCCATTTTTTTTTAACTAGCAAAAGGACGATACCCAATGGAAAGTAAGATGTCTAACAACAGGACGATGCCTAATGGAGAGTATAATAACTAACGAAAGGACGATGCACAATGGCAAGTAGGATGACTAACAAAAGGACGATACTAAATGATAAATTGGATGTCTAACAACAGGACAGTGCCCAATGGCTAAAAACATCGATTAAGTAAAAGCATCGATTTTATAGCTAAAAACATCGATTTTATAGCTAAAAATAATCGATTTTATAGCAAAACATAGATTTTATAGTTAAAAAAATCGTTTTGATTGCAGAAACATCGATTTTATTGCAAAAAACATCGATTTTATAGCTGAAAACATGGATCTAATAGCAAAAACATCGATTTAATGGCCGAATACATCGATTTTACTTACTAAGTAAACTTACTAAGTTCCGACTCAAATAAAAATTAGATTTATTACAAGAAAACCGTGTAATTCCATTGCGCTAATATTAGTACATAATAAAAACCTGAAAATAAAATCGTTTTGATAAATCGGAATAATACTCCAAAAGCCCTAGCGCCATCTCGGACAATTACCAGAAACTTGCAAAGTTCCGACGAAATCCGGCAGATATAAACCCGATATTCTGGCATGTTAATGACGTAAAATTACAATAACTCAAATAAAAATTAGATTTATTACGAGAATTCCGTGTATAATTATTGCGCTAATAATGAAAACTGAAAATAAAATCGTTTTGATTACTCGGAATAATAAGCCGAAAGCCCTGGCGCCATCTTGGGCAATTTCTGCGAACTTGCAAAGTTCGGACAAAATCCAATAGATGGCGCACACAATAATTACTTGATTTTACCGATTTGACATAATAAATTATCAGTAGCCTCCCAATATATTAATTTGCGTCGAAATACACATAAAACACAACAAAAAGAAGAAGAAAAAGCCAATATATATCTAAATATACAAAACTCTTAATCTTCGCTCACAACAGCGTCATCTATTGGACATATATAATTTGTTTACAGGAATGGAGTCGGATGTTAGACGCCGAGTTGAACGAATTACTCGGTTATACGTTTGGATTACATTCCTCTGCTTGCTGGGTCTTTCACTATCATTCTACGCCAACTACGTCGAAGTACAAAAAACCCCCGACAAGAAATACACAGCATTATGCGACATCAGCGAACACATGAGTTGCTCCGAAGTGTTCAACTCAAAGTACAAAAATCATCATTTCAATCAAAAACTCGGAATTAATTTCTATTTCCTCGTAGATACGGCACAGGCTTCGGAATACTGGATAAAATCGTGAGCAAGAACTAACCTGTTTAACCAACCAAAAGTAATAAAAAGAATTCATGTTTCATTTGTTTTTATTCTTTTTCGGCGGGGGACCGAGGAATTTAAAAACAGTTCTGGAATTAAAAACAAACGCCATCCCGGGTCATTCCTACGAACTAGGTTGCCACTAGGTATTAGTATAATTCAGGGCAAAAATTAGACATTCTTCGTTTATCACGTGGATGTGAAGTTGGTTTCCTTTCTTGCAATTTCGGACGTCGATTTTTCGCATCCATTGACCGTTTTGCAATAATGTATTTTTCCTGAAACGAAATTTTATTTTTTAAAATTATTTTCAAATGGTTGTTATTTTTTTTTTAACATAATTTTCTGTTCGAATATAATTTGGTTTTCGGCATTTCCGAGTAGTAGGAAACAATTTCTGGGTGAGAGTGCGCGATTTTCGGAGAGGGATTGGAAGTTTGTTAATTTTAGCGTGAGGATAATTTGGGTTGAATTGGGTGGTTTTGGTTTTGCTTCTTCGATTTCGATTTCGTAGTTTGGTAAATTGAGGACAGATTTTAAGATTTGGTTTCCAAACGGTGGGTGACGATTGACAATCTGCAAAAAAAAGACAAGAATTGAATGAAAATCAAAATCAAAGCAAATAAAATTGAATTCAATTTTAAATTTGATTTAAAATTCGAAAAATTGAATAAAAAAATCGAAAAAATTGAATAAAAAATCAAAAAATAGAATAAAAAATCAAAAAATAGAATAAAAAATCAAAAAATTGAATAAAAAATCAAAAAATTGAACCAAAAATTAAGGAAATTAAATTAAAAATTAAGAAAATCGAATTAAAGATTAGGAAAATTGAATTACAAATTAGGAAAATTAGATTAAAAATCGGAAAATCGAATTAAGAATTAGGAAAATCGAATTATAAAATTCGAATGAAATTGAATTTTCAACGAAATCAAAATCAATTACATTCAATTAAAAAAAATTCACCCATTTCAAGTTCTCTCGGGTTTACATCCTTGATTTTTTTAAACGATGTAATCTTCATTTGTCGCGTTTTGATCTTCCCCTCCATCGGAAAACGAATTGTCGGCCCGACTTCATCCTTATTCTTAGCGTTCAACGTCTTTTTCTCCGACGTCCGCAGCGTTACATCATTAATTCCGTACACGACGCGAGCAGTTCGACCAAATCGCTCATCGTGGCGTCACTCGTCGACTTTATAAACAACTTCATCGTGTCAAACGCCAGGCAGTAACGGGCCATTAAACGTCCCGTCTGAGTCGGGCACAGATCAAATCCTTCTTCACCCATCCGAATTATGTCGTTGTCGACCAACGTGTTGATACTGCGCACGCACATGTCTGCAAAATTGACAAAATATTTGATTTTGATTTTATTTTAGAAAAAATAGACACAAAAACCGAGTAATGTCGACTCCAGCGCGTCTTTTTCCATATTTTCTTGCATTCCGTAGAGTTTCGGATGTTTCAAGACTCGAACGTAGAGAAATGTGGAGCGAATCCAACTCAACAACACTCCCACGTCGCTTATTGTTCGTAAAACGATCTCGCTGTTCAGATGCTCAATTAAATGCTTATGCAGATGGGATTCAACGAGTTGCGTCCCACCGATCAAATTCTCGTATTTAACCTTGGAAAAGATTGAAAACAAAATCACAAAAATCATATTTTTTTTATACCTTTAAGGTGGACAGCACGTCGTATTGCGGTCGACCGGCTCGACCGATCATTTGGAGAAATTCGGAGCCAACACAATTACCAACAACGATCCATTTTGCGTCGATGCATCTGCAATACCATCACGCATTAATTAAAAATAAACAAAAATCGTTAATTTTAACACGAACACAATAAACCGACGGTATCATTTGCAGATCGGGTATCGTTCCATCCCGTTGAGTTTTATTCTCTAAAAGCGCTCTCTAGCATAGAAAATCAACTATTTATTGCATCTAAATCTTTCAAATCAATTTACTTGTCGAGCTGTCATCAAAGCGGGATCTTTCATTCGTTTTAATTCATCGTACTCGTCTCATTTTCCTGACTCCAAAGCTAAGAATTCTCCCACAGTTGAGCGCGAACACACTTCGACAGCAGAACAGCGTTCAAACACAGCTAGTAATCATCCCGCGAAGCAAAAACAAAATACCTTAATTAAATACACATAAATTAAAAAGAATAAAAAACAATTTCAAGAAATGCTCATTTCAAGCACACATTTAGAAATTCGTTGACTAACGCGCATTATTTTGAAAAATCCTGATATATCCTCGAAAATTGGACGCCAATATTTCCTAAACTCGTTTGAATCAAACTAAAATTGATGAAGCAGCAACGTTACTTTCCACTGGTCGCATTTCGTCGCCGACTTTAACATTTATGGCTCGCAAATCGTCGTAACTCAACCATTTTCCGATCTACAAACGAAATGGAGTAATAAATAACTAGACCTTTGATTCGGTGTGTAATTTACGTCATCCGCATGCGGAATAGTGGCGGAGATGGCCAAAAATCGTATCCTATCCCCGATTTTTGCTCTACTCCCGTCGTGTGTAACATCTTCATCCGGCTAACAACCGCTTCTAACGTGGGTCCACGAGACTCACAATTGAGAAGATGCACCTGAAATATTTGACAAATTTAAGCTGCCGTTGTTGGAATTGGTTCTGCATATTCATTTCCGCACGTTGTCGATTAGGAATAGTTTGACGAGCTGTTTCAATTCTTCGTTGTTGGTCCAACATCGCGTTAATTTGTCCCATTTTTCCTTGAAATGAATAAATGTCAACGATTTATCGTTTTCGTAATGACGATAGTTCACCCACGGGAATTGTTCGAATAATGAAAGAGTTTTTTATGATTGTGTATTCGTTTCCTACGGTGTCGCCCGTCAATTTGGAGCACGTTAAACCCAAATAAGCGAATTTCTCCTTCCAATCTCTGCATTTTTCGCTGCAGAGTGCCTTGACGGGACCCACTAACGAAGAAATTAGTGATTTAGACAACGAGCGGATAATCAGGAACGATTAAACATGCCGTAGACGGTTTTGACGTTTTCGTTTTTCATCAGTAAACGGATGATCGCCAATTCGAATATGACCGTTTTTCCTGACCCCGTCGGCGCCGATACAACGATCGATTGATCGGTGAATAAAACCTGAAGGAACAGATGAGCAAATAAATTAATTGGGGATAATCAATTCGATTCAAATTCTAGTTCATTTACCTCGTCGAAGACTATCGATCGTAATGAAGGGAAAATGCAAAAAAAAATGGCGGCATTGTTTTTAACGTGGCGCCATCTCGGAGTATTCTTACAAATTTGCATAGTTCAGACGAAATCTGCTAGATGGCAACCCGATAATCTGGCATAAAAATTACGTCATATTACAATAACTCAACTAAAAATTAAATTTATTACCAGAAATCCTGTATTTTCAATGCACTAACATTACTGCATGTTGAAAACGACAACCATAACCGTTTTAGATTAAATTCATTAAAGGCAATCTGACTTCTATCAAGCTGACTACGATCTGCCCGACTCCGTGCACAGAGTAGTTTGTGGTTTTGAGAATAGATGGCGGAAATGTCAACTTGGCATATTTTGTTAAAAAACCTCGAGATCTTTTGAAATATCACCCGGATTTCTTAAATTTTTATCGGAAACACATAAATTATTAGTAAAATATTAATATATTTGGTATTCAATGTTTTTTAATCGTTTCATTAAAGGCAAAACGACTTCCATCAAGCTGACTACGATCTGCCCGATTCCGTGCACAAAGTAGTTTGTGCTTTTGAGAATAGATGGCGGAAATGTCAAGTTGGCATATTTTGTTAAAAAACCTCGAGATCTTTTGAAATATCACCCAAATTAATTAAATTTTTATCGGAAACACATAAATTATTAGTAAACCTAGGCTAGGAATAAATCATTTATTAGAGAATGCCATATTCACACTGAGCTCATGTTTGAAATTGATTTCGTTTAAACGCCTAATTTTTTAAGCTTTTTACGTTAAATTTTTTTTAAAAAAGCAACCGTAATTACGTGTTAAGCTAATTTTAAAAAGTTGTAAATCTTTTTGCAGTTGCAAGTAGATAAATTTTATGTAGTTCTTGTTATTTTTTTTTAAACCTTACAAAATACTCGTAGTTGATTAATTTCACTGAGACTATAACTGCTGGATGTCATGGGGAGTTTTTCACATTAAGTGTTAAAATATTTTCAACAAATCAGTTCTGAATTTTGGATTTTGGGGCTTTTGGTAGGGCATTTAAATTGATGTATCAAATTAGTCATAACTTATCAAATTGAAACAAAAACATCGAAAACAAAGAATATCCAACTCGTTACCTTGGAATTTGTAATTTTGTAAGATTGCTTTTGTAAATTTTAATTTTTAATTTTAATTAATTTTTGCCTGACCTCCATAGCTATTGTTCAGCCGTTCCGCCGTTTCCGCAGAATTGGCGATTCTGTGGAAACGACGGAACGGTGGAACTAGATTGTTTCATTGCCAAATTCCGCTGAACAAGCTGAAATATTGTGATCAGGCCAAAAAAATATCAAAATTAAACAAAAGTTTAATTAAATAAAAATTACCAAAAACAAAAATAAATAAAAATCAATAAAAATAAAAATAAATAAAAATAACCCAAAATAAAAGTACGATTGAAGTTTTGATACTAAATAATCTTATTTATTTATCATTTTATCACGAGTTTTGTGCCTAAAAAATTAGATTTTATGCCTAACTTTCGTTTTTTTCAATAAAAATAGTTTTTCCGTTTGATAAATTCGTTTTAAACCGATGCAAATTTATTAATTGAGACTAAAAATTGATTTTGGCAAAAAAATTGATTTTTGGTGAAAAATTTCATTTTTGGTGAAAAATTTCATTTTTGGTGAAAAATTTCATTTTTGGTGAAAAATTTCATTTTTGGTGAAAAATTTCATTTTTGGTGAAAAATTTCATTTTTGGTGAAAAATTTCATTTTTGGTGAAAAATTTCATTTTTGGAGAAAAATTTCATTTTTGGTGAAAAATTTTATTTTTGGTGAAAAATTTCATTTTTGGTGAAAAATTTCATTTTTGGTGAAAAATTTCATTTTTGGTGAAAAATTTCATTTTTGGTGAAAAATTTTATTTTTGGTGAAAAATTTCATTTTTGGTGAAAAATTTCATTTTTGGTGAAAAATTTCATTTTTGGTGAAAAAATTCATTTTTGGTGAAAAAATTCATTTTTGGTAAAAAAATTCAATTTTTTGAGTCAAAATTTAATTTTTTTCTGTCAAAATTCAATTTTTTGAGTCAAAATTTAATTTTTTTCTGTAAAAATTTAATTTTTTTCTGTCAAAATTTAATTTTTTTCTGTCAAAATTTAATTTTTTTCTGTCAAAATTTAATTTTTTTCTGTCAAAATTTAAGTTTTTTCAGTCAAAATTGAATTTTTTGACTCAAAAATCAATTTTCTGACTCAAAAAACCCTTTTTCGAACCACAAATGAATTTTTTGGTCAAAAATTCATTTTTTTGGCCAAAAATTCATTTTTTTGGCCAAAAATTCATTTTTTTGGCCAAAAATTCATTTTTTTGGCCAAAAATTCATTTTTTTGGCCAAAAATTCATTTTTTTGGCCAAAATCAATTTTTTGTCTCAATTAATTAATTTGCATCGGTGTAAAACGAATTTATCAAACGGAAAAACCATTTTTATTGTAAAAAACAAAAGTTGGGCGTAAAATCTAATTTTTTAGGCACAAAACTCGTGATAAAATGATAAATAAATAAGATTATTTAGTATCAAAACTTCAATCGTACTTTTATTTTGGGTTATTTTTATTTATTTTTATTTTTGTTGATTTTTATTTATTTTTATTTTTGTTGATTTTTATTTATTTTTGTTTTTGGTTATTTCTATTTAATTAAACTTTTGTTTAATTTTGATATTTTGATTACAATATTTCAGCTTGTTCAGCGGAATTTGGCAATGAAACAATCTAGTTCCGCCGTTCCGCCGTTTCCACAGAATTGGCGATACCGGGTTTTCCACAAACCCATCGGTTCCGCCTGTTCCGCCAGTTCCGCGGTTCCGCAAATTATCCTGTCCCGTAAAAAACATCGTTTTTGCAGCAGAAACATCGATTTAATAGCAAAAAACATTGATTTCATAACTAAAAACATTGATTTGATAGCAAATACAACGATTTTATAACTAAAAACATCAATTTTATAGCAGGAACATCGATTTTATAGCTAAAAACATCGATTTAATAGCAAAAACATCGATTTAATAGCTAAAAACATCGATTTTATAGCAGGGGCATAAATTTTATAGCTAAAAACATCGATTTTATGGCTAAAAACATCGTATTTGTAACAGAAACATCGATTTAATAGCTAAAAACATTGATTTTATAGCAGAAACATCGATTTTATAGCAGAAACATCGATTTTATAGCTAAAAACATCGATTTTATGGCAGAAACATCGATTTTATAGCTAAAAACATCGATTTAATAGCAAAAACATCAATTTAATGACCAAAAACATCGATTTAATGGCCAAAAACATCGTTTCTGTAGCAGAAACATCGATTTTATAGTAAAAAACATCGATTTTCTAGCTAAAAACATCGATTTTATAGCTAAAAACATCGATTTTATAGCTAAAAACATCGATTTAATAACAAAAACATCAATTTAATGACCAAAAACATCGATTTAATGGCCAAAAACATCGTTTCTGTAGCAGAAACATCGATTTTATAGTAAAAAACATCGATTTTCTAGCTAAAAACATCGATTTTATAGCTAAAAACATCGATTTTATAGCTAAAAACATCGATTTTATAGCTAAAAACATCGATATAATCGAATTAAAGATTAGGAAAATTAAATTACAAATTACAAAAAGACAAAATTTTTAAATAATTTATTTCGGTTTTTTAAATTTTTTAAATTTTTCTTTACTTGTTGAATTAAACCAGAGTCGCCGTCTAACATACACGCATCGATGACCACATTCTGTTTCTGTGCCGAGAAGAAAACATTCATGAAATTCATGTACTGAGACGCGTAATCGCTACACGGCGTGATTATCTGTCAAAATTGTAACGATTTTTCAATATAAATTTAAAATTTCGGTCTAAATACGGCGGAATATCGCGCCAATATCCTCGAAGAAATGTTTTGGCTCATTGGGATCTTGTTTTTCTATCCTATTTATGTCTGAAAAACATTAAGGAGTGTTTTATTCTCGAAAATGTGAGTTTTTGGATTGATTTTATGAGGATACAACAGAGCGCTTTGCATAAAGCACCGGCCATTAATGATTCGGAGTACACGACGCCGTATGATTCTGTAAATAAAATATTGTAAACAACAAATTTTGCAATTTAAAAACGCTTCGATTACTGTTGAGGATGAAATTCTTAATGTTGTCCTTGATCGACTTGTTGACGTTCGCGAACAACTCGTAGCGGCCGTCGTTCGGTTTGGGATCGCTTTTTTGATCCGGATTTAAATTTGGATACAAAAAATCGCTGCAAATCCATTTGTTTTCGTTGTTGAAAGTGTTTTTTGAATTTATGTTGTTGATTTTTTTACCTGCTCTGGCAGTGAGTTAAAACATTCTGAAAATAGAAATCTTCAATAAATGGTTTGTTTACAATTTGTAAAAATAATTGATTTTACTTGGTTTTCCCTCAATATTTTCTGTCCCGGACTCGAATCCAACACAATTACCAACAACGATCTATTTTGAGTCGATGCATCTGCAATACCATCACGCATTAATTAAAAATAAACAAAAATCGTTAATTTTAACAGGAACACAATAAACCTACGGTAAGTGAAATACCCGACGGTAGCATTTGCATTTCGGGTATCGTTCCATCCCGTTGAGTTTTATTCTCTAAAAGCGCTCTCTAGCATGGAAAATCAACTATTTATTGCATCTAAATCTTTCAAATCAATTTACTTGTCGAGCTGTCATCAAAGCGGGATCTTTCATTCGTTTTAATTCATCGTACTCGTCTCATTTTCGCGACTCCAAAGCGAAAAATTCTCCCACAGTTGAGCGCGAACACACTTCGACAGCAGAACAGCGTTCAAACACAGCTTGCAATCAAAACAAAATACCTAAATTAAAAAAAAAAAAAAACAATTTAAAGAAATGCTCATTTCAAGCCCACATTTAGAAATTCGTTGACAAACGCGCATTATTTTGAAAAATCCTGGTATAATCTTGGAAAAAACACTCTTCTTGGGCGCCATGTTAAATTTTCCCGGGTTGCCATCTAGTGGATTTTGTTTGAACTTTGCAAGTTCGTATGAATTCCCCAGGATGGCGCCATTTTTTTTTAACTAGCAAAAGGACGATACCCAATGGAAAGTAAGATGTCTAACAACAGGACGATGCCTAATGGAGAGTATAATAACTAACGAAAGGACGATGCACAATGGCAAGTAGGATGACTAACAAAAGGACGATACTAAATGATAAATTGGATGTCTAACAACAGGACAGTGCCCAATGGCTAAAAACATCGATTAAGTAAAAGCATCGATTTTATAGCTAAAAACATCGATTTTATAGCTAAAAATAATCGATTTTATAGCAAAACATAGATTTTATAGTTAAAAAAATCGTTTTGATTGCAGAAACATCGATTTTATTGCAAAAAACATCGATTTTATAGCTGAAAACATGGATCTAATAGCAAAAACATCGATTTAATGGCCGAATACATCGATTTTACTTACTAAGTAAACTTACTAAGTTCCGACTCAAATAAAAATTAGATTTATTACAAGAAAACCGTGTAATTCCATTGCGCTAATATTAGTACATAATAAAAACCTGAAAATAAAATCGTTTTGATAAATCGGAATAATACTCCAAAAGCCCTAGCGCCATCTCGGACAATTACCAGAAACTTGCAAAGTTCCGACGAAATCCGGCAGATATAAACCCGATATTCTGGCATGTTAATGACGTAAAATTACAATAACTCAAATAAAAATTAGATTTATTACGAGAATTCCGTGTATAATTATTGCGCTAATAATGAAAACTGAAAATAAAATCGTTTTGATTACTCGGAATAATAAGCCGAAAGCCCTGGCGCCATCTTGGGCAATTTCTGCGAACTTGCAAAGTTCGGACAAAATCCAATAGATGGCGCACACAATAATTACTTGATTTTACCGATTTGACATAATAAATTATCAGTAGCCTCCCAATATATTAATTTGCGTCGAAATACACATAAAACACAACAAAAAGAAGAAGAAAAAGCCAATATATATCTAAATATACAAAACTCTTAATCTTCGCTCACAACAGCGTCATCTATTGGACATATATAATTTGTTTACAGGAATGGAGTCGGATGTTAGACGCCGAGTTGAACGAATTACTCGGTTATACGTTTGGATTACATTCCTCTGCTTGCTGGGTCTTTCACTATCATTCTACGCCAACTACGTCGAAGTACAAAAAACCCCCGACAAGAAATACACAGCATTATGCGACATCAGCGAACACATGAGTTGCTCCGAAGTGTTCAACTCAAAGTACAAAAATCATCATTTCAATCAAAAACTCGGAATTAATTTCTATTTCCTCGTAGATACGGCACAGGCTTCGGAATACTGGATAAAATCGTGAGCAAGAACTAACCTGTTTAACCAACCAAAAGTAATAAAAAGAATTCATGTTTCATTTGTTTTTATTCTTTTTCGGCGGGGGACCGAGGAATTTAAAAACAGTTCTGGAATTAAAAACAAACGCCATCCCGGGTCATTCCTACGAACTAGGTTGCCACTAGGTATTAGTATAATTCAGGGCAAAAATTAGACATTCTTCGTTTATCACGTGGATGTGAAGTTGGTTTCCTTTCTTGCAATTTCGGACGTCGATTTTTCGCATCCATTGACCGTTTTGCAATAATGTATTTTTCCTGAAACGAAATTTTATTTTTTAAAATTATTTTCAAATGGTTGTTATTTTTTTTTTAACATAATTTTCTGTTCGAATATAATTTGGTTTTCGGCATTTCCGAGTAGTAGGAAACAATTTCTGGGTGAGAGTGCGCGATTTTCGGAGAGGGATTGGAAGTTTGTTAATTTTAGCGTGAGGATAATTTGGGTTGAATTGGGTGGTTTTGGTTTTGCTTCTTCGATTTCGATTTCGTAGTTTGGTAAATTGAGGACAGATTTTAAGATTTGGTTTCCAAACGGTGGGTGACGATTGACAATCTGCAAAAAAAAGACAAGAATTGAATGAAAATCAAAATCAAAGCAAATAAAATTGAATTCAATTTTAAATTTGATTTAAAATTCGAAAAATTGAATAAAAAAATCGAAAAAATTGAATAAAAAATCAAAAAATAGAATAAAAAATCAAAAAATAGAATAAAAAATCAAAAAATTGAATAAAAAATCAAAAAATTGAACCAAAAATTAAGGAAATTAAATTAAAAATTAAGAAAATCGAATTAAAGATTAGGAAAATTGAATTACAAATTAGGAAAATTAGATTAAAAATCGGAAAATCGAATTAAGAATTAGGAAAATCGAATTATAAAATTCGAATGAAATTGAATTTTCAACGAAATCAAAATCAATTACATTCAATTAAAAAAAATTCACCCATTTCAAGTTCTCTCGGGTTTACATCCTTGATTTTTTTAAACGATGTAATCTTCATTTGTCGCGTTTTGATCTTCCCCTCCATCGGAAAACGAATTGTCGGCCCGACTTCATCCTTATTCTTAGCGTTCAACGTCTTTTTCTCCGACGTCCGCAGCGTTACATCATTAATTCCGTACACGACGCGAGCAGTTCGACCAAATCGCTCATCGTGGCGTCACTCGTCGACTTTATAAACAACTTCATCGTGTCAAACGCCAGGCAGTAACGGGCCATTAAACGTCCCGTCTGAGTCGGGCACAGATCAAATCCTTCTTCACCCATCCGAATTATGTCGTTGTCGACCAACGTGTTGATACTGCGCACGCACATGTCTGCAAAATTGACAAAATATTTGATTTTGATTTTATTTTAGAAAAAATAGACACAAAAACCGAGTAATGTCGACTCCAGCGCGTCTTTTTCCATATTTTCTTGCATTCCGTAGAGTTTCGGATGTTTCAAGACTCGAACGTAGAGAAATGTGGAGCGAATCCAACTCAACAACACTCCCACGTCGCTTATTGTTCGTAAAACGATCTCGCTGTTCAGATGCTCAATTAAATGCTTATGCAGATGGGATTCAACGAGTTGCGTCCCACCGATCAAATTCTCGTATTTAACCTTGGAAAAGATTGAAAACAAAATCACAAAAATCATATTTTTTTTATACCTTTAAGGTGGACAGCACGTCGTATTGCGGTCGACCGGCTCGACCGATCATTTGGAGAAATTCGGAGCCAACACAATTACCAACAACGATCCATTTTGCGTCGATGCATCTGCAATACCATCACGCATTAATTAAAAATAAACAAAAATCGTTAATTTTAACACGAACACAATAAACCGACGGTATCATTTGCAGATCGGGTATCGTTCCATCCCGTTGAGTTTTATTCTCTAAAAGCGCTCTCTAGCATAGAAAATCAACTATTTATTGCATCTAAATCTTTCAAATCAATTTACTTGTCGAGCTGTCATCAAAGCGGGATCTTTCATTCGTTTTAATTCATCGTACTCGTCTCATTTTCCTGACTCCAAAGCTAAGAATTCTCCCACAGTTGAGCGCGAACACACTTCGACAGCAGAACAGCGTTCAAACACAGCTAGTAATCATCCCGCGAAGCAAAAACAAAATACCTTAATTAAATACACATAAATTAAAAAGAATAAAAAACAATTTCAAGAAATGCTCATTTCAAGCACACATTTAGAAATTCGTTGACTAACGCGCATTATTTTGAAAAATCCTGATATATCCTCGAAAATTGGACGCCAATATTTCCTAAACTCGTTTGAATCAAACTAAAATTGATGAAGCAGCAACGTTACTTTCCACTGGTCGCATTTCGTCGCCGACTTTAACATTTATGGCTCGCAAATCGTCGTAACTCAACCATTTTCCGATCTACAAACGAAATGGAGTAATAAATAACTAGACCTTTGATTCGGTGTGTAATTTACGTCATCCGCATGCGGAATAGTGGCGGAGATGGCCAAAAATCGTATCCTATCCCCGATTTTTGCTCTACTCCCGTCGTGTGTAACATCTTCATCCGGCTAACAACCGCTTCTAACGTGGGTCCACGAGACTCACAATTGAGAAGATGCACCTGAAATATTTGACAAATTTAAGCTGCCGTTGTTGGAATTGGTTCTGCATATTCATTTCCGCACGTTGTCGATTAGGAATAGTTTGACGAGCTGTTTCAATTCTTCGTTGTTGGTCCAACATCGCGTTAATTTGTCCCATTTTTCCTTGAAATGAATAAATGTCAACGATTTATCGTTTTCGTAATGACGATAGTTCACCCACGGGAATTGTTCGAATAATGAAAGAGTTTTTTATGATTGTGTATTCGTTTCCTACGGTGTCGCCCGTCAATTTGGAGCACGTTAAACCCAAATAAGCGAATTTCTCCTTCCAATCTCTGCATTTTTCGCTGCAGAGTGCCTTGACGGGACCCACTAACGAAGAAATTAGTGATTTAGACAACGAGCGGATAATCAGGAACGATTAAACATGCCGTAGACGGTTTTGACGTTTTCGTTTTTCATCAGTAAACGGATGATCGCCAATTCGAATATGACCGTTTTTCCTGACCCCGTCGGCGCCGATACAACGATCGATTGATCGGTGAATAAAACCTGAAGGAACAGATGAGCAAATAAATTAATTGGGGATAATCAATTCGATTCAAATTCTAGTTCATTTACCTCGTCGAAGACTATCGATCGTAATGAAGGGAAAATGCAAAAAAAAATGGCGGCATTGTTTTTAACGTGGCGCCATCTCGGAGTATTCTTACAAATTTGCATAGTTCAGACGAAATCTGCTAGATGGCAACCCGATAATCTGGCATAAAAATTACGTCATATTACAATAACTCAACTAAAAATTAAATTTATTACCAGAAATCCTGTATTTTCAATGCACTAACATTACTGCATGTTGAAAACGACAACCATAACCGTTTTAGATTAAATTCATTAAAGGCAATCTGACTTCTATCAAGCTGACTACGATCTGCCCGACTCCGTGCACAGAGTAGTTTGTGGTTTTGAGAATAGATGGCGGAAATGTCAACTTGGCATATTTTGTTAAAAAACCTCGAGATCTTTTGAAATATCACCCGGATTTCTTAAATTTTTATCGGAAACACATAAATTATTAGTAAAATATTAATATATTTGGTATTCAATGTTTTTTAATCGTTTCATTAAAGGCAAAACGACTTCCATCAAGCTGACTACGATCTGCCCGATTCCGTGCACAAAGTAGTTTGTGCTTTTGAGAATAGATGGCGGAAATGTCAAGTTGGCATATTTTGTTAAAAAACCTCGAGATCTTTTGAAATATCACCCAAATTAATTAAATTTTTATCGGAAACACATAAATTATTAGTAAAATATCAATATATTTGGTATTCAATGTTTTTTAATCGTTTCATTAAAGGCAAAACGACTTCCATCAAGCTGACTACGATCTGCCCGATTCCGTGCACAAAGTAGTTTGTGCTTTTGAGAATAGATGGCGGAAATGTCAAGTTGGCATATTTTGTTAAAAAACCTCGAGATCTTTTGAAATATCACCCAAATTAATTAAATTTTTATCGGAAACACATAAATTATTAGTAAAATATCAATATATTTGGTATTCAATGTTTTTTAATCGTTTCATTAAAGGCAAAACGACTTCCATCAAGCTGACTAGGATCTGCCCGATTCCGTGCACAGAGTAGTTTGTGGTTTTGAGAATAGATGGCGGAAATGTCTAGTTGGCATATTTTGTTAAAAAACCTCGAGATCTTTTGAAATATCACCCTGATTAATTAAATTTTTATCGGAAACACATAAATTATTAGTAAAATATTAATATATTTGGTATTCAATGTTTTTTAATCGTTTCATTAAAGGCAAAACGACTTCCATCAAGCTGACTACGATCTGCCCGATTCCGTGCACAAAGTAGTTTGTGCTTTTGAGAATAGATGGCGGAAATGTCAAGTTGGCATATTTTGTTAAAAAACCTCGAGATCTTTTGAAATATCACCCAAATTAATTAAATTTTTATCGGAAACACATAAATTATTAGTAAAATATCAATATATTTGGTATTCAATGTTTTTTAATCGTTTCATTAAAGGCAAAACGACTTCCATCAAGCTGACTAGGATCTGCCCGATTCCGTGCACAGAGTAGTTTGTGGTTTTGAGAATAGATGGCGGAAATGTCTAGTTGGCATATTTTGTTAAAAAACCTCGAGATCTTTTGAAATATCATCCGGATTAATTAAATTTTTATCGTAAACACATAAATTATTAGTAAAATATCAATATATTTGGTATTCAATGTTTTTTAATCGTTTCATTAAAGGCAAAACGACTTCCATCAAGCTGACTAGGATCTGCCCGATTCCGTGCACAGAGTAGTTTGTGGTTTTGAGAATAGATGGCGGAAATGTCTAGTTGGCATATTTTGTTAAAAAACCTCGAGATCTTTTGAAATATCATCCGGATTAATTAAATTTTTATCGTAAACACATAAATTATTAGTAAAATATCAATATATTTGGTATTCAATGTTTTTTAATCGTTTCATTAAAGGCAAAACGACTTCCATCAAGCTGACTACGATCTGCCCGATTCTGTGCACAAAGTAGTTTGTGCTTTTGAGAATAGATGGAGGAAATGTCAACGGCATATTTTGTGTGAAAACCTCGAGATCTTTTGAAATATTATCCAAATTTATTAAATTTTTATCGGAAACACATAAATTATTAGTAAAATATCAATATATTTGGTATTCAATGTTTTTTAATCGTTTCATTAAAGGCAAAACGACTTCCATCAAGCTGACTAGGATCTGCCCGACTCCGTGCACAGAGTAGTTTGTGGTTTTGAGAATAGATGGCGGAAATGTCAAGTTGGCATATTTTGCTAAAAAACTTCGAGATCTTTTGAAATATCACCCGGATTAATTAAATTTTTATCGGAAACACATAAATTATTAGTAAAATATCAATATATTTGGTATTCAATGTTTTTTAATTGTTTCATTAAAGGCAAAACGACTTCCATCAAGCTGACTACGATCTGCTCGACTCCGTGCAAGAGTAGTTTGCTAAAAATAATCGATTTGATAGCAAAAACAAAGATTTTATAGCTAAAAAATAGTTTTGATTGCAGAAACATCGATTTTATCGCAAAAAACATCGATTTTATAGCTGAAAACATGGATCTAATAGCAAAAACATCGATTTTTTAGCTAAAAACATCGATTTGTTTGCTAAAAAGATCGATTTTGTAGCTAAAAAATCGTTTTAATTGCAGAAACTTCAATTTTATAACAAAAAACATTGATTTTATAGCTGAAAACATCGATCTAATAGCAGAAACATCGATTTAATGGCCAAATACATAGATTTTATAGCAAAAACATCAATTTTATAGCTAAAAACATCGATTGTATAGCTAAAAATAATCGATTTGATAGCAAAAACAATGATTTTATAGCCAAAAAATAGTTTTGATTGCAGAAACATCGATTTTATCAGAAAAAACATCGATGTTATAGCTGAAAACATGGATCTAATAGCAAAAACATCGATTTAATGGTTAAATACATCGATTTTATGCTGAAAAACATCGATTTTATAGCTGAAAACATTGATTTGATAGCAAAAACATTGATTTTATAGCTAAAAAATCGTTTTTATTGCAGAAACATCAATTTTATACCAAAAAACATCGATTTCATGGCTAAAAACGTCGATCTTATTGCAGAAACATCGATTTTATAGCAGAAAACATCGATTTTATGACAAAAACATCAATTTTTTAGCTAAAAACATCGATTGTATAGCTAAAAATAATCGATTTGATAGCAAACACATAGATTTTATAGCTAAAAAATCGTTTTGATTGCAGAAACATCGATTTTATCGCAAAAAACATCGATTTTATGACTAAAATCATTGATCTTATTGCAGAAACATCGATTTCATAACAAAAACATCAATTTTATGACTAAAAAGATTGATCTTATTGCAAAAACATCAATTTTTTAGCTAAAAACATTGATTTCCTAGCTAAAACATTGATTTAATAGCAAAACAATTGATATTTCAGAAAAAACAACGATTTTTTGATTTAAAACAAAGTGTTTATAGTCAAAATGTCGTTATTTCTGAGAATAACTAAATCGTTAGATCCGAGAATAACCATGTTGTTAGATCCGAGACTAATCAAACCGTTAGATCCGAGACTAATCAAACCGTTAGATCCGAGAATAAGCAAGTCTTTGCTCGTTAGATCCGAGAATAAGCAAGTCTTTACTGGTCAGATCCGAGAATAACTATGGACCTTGAAGTTTGACTTTGACCTTTGACCTTTGACCTTTAACGGCTTACGTTAAGGCTTAGGCTTAGGTTAAGGCTTAGGCTTAGGTTAAGGCTTAGGCTTAGGTTAAGGCTTAGGCTTAGGTTAAGGCTTAGGCTTAGGTTAAGGCTTAGGCTTAGGTTAAGGCTTAGGCTTAGGTTAAGGCTTAGGCTTAGGTTAAGGCTTAGGCTTAGGTTAAGGCTTAGGCTTAGGTTAAGGCTTAGGCTTAGGTTAAGGCTTAGGCTTAGGTTAAGGCTTAGGCTTAGGTTAAGGCTTAGGCTTAGGTTAAGGCTTAGGCTTAGGTTAAGGCTTAGGCTTAGGTTAAGGCTTAGGCTTAGGTTAAGGCTTAGGCTTAGGTTAAGGCTTAGGCTTAGGTTAAGGCTTAGGCTTAGGTTAAGGCTTAGGCTTAGGTTAAGGCTTAGGCTTAGGTTAAGGCTTAGGCTTAGGTTAAGGCTTAGGCTTAGGTTAAGGCTTAGGCTTAGGTTAAGGCTTAGGCTTAGGTTAAGGCTTAGGCTTAGGTTAAGGCTTAGGCTTAGGTTAAGGCTTAGGCTTAGGTTAAGGCTTAGGCTTAGGTTAAGGCTTAGGCTTAGGTTAAGGCTTAGGCTTAGGTTAAGGCTTAGGCTTAGGTTAAGGCTTAGGCTTAGGTTAAGGCTTAGGCTTAGGTTAAGGCTTAGGCTTAGGTTAAGGCTTAGGCTTAGGTTAAGGCTTAGGCTTAGGTTAAGGCTTAGGCTTAGGTTAAGGCTTAGGCTTAGGTTAAGGCTTAGGCTTAGGTTAAGGCTTAGGCTTAGGTTAAGGCTTAGGCTTAGGTTAAGGCTTAGGCTTAGGTTAAGGCTTAGGCTTAGGTTAAGGCTTAGGCTTAGGTTAAGGCTTAGGCTTAGGTTAAGGCTTAGGCTTAGGTTAAGGCTTAGGCTTAGGTTAAGGCTTAGGCTTAGGTTAAGGCTTAGGCTTAGGTTAAGGCTTAGGCTTAGGTTAAGGCTTAGGCTTAGGTTAAGGCTTAGGCTTAGGTTAAGGCTTAGGCTTAGGTTAAGGCTTAGGCTTAGGTTAAGGCTTAGGCTTAGGTTAAGGCTTAGGCTTAGGTTAAGGCTTAGGCTTAGGTTAAGGCTTAGGCTTAGGTTAAGGCTTAGGCTTAGGTTAAGGCTTAGGCTTAGGTTAAGGCTTAGGCTTAGGTTAAGGCTTAGGCTTAGGTTAAGGCTTAGGCTTAGGTTAAGGCTTAGGCTTAGGTTAAGGCTTAGGCTTAGGTTAAGGCTTAGGCTTAGGTTAAGGCTTAGGCTTAGGTTAAGGCTTAGGCTTAGGTTAAGGCTTAGGCTTAGGTTAAGGCTTAGGCTTAGGTTAAGGCTTAGGCTTAGGTTAAGGCTTAGGCTTAGGTTAAGGCTTAGGCTTAGGTTAAGGCTTAGGCTTAGGTTAAGGCTTAGGCTTAGGTTAAGGCTTAGGCTTAGGTTAAGGCTTAGGCTTAGGTTAAGGCTTAGGCTTAGGTTAAGGCTTAGGCTTAGGTTAAGGCTTAGGCTTAGGTTAAGGCTTAGGCTTAGGTTAAGGCTTAGGCTTAGGTTAAGGCTTAGGCTTAGGTTAAGGCTTAGGCTTAGGTTAAGGCTTAGGCTTAGGTTAAGGCTTAGGCTTAGGTTAAGGCTTAGGCTTAGGTTAAGGCTTAGGCTTAGGTTAAGGCTTAGGCTTAGGTTAAGGCTTAGGCTTAGGTTAAGGCTTAGGCTTAGGTTAAGGCTTAGGCTTAGGTTAAGGCTTAGGCTTAGGTTAAGGCTTAGGCTTAGGTTAAGGCTTAGGCTTAGGTTAAGGCTTAGGCTTAGGTTAAGGCTTAGGCTTAGGTTAAGGCTTAGGCTTAGGTTAAGGCTTAGGCTTAGGTTAAGGCTTAGGCTTAGGTTAAGGCTTAGGCTTAGGTTAAGGCTTAGGCTTAGGTTAAGGCTTAGGCTTAGGTTAAGGCTTAGGCTTAGGTTAGGTTAGGTTAGGTTAGGTTAGGTTAGGTTAGGTTAGGTTAGGTTAGGTTAGGTTAGGTTAGGTTAGGTTAGGTTAGGTTAGGTTAGGTTAGGTTAGGTTAGGTTAGGTTAGGTTAGGTTAGGTTAGGTTAGGTTAGGTTAGGTTAGGTTAGGTTAGGTTAGGTTAGGTTAGGTTAGGTTAGGTGCAAAGCAGTGAAAATGGTTTAATTTGTATTTGTTTGTTGTGTTTTATTTGTTTTTGCATTGAATTAGCTTTTTTTATTTTCCTAATATTTTGGGATTTTCTTTTAACTGTTTTTTTCTTTCTTTTTCCTCCAATTAGTTATTTGGGCTTCTGTGGGAAGGCAGCCCTAGTGCAGTCCTAGTGCCCCAGGTGAGTTGGTTTATTTACTTATTATTTCAGCCTCAAATGGCGGTTAACTGCAAGATCAAAATGGCTTTTTTTTTCATTGATTTATTTATTTATTTTTTTCTTCCTCCAGGAATTTTTGGTGTTGCCTTCTTTTGCAATCAGGAGGATCGCCCTTAGGCCCTGCCCAGGTCAATATGGGGACACGAGGGGTGAGTTCAAACTATTTTTAATTTTTACATCCCAATAGACTGGACCCTGTGGACTCAGTCATACTGTTCTGTAGGTGAATGCAATGTGGGTGATGTGGTCTTGTGTTAGTTTGTTGTGTCTTCAGGAGCCCAAATCTCAAATTTTCTGTGAGTTTTTTTTCTTTTTGGTCTTTGAATTGATGGATTTTTGGTGTGTAATTTTGGTGTTTTTTTTTAATTTTTGGTCCTTTTTTTGGTTTTTTTTGGGGGTTTTTTGGTCCTTTTTTTTTTTTTTTTTTTTGGTTTTTTGTTTTTTTTTAGTACTGATTACTTTGTGGTGGATGAATACATTATTTGGATAATTTGTTAGTATAAATTTATAAACTGGCCCTCCAAATTGCTCTTCCAGCTCAAAGAAAAATGCTCTTGTGGGTAATTAACACTGCAGTGCCACGTTAGTGTGTTCATTCAATGGAAACAAAAAACCTCTGATGCATTTCATATTTCATATTTGGGAATTGGAAATTGGAAATTGGGAATTGATAATTGGTAATTGGTAACTCAAGAATTGAACCAAACGATGCTTAAAGCTGGAGAAAGAATAGGATAAACACAGTAATTACAGTATCAAATTTCGTCCAAATTCATATAAAATTGATGAAATTTTGTCAAAATTCATCTAAAATTCATGAAATTTTTTCAAAATTTATCTAAAATTCATCTAAAACTGATCAAATTTGGTCCAAATTCATCTAAAATTGATCAAATTTGGTCAAAATTCTTCTGAAATTGATCATTTTTGGTCAAAATTCATCTAAAATTGATCAAATTTGGTCCAAATTCATCTAAAATTGATCAAATTTGGTCAAAATTCATCTAAAATTAATCAAATAATTTTTAATTTGCATTTCTGTTGTTTATTCGGTAATGAAATCTGAAATGTTTGGTTTTTTTTTTGGGCGTTTTTTTTTTTTTTTTTTGTTTTTGTATTTTATTTTATAAATTGTAGGCTTGAAAAGAGAAATGTAACGTGTGCATGCTTTATTGCTTGTGATTATTTTTGATTCGAAAACATGACACTTTTCCACGTTGTTTCTTGCTGTTCTAGTTCGCGAGGTTGTTAACTGGACCGGGATCTCAAACCGGGTCAATGACGCTAGTCTCGTCGGCGGTTGCGGACGTCGCCACCGCACGCCACGGGCGCTGCCGGCGCGCCGCTAGCTCGTTCGTTTCGGTGCGTGGTCCGACAGCGCCGCCCGACACCGGTTTCGTCCCCGACGCGCCAGTTTGCAAGGTAAGACGGGTTTTCTTTGCTTTTTCCGCGGCCTAGGGAAACAGACGATCCAAAAGCAAGCACACGTTGACGCTGACGTGTGTACTTGGGAAGCGCCCTCTGTATACGGCACTAGGAAGTTGGCGAAGCTAGCGCGCTTCCCTCGTTCGCCATTTAACAACATACGGGTGTTTTTGGTGTTCTAAAAACCGTTTTCACGGTGCCTTGTTCTGTACAAACTGCTAGAAAATGTTCGTGGCCGGCCGCACGGGCAGCTGAATCAATTCGATGTCGGCGAGCAAGGAAAACTAAAGACGCTGGATTTGGGCCCGATCCACTGTAGTTTTATTTTCCCTTGCTCGCCGACATTCAGCTGCCCGTGCTTCCGGTCACGAACATTTCCTAGCAGTTTGTACAGAACAAGGCACCGTGAACACTTACTTTTTGAATATAAAGTCAATTATTGATGATTTAAAACGATCTTTAACGTTTTTTTCTTTAATCTAGGTGTGCAGGCGCACCAGAATGCAATTTTCGACGTTTGTTGCGTACCGGGAGAGTGGAATATCTTTGACCACGGCTATTTTGGACGTCGAGCAGGAAAACAGAATAGCCAAGTTTTCTGGTCCTAAAGGGAGCATCAAATGGGCAGATTTTAGAACGATGGATAAAAGTGGGTAATGAAATTAATTTCTGACTAGTTAAATGTTGAATTTTAATTTTTTAAAATGTTTTTCAGGTGTTTTTGCGACAGCAGCGAGAGATGAGTTTGTTATTGTTTGACAGGCGATTGATAATTCGGAAACAGGTAAATTTCCATTTTTCAACAAATTTTATTTAGTTTTAATTTAATTCAATTTAATTTTTACTCTTTAGTTGGATCATTTGTTTGCCAGCGGCTGCGACAACGTGATCTATAAGTACAACTGCCTTTTGGTCCACTTCCGGAAGGATGGGGTATGCAAAATTGGTTACACAAAGGGAATAATTAAATACATTGTTTCTTCTCACAAATTGAACCTAATGGTCGGATATATATTGTAAATCATTAATTACCACATTTTTTTGTCGTTTTAATGGGTTAATTTTTAATAAGTGTTTCCTTGAAAATATAAACATCAAAAGCAAGCACATGTTGACGTGTGTTAACGTGTGCTTGCTTTTGGATCGTTTGGTTCTCTAGGCCTGTCGCATTGCTAGGGTTAACGTGTGCGATCAGGAGAATCGCACACATTGCATTGCTAGGAGTAGATCAAACGTTGACAGGTGAATTTATTAACACTTTTTGCTCTTTGTAGGTTTTTTTACTCGAATTATTAGCTGAAACGGGGACTTTGGATTGAAATTGGTTCATTGAGTTTTGAATGCGCTCGAATTAGGAATTAACACGTTGGAAGTAATTTATTGACGAGTTTTACTAAATGTTGACGATTTTGATGAAATTTCATTAATTTTTTATGAAATTTCGATAAATTTTATTAATTTTAAATAAATTTTGAAAGAAATTTCGACGAATTCTCTGCAGTTTGGATACCTTTTGATGAAATTACGACGAGTTTTCTTAAATTTTGATAAAATTTTGACAAGGTTTTTAAATTTTGATGAAATTTTATGAATTATGAATTATTTTAGAAGTTTAAACGAAATCGATTAAGTTTGGATGAAACTTCGACGCATTCAATTAAGTTTTAATAAATTTTGTGGAAATTAAAGTTAAGAAAACGTAAAATTGTAACAATTCCTTTATTTCTCTCTGCAACCAAGGTAAAAGACGCTGCAATTCAGGAACTAGAGTTCCAAGTGGAGGAAATGATGACCATGTTGGCGTAAAATCCGGGACAAATCGACCTGTATGTGCCCGTGTTCTTAGAGAGAGCATGCGACTGCACGTATACTAGTGAAATGATGAAAGCGGCTACGGACACAATCTTTGAGAAGGTAAAAAATGGGAAAAATTGGAAAAATTGGGGATAATAATAAATTGGAAAATTGAAGGGAAAAAAAAGGAAAAATTGGGAAAATTTAAAGATTTAAAATTGTTTTTGTCATTGCAGTCGGTTGTGTGGCCAAACCTGAGATATAACGGCATAATTAAAGAAGGCGAGCGGGTTTTTATGGTAGAAATTTAATGGCTATGTTGTTGGCAGATTCGTTTGCTACGAGTGGGAATGAGTGACGAACCGCAGCATTGATTCGGCTGGTGTTGACGACGCTCTCGTCAAGTTCGCTCTTCGCCCCTGCAACGTCATTGTTTTGCATTCCCGCCTCAATGCACGGTGACTGGCCAGGCTGTGCATTGCCGGCAGAAGTGAGAAACAATTTTCGTGCGCGGGCCCAGGGCATTTATTTCCGATATTTCAGTGATAAAAATGAAAATTCACTAAAATTTCGAAATAAAAATGTAATTTCAGGGAAATGTTGGCGGAATTTAGTCAAAACTCATCCAGAGTATTGACTAATTGGACACGCCGAGCGCTTGGCACATTTTTCATATCAATGCTCATTCGTTTTATTTCCTTTTTTTTTTATTTCCATAAAGAAAGTATATTCAATCAAATCGTTTTTTTGGGTGGGAATTGGTTACGAATTTAATGGATCACCGAAAACCCATCAGGACGTTCAATCTGGTAGTAACAGGTGGTGCCAAATAATAAATAAGCAATGTTTTGTATGAAAAAAATAGATAAGTGAATGTTAAATAATTTTTTATTTGCATTTCAGTTGTTTATTTGGTAATGAAATATGGATTTTCTTTGAAAAGACAAATGTAACGTGTGCATGCTTTATTGCGGGAATTGGAACAATCAAGGAAAGTGGCGCTGGTATTTGAAGCAGACTTTGGATTTCTCCATCAAAGATCGTTTGTCGTCGTCCGGTTGGCACCCCGCACAAGCAACTGCTAATTTGGTTGCGCCAACTAGGCAAGTGGTTTTTTTTTCGGGGGGACGCTTGATGAGGGCCCGGTCAAGCGTTCTCCAAAAGAAAAAACTACTTGTGGCCTGTGCAGGTGTGTGATAGGCTGGCTCTGGTTCGAGCACGTTTTTTTCCCTTTTGGGCACCCTCACAATCCTCGTTTATTACTCAGTGCTGGGCATGATGGACTAATAGTTTTATCAACAGGATCTCTGATTAAAAGAGGAAACATTCGTGTCGTGCAGCGCAGCTTTGGGCCCCTAAAAAAAGTCGCACATTCGTCACCACTCACTCACTCACTCTCGTTTTTGGATCTTGTGTTGCCGTTCGAACGGGAGCACACGGACGTTGTTCTCCTACCCGGGACGAACGAAATAATGTTGGACGGAAAAGTGAGCGTTTATTTTTCTCTTTATTAAACGTTAGTTTATTTATTTTTGGATTTATTTATTTCAGTTTATGACAGTTTTGTTTCGTTTTGTTGGAGCTGATTTTGCCTTGAATCAAAGAGATATTGACCGACAAGATATTATTTGAGCCGATTACGTTGACTCGGGTGTGCAGGGACGGCGAATTGATTGCTGGCATAATTGTGTTGATGAAAATTGGCTCATTTTGTTGGCGAAATTTGAGGGAAACTGACTAAATGAACTTTCACGAATTTTGTCTAAATTTGATATATTTTCCACGAATTTCGTCTAAATTTGATGAATTTTGACTAAATCCGACGGATTTTTTTGTGAATTTAGTCAAAATCCGACGGTTTTTTCGTGAATTTAATCAAAATCCGTCGGATTTTTCATGAATTTAGTCAAAACTCAGAGTATTGACTAATTGGACACGCCGAGCGCTTGGCCCATTTTTCATATCAATGCTCATTTGTTTTATTTCCTTTTTTTTTATTTCCATAAAGAAAGTATATTCAATCAAATCGTTTTTTTGGGTGGGAATTGGTTACGAATTTAATGGATCACCGAAAACCCATCAGGACGTTCAATCTGGTAGTAACAGGTGGTGCCAAATAATAAATAAGCAATGTTTTGTATGAAAAAAATAGATAAGTGAATGTTAAATAATTTTTAATTTGCATTTCAGTTGTTTATTCGGTAATGAAATCTGGATTTTCACGGACATTCGAATGGGAAATATAAAAAAGTACGTTTGTTATAAGGTTTATTGAATATGAAATTTAAAAAAAAGAGTTTTTGTGATTTAGTGTCCCCCGGAACAATTCTTCCAGACCGATTACATTCGCGATTCCAATCATCACGTTTTGAATTAACAAACTCAACAAGTGCCGTTTCTAGTGGATACAGACGGGAATCCGTACCCGAGGTCTATCAGAGGCTAGTTCCTGGAAGGGAGAACTGTAACGATTCGCAATTAGTTCCTCATATAGTCGATGGTAATGAAATATTTTGCGTTTTTATCATTTTGCATTTTTTACTGGTTAAAAAATCTGGAAAAACCAAAGGAAAAAAACCCTGGATTTTCTGCGGGTTCCTTCCGGTTTACAGGTTAATCCCGGAGATTGGAAACTAATATTGGTTGTCTGTAAAGACGAGGAGTATTTAATGTCTCTTTCTTCTCCCAGGCAATTTGGGCGCTTTGACACCACAGATGGGCGCTTTTTGGTCTCATTCCACACTTGCAGTTCATTCCCAAATTTTGAATTCCTCATGTGTGCAAAGGCGTGGAATGTGTTTTTCAATTTGAAATGTAGTTTGGGCTCTGCAGGTCCATTAGGCACAGAAAAATGCGTTTTCTCATAATGTACACATAAATACATACATCCTAAAAAACCGTTTTTGGCCCTAAAAATTTCTGTGAATTCTCCAAATCTCATCCAGCACTCCGAAAATCCACATAAATTCCCATTTAATCCACATAAAATTCTCCTTAAAATCCCATCGAATCCATTAAACACCCTTTTAAGGTCACTAAGAACACCCTAAATTAAATGTAAATACTACCCCAATACCTACACCCCCCCCCCAAACTACATTTCTGATTTTCAAAAACATTTCCCGAGGGGATTTTAGCCTTTATTTACGAATTCTTTGCTTTGAGCACGATTCAGAGGAAGACGTGCAGGGGTTTACGATCAATTCAATGAACATTCCTGCAATAGTCAGCAAAGGTTGCTTGATTGTAATCGTCTGGATTTTTAAACAGAATTCTGAACAGTGCTGTGTTGTGGACAATGGAGGCAAAGTAGTTGAAACAAATATTTTTTTATGGTTTATTTATTACTGTTAAAAAACATCTCATTTAATTGGTCTTTAATTATTTTGTGGATTTGTAAGATGCGACCAGATGTTGTTGTAATAGCCATTTCATGTACGGTAAGGTGAGCATGTCCAAGATTGCAGTTGGGAGAACAGAGCGTTTGTTTTGTGAGGGCGCATGCCTTTCCAGCATCCAAGCCCAATCGATTGGAACTAAAGATTTTGGTCCTCACTGAAGCAGTTCTTCGTTTTATACAACAAAACGAGGCGCTCGGAAAAATAGGTTTGCACTTTCACACCGACATTCAGTGATGGCCAGGCTGAATGAATGGAGTGAAAAATGTAAACCAGTTTTCCAGAGCTCCTCGTTTTGTTGGAACAACGAGGAAGAAAGAAGGAAAGAAAGAGAAAAAGAGAAATTTATGGTTTGGGACATCAAGCATTATGTAATAGCCAGAACAGACTTTACAGGATGTCATTTGTAACGTCAAAATTTAAAACATGATGAATAAAAAGAATTGTTACATTATCCATTAATTGTTTTTAAGCGCCATTTAATTTGGTGGAAATAAAATTTAAAAAATATGAAATATTCAAAAAGCAAATGCATATTTATTACACTGTGTCCACGTACACATACACGCCTGGGTGCATCCAAACATTGGGCGGACCCAAATTATTACAATTTCTGGGGGAGAATCAAAAACCTTGGATGCTTTTTCATTTATTCACTCCTGTCCATGCATGTGTTCTGGGCCAGGTGCAAACAACGGTAATAAATTTTCCCCAACACATGGGCGCCATTACCATCGTAAGTGGCGCCCTCTTTGGGAAAATTACAAGCAACACGCACGCCCCCTGATGCCGTTTATCCCAGACCAAAATTGCACGCGAAAATCCGGTTTCTGGGCCCGGATTGGCTATGGAGCGGTCGTGTTCGCTCTGGATCTGCCCTCCATGCACGTCGTTGGCTGAAGAGCAAATCCAGACCGAACACGACCGATCCATGCAAATCCGGTTCCTGGGCCCGGATTGGCTATAGAGCGGTTGAGTCCGGTCTAAATCTGTTCTCCATGCACGCCATTGGCTATGGAGCGGTTAAGTCCGGTCTAGATCTGTTTTTCAGCCAATGGCGTGCATGGAGAACAGATTTAGACCGGACTCAACCGCTCCACAGCCAACCCAGGCGCGTCCCCAAATCCGAGGATGCATTTAATATTTATAATATAGTCGGCGGATTTGGGGGTGAGAGATGGGCAAATGACAGGCGGCAAATCCGCTGCTCGCTGCTGGTTGGTTGCGGAAGAGCGTTTCCGGGCCAACTGGATTTGTTTTTTTAGTAGGGTTAACATTTTTGCAGGCAAAGCACAGCTTTTTGGTTGTTTCTGGATTCCGCCCAACTGGACAAGAAGGCATTTCCTTTGGAAAGGCATTTATTTCTGTTTTCAGGACGGCAATTTTGGAAAGCCTTCCCTTATTATTTCCTCATTATTTCCTCATTTCTGTTTCCAAGACGGTATTTCTTGGCTTTGGGTAGGCATTTTCTGTAAGTGAAGTTTCAACATTGAGTTAGTTTGCTGTTGTTGTTAAGGGAAATATATTGTTTGTAGTTGTGTCTATGGCAACATTGTATTATTACTTGTTACGAAGAGTAAATCGTTCGTGTTGATTATGTTCAAAAGATGTGTGATTTCTTTCCTTCAATCCAACAAATGGTAGCAGAGGATGGTTACCGGTGGCCAACTGAACAAGGGAAGAAATAAGCACCAAAAAGGAACCAAAAACCGCAAGTTATCCGTCATTCAGTGAAAATAGGCTTAAGATTTAAAGCAGACGACACTAACAATACTCTCCTTTCTCGTTCTTCGTTTATCGCGGAATTTTGACAAGAGATGGCGGGCGAATCTGTTAATGTGAACGTCTCATCAACGTCAGCGGTAATCGAGAGATTGACGGATAAGAACTACTATTTATGGAAGCTGAGAGTTCGCGCAGTGCTGAAGAGCAAAGGATTATGGAAGACTGCCATTGAAGCCGACCAGCCGGAAAAAGGTCGCCCAGGATTGGCAAATTATGCACAAATGCGTGCAATCTGGGACGAATGGGAAAAGAATAATGACGATGCAATGACTGTACTTGTATTATCTTTCTCAGCAGAGCAAGCACTGAGATTTAGTGCGGAAACTGTGGCGAAAACGTTATGGGAAAAAGTAGAAGCGGATATGGGGCCAAGGAATGATTTTGAAAAGGTCAAATGCAGTTTGGAGATAAGCAAATTGAAAATGGGAGAAAAAGAAAGCGTGGACGATTATTTAAACCGAGCCGAAGCAATTAGCGCCAAGGGAGCCGAATTGGGCAGAGTATTCTCGAATCGTGAGTTGGTCAGTTACGTGGCGCAAGGTTTGCGAACGGATTTCGAAAATAACGTGAGAATTTTCGAGGGCCAAAAGAATGACTTGACGATGGGAGAAATTCGACTTGCATTGAGATCAGAAGAAGAGAGATTGAAAGAGAAGAAAAAGAATTCTCAGGTGAATGAAGGTGCATACAGGGCACGACCAAGGGGCAAGACCAGTGTAGAGTGCTTTAGTTGTCACAAGGTGGGACATTATGCGAGGGACTGCTGGTCAAAGGGCAAGCCGAACGATGGGACGACGGCAAACACAAACGCGCGCGGTCGAGGATCGAATTACAGAGGATCAGGAAGAGGTCGCGGGGGAAAGCCGACCGAGCGTTCAGCGTGCTGTGGGACATGCAAGTCAGTGAAGCCACGTGAATATGCGTGCGGAATGAGGGAATTGCCGAAAAAACACGCACAAACGATTGCAGAAGAGTGGTTATTGGATTCTGGGGCAACCAGTCATATGGTGTCAGCAAAGGAAAGATTCCAAACCTACGAGGTGTTTCCACAAAATGTGGGATTGGCAAGTAATGCCGAGACGGACTCACCAGGGCGAGGTGAAGTGTTAATGGAGGAACAGGACACCGGGAATAGATTACGTTTGAGAAATACGCTGTTCATACCGGATTTGCAGACGAATTTGTTGTCGGTTCCAAAGATCGTGGATGCGGGACTGAATGTGCTTTTTACCAAGGAAAGCGCATGCATTCGAGATGATGAGGGAAATGACGTGGTAACGGCGTGGCGCGTGGAGGATAAATTCGTGGTCGGTGCGATGAGCATAGAAGCTGTGCAGACGGCAGAAACAGTACGAGTAGCGCAAGTAGCGACGCGATTGCTGTGGCATCAACGTCTCGGCCATCCAAATTACAAGAGTTTGGAGGAGATGGCAAAGTTGGACCTAGTAAGGGGCTTGAAATGGAACTCAGAAACACAGACTGACCAATGCACGGAGTGCATTAAAGGCAAGATGATTAAAATATCACATAAGGCAGTTCCGTTTAAGCAATCACACGAGGTGATGGAGCTTTTTCATATGGATTTAATGGGTCCGATGCCAACACAATCACTTGGTGGAGCCAAATATATTTTGACCATGGTGGACGACTATAGTCGCATGGTGTTTTTGAGACTTTTGGGAACTAAAGCACAAGCGGGACAAGCAATTAAAGATTTTTTGGCGCATTGCGAATTGCAAATGGACAGAAAGGTCAAGCGGATTCGTACGGACAATGGGGGAGAATTTTTGAACGAAAACTTGGGATCCTTCTTTAGTCAGAAGGGGATACAGCACGAACTGACCACTGCATGGGCGCCCCAAAGCAACGGAGTGGCGGAACGGATGAACCGGACAGTCGTCGAAACAATGAGGACGCTTATGGTGGACTCTGGTTTACCTTTAGAGTTATGGGGCGAGGCAGCACTCACGGCAGCATACCTGCGCAACAGGTGTAAAACCAGCGTGCATGGGCGAACGCCATATGAGCGGTGGAAAATGAAAACACCGAGTGTGTCTCATTTACGTCGGTTTGGGTGCATGGCACACGTGCTTGAGCCTAAGTTTCGCCAAGATAAGTTGCACACCAAGACCAGAACAGGCGTCATGGTGGGTTATTCTCAAAAGCGTAAAGCTTATCGTATTCTTATGGAAGATACGGGACGCATTACCGAGTCTCGCGACGTAGTTTTTGACGAATTTAAGTTGGGAAGGATTGTTGAGCATCAAGAGGAACGCGCGGAGGAACTGATTGATTTAGCCGATTTGGACGTGTTTTACGACGCAGCGAATATGCAGCCGCGTGAGGTTGCGCCGCCAGATCCGATCGAGCAACCCGATCCAGATTTGGACATTGAGCCGGAGCCCTTACAGGCAGCCGATCCAGAACCAGTCCAAATGCCGAATCGAGTGCCCGCTCGAGGGGGAGGACGTAGGCGGGGCGCAACCAAGCAGATGTTAGCAGTCGAAAATCGACAACGAGTGGAAGCCATAGAAGAGGACTTGCAGCAACGCGGCGTGCGACGTTCGACCAGATTGAGGGAGCAAGCCAATATGGCGGATGTTCGGGTGACACCTACTACACACAAGGAAGCCATGTGGTCACCCGAAGCGGATAAATGGACGGAGGCGATGCGAGATGAGATCAAATCAATGCATCAACACGAAGTCTGGAAGATGGAGAAGAGGCCAACTGATGTGAAGCCAGTAAAATCGAAATGGGTGTTCAGGATTAAGGAAAACCCAGACGAAAGTCTTACACGCTACAAAGCGCGACTGGTAGCTGTCGGGTGCAGTCAAAAACCAGGAACTGACTATGATCAGACATTTTCGCCTGTAGTGCGAATTGAGACATTGCGGATTCTACTAGATTTGGCGGCGAAAGAAGATCTATTCTTGGACTTATACGACGTGAAGACGGCATATTTACATGGGAAATTAAAGGAGCGAATTTTCATGGAGCAGCCGGAAGGATTCACGGAGGAAGGGATCGAATTTGTTTGCAGACTGCTTCGAAGCATTTATGGCTTGAAGCAAGCGGGGAGGTGTTGGAACGAGAAACTCCACGAGGTTTTGACGGCATGCGGGTTTAAGAGATTGGCGGATGACCCTTGTCTCTACCAATATCGGAGTGATGACGGGACAATTTATATAGCTGTTTACGTCGACGACCTCGTGACGGCGAGTTCGAATGCCAAAATCCGAGACCAAAAGATCAGGGACATTGGCAAGTTTATTGAGTTGGTGGCAATGGGCAAACTGAAGTATGTTTTGGGGTTAGAAGTCAGCCAACAAAATGGCGAAATTTGCCTGTACCAGCGCAAATATGCAGAGAAAATATTGAAGCGCTTTGGAATGGATAGATGCAATCCAGCTACAACGCCATGTGAATTAGGGCTAAAATTGGAGGAATTCGAGGAAAGCGAGCCTGTTGACCAAAGACTGTATCAGGAAGTCATCGGAAGCATCATGTATTTAGCGACCAGCACTAGGCCAGATTTGAGCTTCGCAGTAAGTTCTCTTTCCCGATTCAACAAAGATCCTCGGGAGATACATTTAGCAGCAGCCAAGCGGGTGTTACGTTACATTCGAGGGACCATGGACTACAAGTTGAGATACTCGAAGGGAGAGAGCCGTTTACATTCCTACGCGGATGCGAGTTGGAACTCGACACAAGACGCGCGATCGTTCACGGGATTCATAGTGAAGAATGGAGAATCACTACTGAGTTGGAGGTGTAAAAAACAGGGCAACGTGGCGGAGTCGTCGTGCGAAAGTGAATTGGATGCAGTTGCTGATGGAATTAAAGAGTTAAGCTGGGTGAAGGGCATTTTCGGAGACTTACGATTGCCGGTTGGTCAAATTACACTTTACAACGACAATGAGGCGGCGGTTCAAATGCTGCAGGACGGGGTTCAGCGGGTCCGAACCAAATATCTAAATCGGAAATACCACCTGATCAAGTCAAAGGTTGAAGCAGACAAGATCCAAATAGTTCACGTGCCAGGGGTGGAAATGTGGGCTGATATGATGACCAAGCCGCTCAGCAAGCCCAATATAGACAAGTGTCTACGAGGAATGGGAATTCATTGAAAGAGCAAAGATGAAGACAGTTTAATTTAAGCAATTACGTTATTTATTCGTTTATAAAGTTTGAATATTCACATGTGAACTTAATGTTAAAACTGAAGGGGAATTTGTAAGTGAAGTTTCAACATTGAGTTAGTTTGCTGTTGTTGTTAAGGGAAATATATTGTTTGTAGTTGTGTCTATGGCAACATTGTATTATTACTTGTTACGAAGAGTAAATCGTTCGTGTTGATTATGTTCAAAAGATGTGTGATTTCTTTCCTTCAATCCAACATTTTCTCATTATTTCCTCATTATTTCCTCATTATTTCCTCATTATTTCCTCATTATTTCTGTTTCTGTTGGTGGCCTCAACATTGCCACCGCCATTGGCGGGGAGGGGGAGGGGGGAGAGGGGGCGGGGAGGGGAGGGGGGAGAGGGGGGGCGGGGAGGGGAGGGGGGAGAGGGGGAGAGGGGGCGGGGCGGGGAGGGGGAGGGAGAGGGGGCGGGACATCGTAGATGATGAACGGAATATTTTGAAATTTGATTTGGACGTTTTTGTTTTCGGTTTTTTTTTTTCTTTTAATTTTTGATGTCTTTATTCATTTTTCTTTTATTTTCCAGGCATCTTTGACCGACCAAAGGCCCGTGGACGACCCCCGACTGCGGTATAGCCACACAGGACATTGTAGAAGGTAAATTGTTTTTTTTTAAAATTTGTTTTTGACGTTTTTTTTCATTTTTCATCTTTTTTTTTCAGTTTTTATTCATTTTCGTTTCATTTTCCATCATCTAATGATACAGTATGCCCTGATGGACAGATATATTTGCATGGAAAATGCGGTAGGTAATTTTTTTCTCTATCTGGAAACTATAGAAAGCGTGGCAAAATCTGACGCAATTCAATTAAGGTGCAAATCACGTTTGTGGTTGCGTTCTTCTCAGAATCGTGCCTTGAATCGTGCAACTGGACAAATATTATTATTCAACAAGTTGGTGCGCTAATTGCAGTCAACAGTCACCTCTGATTTTGTTGCGCTGAATAGTGAATACACTTTCCCAATTGAAATTTCATAAAACTGTACCTTTGAATTAATTGATTATTTATTTTTTTTATTAATTTTATCAATTAAAATTGTTTTGGCAGTGTCTTGTTCTGCAGGAAAGTTTTTTGATTTGGATAAAAACCAGTGCAGTCAGTGCCCATCAGGGACTTATTAAGATTCATCAAATCAATTTGGATGTCACGTCTGTCCCCAAGAACACATGTATGCATCCCCTGGATGGAGCAGTTATTGACAATTTATTGTTGACTAATTCGCACGGTGATATATCGTTGCAGTTTTTATTTGTTTTTATGTGACAACTTGGGATTTAAATGATCTCGCCAAATAATCACGTTTTCCGGGTGCATGCATGACCTTTTTCTGGCGGCTGTACTGTACAGCAATTTCAGAAGCATTGCAGATACACGTTGTTGACAATTGTGACATTGTGAGTTATCTGGGAACTTTTATCTGAGGTCAGATGTCAGACTCAGTCATGTATTTAGCTTTCAGATTCACCTATATCTAGCACACTGCACGAACTAATGATCAAGTCTGAATTGTATTTCACTATAGATCCACCAACCGAGTGGAGGCAGTGCTTTTGACAATGTACAATCAATAAACTTTGTGTTTTTTTGCTGCATGCCACCGAGTGTTGACAGTGCTTTTGAAAATGTGGAGTAAATATTGATATTCGTGATAAAGTGACCATGACATTTCTACTGCAAGCAGACACAGTTACTAATCAACATTCAAGGATGTTAATATTTTATTAATATATTTCTTTTCACAAAATCAATTCACAACATGATTGAAATTGTTGCCAATTTTCAACAGTGTGTTTCGGAAATTATGTTTGGATTCTTATTTGTCTGACATCTAGTGGCGAGTAAACGAATTAAACGATTCGGTCTTTCGGGTTTCTTAAGGATTTCCCGGCTCGTCAACGGAATTACAGGCAAAGCTTAATGTGTTTAACCTAATTTGTTTTAAAATAAAACAATTTTTATAATAATTTTTAAGTTACTAATTCTTTTTCAGCAGGCAGGCAGGCAGGCAGGCAGGCAGGCAGGCAGGCAGGGGTGGCATTTCATGTTTGAAGTGGCTTTTTTGTTTAATTTTTAATGATAGTGGCTTATTTTTTTGTTGTTTTTATAGGTAGGAATGGCGGGTGGATACGTCTTCAGAGTTGAAGGCTCTAGTGAACGATAAGTATTTCTTTTTCTTTTTCTTTATTTTTTTGACAAGGAATCGGTTCTTTGTGTTTTTTTCTTATCATTCTAGGTTCTTGTCCTCCTAGGCCTGTGAGTGCCCCATATTTACAGTAAGGTGAGTGTGAATTAAGGAAGGTTGGTTTGGTTTAAAGTTTGTTTAATGCATTTCTTTTGTTTTTGTTTTTCTTTTGTTTTATCGATATCGCGGCTATCGCCGCGAAATCAGTAGCCAGTGGTTGTTTTTTTTTTTTTTTGTTTTTTTTTATTCAGGCAAGGTAGGTTTGTTTAATAATTCGAATTTTATTTGCATTTTGCATTAATGCTTTTTTGTATGATTTTTGCACGATTTTTGCACCATTTTTAATTTCCTTTCTCTGTTTTTCAGGTGTTTTTCGTCTTAAGCGGCCCTCAGACCTCGCTCTTGGTTCCATATGTTTCTGAGGAGTGATAGATTAATATGTAAGAATTTTTGCCAGGGCTGGAGTGGGTACAGAAAGGTTTTTAAATTAATTATTTTATGAACGTTGGGAAATTGCGTGTATTTCGGCAATTTTCTTATTTTTCTTTTGTTTTTCTAGGTGTTTTTGGCTGCGGACAGTCGTGGTCTGCACTAAGGCCATGCAGGACATCAAGGTAAGCAGGTTTTTTTGGGTGATTTATTTTGGATGATGTTTGGTGCAGTCACCCGTTTTTCTTTTATTCTTTTTGTCAATTTTGTCAATTTTGGATGTGTTTGTGTCAATTGTAGATGCGATTTAGTGCAAAAATTGTGTTAAAATATTGATTTTAACACAATTTATCGGCAAATTGTGATTAAAAATGCAATTTTCGTTTGTTTTTGTGGGAATTTAAGGAAGAAATGTGTTTTAAAATGACATTTTATTATTATTATTATGAAATTGGCACAAAATCAAATGAAAAAAGCATTTCAAAACACACTAGTTTTGCTTCTAATGAAACTGTCAGACAGAGATTTGTAGGAAATTTCTTTGGGAATAATTCCCATTATACAGCAAAACCAATGAAAAGTGCCTGCAGAACTAATAATCGTTTTGGGTTGCTATTTCGGCGTGCGAATGAGCTCGGTGGATCGATTAGACCACCAACTTAATGAATCACACCAACAGTATACCGCAAAACCAATGAAAAGTGCCTGCAGAACTAATAATCGTTTTGGGTTGCTATTTCGGCGTGCGAATGAGCTCGGTGGATCGATTAGACCACCAACTTAATGAATCACACCAACAGTATACCGCAAAACCAATGAAAAGTGCCTGCAGAACTAATAATCGTTTTGGGTTGCTATTTCGGCGTGCGAATGAGCTCGGTGGATCGATTAGACCACCAACTTAATGAATCACACCAACAGTATACCGCAAAACCAATGAAAAGTGCCTGCAGAACTAATAATCGTTTTGGGTTGCTATTTCGGCGTGCGAATGAGCTCGGTGGATCGATTAGACCACCAACTTAATGAATCACACCAACAGTATACCGCAAAACCAATGAAAAGTGCCTGCAGAACTAATAATCGTTTTGGGTTGCTATTTCGGCGTGCGAATGAGCTCGGTGGATCGATTAGACCACCAACTTAATGAATCACACCAACAGTATACCGCAAAACCAATGAAAAGTGCCTGCAGAACTAATAATCGTTTTGGGTTGCTATTTCGGCGTGCGAATGAGCTCGGTGGATCGATTAGACCACCAACTTAATGAATCACACCAACAGTATACCGCAAAACCAATGAAAAGTGCCTGCAGAACTAATAATCGTTTTGGGTTGCTATTTCGGCGTGCGAATGAGCTCGGTGGATCGATTAGACCACCAACTTAATGAATCACACCAACAGTATACCGCAAAACCAATGAAAAGTGCCTGCAGAACTAATAATCGTTTTGGGTTGCTATTTCGGCGTGCGAATGAGCTCGGTGGATCGATTAACGATGGTGAAGTAATGGCAAACCAGGCTCGTTTGCACGCCGGAATAGCAATTCACCGAGCTCATTCGCACGCCGAAATAGCGATTAAATACGACCATTAGTCCACTAAGCTAATGAATGACGAGAGCTAATGGATCACGCCATCCAATGAAAGGTGTGTTGGCGACAAAAACAGCTGCCTGCTGCGGACATTAGACCTTTTTTCTCCATTAGTTTATATGCACGCCGAAATGGTCAATCCCTTCGATCATTAGATCATGAAGCCTTTTTTAAATAATTTTCATTATTTTCATATTTTTATATTTAGATTGTTAAATTTTCTTTCATGCTTCTAATATACTATATATAATATATTTTTCTGTATCTTTAAATGTAAAACACACTTAACTCATTTACTTTTCCTTTCAGTATTTGGGTTGTTTACTATAGAATCCAAAGTACCTGTTGCTAAGAGATTGTTTTAGAGGCTGCTTCCTGCTTCATGCGCTTTATATTGGAATCTAATTAGATGATTTTTGTTGTTTTTCAATGTGTTTTGGTCATTTTTTTATGTGTTTTTGATAATAATAATAATGATAATTGATGTTGGCTTTTTTATTTTATTTTGTTTGATTTTTTTTTTTATTCTGTTTACAATTTTATTTCATTTTTCTATTTCTTTCTTTAAATTTCTTTTTCTTATTTCTTTTTCTTTTTTCTCTCGCACAGGTCACACGTTCGGTTTTCTCGTGAATGCAGCAACACGATCACGTATCTGCCCAAAGGTGTACACAGATGGTAGATGTTTGAGGCCCACGCAATTTTCAAGAGCCCAACGCAATCGAGCCGAACGGGGCCGTCCTCGTCTGTCGGTTAACAACTTGAGGTGGCGCGCAATGACGGCTCGATCCTCAGGGGTGAATGATCCCCTTCGTCGCTTTTTCTGCCAGGACGGACACGTTGGCGGTGATGGTGGTGTCGGTGGCGTGGGCGGTGGGGATGGTGCTGTCGGTGGCGTGGGTGTGGACGGAGGAGATGGTGTTGGTGACATGGGCCATGGGAATGGTGGAGGCGGGGTTGGTGAATGCGGGGTTTCGTCCATGTTGGTTAGGAACATCAGTTCAATCAGTTCATCAGTCAGGTCGATAAGTTTTGCTGGTACGGTGCAGGTGGAACTCATTTGTTCCATAATGTCTTCCTGAAATAACAATTTGTTTAGTTTAATCTCTTCTGTTAGTTAATCAATTAAACAAGGAATTAAGGAGAGAAAAGGAAATGACTGATCCTTCTAGTTATTAGCCATTGCTGTGTGTTTTCATCTCAAAGGCTAATGTTGTGTGCATAAAGGCATCTTTTGTGTCATTCACAACTAATTTGACTAATGACTGGTAGGTTAGACACGTAAGTTGTAGTTTCTTCCAAAGTGCTGGAGGGGTTGAATTTTGACACATATTGGTTAGATTTGAAGAAAACCCATGTTTGACCTTTTAAACACTGGACCTGGGTTTTTGAGTTTATTTATTTGGAATTCAGCAGAAAAAATTATAATTATACAATTATCCTTTCTATTAATTATTTTAATAGTAATTATTATTAATTTTATTAATTTTTATTATTATTAATTATTATTAATAATAATGATTAATTTTTTCATTCTATTAATTTTTTCATTCTATTAATTATTTCATTCTATTAATTGATAAAAAGGCCTCTTGCAACATATTAATAGGTTTGTTTCTGATTCTTACCTTTGGGACAGCTAGCTGAGGTGGGTTCAAGGTAGACTTCTGTGGAGCTATGAAGATTTGGTTATCTTGACCAGCTGTCTCATTGGCTTTTTGGTTTTATTGCTGTGTCCCCTCTTGCAAATCTTATTGGTCTGGGTTAAAGGGGGGTTTCTGTAATTTTTCAATCAATATTTTTGGCTGGGATATTATTCTTTCGTAAAAAGCCGAAATTGAATATAAATGCATATTTTCCGTATAACAGAAAAAAAAACATAAATCGCCTTTTTTTGAGGGGGGGTTAATGGCGGTTTATGTTTTTACATAAAGATTACATGTACGTATTTATATAAACGTTGCGATTTCGATCGTAACAACAGTCAGTTATTAACCGTATTTGTGCGATCGAATGGTTATTATTGGCACCAATTAATTTACACTTGGATTAACACTGCAATTTACACTGTTTCTTTTTTTAAAAAACTTGTAAATTGAATGTTTACACTACCAGTTGCACTGGTCATTTAGTGCATATGACTTTTCGTGTGCACCTAGTTGTAAATGACAAGTTAAATGACCCAACTTTCGAGTTGAAAAAAAAGTGTGAATTCAAGCGGGAAAAGTCCAAATAATAACCATAGTCATTATTGCTGTTGTTCACTAAAAAAAAAACAGGAGATTACAAAAACATAATTATAAAATGTAAATTTGTTTGGCGGTTTATGTTTTTATATAAACGTTACTCGTACGATTAGAAAAAATGTGATTAAATGGCAAAATTAATTGGTCCCAATAATAACCATTACTTGGATTTACACTGAAAATTACACTGGAATTTTTTTTTTAACTCGTAAGTTGGATATTTACACTACCATTCGCACTGGTCATTTAGTGGAAATGACTTTTCGTGTGCACCTAGTTGTCATTGGCTTTTAGGGTTTATTGCTGTTATTGGAGGGAGAAATTTTATCAATATTTTCTGCTTTTTCTTTTTTCAAAGTAAACTGGGAGTTTGACTACTGATTTTTGTAGTATTTGAAAAATGGCGGTTTATGTGTTTATATAAACGTTACATGTATGTGTTTATATAAATGTTGCATGCACGTATCAATTTTGGCCTTTTTTTTATAAGTGTTGGTGAAAATATAAGTGTGGTTTTTGTTAATTCGTAAGGCCTGGGTAAATTTCAGTGTAAATTCCAGTTTAAATGAATTAATCCAAACAATAACCACAGTCAATATTCCTGTTGTTTACTCGGGAAAAAGAAACAGGAGATTACAAAAATATGATTAAAAGAGAAAATTCATTTAAGTTATTTTTATTATTAATATCCAAGATGGCTGCTAGCAAGACCCGATTTTTAACGAGAAAACTTGTTGAACGGTCATTTAACCAATTTAACGTTTTACCAGTTCACACGACGTTTACACGAATTAATTCGTGTGAATGTTGTGTGAAAACGAGTGGAAACACATTTACACTCGGATGAAACTTCTGGCCTTGTCCCGAATCTGCTGGAGTGTGTAACGCCTCTTTATTTCTGCTAACTCGGGAATTGTGTTTAGTGCTTCTCGTAGTAAGTCTGTGGCCACATTCCCATCACGGCCTCTAAAACGGTGTAGGTGTTTTCGAATGATTTTTCGATGAGGAGGTGTGAATGATTCGCGTGGACCAATCTTTGGCTGCGGATCTGAAGGTGTGTCCGGTACTCTTCGTTGTCTCCTTTGAACCGCTGGCAACGGTGGACGGGGATCATGGAGTGATGCCGCCAACACGCTGGTCCAGTCCATCCCTTCGGGAAAGCCTGGGATGGTGGCTGTTTGCACAGTTGAGGGACCTGACACAAACAAGCAAATGAGTGAAGGTAGCATCAAGGCGTTGTAATCAGACACATACCAGCCTGACCTGTTTCCTGAGAGATGCACTGCAGTTGGTCTGTTTCCTGGGGGATGCACTGCAGTTGGCCTGTTGTGGATGCTGGATTCACTGTTGGCACATGAGGCATCTGATTGTTTGCTGCAGTTGGCATGGGACTGGTGGTGAGAACTTCTGTGGCATTCTGCACGGAAGGCTGCAACGGCACGTCGCTTTCTCCCCTCTTTTCCAATTGGCTGTCGCTTGTATCTGGAAAAAAGGTTGAAGTGTTAATGTTTGTTTGTGTTTGTTGGATGTAATGTCTGCTACCTGAGTCGTTGTCGTCCACTGCACCCTCCGTCCCCATTATGTCAGCGATCCTCGTGACAGTCCTCACGGCCTTCTTTGCGGACCCGGCCACACGATAGTGTCGTTCCGCCGTGGCCAAAGTGTGGCCCATTAATTGGGCTAGGTCCGGCGCTAGGTCGTGGTGGCCCGAGTGCACCTCGGAGACGATTCCCTTGCGCACAATTGTGGCCGTCACGCGCCTAAGGCCGGCGCGTTGCCATGCGTTGCCCACGCAGCTGGCTGCGGTCGTGCGCGACATCTTCTTGCCCTGTGCTGAAACAAACAGCGGCATTGTTTCGTCTCGAGCCAGGGACCGTGAGGTGAAACAGGGACGGCGAAAGTTGGTGACGTATGCGGAAATCCGCTTTTCGAGTCGACCAGCCGCCACAACTTCAGCGCCACCTATGATGGCAATGTTTTTCACCTCATGGACTGTAATTACAGCCTGTCCGTCTACCTTTTGGCGGCGATTCCACTCGCCCAGAGTCATCTGTGTGGCGTTACCTTGCCGCGCGCCATTTAACATCAACAGCTCGGACACCAGGACGTCTCTGACGTGCGTGGCCATTTTGCCGTCCCACTCATCCTTTCGCATTCGTGGGCCGTCGAGCGATCTGTGGATTCCCTTGACGTGCTCCGAAGCAAAAAACTGCCTCATTGTGTCGGGTGTGGGGGCGCGGAGCGAGTCCCGTTGCGCCACCTCTTTTATGCGCCGATTGGCGTCTTTTTTGATGTTTCTCAACCACACGGAGACCATGTAGTCGAGAGACAAAGCCAAATCCCAGGCCTGGTTTTCTTCCCAGCCCGACACTTGGGCAAACTTCATAAAATTAAAATAAAGGCGTATCGACGAGACTTGGCTCAGCACGGTCCCTGGCGCATACTTTTTGCGTGAGCGTACGAACCAGGCCTCGGCCCCTTGAAGCATTGATTTTTTGCCGCACAGGGATCCGATGAAACGCTGCGTCTGCTGGACGTGTTGACGAGTTGTCCGGGCACCCTTGTTATGTCCGGCCGGATTGCTCAGCCACTTTTGAAAATTTTCAATGGCCGTGCGATTTTGCCTGTGGTCCAGGAACTTAATCATTTCCGTCGGCAAGTCTGGCGCTTCATACTGACTGCCGCTTTCACTCATGCTGTCGTCAGTGTCGTTGCAGTCGCTTTGATCCTGTTTTCTGCTCGGGTTTTTGTCTTTGTCTGTTTGTTTCGGCGCGTTGTCTTCGTTTGATGTGGCATGGGACAAATTTCCTGCTGGGTGTGCAAAACAATTTTTTTTGGGGCCCCATGGTGAGGTTAGTATTAGTATAGGTTAGTAACTTGTTTTACCCTGCAGCTGGCCAATCAGTTGTTCGTTTGTTGTGTCTCCTTCTTCTCCACTGGGTGAAGGTCTTGACGGTGAGGAATGAGAAGCGTATTCTGCCCGGAAAAAAAAACAAATATTTATTTTCCAGGAAAAAACAAACTTTAGACACTCCTCACAGACAGACAGACCAAAAAATAGCACTTTTTTTTTTTTTTTTCTGTAGGCGCGCCATAAGTATAGAATAATCAGTTTTTTAAAAATATTTCTTTTTGCGCTTCATCTGGAATGAAACCAATTTTTTAATATATGTATTTAGGCTTTAGTATTCATTTCAAATTAACAGTTTTGTGGGGAAATAAATTTGACAGTGATTTTACACAAAAATGGGGCTGACATAAATATAGAATATTTTAGGTTTGATGCAAAAAAGATGGATAAAATTAATATCACAAAACATGCCTTTGTCTGATTAGTGACTTAAAATAATGAATATTTGCATTTCGGACTGTTTGTTTATGTTAAGAAATGGTTTAGTTGGGCCTTAAAAATTCATTTTTGACCGTTTGCACTTTAAAACATGGTTTTTTACGCTCAGAAATGTAAGGTTTGTAAGAAAATAAAATTAGCAGTGTTTTTACATAAGTATAGAATATTTTAGGTTAGGTGAAAAATGAAAAATGAATGAAATTAATATCACATAACATGCCTTTGTCTGATTAGTGTCTTCAATTGCCATATTTCAGCGATTTCTACAATGGTTACAAGTTTTGCACAAGGGATTGCTTCAAAACAAAATGGCCGAAAATTGATGGCATAATCAAACAAAGGCATGTTGTGTGATATTAATTTTATCCTTTTTTTGCATCAAACCTAAAATATTCTATGCTTAAGTCACCCCCATTTTTATGTTAAATAAGTACCAAATTTTTTTTTCTCCAAAACTTCTAATCCCATTTATTGAAAATGAATTCTAATGTCAAAATACATTTATTTAAAAAATGGTTGGATTCCAGAAGAAACGCCAAAAGAAATAATTCCCCAAAACTAATTATTCTATACTTCTGCGTGCACCTTACTTATTTGAAAAACATTTATTCATTCTTTCATGTAGTTGACACCAGGTTGGAGAAAGAAAACACTAATTCTGTCCTGACACATAAGCAGGGTATTGTGATATGGACACATGTTTGTTTGGTTCCAAACTCCCTTGTCTATTGTTGGCGGCTAATACACATTTCAGCCCTTTTCTTAATTAATTAATACTCCCATTTCTTTTTTTTCGACCTGGTAGCTTTTTGCTGCTGTTTTTGTCTTTGTCTGTTTGTTTTGTCACAGTGTTTTCATTTGATGTGGCGTCGGACAGATTTTCGTTTCCTGCTGGGTAAACAAAACAATTTTTTTGGGCCCCTGTGGTGAGGTTATTCGGCTGAATACATAATAAAGGGAAGAAAAAAAAATATTCATTTTCCAAGAAGAAACACACCCAAAACACTCTCCACACAGAGAACCGCCGAAGCAGACAGACAGATAGCACTTTCTTTTTCTTTTTTGTCAACACAAAAATTAAACCAACAGATTTAATGTTTACTTATTTGCAAAACATTTAAAAGATCCTAGTCGTGGTGTCATTCTTCCATGTAGTTGACACCAGAGAGAAAGAAAACACTAATTTTGTTCTGACAGATAGGCAGCTGTTTGGGTATTGCTGCAGGCTTAGGTGTGAACACATATTTGTTAGGTTTGGTGGGAAACACATACAACCAACCATGCCTTTTACTATTTGCTGGGGGAATAATTAATTAATACTTCCATTTAAATTTTTTCTTGTACTTGGTCACTTTTTTTTAATATCAAATTTATCCTTTCCGTTTCCACTTTTAAAATGGCTGTGAAATGTACTAATTTTTTACCCTGTTTGTTGGTATGAAATATGTGAAAGGAAAATACATTTACGAGTGAAAACAGGTGCTGTTTAACCACTTAATGCTGATCCATTTTTTTTTTTTTTTTTGGACACAAAAATTGCACCAACAGATTTGAAAAACATTTAAAGGACCCTGGTCGTGCTGGTTCACACCGCAGCTTGCTACTAATTATTGACACTGATTTCACTCATTTATCTGTTCCTACACAGCTTGTCTTACCTTTTAGGTGTGTTTCCACATAAGCAGCCATGAGAAGGTCTATGGTGTTGGGTAGTTGGTGTTTGGTGTTCATCTGAGGGTTTATTAGCTCTAGTGACTAGTGCTAGCAGCTCATTGGCAGCTAGGATTTATTGCTCTTCTCCCTCTTTTCTTGCTTAGGAGTGTTGTTTTGACATATGATTGTTTGGTAGGAAAGGCTATTTTGGGAATGTGAAATATTGGAGGGTTTTTTTTTTATTTTTTTATATTTTCTGTCTTTTCTTCTAATTAAAGTTCAGGTGTTTTTAAACCTCTACGTTATGTTTGGGGGTTCAGATATTTTCTTTTCTTTTTGCATTACAGAGAGAAGTGCCATCTAGTAACAAAAATACATCCAACCTGTAACAGAGCCATCTGACTGTTAAATGTACACTCAAGATAAAATACTTTTTTTACATTTCAAATATTTCTTCTTTTCTTCTCAGTTTGGTGGTGTGGGAGGAGGTAAAAAAGAGTTTATCCCGGCTTCTCATGACCCGAAATAAAGTTAATAAGGCAATTAAACTGGTGCGGGATACCGACATGCGCCTGCCATGTTTTAATAACTGAACATAAGCGAAATGAAACATGTTTCGAGGCTGAATTGCACTCGAATATAACCATAGGATAAATCAATGGTTTATTACCTTGATTTATCCTTTACAAAAGAAAAAAGCACCGGCAAATATAATTGATAGCATAATGGAAAATGTAAAACAACACAAGCTCTTTCGAGCAGACGACACGTGCTAATATGAATAAACGATACAAGCAAGTGGATAACATTCACAATCAGTTGATCACAATATCGGTCTATTAAACATTAGCACGCTTTTCGCACATATCCTGAAGTGTGCAATAAATAAATCACGCGAACGATATGACGACAAACAATCAAACACTTCAAACTTGACTCAAACCCAAAAGGTGATATGGCACGTTCGGCTGTCGGTAATCCTCCGTCTTATCAAAATACGCCCTCTGAGCTGGATGTCGGTGAGGCCGGTGGTGGAGATGATGCCAACGGGAATTGCTCGTCCAGCTCAGCGAGCCGGGCATCCCACCACTCCACCAGCGGAATGGATGGAGATGAAAATGGTGGCTGAAAAACCAGCGCTTCCAGATCAGGAGATAAAAGAGGCGACGAGCCAAGGGGCGACGGCGACGAGCCAAGGGACGACGGCGACAAGCCTTCCTTATCCCCCTCCAGGATGTGGAGGATTTCCTCCTCGTGGTACATATCATCCTGAAATTTCGTTTACAGATATTGAATAGGAATGCCTGTGTTTAATCCAAACACACTTTTCCACCCACCTCTTCCTCATCTTCTTCGTCCTTCTTCCGAAGTTTGAAGTATAATTCTTTCTGTTTTTGAAAAAAGAAATGCATGTTCTTGTAGAGAAGTTGTGGAGAACTTGTGGAAAATTAGTACCACTGGTTTGTCCTTTTGTCTTTCTTGCTCCTCCTTTTGGACAAATTCTTCTGCCTTTTCTTGTTCTTCCTCTTGGTCCAATTCAGCTACCTCTTCCCTGTAATGTCTTTTCTCTGGTTTCAGCAGAATGAAGGCGAATTCCTGTAAGGTTTGGTGCAATCTCTGGCGTCCCTTTATGTTACTGTTCAGCTGCACTGTACTGAACTCAACAGTGTATTTTGGTTTCTGTAATTATATTCACATTTTATTTCAAACAAAGTTTTATGAAAATTCCAGCACTCACAAATTTAAATTTTATCTGTAGTTACATGACATCACTTCACAACCTATCACATCACTTCCTGTTATATTTTTAATTTTTGTACTACACACTCATAAAACATAAATACAAAAATTTTGAATTTCAATTTCTGAAGACCTTTCATGAAAACAGGTAGCTCACCTGTGTACATGTTTTTAAGTAGTTACACAATTCTTATTCAAACCATAAAATTTGGTGTTTTCCTAACTAAGATTGATAACAAATATTATTTAGATGCTTTATTAATTAATTTCTTCTTTCTTGTCCAATCACTTCATCTTGGAATTGATGCTGGAAATGACCTCTGGTGCCAGTTGGTCATACTTTTTTAAATTTTCTACCTCACTTCTGCCAGCAAGGCATAGAAATTTTAAATCCAACTGCAAATAATAACATCCCAACAATGCGTACTTCTTTCTATCACTTGGAGAGTATTATATGCTACATTTTGGAATTGATTACATATCAGGTGATCAATGATGTAAAATAGAGTTAAAATTCTCACACTCAAAATTTAAACTTAAAACACACTTAAACTAAAATTGTAAAAACACAAATATTTTAATTTTTGGATGCAGCTAGTAATGTTGGCACAGCAACCTTTTTGGCAACTTCCTCCTCTTCCATCTTCTTCTCCTCCTCCTTCTGTTGCTTTCTTAAATTTTTGTAATATGTCATGAGCGGCATCTTCTTGGAAAGTTGAAACAGTGTTGTTGTGTTTATTGTCTGTGTTTTTGTTTGTTACATGAGGGAATAATAGTTGGCCAAATCGTTTTGTTTGTTTTCCAAATTGCAATACCATATCCACAGACATATTTATGGCACCTAATGCTGCATTTTATGGGCATTTTTTTTGGGGGGGGGGGCGGGACTAAACTTATCTTTGTGTCTTTCCCTGAAGAGCACCCATTTTTGGAATTTGCCAAACAGATCTAATGCCTGTCTGCTGTGTCTATTTTGGCTTGCACGTAAGAAACTGTTCTAATGACTGTTCATTGTAACTGTTTCTCTCCACAGGTGATGGCCAGCAACCATTAGTTCTGTTAGCAAATGGTGGTGTGATTCATTAGATCACCAAAGAAATGTTAGCAAAGAAGAACAGTACTGTGGATCTGTTGTTAGGACCGGATCTAAAATGGCCAATTATTTGTTAGCTCCAAAGTTAGCATTAGTTAGGTTAGGTTTAGGTTAGGTTAGGTTTAGGTTAGGTTAGGTTAGGTTAGGTTAGGTTAGGTTAGGTTAGGTTAGGTTAGGTGCAAAAACATTTTTTTTTGTTTTTTGGCGCTTTTTTCGATCAAGGAATACATTTTTGGGTGCCAAAGTGCTCTTTCGGGAAGGGAAGGGCTTTTTTTCCCTCATTGAAAAAGGCACAAACAGTTTAACTTGCTGGGAAATCCATTTGTGCGAGCAAAAGGTGCACAGTTTGCACCGTTGCCCAGATATAAGTGAAAACGGCTTATATCTGGACAACAGTGTGAATTCAGCCAAATTCGGCTGCCAAAAAGGATTCCTGGGCCCATTTTCGACTGGTTCGACTCTCAGGGCCCAGTGGTCATTTGTGTGCTAATGTTTTTACAAAAATTCAAGTGTAATTTATTCCAGTGAAATCAGGTGTTAAATAACAACTTAATGCCACTTCAAAGTGCCCTTCGAATGATTTCAATCAAAGAAAAAATTTTATTTCACATATTTTTTTCTTCCTTTGGCAGAAAACACAAAAAAGCTGCTTTTGTCGTCGCCAGCAGATGGCGCTCATTAAAACAGTGCCGTCTAGTGCCAGAGCTGTTTTAATTAGTACCATGGGCGCCTATAGATTGGTCGGGCCACTACGGCCATTGGAATGTGTTTAAAAAAAAACGGTTTAAGCCGTTCTGGGTTAAATTTGGCACTCTTTCCACTAGCGCAAACAGCTAAAGTGCCGGATGAACACTTTGCTCTTTTTGACTGGAAAATTAAGGGTTTTGTGGCCCAAAATTTTGGAAAAAGGATTTGGATGGAAAAAAAGAAAACTAGAGACAATTTCACCCCTGGAACCTTTTTTGCAGCGATGAGCATTTGACTGGTGACCGGCTACACTGGAGACAAATTCACTACTGGAAAATCTGGATTAGTTGCGCAACAAAACGCTCACTTCTGTTTTTTTTCCGCAAATTCAAGTCCATTTTTCATCAACTGGGTGGAAATTTGGGGCAAAAATGCATTTATTTATTATTATTTATTTATTTATTTATTTATTTATTCACCAGGGGTAAATGGCGATTTATGTCTCAAAACGGAATTTTGGTTTCAGATTTTACGCTGAAATAGCCGGGGTCTAGAAATTATCGTGTAATTTGTTGGAAAAAAGCTGGTTTTCTGTTTTAAAAAGCTTGGAGTCATCACCAAAAGTGTTTATCTGACGGCAGGATGGCAGCCAATGTCGAAAACGGCAAACCACCCCGTTTGGATAATTGGTCTACTTTCCAATTACAACGATGAGGGGGGTGGACTTCAATGTCTGCATTAGGGCCATTGGCCTCCAAGGGACTTAAAATCTCAGGGCCCAGTGGTCATTTGTGTGCTAATGTTTTTTTTATTGTAGAAATTTGATTTACAATTAGGGGTTTCAAAAAAGATACGCTGGCGCCTTCCAGCACTGCAGAATATATTTATTTTGAACCAAAAGCCGAATTGGGCTTTAATTTGCTTATTTCCGGGGGAAAGTTTTGGTGCATAAATATAGCTAGTTCTGTCACTGCCGCCAGATGGCAGCTCCGTTAGCGGCAGAGCTCTGTCTTCGCCGCTTTGCAGACAACAATGTATCATATTGTATCGTGTACCTGGGTTTTGGTGTCTGGCTTTTGTGAAAGCTTGGAGCTTGGCAGGATGGCAGCCATTGTCGGCCATGGCATATTACCCCGTTTTGGGTTGTTTTGTCTTTTGGGAAAAATGAATTAACAAACCAATAGCAGTTGATTTATTTATTTATTTATTGTTTTTTTTAATCAATTACTTTGTTTTCTTAGTCTAATATGGAAATGCAAAATGAAATTCATTTTATGTGCAGACAATATGCACAAAAAATTTCATTTTTGGCGAAATACAAATATGCGAAATAAAAAAATTTATTCAAGTGAAATCAGGTGTTAAATAACAACTTAATGCCATTTCAAAGTGTTCTGGATGTAAATTAATTGTAATTCGTCACCACAATTCAATTTTTCTATTTTTTTCATTGTTTATTTGTGTTTTTCTTAAAACTTTTTCCAGACACTAATTTAGTGACTTCGCCTGGTGTCTGTTTTGGGCGGAATCCTCAGTTCATCGAACGCAAGAATACGTACACAATATGTGTCTTAAAAAAAAGAAAAAAATTGATACGTTTTTTCCGGGTAAATGGCGGTTCACGCATTTGTTTACCGTTTTTGGCCAAACATGCAATTTAAGCCAATTACGGCTTTTTATTCAATATAAATATATTCTATGCATTTATGCATTTATCCGGGGTCTACTGCATTTCCATGTTTACTTGTTTCACACCTGATTTCACGCAAAGAAATTTTTTTATTTCACATATTTTTTTCTTTCTTTGGCAGAAAACAAAAAAAAAGCTGGTTTGGACGGTGACAACAGATGGTGCTGATTGAAACAGCGCCGTTTAGTGACGGAGTTGTTTAAATTCCACTTTTGATTCCACTTTGGAATCAACAATAAGTTGTTCATACTAAGCCTTGTTTTTTTCCGGCTGATATATTATATCACAGCAGACACCCTGCACAAGCACCTTCAAATTTGGTTTCTGCAGACAAGCAAGTGGTGTTTTTTCCTAGGGGACGCTGGAACAGAGCTCATTCCAGTGTCCTCGACTGTGCTTGCGTGCACGCCCGCCGAAATCGAATTTGCAGGTGCCTGTGTTTAAGCCTAATCGGTATTGTGTGCGGGCGTGGGTCGGATCGAGTTTTTTTCCCTGTTTTTCAGGTGGATTTATATCTGTAATTTTTCGCAGAAGTAGTTTGTTTCCTACTGACTTAATGTTATTCATGATTATGCCAGCAGAAAAAACAATTTGGACAGGTAATGTTGTTTGCATGCCATTTTATAGTTGGTTGTTTTTTTTTTTTTTTTTTTAATATGTGAATAATGATTTGTTCGTTCAGTTTCTTCTTTGTTCTCAGCTGTGAACAGCCGTTGTGGTCAAAGTGAGAGGAGCACGCGTTTCGCCGTTGTTGTGCCGACTGTGGGAATTAATCTGGATCCGCCAAGTTCGCTCTTTGCCCCTGCGAGGTGATTGTTTCACATTTCCTCCTCCATGCACAGTGATGGCCTGGCTGTGTATTGTCGGCAGAAGTGTGTAACAATTTCCGTGCAGGGGAAGTGGCGGTGTTTCCCGACGATTTGGGCGATTTTTACTCATTTGCGACTTTTTTAAGGAGGCGGGGGGGGCTTCCCTGCCTGTCGCGAATCTGTTTGTCAACTCCAAATAGCTGCTGAATCAATTCATTTCATTATTTAATTTTATTTTCTAGCCTTTTTTCCCAGCTAGAAATTTAGGGTTTTTATTAAATTTACCTGTCCCGACTCGAAGTATTACCTGGAGATATTGTGCATGTCGGCAGGAGTGCGCGCCAACTGAAACGTGTTTGTTTCTTCTCGACCAAGTGCCCGTTTGACAATCGTTTGAACAAAATAGGTAGCACGAAGTGTTTTCTGAATTAATACAAACCAAACATTGCGCACTTATTCCATCGTGTCTGTTTCAACAAACAGTGTTGAAGATGTCTCCGGATTGGCGTTTTTTCCCAATTTAAAATACGTAGAACGAATGTATGTTAGCGGCGCTAGTCTGGATGTTAATAGTTCAGCGTGGCCTCGAGTCGAGTAGATGTTGTCATTTCAGACCGTTCCGAGAGACAGTTGTCTTGAATTTGCAGAAACCGTTGGGTTGGAACACAACTTCCGGGCGAGGTAGTAAGATTTGGTTTAAGTTTCTGTTGTTTGATGTTTTGTTTTTTGTTTTTGTTTTCGCCGTAGGTCCGTCAGAGGACATTTTGCGCTCTGTGTCCGAGTCTGTCAATGACAGTGCGCCGCAGGACGGTCCAGTGCCTGAAAAGAAATCATCAGCTTCAGTTTGTTCAGCTTCAGCTTCGCATCAGGCAAAAGAGTTTATTCCTCGATCGACATCAAACTGCCATCATACTTCACTCATGAGACAACCACCGGTTAATAGATAAATATTTGGGGTGTTTGTTGTGGGGTTTGGTAAGAGTTGGGCCGAATTTGGACCGAAAAAAAGTGGCATAAATTGAAAAAAGTGAATTTTGGTAAGAAAGAAAAACAAAAATTGGTTTTTTTTCCCGAAAAAAGAACAAATATCGCATTTTTTGGTTTTGAAAAATTTTAATACTGTATTTCTCCGCTTTACATGGGATTAACAAATTTTGATTTTTGTTTGTTTTAATTTTTCTCTGCATTCAAGGTAAAAGACGCAGTAAGTGGAGGAAAGAATGACCATGTTGGCGTTAAATCCGGGACAAAACGACCTGTATGTGACCATGTTCTTAGAGAGAGCAAGCGACTGCACGTATAGTAGGGAAATGATGAAAGCCACGACGGACAGTTGTTTGACGAACAATCACCACTGGTATTTGAAGCAGACCTTGGATGCTTTTTCATTTATTCACTCCTGTCCATGCATGTGTTCTGGGCCAGGTGCAAACAACGGTAATAAATTTTCCCCAACACATGGGCGCCATTACCATCGTAAGTGGCGCCCTCTTTGGGAAAATTACAAGCAACACGCACGCCCCCTGATGCCGTTTATCCCAGACCAAAATTGCACGCGAAAATCCGGTTTCTGGGCCCGGATTGGCTATGGAGCGGTCGTGTTCGCTCTGGATCTGCCCTCCATGCACGTCGTTGGCTGAAGAGCAAATCCAGACCGAACACGACCGATCCATGCAAATCCGGTTCCTGGGCCCGGATTGGCTATAGAGCGGTTGAGTCCGGTCTAAATCTGTTCTCCATGCACGCCATTGGCTATGGAGCGGTTAAGTCCGGTCTAGATCTGTTTTTCAGCCAATGGCGTGCATGGAGAACAGATTTAGACCGGACTCAACCGCTCCACAGCCAACCCAGGCGCGTCCCCAAATCCGAGGATGCATTTAATATTTATAATATAGTCGGCGGATTTGGGGGTGAGAGATGGGCAAATGACAGGCGGCAAATCCGCTGCTCGCTGCTGGTTGGTTGCGGAAGAGCGTTTCCGGGCCAACTGGATTTGTTTTTTTAGTAGGGTTAACATTTTTGCAGGCAAAGCACAGCTTTTTGGTTGTTTCTGGATTCCGCCCAACTGGACAAGAAGGCATTTCCTTTGGAAAGGCATTTATTTCTGTTTTCAGGACGGCAATTTTGGAAAGCCTTCCCTTATTATTTCCTCATTATTTCCTCATTTCTGTTTCCAAGACGGTATTTCTTGGCTTTGGGTAGGCATTTTCTCATTATTTCCTCATTATTTCCTCATTATTTCCTCATTATTTCCTCATTATTTCTGTTTCTGTTGGTGGCCTCAACATTGCCACCGCCATTGGCGGGGAGGGGGAGGGGGGAGAGGGGGCGGGGAGGGGAGGGGGGAGAGGGGGGGCGGGGAGGGGAGGGGGGAGAGGGGGAGAGGGGGCGGGGCGGGGAGGGGGAGGGAGAGGGGGCGGGACATCGTAGATGATGAACGGAATATTTTGAAATTTGATTTGGACGTTTTTGTTTTCGGTTTTTTTTTTTCTTTTAATTTTTGATGTCTTTATTCATTTTTCTTTTATTTTCCAGGCATCTTTGACCGACCAAAGGCCCGTGGACGACCCCCGACTGCGGTATAGCCACACAGGACATTGTAGAAGGTAAATTGTTTTTTTTTAAAATTTGTTTTTGACGTTTTTTTTCATTTTTCATCTTTTTTTTTCAGTTTTTATTCATTTTCGTTTCATTTTCCATCATCTAATGATACAGTATGCCCTGATGGACAGATATATTTGCATGGAAAATGCGGTAGGTAATTTTTTTCTCTATCTGGAAACTATAGAAAGCGTGGCAAAATCTGACGCAATTCAATTAAGGTGCAAATCACGTTTGTGGTTGCGTTCTTCTCAGAATCGTGCCTTGAATCGTGCAACTGGACAAATATTATTATTCAACAAGTTGGTGCGCTAATTGCAGTCAACAGTCACCTCTGATTTTGTTGCGCTGAATAGTGAATACACTTTCCCAATTGAAATTTCATAAAACTGTACCTTTGAATTAATTGATTATTTATTTTTTTTATTAATTTTATCAATTAAAATTGTTTTGGCAGTGTCTTGTTCTGCAGGAAAGTTTTTTGATTTGGATAAAAACCAGTGCAGTCAGTGCCCATCAGGGACTTATTAAGATTCATCAAATCAATTTGGATGTCACGTCTGTCCCCAAGAACACATGTATGCATCCCCTGGATGGAGCAGTTATTGACAATTTATTGTTGACTAATTCGCACGGTGATATATCGTTGCAGTTTTTATTTGTTTTTATGTGACAACTTGGGATTTAAATGATCTCGCCAAATAATCACGTTTTCCGGGTGCATGCATGACCTTTTTCTGGCGGCTGTACTGTACAGCAATTTCAGAAGCATTGCAGATACACGTTGTTGACAATTGTGACATTGTGAGTTATCTGGGAACTTTTATCTGAGGTCAGATGTCAGACTCAGTCATGTATTTAGCTTTCAGATTCACCTATATCTAGCACACTGCACGAACTAATGATCAAGTCTGAATTGTATTTCACTATAGATCCACCAACCGAGTGGAGGCAGTGCTTTTGACAATGTACAATCAATAAACTTTGTGTTTTTTTGCTGCATGCCACCGAGTGTTGACAGTGCTTTTGAAAATGTGGAGTAAATATTGATATTCGTGATAAAGTGACCATGACATTTCTACTGCAAGCAGACACAGTTACTAATCAACATTCAAGGATGTTAATATTTTATTAATATATTTCTTTTCACAAAATCAATTCACAACATGATTGAAATTGTTGCCAATTTTCAACAGTGTGTTTCGGAAATTATGTTTGGATTCTTATTTGTCTGACATCTAGTGGCGAGTAAACGAATTAAACGATTCGGTCTTTCGGGTTTCTTAAGGATTTCCCGGCTCGTCAACGGAATTACAGGCAAAGCTTAATGTGTTTAACCTAATTTGTTTTAAAATAAAACAATTTTTATAATAATTTTTAAGTTACTAATTCTTTTTCAGCAGGCAGGCAGGCAGGCAGGCAGGCAGGCAGGCAGGCAGGGGTGGCATTTCATGTTTGAAGTGGCTTTTTTGTTTAATTTTTAATGATAGTGGCTTATTTTTTTGTTGTTTTTATAGGTAGGAATGGCGGGTGGATACGTCTTCAGAGTTGAAGGCTCTAGTGAACGATAAAAAAATAAAAAAAAAAAAAAATAAAAAATAAAAAAATTTGTTGTAATTGTGTCTTTAAAGAAATCATTAAGTTATTACCACTCTTTTGGATGACATTTTGGTGCAATCGTTTTGACTTCAACAAAGAGCGGTCGCATTTGTTGTTGTTGTTGTTTTTTTTTTTTGGGAATGTTGTTTGTCATTGGTTGGGTAATAAAATGTAACGTTGTGCGTTAACCACTTCTAGGGAAGGCGTGTTTGGTCAGAGTAGATCACTTTGGTGGTCCAAAAGTCCATTTTCTTTACTTTTGACGCACTAAATGCACGTTTTGGCAGCCCAAACACTCGCGCACGGGACCAACTAAATCAGGTGCTTGGTGCGGGTTTTATTGAAACATTAAGTCGAGTTTGTTTTTTATTTCAGAAAACAAGTGTTTGTTTTATGTCAGTCCAATACTGGACATGTGGAGGCTTAAGGTGTTTGGCAGTGTGAATGGCAGTTTGTGTTTTGGACAGCATTAAAATAATTTGAGGAATCACTTACTTTACGACAAAATAACTTTTAATTGGAGTTGGACATTTAGAAGAGTGAATTAATTATGCAAATAAGCAACACGTGCACAAAAAATTCCCCACAAAGAACAATAATAATTCCAGGGTGCACTGTATTTGGTAACCATATTTTTCCAATGTAAAGTCGCCCTCGAATTGTGGCTCTTCTCAAACAGCAGCTGCTAACTTTCGCTTCGTTTGTGGCGTCCAGTTTTTATTTCTTTACGTGAAGAACGAAAAACCCAACTTATCTTTGCCCACAAAAATGGCTGTTCATTTTAGATAATTGCTGTTTTCTCTTTTCCTACATGTTTCAGTGATTACCCACTAGGTGTTGTTTTGTTTTTATTTTGCGACAAACGGCCATCAGAACGAAACACTGGTATTAACACACACACTTGTGTCATTGTTGACAGCAGCTATCTTTCCAAATGTCAGCATGTGAAATTTATGTTCTGGGCCCAATTCTTGTCGAACAAAAGTGCACTTTGGCTGGAAAACGTTCTTCTTGGGTTTTAGCCGCGGAGTTACTGAATATGGAGCGCCATTTCACAGATACCGTTTTTTATCGTTTTATTCCAAACTGCCATTTTTGTCAGCCAACTTATGATGTGCGAATAAGTGCCCTGTTTTTTGGCTGGCCAACCAAGTCATTTTCAACAATTCGTTGTAGCGAGAATTTGTGTTATCGCGATTCATTAGAAAGAGTTTCGTCAGTATTTCCAAGGGACTGGACGAATAAATTGGGGTAATTTGTTGCAACACATTAGGTGTGAAAAACCAATTTGGCCGCCCAGCACTACGAACAGAATATAATGAAGAACAGGAGAAAAATTATTTTTCCAACAAATTACAATTTGCCAAACAAATTACAATTTTGCAAGCAAATTACAATTTTGCAAACAAATTACAATTTTGCCAACAAATTACAATTTCGCCAACAAATTACAATTTCGGCAACAAATTACAATTTCGCCAACAAATTACAATTTCGGCAA